>CAMZMU010000073.1:10696264-11415350 GCA_947311845.1 Poa pratensis
AAATCCTCCTAAGAACCGCACGGCCGGGTGGAAAGCAGCTGCCTACATGTCCTTTTTTTTGAAAGATCTAGCAGTATATCCTTTGATAGTGCTGTAGTGACGCTAGCAGAATATATATATTGTGTGTTGTGGAAAAAAAATTACCCACATTCATGATCCTTTGGTTTTGACAGTGCCACAAGTGACCCGTGTTGAAAATGAACCAGGTAACATTTCAGACACGCGCACGCACGCGCGCACACGCGCAAAAGCAAACCATGTATGAATGATCATGGGAGGAGACTTCAAAGTTCAAACATCACTGAATATGCTGCATCCACCAGTTTTCAGAATCCTCCTTTTCATGTCTGAACCTTATAAAGTTGACATGAACTGTACCCACCCAAACCTCTCCCTCCAAAAAAAAAAAAAAAAAATTGCAGGATCTAGCAACCACCACCATTTCATGGCATTACTCACATGCATGCTGCATCTAAAGGACACATGGACAGGTTCAGATGATGAGTATTAAATCTGATCTGATTCAGTGCACTGCATCTGGCCTTAACAGATGATATTTGTTACGCAGAAATAAAGAATGATATTATTATGGTACAATCCGATCCTCAGAGATAAGGAAGCTGGTGCAATGATGTGGTCATCACAATTCACAAGACGCCGGATGGATCAGCTGGCAAGCAACATCTAGAAGCTCACGTGCTGAATTCATCTGGGGAGGTGGGGAAAAAACAACAAGAGGCACCGCGAAAGGTGGCCACTAAAGTCTTCAATAGATTCTTGGCAGCGACATCAACCAACAGTGACTCTTTACTTCCTCTCTTGCCCCTGAAACCCTCTTCTAATTGCTCCAAAGTCAGCACTTGCAAATGGCATCTACCAAAAAATATCCAATGGCAATTGAGAGACGCCACAAGATGACTGTTGTTAGGCGCCACATAATTTAATTTAGCTCGGCATTTTTGGATTAACTGCAACCAGAAAAAAATTAAATAGGTAATTCATTCAGAAAATAGGTTGGTAGCTAACTAGCTATCATCCAAAAAAATCCAGTGGCTGTTTAGAATGCATAAATGAATTTACAGGTGTGCATCCAAACAAGCGTTTCTTCCAAACATACCTTGGAAGATAATCAGATCTGCTGTGCAGCACATGAGACAATTTTCATGGCCAAATTTTTACAGTTCTAGCTGACAAGTGGCGGGCAGTAGACACTAGACAGGCCTGATTGCAACGTATTAACGCAATATTTTCATTGGATCCTCTTGTTAGTGCCTTGTATATATAGCACCATATGTAAGAATAATGACAGTTTGTTTCTTCTCCTTTTAATTTTATTGGCACAAGAAAGAGCTTAGGTCGTGCAATTTTGGAGTCACGTTGCTTTCAACCCTTTTGGGCTTATCAGGAAGACCAGTATATTGTTTGTTGCACCCCTGACGCTGATGTCCATGGCTCCTCCTCTCTAATAGCCCAAGAAGATGGTGATGGTCATTGGCGTGTCTCGATAGGCTTGAGTGGATCCATCGCCATCACCAAGGACCACAATCAGGTAGCAAAATTGTCATCGTCCTTGTGTACAATTGCCACCTTGTCAGGCAGGGACTGGAGGTTCTCAAATCTCAATTCATTTACGTGCACAAAGCTAGCACGACCTTGAATTGAAGTTCTCACTTCTCAATTGCAGAAACCTATGGATCGACCTGACAGAATAGTTGTACTACATGTGTATGGACTATGGAGTGGTTCAAGTGCTTCCTGTGATTACATCAGTACAGTCGTGAGTGCAGCTAGGAATTCATACCATTGAGCTAGCTACTGCAGTTCATCCTGTACACTACTGAGAATTTCATAGCTCATAGTGAACATTCTGTTAAGTTGGTATGGGATTAAACTCTGGTGGTTCAACAGTCTAATGGTGATAAGTGTTGAAACATCGGTTTCTAACAAGAGTGAGAAGTGGGCGGAGGCCTTCGCCTTAGGTCGGGGCCTCCGCCTAAGATGGGCGGAGGTCCCTGAACGCGGCGCACTCCTGTCGGACAAGATCCTCCGTCAGAGGCTCCAGGTAGAAGGTCGCTAAACGAGGGATTCAGTAGGCTTTGGCAAAGTGGGAGTAAGAAAGGGGCGGAGGCCTTCGACTTTGGCCGAGGCTCCGGACTCTAGCTTCGGCATAGGCACTGCCTGAAAGAGAGAGTGAGGATCAAGTACCAACTCACAAGAACTAGGGTTTCATCATCCATTCACCCACCTCCCTGTACAGTTACAAGTGTTCCCTATTTATAGGGCTCAACTACCACTTTACAGAGTTTACAACAGTGCCCGATGTCGCGGCTGGCAGCGCACCGTAACGGCCTGGGTAAGCGACATAGTAGATACTGACGCCATCTAAGTTGTCCACCCTAACTTCCCATATGCCACTCCTATCTTGCCCAGCTCGGGGTGGGCCCAGACATCTTCGATAGAGTTGCAAGATCTTAACGAAACAAAAGCTGCTTTGTGGCCTATGATCGGTGATTTTTAGAAAAATCTTCAGGGGTTCACTTTTGCCAATTCAGGTTGCCTAAGGTGAGGCATGTGACTCTGCAGCCGTGAAAAAAAATCCAGCTCGATTCCATGTCAAGAAGGCAAAGATCTCATGGTTTCCGATTTGCCGTGAAATCCGCATTGGCAGTCCCCGATGTCGCGGCTGGCAGCGCACCGTAACGGCCTGGGGCAGCGACATAGTAGATACTGACGTCATCTAAGTTGTTCACCCTAACTTCCCATATGCCACTCCTATCTTGCCCAGCTCGGGGTGGGCCTAGACATCTTCGATAGAGTTGCAAGATCTTAACGAAACAAACGCTGTTCTCCGACAGGTTGTCCCTGCATGAATCTTGTGCCATCCAACTCTACTTCTGGGATGTGAGAAATCCTGTGGGCATCCTCCCCCTTGCACCTCTCAACCAGTCTTGGACAGTTCCCAATTTCCAGCCTCTTCAAGGCGGTAAGGTTCCGGATGCTTTGAGGCAAAGATGTCAGGTTGGGCGAGGACGAGATGCCTAATTCTTCAAGGGTAATGAGCTGCCCCAGCCATTCTGGCAGTATCTCCAGGCTGACTAACTGCAAATGTAGTCTTCTGAGAGAGGGGAAGCATGGAATGGCCTCTGGGAAGGAGGCTAATGAGCTGCTGCCATACCAGGTAGTGACAGTCAATTCCTCGAGGGTGGCAAGGTGCTGAAGCCGACCCCACTTGTCAGCAGTAAAACTCTTGCTTCTGATTCTGGCTTCAAAAGGAAGAGTGGAAGATGAAAGCCTCCCAAACCCATGTAGTGGTGGTAGCACCTCATCGCTGCGGGTCAAGTCCCAATACATACTTTTGGGGGGATATGGCAGGAACTTCAACTTTGGGCAGTCCCATACATCCAACTTGTGCAAATTAGGGATTAAGAACTCGTCGCCTTCTTCACCTGACCGTGTTGTCCACCATTCCTCCAAGTTCTCCAATCCCCACAATAGCATAACTCTCAACCTTTTGCATGCTCCTTCCTCTCCATAGAATTCCTTTCCGATTCTCGTGATGCTGGGCATCAACATAATAAACAAATACCTGAGATTCGCTAGCATCCCAAGTGGAGGAAGAGAATCACATGCTAAATCTATGAGTTTGATGGTGGTGAGATACGGAAGATATGAGGAGATCTCAAGCATCCATTTAGGGAAGTTTGTGCCCATGTAACCTCTTAGTGCCAATCGTTCCAGAGTCCGAGGGGGAATAAGGTTCTCCAACACCTCTGCATCTCTCTTGTTCTCTGTCATATCTTTGTGGCCCCAGGAAAGGCGTAGCTTTCGGAGGTCTGGATTATCTCTTAGTTTAGCTCTCTCTGCATCTTCCGGATGCTTGACTTTCTCAAGGTGATTAATCTCTAGGTGTTGACAAGCCAATTTCCCAATGCTCACTATACTGCTATGCGGCCCATAACCCACCTCGTGCACATCATGTACACTATGTTCCACTGTCCTGTAATACAACGACAGGCGCCTCAAAGTGGAAGGAGAGACAAAGAAATCTATATCCCACCCGTTTACTGTGTGGACTTCAAACATGGTGAGACTAGTCATGTTACCAATACCCTCTGGCAACTCACAGAGATTCCACAAATACAGTACTTGAAGCTTCAAGCTACAAAATGAGGATGGCAGATTTTCAAGCCTTATACAATATGACAAATCGAGGTGCTTCAACTTTGACAGACCACCAAATGACTCGGGCAATGATTGCAGCTTAGAACAGCTTGTTAGATTCAGAGAATGAAGCTCAGAAAGGTTACCAAAGCATTCAGGGAGCTCTTTTAGATCATGACAGTCCGAAAGATCTAGGTCTTTCAGATGCTTAAGTCGGCAAAAGGACTCCGGTAACATATGTACCTTGTAGCAGTCAGAGAGGTTTAAGAACATGAGATTTTTAAGATTGCCAAAATTGTTTGGTAGGCTTTGTAGTTGGTGGCAACTTGATAGGTTTAGATGCTCCAAAGACTTGATGTTAATACTGTCAGGCAGTTTTACTAGTTTCGAACAGCTGGACAAGTTTAGGAACAAGAGTTTAGGAAGGCTACCGAAGTTATCAGGGAGCTTTTGGAGCGCATTACAGCCTGACATGTCTAGATGACGTAAAGAAATAAGATTGCCAATTGACTCAGGTAACTCATAAAGTTTAGAGCATGCTGATAGGTTGAGGAACCAGAGTGCAGAGAGCTCCCCAAATGACACAGGTAACTTATTGAGGCTGCTATTGCCAGATAGGTCCAAATAACAAAGGTTAAGAAGGCTACCAATATTATCAGGCAAGGTTTCAAGTGCGCAGTTAGACAGAATTAGTGTCTGCATATTCTGAAGTTTATGCAAGGATTTTGGAAGTGATGTAATTGGCAAGCCCGAGGCATCGAGGTACCTTAGCAGCATCAGTTGATGAATGGAAGATGGCAACGATATGTTGCTGGGGACAGATTTCCCTTGGATGGAACATTCACTTATGTCCAAGACACGCAAATACTTGCATTTAGAGAATGACTTATCTTGAAGCTGCAATCTGTCGCACTCTATAAAGTGGAGAGAT
Source organism: Poa pratensis (assembly GCA_947311845.1). Taxonomy (NCBI): domain Eukaryota; kingdom Viridiplantae; phylum Streptophyta; class Magnoliopsida; order Poales; family Poaceae; genus Poa; species Poa pratensis. The sequence continues at coordinate 10,701,357 of CAMZMU010000073.1, forward strand.
CTAATTTTACTTGGAATTTTTTTCCGATCGATAGACTGCTTCTGATAATTGATAAACTGCATATGTCGGCAATAATTCTTCTCAAGTCTGCTCCGAGTCAATTCTTTGGGATCATTTAGAGCAATTAACTGTTGGCCAAGTATTATCGTTGCAAGATCATACACCAAATCATGCATCGTCACCTTGATGGGACCTTCAGCATCCTCTGGAGCATTCTGCAGACAAATCAGTTGTTACTACTTTTAGTAGCGGAATTAAATCTATCATTATGAAATGTTATCTTGATGGTAACGAGCGAGGTGATTATTACTTGTAGCTGTTAAACCTTGAGCGAATTTCACAAAATAACAATACTAGCATCGATCTTCTCATATCTTTTTGCTATATATCTAGGTGTGTCCGCATTCTACTTAGGATGGGTGACTCTAGCCTTGAGCTATTTTAGCTTTTTCTTAACTCTCCTGTGTCGTTTAAGAAAAAAAAAACAATTTTGCACTTATCCTGATTGACCCAAGATGCTTAAATCGGATTTCTATTTCCACTTTTTAGAGAATCTGAAGAAAAAACCGGATACCAACGAGTTTCCTCCCAATATTTTCACTCCACCTGTCCCATGCATCCACCACTCCTGCTCTCCAACATGTCAGTGCCATCCCTCTCTTCTCCAGCACTGATTCTCCCAAAATTTTCATCCAGTGTTGCTCTTGTCATCCCGTAAGTCAGCAGCACTGCTGCATTTTTTCTCCGCCCTCCACTCATAGGGCTTATTTGCTTTGCCTTCAGATAAACTTGCATAGACCAATAAGCTCCCCTAGGCGTCCGATTTCGAGCGCTTAGAGCTAGGATGCTTGCCAAGCCAAGGGTGTGCCCGCAGGGCATAAACCAAACAACTCCTATATATATCGCATACCCAATAGACACCCACAATAGCATGTGCGGGCTTTTGTCTATGTGCCGATTTTCTCTCTCTATATGATCCATTCGATTTGGGTATATAAAACATTTTCATGTTTCCTTAATGCTTTGTTTATTATGATTGTTTTATTTTTCTCATTTATATCTTGTAGTATGTTTATATACACCTATACTGTTGATCTACAGTAACAGGTCCAACGCAGACATATGGTAATGCACATCTACGGTACCCCCAGGTATGCTGTTCCTTTGCGGGTTCGTTACTGTTACTCTAGACCCAGCACTGTTTACGGTACCGGGCACACGGTGCCTCAGCGGGTTGGTTACTGTTGATCATGACCACAACACTGTTCACAATACCGTGTCCACTGTTCCTCAGCGGGTTTGTTACTCTTACTCGAGACCCAATACTGTTCATTTCCCTATTTCCTCTTTTTTTCCCCTCCCTTCTCTCCTTCCCACGCAAAGCGTGGGGTCCCACTCTAGTTATGGTATAATTCTTCTAAAGTTCTTAGACACGTCCCAGCTTGTTTGGATCTTTTTGCTACCATCGAATTCTTCTCCAACAAATTTTTGTTGTTTCGATTAGATATTATGTTCTATATTTTAAAGTTAAAAAACATCTTATCTAGACCTTATTCTGTTTGGCTCCTTGAGCCTAGTGCTGGTTTTAGCCAAGTTGCACTAAGAATCATTTAATTCTTTTACTACAAACTTGCACACCCCTCCTACTTATTTGAGAAAAAAGTCATTCCTTTCCATCTTAGATATTGTTCGCTAGCGTCCTCACTGCCGTTGAGGTTCTTGGGTTTTTATGTTTCCAAAACGAGCTTGAGGTTATTATCACTAGAGTATATATTGGTTTTAATTCTTTCATCATGTTATCAATTAAACATTTCAATCAGAATATTAATGTGATTATTTCCTTCTACCTTCTGATAGTGATCTTTCTTTCTAACTAACAAACAATCATCTATTCAATAAATAAAAAAAAGATTCATAGCCTGAATGTTTAGAATTCAGTGATTCATTTGTCACCATTCGATGAAGTAAGCGAAAATTTAGCCATTGCTGGTCAATTTTTAACAATAAAAATCAGTTATTATGACTCTAGTTAGTTATATTAAGTAAATATCCCAACTTAACATTCCCAAAAAAAAATTGGGCAATTGGCACATTAACTGCTTATACAGTTCATGATGCTTTCTTTTCTTTTACTCAAATACTACGGAGAAGTGGCAAAATAGTTCGTGTGTTCGTTGTGTTTCCATGGACGTGGATTCCAGATGATAAGAACTCTAAACAATAAGATCACAAGCAAGAAACAGAAATCCCACAAACAAGAATGACGAGCAAGTACACACCTTAAACTTACCCTTTTTAGAAATGTACCTATAAGACTGGAAACAATTCTATTTTCCAAAAGGAAAAGGTTTTCTTTGAAAAGCAGCTATGATATCTTACTATTATTAGTATTTAGAGATTTTCTTTGGAACCTTCAAGTTTATCCTTACAAGATGTGCTAGAAAAGGGATAAAATCTAGAATCCACAAAAATAGAAACATGTACCTATCAATTTGCTAGACTCTATTGTCTAATCATCATTAATAATATCCATTACATCTATTGTGTTTTCTAAAAGATTAGCCACCTTTGCAATCAAAAAGTAGTCTAAAGTATATCCACCTTTGTCATTATGAAAAATAACTTAAAACAAACCCTAAATCTTCAAATAAATTACATGCCGAAGTCCTTATGAAAAATAATCTTAAGTACCCCTAAATTTGAATCTAAGATATACACCTTTGTCATTATGAAAGTTTAAAAACTAAAGTAAATGCATCTACAATAAAATCCCAAAGTGTGTTTGTGTGTGTGTGTATGTGTGTTTATAAAGCACCCACTTCTGCCATTATTAGCATGAAAAATCTAACTTAAGGCACGCATGCATGATATATGTCACCATCCAAAGGCTATGTGTATATCAATTTCATATAAAACATGTAGCTCAAGCTGAGGTTTTACTTGAACATATGTCAAACACAAATGGATCTACGATGGTGGAAAACTATGAATGTGGATTGAGAAAACTATAGAGATTGGCAACTCTAAAGTATCTATACCAATATCGTTTTAGATTATAAACAAATGATAAACTTTGATTATTTTTAGGTCATAAATTTATCCATGAACTTTTAAATCTCATATCTCAAAGTTACTTACTCGTGTAGGAGCATGGGTTTACAGGCGTATCCCCAATTTTCAAGTACGTGCTAACAAACTTAAATAATATAAAGTGAAAATCTATTCGGAAGAATGAATTGTATCAAGTTATTTGAACAGTGATAACTGTGGGTAAGACCACCATACCACTCAATTCATTGTTAAATAAGTACTAACATAGATCTGTTGACAATCTTGGAGTTTAACATCAGTAGCATTGTATCATGCTGAATGAATCAACGGATGGAAAAGAGATTATTCTACTGACCTGATAAGTCTTGGAAATTTGAAGAAAAGACATCCCCAACAAATAGTTGACACAGTGTTTGCCATCGACGATTGATTGAATATATCCAAGGGCTCTCCATTGCTGGATGAGGCGGTCACTAGCAATAGTAAAGCCCTTGGCGAAAGCTGCACAATATGTGAAGCACAACTTGAACTTTAACGGCATGTAGTAATAGCTCAACATGAGGCGCTCCAAAGGCTCTTGCAACAAAATGTTTTCTTCCATACCCAAAATAATCTTCTTGTCCCTTATATCTTCCCATGCCTCTGTAGACTTATGTTGGGATAACAAAAATCCAAGAGATCGTGCTAGTAATGGTAGACCTGTACACTCCTTGGCGATTTGTCTACCAATTGCTTCTAATCCACATAGATCGTCATCTTGCCTGAATGCTGTTTGCCGCATCACATTCCAACAGTCATCATCTGATAAAATGCTTAAATTGATTTGGTCACTCTTGCACACAGGGCGGATTATTCTTTGACTGGCTAGAGCACCAATATCCAATTTATCCACTACATGTTGCATTTGTGTAGTTAATATGATCTTGCTTCCCTTCCTACCATATTGTAGCATATGCTTTAGTTTTTCCAAATTATCCACAGCTTCCTCCCACATATCATCCAGAACAATCAAATACTTTTTGTTAGGGAGCATACTTTTCAATATTTCAGTAATGGACTGCAAATCGCCATCTTTTAGGGTGATGTACCGTTCACTTGGCTCAATACTAGTACTTCTACTCACTGTTGATATGATTATTTCCCCAATTCTTTGTAGATCAAACTTCTTAGACACATAGACCCATACCCGTAGATCAAAGGTTTTGGTTCTATTGTCAAAAAAAATTGATTGGGCAAGTGTTGTCTTCCCCATGCCACCAAGTCCAACAATAGGAATGATTGAGACAACCTCATCAGCTTCACTTTTCAGTAACTTGATTATCTTTTCCTTTTCAGTATCCCTTCCTACCATTCTAATAATGTCGATGCCCCCATTGGTGGGTGCAATGGTAGCTTGATTTCTGGCCACCACATCAGCCCACATTGGTGTATCTTGGGGCACCAGATTAAGGGTCTCACGACCCTCTTTCTCTATGTTGGTTAAAGCTTCCTTTACCTTCTTCATCTTGTGAGCTATTGTAAACCGCAACAGGAATGGATTGTAGGATGAAAAGAATAGCTTAATCTGTAAGAGAAAAAGAAAACAATAAATAAAAAAAATTCGCACATGTGTTTTGTTATGTATTGTAGTACTTGAATATATTCCTGTGGTATATTAACGGTTGAACAAAACAAAACAAGTTGTAGAAGCAAACATATTACATGTTTGTTGAGAAATAAATTATAATATATTGGTTGGTCACTATAATGACAAGCACAACAAGTGCAATGGCACCCAACAAACACTCAGCCATTCAATTTCGCACCAAATTAAGAGACATTTTATAAACTCAACTGATGATGGTACCTATGTTGTATAAAATTTAGAAACTCAACTTCGAACTTGAAATAAGTTAGTTGAAACAAAAAAAAATCTAATGTCCAACCAAACAAGAATAAGTTCATGTGAAATTTTTGTGTACCAATAAAGTTAACCTTCTAATCATTTCACTTGCTGCACATTTTGTAATCTCTACTTTATTTCTAAACCGAGGATTCTGCGGTCTGTTTGTGGGTCTAGGACAATTTATGGCCCAAGTTGCCAGGTGAAGCTCACAAACACACCTCATGGATACAGCTTTGTGGGCCAAGTTCGTGGGCAGCCCGAGTCTAGTGAACAAAAATGCATCCTGCAAGTATGCCTGCTCTCCACCTCTTTTTTTTTTACTTATATTGTAATACAAAGCTACTCCACTTCACACTCTGTTCGCTTTCAGAATAAAATACAAGCAAGGAGGAGCCAGGCATATCGTGCTATGCATGGGTTAACACATACTCTTCGAAATTATGTGGCCTCAAATGAGCTGGAGTAAGGAAATGTCACCCACTTTTTTGTTCTCTTCTTTTTTGCCTGAGTTTTTAAAACAAAATTTTCGGTTTTGTAAACTGATAAAGTGTTGTTGGCATTGCAGAGTGTTTCGGCTTATTGATATTCCATATTTCTTACACAGATGACACTAAAGGTGACGTTTATGTTCCTGAACTGAGTAGGTCAGTGCTCAAAGTTGTAGAAGCTGTTTCAAAACAAAGGTTGTAGAACCTGGTATTAAATTTTCATTTAATAGTAGTGCTGGGTTTAGTTTTACTCTGGAAAATTTTGTTCACAAACACCGTTCAATCGTGGAATTGGACGATACACACCGCCGAATCGACAATTTACCCAGTACCATTATAAAACCATGGTTCTTTGCTGTTGGACACCACACACAATAAAATATTCATTTTCATGGTTTGGGAGAGAGAAAAACGTGTGCATAGACCATATTGCCCTTGCAAGTCATCTTCTACCTCTAGACTCCACCCTTCTCTCTTATCTCCATCTTTGTCTCCAATTCTCCATCGATCCATCAAGCAACTAGCAAAGGCCAAGCAGCGTGTACTTACTCGGTACTCATCCATGGCGGAGCCGTGGCCTGCCGCATCACCACCGTCATCTGGTGCGGGGGTGACGGAGCTGGAGCTGCCGGGGTTTCGGTTAAACCCGATGGAGGAGCTGCTTGAGTTCTACCTAAAGCAGGTGGCTCAAGTTCAACATCATCCCCACGGTGCACCTGTACCGCCAGGACCCTTGGGAGCTCCCGGGCCTAGTGCGCATCGATGAGCGGGAGTCATACTTCTTCGTGCCCCCCGATACACCACCGACGGTAGCAGCTGGCACATTTGGAGACGACGCGCCTCCCCACCTCCTACCTATGCAGCGGTGGCCTCGACATCACCAACGGCGGTAGCGATGGCGGCCGCACCATCTGCGACGGTGATGGTCGCCTCTCACCGCGGATCCAACTGGTTGCAACCTCTACGACGCCTCTACCCTCAATGATGGTGGCCTCTACGACGCCTCTACCCTCAATGATGGTGGCGATCCCTGTTCCCTTTCAGATTCGGTCATAGATGCAGCAACCCCGGTGGCAGCGCGTCACACCCACACGGGTGATGCCTGATAGCTATGGCTCATCCCACCCCACACGGACATCGCTCCAGAGACTTCGTGCCCTGGCTTCGTGTCCCGTCTTCATGACATCTTCGACCTGTTCCTGTTGCCATCCGTGGGGGTTGTGTGCTGCCTGCTGGTCTCCTGCTAGCATCCGTGGGGAGTGCGGTGGGGCATGCAAGGCTGGAGAAAGGAGCGGCGACGCATAGTGTAGAGCCGAGGCAATGGAGGAGAGATAAGGGTGGAATCTAGAGGTAGAAGACAACTTGCAGGGGCAATGTGGTCTATTCACGTGTCTTTCTCTCTCCCGAACTATGAAAATGAATATTTTATTGCGTGTGGTGTCCAGTGGCAAAGAACCACGGTTTCATAATGGTACTGGGCAAATTGATGTTTTGGAGGTGTGTATCGGCCAATTCCATAATTGAACTGTGTCCGTGAGCAAAATTTGCCTTTTACTTTTGGGAGACATCATTTCATTGCTGATTTATTCATATGTAAGGTTACTGCACTTGAAGAATGATTACTCACAGCGTGTTTCTGTGATTATATCTCTTATTTTTGAAATAAAGGTTGGAGCTCTGCCGCTTAATTATGATGAAAGAATTGTATGTACAAGAAGGGTAGCCAAACGTGGTACCAACACAGGGCACACAAAGGGCTGACCCAGCCACGCGACGTGGAAGAGCACAAAACTGCCATGAGTCATTGTTGCCGAGCATGCCTGCAGAGCAGCCACAGCTCCAACTTCCCATGGCAGACCCTAGACGATCCTAACGAAGATAGGCAGACGGCCCGAAGTGAACGGCCGCAATAGGTCATCGTTGCCGAGCTGAATACGAAGAGCAGCTCCAACTTCCAATCTTGAACCTCCGCCCCGCCCCTTGCTTTTGCTCGACCTCCGAAGAAGTCTAGTCAACGAAGAAGGGGGGTTCGCCTCATGTCATCGTTGTCGAGCCACATCCCCTGACGTAGCAGCTCTGAATTCACACTGCAAGTCGCCCCTCCACACGCATACCGGGCGCCGAGAAGCGAAGATCTTCAACCAAAGGCGACGTTGTGGCCATGATGAACTTCAAAAGCGACGCCTTCAGGAAGGGAATGATGTCAGGGACGCCACCATCGCTTGTCCGAGATGGACTGGGCTTTCGCCCATGGACGACAGTGCTGGGGAAACACGACCGTCGCCGAGGATTTCGCCCAAGATGTCCCCCAGTACAGCATCAGGCCAAGACCCCAGGTCATAGCATGTTGTCTCCGCCGTCGTCGTTCCCTGCCATCCCGCAGGAACCCTTCCAGAGGGGCATTGACACGCAGGCTGCATGCAGCAGCTGCAAAGCTGCGTCAGCCGCCACCCTCTCCGGCCGGGCACACAGAATTGGGCCTTACCTTGCCCCGCACAACACACCGCCGCACACCGAAGCCATTGCCGGCCATCGTTGCTAGCCCTGGCACACGCAGCCAACGATGCCAACCCCCACCAGCCATCGTCCGCCACACGAGCCCCGCCACCATGGGCGCCGCCCCCAGCCCAATGGGCTCTGGATCTGGCCGCGAGGACGGAGAACCCGGCGCCCCGGCATGCGCAGCCGCCTCCACCATGGCTGACACCACCGGCGCCGCCCCCCGACTAGGGGGTGCCGGATCCGGCTGCCCGGGCACCGGATCTGGCCACCCAGGCCCTGGAGCAGCCCAGACCGGCCTCGCTGGTGCCGCCATGCGAAGAGGAGAGGGGACGGCGGAGGGGAAGAAGAGAAGGCCGCCGCCATCACCACCCTGCCCCTTCCCGGGCCTCTGGCTAACACCGACGCAGTCCCGGCTAGGCGGCCTTGCCGATCCCCACGTGGCTTGGACGAGGCGACGCCCCGTCTGCCCGCGACCCCCCACATTGCCACTCCATCAGACGAGAGGAAGGGGCCTCGCCGTCGCCATCACAGCGGCCGCGCGGCCCTGCTGGTGGCCTGCTCCTGCGGTGGCGCAGCGGGAGAGGGGAGGGGGCGTGGTGGCTTAGAGTTTGGCCGCCCGAGTCACCCGCGTGGAGGGCGACGCGGTGGCGAAAAATACAGTGGCCTACCCTGTGATTGTATCTCTATTACTCTCTCTGCCTATTGCCGTTACCTCTTCTTTCTTTTTGTTCCAGGTTCCAGCTTCGGATGGGTCTATCTACATTTTCTAAAGCAAACAAAATATGCACCCTACGTTATTGTAATGCTATATAGAATAAGTTTTCAATTATACTTGGCGATAAAAATTTTGAGTTGTGTCAGACTGCTTGGTAATGACTCCCTTCTAATTTCAGGAATAATTTTCATGCTCAGGGCACTCCTTAGGCTGGATATAACTGCCTGAATATCTTCTTTCCTTCTCCTATTTCTACTAAGGGGGTGTTTGGTTCTCTCTCCTAAACTTTAGTCGCTGTCCCATCGGATGCTTGACACATGCATGGTGTATTAAATATAGATTAGTTTTGAAACTAAATAGACAAATTGAGACTATTTTGCGAGACGAATTTTTAAGCCTAATTAGTCTGTGATTTGACAATATAGTGCTACAGTAAACATGTGCTAATGATAGATTAATTAGTCTTAATAAATTCGTCTCGCAGTTTACTGATGGAATCTGTAATTTATTTTTTTATTGGTAACTGAACAACCCATGCGACATCCCATATGACATCCGACGTGACACCTCCTAAACTTTAGTCCCCCAAACCAAACACCCCCTAAATATAATACGTTGGAAAGGAGTCATTTGCAATTGCAGCTATAGACTCCCACCTCTGCGGCCCTGCCCATAGTACTCCTTTGACTCTGATGACGTTAGTGCAGTTCTAAATAAAAATTGGAGCCGCTATTGAAATGGAGGCAACTATGAACTTAGTACGACTGATTTCCAGAATCAATTGCCTCAACGATTCATGTTTACCAAAATAATATCACAGTCCTGCTTGAGTTGCCTATGCACGGGCATTTTATTTTTGCCAGGTTAAAACAAGGCCTAATTAAAATGTTGTTACGGCTAATTGATACACTCAATTTTTATTCTAACAATGAGACCAGTGGCGGAGCTTGAACTAAAATCGAGAAGGGGCCAATCAAACTTGAAGTGCTAATAGAGCGGGCCAAATTAGCAATTGATCAGCATTTAAGTGGTGAAATTAAGTGCTCTTTTAATATATTTTTTTAGGGGGGGCATGGCCCATCTTGGCCTACACAAAGCTCCACCCATGAATGAGACCACACTATCAATTTTAAATTCACAGATGATGTAACGCGTTCGCAATTTTTATTTTAAAATTAAGGATTAGCAAGGTTCCGCTTCTCTTCCCCAGCAACATTCTAAAGCTTATTAATTTGGGAGTGATCAGATGGGCAAATATCAGTTAAAAGCATATAAGTGGAACCGAGAGTTTTAAAAATGGGACAACCCTCACTTTGGAAAAAGAAAAAAAAATGAAAATTAACTAAGAATATTGAAGTTTAGCATCTGTACCTTGGGTTGGTCCTGCTTAATGAGTTCAATAGCGTCGAACTCATCCAGCAAGTCCTCAATGTCGTAGGCTGCAGCCTTGAAATCTTTCATCCAAATCTGCTTGATCTCTCGTCTCTCTCCTTCATCCTGGCCCTCCCTCCGGTCAGCATGGCGCATCAAAGCTTGCAGCTTCACCATGGTCCTCTTCAAGCCATCCACGTCGTCCTTGTAGCTCCACAACAGGGTAGCCTCATCCCAGACAAGCTCAGCAAGCTTGCCGGCAATCAGCCCGCCAACAGCGCTTGCCATCTCGTCGCCGGCCCTGACCAGAACAACTCACAAGGGATGCTGGCTGCTGCAGTGTTTGTGGGAGCTTCTTGGGTGGAAGACTGGTGCTCCCGATGTTAATCCAACGCCCTGCATATAAGGTTGTCTTTGGCACCTACTGAGCAACTTTGCATCTATACCTTGAGTGTACTCTGCACACGAATTTATTCTTCAGTACATCGACACCACGCAAAGCTTCATGTATGAATAGTTCCTTGCCTCTTTGTGCAAAGAACAACTTTATATGTTTTGAGGAAAAGAAGGGGATGCGGTTTCCAGATTGCGTGTGCTGCGTCAACTATTGATCTTTATTCCCACATTGCTTGGACGATATCCAAATTGCGAATCACACAAGGTGAAGGTTTTTTGGGAGGGTTAAAGGGAACCCAATCAGACCTTAGCTGAGTCAGTCTCTGTCGGCAACAGAAATCTAAAGCTCCTATTGCTAACAGGCAGCTTCATGTTAGGAAGACCAGGGCCAGGGTTCCGACGTCTATGCTAAATTTACAATGTTTTTGCCAAGTTTCAAAATTTCGTTGAAAAAGTCACAGTAGCTTAATCCGAAAAAAAGATTCGGTTTCGAATTCATCTCAGGTATAGCAAAGGTTTTGACCTCTAATGCAAGGCTAGGAACATTTTCACCACTGTCCTTGCTACAAGCCAAATAATTGCAACAAAGAACTTCACTATTTTGAGCAGTCTTTGTAACTGGCTCTGTCTACTTTAAGGCTCAAGCCATTCGATCAATCAATATATAAGTGGGCGGGAATCATCTATCTCTCAAACACACCCGCCCCCTGCCCCCAAATTTTTAGGGGGGGGGGGGGGGGGGGGGATGAAATTGAAGTACGTAATCAGTCAGCCAAGAGTCGCAGAGGCATTTCGTCGAACCGAACAGGAGGACAAGGATGAAGCAACCGAACGCCACTTTGCTAGCTAGGTGATCCAGGAAGATTTTGGGCCAGGGAGACCATGAAGGCAAGAGCGAGACTCACCTTCTTGCCGTTGCTAGCCACCTCCCACTGATTACACAAAGAAATAACGGTTCGTCTCTTTCTATTTTCTTCATCGCCTGTGTCCCCACCGCGTCGAGCTCGTGGCCGTGCTGCCCCGCTGCGCTTGTGCCTGGCGTGCCCTTCCCCACCTCTGGACTGGCCCCTCCCTGGCGGCCACCCCCACCACCGCCCCCCCATGGCCGCGCGGGGCCTCCGTCTTGCACGGCCGCGTGGGAGCTCGGCCCGGCCCCTCCCAACGTCTCCCGCCACTGCGCCCTGGCTGGGACAGGCCCCAGCGCCACCAACCGCCGTGCCGTGGCTAGGACCGGCCCTAGCGCCGCCAGCCACCGCGCCCTTGCCGGGTCCACGAAAGGAAGGAGATGAGAAGCTTGACACGCGAGGCCAAGGTAGCAGTGAGAAAAAGGGGAAGAAGGAGCTCCCATAATGGGCTGTTGTTGGGCCATGATAGGCTGGTTGTTGGACGTATAGGCCCAGCAGATCAGCTGTGGAGCTGTCCCAAACAGTTTTGTTTGCTATTACGGTGCATCATGTGATGGACGAGAATTGAGGGATCACATACACTCCGCCGGATGTTTCCACCCTGACCTCCAATCGGCTTGAGCGTAAGACGATCCCTCAATCCTCATAGTCATCCCCATCATAGTCATATTCCTCCTCAGAACCTGTGTGCCAAAGTATCAGTATGATATATGAGACGTTCATTTATAAGTAAACGGGGGCTGCTAGCTTGCGCGTTGGAAGAAGCTGGCGGAGGCGGCGGTCGATGGGGCAACGAGCCGCCCCTATTCCCAACAGCAGCCGCCGCCGCCGCCGTTTGAAGCCGCAGTCACGGATTGCTACAGCCGCCGGCGTGCCCAATGAGCGAACACGGAGAGAGCTAATTTTTTGTTTTTGTAGAATCGAACAAAGAGAGAGCCCGGACGCATATACTTGGGCCGCCGGACGTCACCGCCACGCACCAAAATACAAACCTAATCATGGGCCGTTCGTGGGCCAGCCTGCCCGTTGTTTACAGGATTCTAATCGGGTCCGATCGAGTCCGTCTCTGAGTAAAGTACGTAGTGGAAGATGTGTGCCATATAAGGATGCGATGCGACGTGTATACCGCAGCCGAACGAGGGACAACCAGGGCAGATCGGATCGATCATGGAACATACATCGGCAGCGAAGCTGCGGTCGGCGGAGGACATCGTCCTCGAGATTCTCCACCGCGTGTCCACCGACGCCGCCGCACTGTTCCGCTGCTCCGTGGCGTGCAAGCGGTGGCGCGCTCTGGTCGCCGACCGTTGCTTCCTCCGCCGCTGTTGGCCGGAGAACGCTCGTGTTCCATCCACCCTCCTCGGCTTCTTCGATCGGCAACGCGTGGACGCTGACGTGAAAACGTCGTACCGGCTTTTCTTCGTGCCGCCGCCAGCAGGATCGGTGCTCGGCGATGAGCGCCGTCTTCTCACATCTATCGTCGACAGCGTGCCGGACGACGACTCGCCATCCGCGGAGCCGCTTGCCGCGCGTCGTGGCCTCCTCCTGCTGCGTTGGTCTCCGGAATCCGCCACTTTGAGTCCGTCAACATGGCGGTGTGCGACCCTGTCGCCCGGACGTGTCATGTGCTCCCTCCGCTCGAGTGCAGGGTCACCTTTGTCAGTTGCACTGTTTTGACTGGCGCAGAGTGTGGCCAACATCCACAGTCCATGGACTATTTCAAGGTGCTAGTCATCGTCTTCTTCAGCAACTTCAAGAACAAAGACGATCAGGAGTGCAACCTCTACACCTTCTCGTCCACCGAGTCCCGGTGGAGTGCACCTACAAAGTGTTTTGATGAAATCGGCCGGATCGGCAAGCGTGGCTTCCAGCTTCCACGAAGCAGCAATGGAAACGTCGTGCATAGCGCGACAACACACTGGCTCGTCACGTACAGTTTCGACCACGTCGAGGAACCATCGAAATATTACACCTTGGACGTGAGCACCGACACAGGCGCCATTTCCTTGACTGAGATACCGATCCCTGCGAACCAACTCATGAGCAGTCCGAAGCTTCGCGTCGCCGCCGACGGCTCGCTCTCGCTGTTTTGCATAGACGACGAATCTCCTATCTGGCGACTGCACATGTGGAAGCGGGATAGTGAAGCCTGGCTCTACACAAAGGCGATCGAGCTAAACCTATCGAGACGTCCGAATCATCTTTGGGATGTGCGCATCTTGCCGGTGGAGAAGAGCGACACGATGTTCTTCATAGACGAATACCAGTGCGTGCACAAGATCGATGCTGAAGCCGAGACGGTGGAGGAGGAGCAATTCGAGAACACGCTAAGTAGATTGGCCATGCCTATGAACATAGAATGGCCGACCTTGTTTGCGCCACGACTTGGTTAAGTTTTGGAGTCAGAGATTTTAAAAACCATATGTGTTACTTGCATGTCGTAGGTGTAATAGTCGCTGGAGAAATACTCCCTAATCTCACCTTAGCTCGCATAGTACAGACCCAAATTTCCCATGGGGAAACCTTGCCGATGCATGCATGCACGGATGTGTACGCCTGGTGTCTGGTGACCGATTGCCGTATTCACGGGCGGATGCGACGTGCCGACGTGATCCCTCGGAACTCGGAAGGAGGTCGAGAGCACCATCACGCGATCGCGCTGTACGTTCGTCTGCAACCTCGGACAAGCAGGTCCGGCAGATGGTGCTCCTCCTCTGCAGCGTGCCTCGGTACGAGCTGCGGGCGACGCCGCCGTGCTCGCCGATCGACGCCACGGCAACCGTGCGGACGTAACGAACGTGGGCGCGCTGAGGGACATCACCGCGGCACCGGTGCTGTGTGCCCGCCGGCGCTGGCATTGTCGCCGTGCCGCGCCAGGGCCGACGACACCGTCACGCCGGCGAAGCCGTCGCTCGGCCGGTACGACTTGGGCGAGATCGTCCGCACGCTGCTGGTTATTAGGGTAACCACTGCGCCAGTGATCCACAGGCTGCTCAGCTCCGGTTATATAGATCTTGCCAGCGCACACGGCTCCATATCACGATCGCTCCGGTCGTCAGACTGTCGAGATTCAGATCTTATTTATTTCCTGTCAGTGACTGACACAGCAAGTCAAAATGTCATCGTGGCTGCGGCAAATCTCAGGATGATTGTTATTCTCAGACTCTCTCAGTTGATAGCACGGCAAGCGTAGCCGGCCGATGCAGCCATCAACTTGTTCTTCAGACTTTAGCTGTGTAGAAAACGCCCTGGACAATTTGGACAGTTCAGACGTTTCTGCATGAACCGTCCAAATTTTGGAGTAGTAAACAAAGAGTTGGTGCAATCATGCGTCTAGGAGTATGTATAAACTAAAACCTCGAGTTGCAGTAGCAGTCGTTGTCCAGGATGACCTGTGACGCCGCCAGGTGGCACTCGATCGACAACATCGGTGAGTCGAGTGATCTTATTTATTTCTTTTCAGTGACACAGTAAGTCAAAACGTCATCGTGGCTGCGACAAATCCCAGGATGATTTTTATTCTCAAGCTCTCAGTTGATAGTGCTGCAGAGTCCAGTCAGAGCTATCATACACGAATTATTACGTACTCCTGCTCTCCAGTCTGTCGGGCTCCTTGCTAGCGAAACCGCTCCCCGTCTGTGGTTGTGGACCGCTCGTCGCTGCGTGTGTCGGTGCCGCCGAGATCTCCATCTGTGTGTTGCAAGGTTTCCGATGCTAGCGCCGTTTTGGGTTCTACTTTGGAGTCCCAGCTTGCCCTGTTGCGCATGGAGTTTCTTCACTAGGTTGAGCTGCTTCACACTGAACTTCGTGACACTCTAGCCAAGCTTCAGGCTACTTCAGTTGTGTCTTTGCCGCTTGACCTCCAGATTGGTTCAGTTGATGAGGGAGCTGGATGCTTCTTTGGTGATTTTTCTCCTCGTGCTAAGGTTGCGGCGTCAGTTGTGCAGATTATGTCTGACCTACAGGAGCCTAGTGAAGATTCATCTATGGTGCTACCGATGGAGTTGAGCTCTTTGGAGTCCTTGACGGGCGACATAGCACCATCATCACCTCCGTCTGAGCCATGCCATCTGTCTGCCTCTGTGGACAGTGGAGTCTTGGTTGATTCTATCACTTTCTCTTCTTTGAGTGACCAAATTGGTGAGACAGATGTGTTGGCGCCTAACTCCGAGGCTCTCTTTGGCAAAGAGATTTGCGACTTGCTCATCGATTTGGAGACGGCTTGCCCTGGATATGGTAAGGATATTGCTTGCGTCTTGGCAGGGAAAGCTTTGAAGGGTGAAGTCATGAAGGTGGAGAAGTCTCTCAGAAGAAAAACAAAGAAGTTTCGCACGGAAATCTTCCGCTTTCCTTGATTGTTGGCCCGTTTCAGTTGTTGTGTGTTAGTTCGTAGTTGTTGTAGGTTGGGCAAGGTCGGCGCCGTCCGGTGGTTGTTTGGCTGAGAGTTGTTTGCCTGTGGTTGTGGGTTTGTTGTATCGGTTTTCGTCCGGTTTTCCGTTAATTAACCGGACAACTCTCTTCTTCTTAATAATCGATGGGGCTAAGTTTTTGCTCTCGTTTCAAAAAAAATCACCTTGAGACTAGGAATGAACACTGATTGAGATGCACTTCTTTCAGTGGGGACGCGAGCGACCGAGCACGTGAATTCGGGCAAGGCACGGCAAGCCAAGCCGGCAGCCATCAACTTGTTCTTCCGAAAAGAGTCCGACGGATCAGATTCCTCGTTGACCGACGGACGAAAACGGACCGGTCCGCGGCAAATCTGGTCCGTCGGATGGACGAAACGGATGGCCCAAATTTATCCTCAGTGCCATATGCCCTTATAGAAAACCGCCTTTTTGTTCTTCAGACTTGGGCGAGATCGTCTGGCCCGACGCCACGACGGCGTCCGCACACTGCTGGTCGTCGGGTGACCATAGTGATACCCAGCTCCGGTTATATAGATCTTGGCATCACACAGCTTCCGATCACGATCGCTTCAGTCGTCAGACTGTCGAGATTAAGATCTTACTTGTATTTATTTCCTGTCAAGTGACTGACACAGCAAGTCAAAATGTCATCGTGGCTGCGACAAATCTCAGGATGATTGTTATTTTCAGGCTCCAGTCGATAGCGCCGCAGCCCCCAGCCATAGCTAGTATCCATTTTTTTTTGACTGAAAACCCAGTCGGAACTGCTTTTCATGTATGAGTAGAAAAAATGCTGATAGCCAAATGGCTCGGTTTATGAGGGAAATCAAGCCGGAAAACCGTACAACTCCTAGTAGCGTTAGGACAGTGGCACACGTCGAAGCATGGCATACAGCAACAACGACAAACACATCAACAACACTACACAGACAGCAACAACACCTACTACAAAGGTCTGCACGGTGCAACCAACACGCGGGAGGATCTCGACTTCCATCTTCATCTGACCAAGCAAGCTAGGCGCTATGAACTTGGCCGTCTGGTTCCATCCACCGACACTCCCAAAGGAGGGAGGGGTGACAAACGGAAACGAGGTGAAACTCGCTAACCCGGCTTCCGACGAGAGCTTCGAACCCAACTGCAAACATGGTGTACCGGCAAGACCAAAGAGCACGCCACGGAACGGCCGACCACCGCCATCATCACCACAGACCAAACCGCAAAGCTCACGCCAGCCGGTAACACTTAGACGGAGACACCACATGACTAATGAGGTAAAGGTGGTTCCAAGACGACGCCTCCAAGGAGGAAGCGACGTCGAAGACGCCGCCGTCGTCTGATCTAAATAAAAATCTTTGGCCTTCGCCCGGAGAACACTTAGGGTAGTCGGGTGTGGCTGCACAACGACGCCTCCAACGAGGAATACGGCGCCCATGAGCGTCGTCGTCGTCGGTGCCAACAGAGTTGGCACATAGCTTTCGCTCGCAGCACCCAACCCGACACCGCCACCTGACCTGTCTGGCCACCGGGAGCTCCATACCTAGTGTCGCCGGCCGTATAGAAGTCGACGGAATCCTCCTCTCCTCTGGGCAGAAGGCCGAAGAAGCTCCACGGCCATCAATGCCACGCCTAAGGTCCAGATGGCCGCTCCGCCACAACACAACCACAACACCCGACCACCTCCACCTCCTCTGCCTCGCCCGCACGACGTCGTCGCGCCAAGCCCGTGACGCACCACCAGGGCTGCAGCCGCGCGCCGAGGCCGCGGCCCGCCGAGCCCAGATCGGGCCCACATGGTCCCCGCCAGTCGCCAGAGACAGAGGGCACCGCCGCCGTGCCTGCTCCGCCGCATCCTCACCATCGCCACTACAGACCACCTCACCACACCGCCCGGCACCTGCTCGAAGGAGAGCCACCGCGCCGCAACTCTGCGCCTCTCGGCGCACGCGTCCACCGCTGCTCTCCCCGCGCCACCTTTTTGGAGGCGGGGCCGCCGCCACCACGGGGAAGCCGGCGGCAGCGACGGCGGGATGGCTGCTCGGAGGGGTTCTAGTGGCGGCGGCGGCGGCGGCTAGGGTTTCCCTCGAGCCGCCCGTGAGGGGCGACGCGAGGGACGGGATGGGATTATTAGAGCTAGTATCCATCAGATAGACAGATACGGATCAGCATGTCATTAGTCAAAGCTGTATAGAGTACTGATTCTTTCACCTTGAGTTATGGAATTAGCACTGATTGAGATGCACTCCTCGTGGGGACGCCAGGGAGCAAGGGAATTCGGGCAAGGCACGGCAACGGCAAGCCAAGCCGGCTGAAGCAGCCATCAACTTGTTCTTCAGGCTTACCTGTGGAGAAAACGCCCTGGACAATTTGGACAGTTCAGACGTGTGTATGCTGAATCGTCCAAATTTGCAGTAGTAAACAGTTGGTGCAATCATGCATCTAGATTATACAAAAGAAAATCGCGAGTTGCAGTAGCAGTCGTTATCCAGGATGACAGGTGGCAGTCGACAACATCGGTGAGTGACTGATCACTGATCAGTGATGTGCTGTGTATGCGAATCCATCAGATCAGCCACTCGTTTTGAGGAAGAAATCCTTCGTCACTCGCCAGATATCATGCGTCACCAAAAATAAAGAAAAACAAAGGAGGATATGCCGGCGTTCATCAAATTTAGGTATTTTTGGTGACGTCTTCATCACCCAGAAACCACCGCTAGTAGCTGTGGTGTCCGTGCCTTAGAAAACAGTGAGCATAGTAGGAAAAACTTCATTTTAAACCTTAAACGTGTAGAGATATTTACACACTAAAATTGTAAATCTCGGTCTAAATTGAACTTTGGACTGATTTTCGGAGATTTTTTTTCTAAATTACTACTCTCGACTGGCTCATCATATCCATCTTTTTCCCTAGTCTATGTGGTCCCTGATCTCGTACAGCGCCATGTCCTTGTCGACACTGAGCACGAGCACGAGCGACTCAAATGGGCCGAAATTCCTTACAATTTTCTTGTTGGAATCGAGATTGACAGGCGCGACGACGCTGGTCAGCATGGACGACGGATCCCACTGCCTGGAGTTGAACAAGAAACCGAGATCCACGGGGATGGAGTCAAACCGGCAGTGGAGACGATCAACGATTGGCGGTGACCTGGTGGGCTTGTCGGAGATGTCGAGACATTAGGCCCCCGCGTCCGTGCAGGAGAGCAGGACCCGGGCTCGCGTGCCCATGGTGAGGGAGGCCTGGTTGGATGCGTCTGTCATGAGGATGGGGACGTGTGTGTGTGTGGGGGGGGGGGGGGGGGGGGGGGAGGATTACCAGCACCGCGGCCCTGTGGGGCGCTGCGGCGAGCGTGAGGGTCCGGAGCTGGAGGGAATTTGAGACCCACATGTGAGTGAGCGTAGTTTCCAATCCCGGCTGAGATGCCGCATTCCCGGTGTACTAAACATTTTTTTCTAAGGCGCCAGACTCAAGTTCTGGTCCTCTTACGAGGGCGTGGGTTCAAACCCCACTTCTGACAAAAAAAAAATTCTTCCATTTCATACTCCCTTTTCAGTTTTCCTTTTACAGAATCGATAACTCATGGCTTTGTTATTACGTGATAGTTTTTCTCAGAAACTTTGTCAGCGATTCTGATTCACAATTGGGCCGTTGGGCAATAGAGGCATAAAAAAATAGAGGCAGCAATGCCATCTTCGTTTTTTCAAGGAATACCCTCTGATCGATTCAAGCTAACACTGTCTGTTTATTTGGATGATTGTCCAGGCTCCGAAGTTGTCCTAGTCTCCCAGATAACTAAGCAGTCAACAGCTGATTATGATAAACTGTTTTCTTATCCAAAAGCCAAAATGTTGAGCGCATCTTGCGAACACTAGGCGCACGGACAAACATACAACTACAAAAATGCATCTTTATTTTGCGATAACTACCATGTGCTCTACTTTTGAAAAATCATGAAAACAGACTCAAACACTAGAAAGTAAACAGCTTGTTCAGACGTGAGCACTAGTTATGTCTCGATTAGGGTAAATGCTAACCAAATATGGAGGTTCTCCAGCCCACACAGATCAGTACCAAATGTGTGTGTGTGTGTGTGGCTGTGTGCGTCAAAGCGCACTGACATACTTGTTTGTCAATCCCTCTGTGTGTCTATTAGAAACACGCGGGCACGAGAGAATCATGATGCAGCAGGAGAATAGTGAAGATAGTGGAGCTAGAGGAAGATGCACAAGAGTGTCATGAGTCGGGGAATTCATGTTGTAATTCCGAGGATTCGTCGATAATTCTTGAGGCCTCCTATTCTCATCTATCAAATTCATATCAACGAAATAAAGCAGGAAACAAGACTAAAGAATTCCAAGATAGAGGAAGAAATAAAATGAGAAATAGATATTCATGGTTTGCTTAGGGAGACAATGCTCCTTATAAGAATACTTGGGTGGTAGGCACAAATATGAAGTCAATGATCCTTCGGTAGGTCAATAAGTTATAAGGATCCTTTGGTTATGCTCTTTGTCCTCAGTTGGTATGTGGCTATGAAAGATTTACCACTTTGTCCAAACAAATGATGAGTTTTCTTAGTTTAAAAAATCAAATGGAAGAATTGTATTGCTCTTCTAAACTATGCACCAATACTAGTTGAATGCTAGTGCATTGACACGTCCCCTTCAATTTATTCTCTAGTGGCACATATTAATATAATGCACATACACATTCATTTGTGTAGAAAACATAACCACATAATATTCAAAGCACACTTCGTAAATAATATTAATTCAAAAAACATTTTCGTATATATATCTTATTTGGGAAGCCCTTTGATTTCAATAATTGTTTGCATAGAGACTGAGGCATAGCCCAGTGGTGGGGAGGGGTTGATGCCTCCCCACCCACCCGAGTTCGAGCGCTTCAATTTTGGTGTTGTTCTACCTCTCTTCTTAATGAAATGCCTCAGGTTCCTCCCTGACAGTCTTGTTTTTATAATTGTTTTGCATGATTGTTTGAATATTGGAGCTATCAAGAATCTCAATCCTTGCATGGTGCTTAAATCTTTTTTCATGCCTTTTATTGTGAAGTTGATCTTGGATATCCTTACAATCTACCACTGGGAAATAATTCCAAAATGCCTTTTGTTTTTGACAGTTGGTATTCTTTTATGTGGTAAAATTTGTAGATCATCTCCACCTTTTTTTTTCTTTTCTAATTGCCCCTATTTCTTGCCAAGAAATTGCCTTTGACTCTCATTGTCTTCCTTCCTTCATGAGGATCCTTTTTATCAACTTCGTCTCATGTATGTTGAACTGCAATATTAATTACTCGTTTTCTTTGAACAAGCTGTAATATTACTCGTTGTGTGGGCATTCGCCGATGCGTACACAGATACACTGACGATCGATTCCCGTCTTCACGAGACGATGCGACGTGATCCCTCGGTAGGAGGACGAGACGTGCGCAAGGCGAAGCGGTGGCATCCGCGCACGACTGAACGACGTGTCCAGGCGATGGAATCTCACGCACTCTCGTAAGATTTGTCCATGGCGGCATTTGATGGGATCATGGGAGCAGCACGTGCTGTACGTTCCTCTGCAACCTCGGACAAGCAGGTGCGTGCGGCAGATGGTGCTCCTCCTCTGCAGCGCTGCTCGACACGAGCTGCGGCGGCCCCGGCGATGCCGCAGTGAACGTGGCTCGCGCGGAGGGACGCCATGTACCTCGCCACCGTCGTCAGCTCCCAGGGCGCGCGAGCTGTTGTGTGGCCGCCGGAGATGGCATTCTCCCCGCGCCGCGCCAGGGCCGAGTCACACTGCGTCACCGTGTCACGCCGGCGAAGCCGTCGCTCGGCCGGTACGACTTGAGCGAGATCGTCTCAGTCGATAGCGCTGCAGGGCCCAGCAAAAAGTATCTATCAGACACGAATTAGTGTATGCCATTAGTCAAAGCTTTATGGAGTAGACAGGGCCGGTCCTGGAGGGGGGCGAGAGGGGCGGCCGCCCCGGGTCCAGAAATTTTTGGGGCCCCTCCCAAGTATATGTACACTAGGCGTAGTACGTATATAGCTTGCAAAAATAAATAATGCTAATAGCCTACGAAGGCTTTTCATGATGCAGGCAATTGGGCCCTTTTGGCCTTTTGCTCCGGCTCGTTTCTGGTTTTCCGCTTGGACACGCAGGCCTGGGGACAGAAGGATCTGATCAAGTCGCCCGATTCGCTTCCGTTGTTCGCTGGACTAATCGAAACATCGCTCTACTCATCCTTCTCGCCGCCGCAGCGCACCTCGGCCTTGGTAGGTTAAGCCATGCGTACAATCCGATCGCCCAAGACGCCGATGCTGCCTATACCCAATCGCCCAAGGAGCCGCGCCGCCGGACGGCCAACCGGACAACATAGGTATATTGATTGATTATTCTTTATCTTCTACGATTCTCTTGTGTAGGTGGTCTATGCCCTATTTCTATAACTAATTCAGTGTTGTTATGAAGTCTCTTCAATGTTGCGAAAAGGAAAGGGAGAAAAGATGAAGCAAAAGCACGAACACGTTGACAAATATCAGACAAGTTGGCGCTAGTGTTTGCGGGGGAACAAAATTAATTCAAAAGATGAGATCTATACAAAAGACAACGTTGATATCGACGCAGATAATAACAATGTGAGTAATAATGCACACGTTTAATTCAATTTCTACGGAATATGCTAGTGTTGATGAAGAACCTGTTAGTGGACAAGATTGATATCGATTCCATCATTTGCATCTAGGATTGTAAGGAGAAATCTTTTGGGTACGTTCAAATTATAATAGTCCTTCATCATAGTAAAATTACACATTCTTGCGTTCCAGGTTTTGTCCCTTAAAATTTGTTTCTCCAACCTCTTGTTTGATCACAATTTCGCTAACACACATATCTTTACTTATTAATAGTAAGGGGCCCTAAATTCTAGTGTCGCCCCGGGCCCCAAAAATCTCAGGACCGGCCGTGGGAGTAGAGTACTGATTCTTTCACCTTGAGCTCTGGAACTAGCACTGGTTGAGATGCACTCCCTCTCGTGGGGACGGGATCGGGCAAGGGAATTCGGGCAAGGCACGGCACGGCAAGCCGGCTCCATCAACTTGTTCTTCACCCGTGGAAAAAGCCCTGCGAAATTTGGACAGTTCAAATTCGGAGGAGCAGTAAACAGTTGGTGCAATCATGCATCTAGAAATATATATACTCCCTCCGTATCAAAATATAAGACTCTCTACTAACTTAGTAAGTTGGAGGGAGTACAAAATAAAACCTCGATCTGAAGTAGCTGTCGTTATCCATGGTGGCCTGTGACGCCGTGAGATGGATCGACAACATCGGTGAGTGAGGACCAGAGCGGCTGGCTCATTTTCCCCCTTTCTTTCTCTCGCGTAGCTACAGTAACCCTTGAGAAGGCTCTCGAGTTCTCCGGGCCGAACCGAAACCCTCCTCGGCGGCGTCGCCGTCGTTGAGCGGTGGAGGCAAGGTGCCGGCTCCCACTGTATATATAGTAGATGTAGGAAGCTTCTGTGTGCCTATATGGCGTCTTGGAGTAGATCACCGGATTCCATCGGCCGGATCTGGCGAGCCTTCGCTCTGATCTCCGTGGCGGCGCAGCTTCGATGGCAAGGACTGCGGCTGGCGGCGGAGCTGGGGCGTCGCATCTCTGGTAATAAGGCCGTCTTCCCCTGCTTTGCGAGTACTATTCCAGTGCTTTGGTGCGGTATTGGATGGTGGTGGCTCTGCATCTTGATGAAGCTTCCGAGGAGGAAGATGAAGTGGAGATGCTGGGCGACGGCTCGCTTCAATAAGCGCCCATATGCCTTCTTCGGATTTTCGATTCTTTCTTCTCTGCTTCCCCTCTTGGCCGGCCGTGGTGGCGAGGAAGAGGGGTGCTGTGGAGTGGTGGATCTTGGAGCTGGAGAAGGTCGGGATTCCTGTGGTACTGCGATTTGGAGAAGATCATCGGTGGCTTCTTCTTGGCCACTGACTCAAGTTGCTGGCAGGCAGCAGCTCCAAGCCTGGACGCCGGCGATGCGTCAGGTTCGTTTCAACCTCCATCGGAGGCCCTTTCGAGATCTTGCGGTGGCGCTTCACTCCCATCCTGAACCAAGTGGTTTCGTCCCCGGTTCTTGCGTGGGGGGCTGCTGCGCGAGCTCGCTGTTCGTCGGTGCTGGCGAAGAAGATGATGGATCCTTTTGCGTTCCTCTTTTTTTCGCTAGGGTCTGTATTGCAAAAGTTGAGGACTTTTTTCTTATTTTGGTTTACTGTAAGGTCCTTTCTGTAAAATGTTTTGCACTGATGAATATATAATGCAGTATCCTGGCCCTTCGGGGCCGATCCCTGTTCAAAAAAAAAAAACATCGGTGAGTGAGTGACGATGTGCTGTGTATGCGAATCCATCAGACGTCTTCATCACCACTAATATAAAAAGACACAGAGTGTGGGGATCCAAACGATCTTGACCGTCTAACGTTAGATCCAACGGACCCAGTCACCGCAAAAACACATTGTCAGCTTTCATTCTTTTGGAAAGTCTAATGCTAGATCAAACGAGCATTTATTTTCTTGCCAAATCAACAACCGAGTTAATAGGGGAGTAATTTAGAGAATTAATTAGAGGCGATGATTTTGGGAGGAATTAAAACCACCAGCTTTGCATACCCGTGTTGTTATTTTGGAAACTGCCAGTAATTTGCCATAATGGTGACAATCAATTTGGATATTATTAGAGGGTAGGAGAGTGTGAAAACTAATGCAGCGATTTTACAGAAGAAATATCATGGCGATAATATGTGATGTTTTAACCTTGGATAAAAATACGGTCATAATTAGACATTACCACAAACCAGTTTTAGGAGGGCATAAAACTTAGACGGGCATTGCGCGTGCAAGATTACTAGTCACCCAGAAGCCCACTAGTAGTGGCCGTGGCCGTGCCCGAGGAAACAGTGAGCATAGGATAGCCCGTCCAAAGTCCAAACTCGCCGGGAAATTTCGGAGCACAAAACTGAGTAAACTTTTTTTTTTAGAAACTATTAAAACTGAGTAAACTCAATGCACGGCCGGAGAGAATTCCGATGACGAGTGTTTGCATCCTAGGCTTCGGCGTCCGAATAAATTGTACTGTACTACTATACGACTAGTTAGACTAGTCATAGTGGGGAGTAACATTGAGTGGTAACATACTTATGTTCCTCCCACTATGACTAGTCTTATAGCAAGTCGCTGGTAACCTGCGATTCCCGACGGCGACGAAGAGATCCCCACCGGGAACGGGAAAGACGCGAGGCCCCGGCGAAGGACGTCCTGCTACGGAATCTCTCTCAAATGAAAGATCACGGCAACGATGGGTAGCAGATCGAACAACAGCAGCAGGCCGGCCAGATCCATTCCGGGAACCGGAACACAATTCTTTTACATTTTTTCTACGCCCATCGTGGGGGCCTCCTCGTGAGATCTCGCAACAAGTTGCGACGGAGGTAGCGGCCACGGCACGTGCCTTCCGCACCTTATCTTGGCCACCCCTTTGTTTATTTATGCCTGGAAACTCCAAGGGCCGATGAGAGAAAAAGAAGTTTTTTTTTTCCATGGCTGGATGCCGCTGTGGTGGCGTGACTCGTGCGTGGCCGCGTGCGGTGCGCGTCCACTGCTTCTGGAACCCTCTCCAGCCCCTTCTTTTTCTTTCCTTTTTCCCCACTCCACTTGCGTGCATTTCTCGTTTCTTCCCTTTTAGGTCGTTGGGTCTCGGACACACGAGCCGGATGTGCGGGGTCATGTGTTTTTGGTAGGAAGGCACCACAAGTACATGCATGCCACTCAACGAATATGTGGCCTCTCAAATTTGACAAAAAATGAATATAGCCTAAAATATGCAGTCTGAACAATATTTGTTTCCGAAACAGCAACATGAACAACATTTGTATCGCGGGCAGTGTCGGCACTCGTTATTCGTTAACATTCTGTGCGATATACTATGTGTTTTCGATTCAAGAAATGGAGTGATGTCGCCGGTTGTTAAAAGTTGTTCCATGGGATGGATCCGTGGAAAAAAAAAACATGCTTGTTGAACAACGTATTGTGCATTTATGCGAGTGAATGGCCAAGGATCCCGTTTCTCGCTAGAAGTTTTGGTTTTTTGGGGGTCGGGAGAAATCCCTGTCGTTTTGGCACCGACGCGGTGACGCTTGAGAGTGTGGCCCTTCCTTCTTGAAGGGCGTCGGGTGTACCTCTTCCCCACTCCTCGGAGCGTACCGGGGGAAACCCTAGGACCAGTCCGGGCAGCAGCGTCGTTGTCGTCGCTTTCCTTCTTGGAGGTGATGTTTGGTACGCGGCGATTCAGAGCGCTAGGATCGTGGTGGGACTACGCTGGAGAGGACGCAACGGTTGCGAGTCACTTTCGTTTTTCGTTGATCCGCCGATGTTGGCGTTGTTTTCTCTTCTTTTTTTTCTTTCTTTCCTCTTGGGTTTGATTGTGATGTTTGCCCCAGCAGTGGACTCTTTGTTGTTTCAGGTGGTTGCTATATTAATATAGCGAGGCGAAAGCCTATTTCTTCTTCAGTTAGTATTGCCAACTGTCACCGCTCCTATAGCACTCAACTTAACTCGCATTGCACATTGCTATGAGCCGTCGAGCGACGTTGTTGCTCATTAACCGGTTTACCATGAGATGGCAACACCAACACCGGTAGTACTCATTTAGCTTACATATTGCTTTATTAGCACCACAAGAGAACACTCATTTGCCCTGTATTATGAGTGTTCTTGTCACATTGAGTAGTCGAGCAGTGTCGCTACTCATAAATAGTTGTATAACATGAGCTGGATCCACTGAGAGAACACCTATTTACATCATATTCTCGTTGAGTGGACGACGGATATTGTTACTCGTTAGCGGCCACGACATTGCTCATAACACACACATTGACTATACACTACTCCGTATTGATTCGAGTAACATATTTTGCTCATCGACAGTTGTTCCGTGAGCTATTAACACCTGCAAACAAAAAACTCGTTGATATGGTTTTTGCCTACTGTCTTATTAGCGTATCATACCGTGAGCCGGCAGCGCTCATGGTATGTCGTTCCTCGTGCTTGTTGACAATTGACCGTCAGGTGGCAAGGTCGATATAATATTTCGTAAGCTTGCATAAAAGTCGCTCCTATTATCTCTAAATTACCTATGTCTCTCACATGAACTAAGAATACAAAGACAATGACTAAAACCTACTAAACCCACCAAGCCAAGAAAAGGATCAGCAAGTAATTCTATCAAATCACACCCTAACAAGTCACAACACATAAACCATACAGAAAAGAAGAAGAAAAACAAACACTAACAAAAGGCCACAACCTAGTGACTCACACACAACCCCTAAATAAATAAATAAAAAACAAACGAAAAAGGGAGAGGAGAAAACGGGGAATCTGAAGGAGCAGCGAGCCGTGGTCGTCCGCGCTTCCTCCTCTATATCAGCCGCGGCCCCTAACCCTAAACCCCCCCTTTTCCCCTCGCAGCGCGCCACTGTACCACTACTCTACCACTACAGCTGCTGCTACTGCTGCTAGTCTCCTCCGGTGGCGGCTCGCCTCCCTCCCCCCACCTCCCTCTACCCCGAGCTCGCCCGTAGCTATCAGCGGTAGCGAGAGAGAGGAGAAGGGCCGAGGGCGCTCCCGTTGGTTCCGTCGGATCTCGCCTACCTCCAGGTTTATCCGTCCCTTTGGGATCTCGCCTCAGCATGGCCGTCGTCGCGCCTGCTCCCGCCCCGGCGCCCGCCGCCGCCGCTGCTGCTCCTGCTGACCACGCCCCTGCCGCAGATCGTATCCTTTCGGTGCTCGCTTTCGCTTTCCGACAAGGTTTTGTGGTTTTGGGGGCATTTTGTTTGTTGATTGGGTTGGGTACGCTTCGCTGATACTGTGCTGCGGCGGCGGCCGCCGGCCGACCGGCCCCATATGCCCTGTGCGCCTGCCCGTCCGTCCTCGCGGTCGCGCTTGCTTGCTTGACTTTTCCAGATGCGTTTTTACTGTAGTAAGGCATCGTACGCTGGCTGTGGACTACAGAAGCGCAAAAGAAGTGATTTTTTAAATTAGTAGAGCAGGATTGTTTCTGCTGCTTGTTTCTGATATTTACTTCACAAGGTTTAGGATCTCAATTCACCGTGTTGACTCCTTAATTCGACGGTTTCGATCTGCAAAGAAGCCACGGATCTGCTGCAGAAGATGTCGTTGGAATCGCAGCCCAAGGCGGCGGATGCGACCGAGCCTGCGGGCGCCATGAAGGTATTGATACAACAGTGAAAGAATCCCCTTTTTCTTAGTCCTGCGCATGTTCCTAGCTTGCTCCAGGTTTTATGTGATCCTGATGTGTGTGCTGGTTGTCTGCTAATTCAGCAGGGCCCTGTCGCTAGCCAGCCACTTAGCGTGTCGATCCCGCAGGAGCGGTCCATCACGCCGGCTGTTCAAGATTTTACGGATCCCAACATGTTCTATCTGCCAGCGTATTACTATGGAGGTGAGGGACCGTCCAGGAATTATTATCAAGATCACGCTATTAAAAGCCCGGCTATTTGATCGTACCTGTTACGGCTCCCTTTCGTGTATTTTCTTGTATGTTACTGACAGATTTATGTTGGTGATTGTCTTCTAGGGTACGACGGAACCATGAGCGAGTGGGATGAATATCCTAGATATGTAAATCAAGATGGCGTGGAGGTTGCCCCAGTAAGTTACCATAGAGGATATTATCTTTTAGCTTTATGTATTGTCGCTCATCATTATTTGCACCTTGCGTTATAGTCCTGGTATGTAAATGGTGTAGATTTTTGCTATTATTGTCTGCTGGGTGCTGTCCTGTCAAGTCCATGTAGGATATGTAATAACTAGAATGGCTATACACCCCTTTTTAGGTAATTTTTTTTTTATTTTCTGCCGCTAATGCTCTGTGCACAGTTTCTTCTCGAATCTATTGAAAAGTATTTGTGTTATTTGTTTGCACTAATATCTTTTCATGATAATGTCAACATCTTGTATTTCGTTTTGTTGTGTTTATATAGTTGTGTTAACTATATTAATTGGCCTTTCGAATTTCACAGGCAGTATATGGAGATATTTATGGATATGGGTATGCTCCTTATGGTGCATACTCTCCGGCTAGTTCCCCAGTACCAACAGTTGATGGTCAGATGTTTGCCGCGCAGCACTACCAGTACCCAACTGCGTATTATCAGCCTGCTACCCCGATCCCTTCTTCCACTCAAGGTGACCAGCAGCCTTCTGTCAATGCTGATAAGCCAGCAGCTAAGGCAGATACTGCGAAAACAACGTCAAATGGTGTTACTAATGGTACTGCCCACAGTAACAGCGGAACTGTGCCCCTTGGGTCAAGCTACCAAAATTCATCGCTGACCCCTGATGGAACTTATAGGGCACCCGTGCTAGGTGGAGTTCCCTCTACTGGTTATGTGGACTCAACCTATGGGTATGACACCACAGGAGCACACTATGCATGGTATGATGGTTCTGCTTATACCAATGCACAGCAAAGAACTACAGCTAATCACACGCCGTCTTCAGCGTATAATAACAATGGCTCTTCAGCATGGTATCAGACCAAGAGCCCCACACCACAGCAGACGGTGAGTTTAGTGAAAATTGTTGATATTTGTATTATTGTGGATTGGAGGAATTTAGTATTCACTGTTTTTCTGCTTGTACATGTTCCTGACACGCTGTCACTACACTGCTTCATAGTCACAATAGCATGGGATGGATATAGTTTCTCTTTAATCAAGTCAAGATATATGTTAGGGTGCAATCTCTCTAAACTTTCATCTTATTTTCTTCTGCTAGAACATACTGAGATTCCATACATAGAAAGCTTGTTTATGTGGTCTTGCCATGATTACGCTGTATATTGTTTGCATGGTGAAAGATGTTTTCTCTGTATCTGTCTGTATGCAGGGCGTACATAACCGAAGACCAGCGACTACAACAGGGTCAGCTACTCCTACATATCAGAATAGGATGTATCCGAGTACCCGGTCTTACAGCCAGTATGGGAATTCGGTCAAAACCGGGTCAGCTACTCCTACATATCTGTATGGAAGCAGCGGCTATGGAAGCAGCGGCTATGGGAGCAATGGATATGGAAGCAGTGGCTATGGCATTGGCTACGGAAGCAACGGCTATGATTCCAGGTTATATGGTCGGTGGGGTGTTACTATGGATAGCAGATACAACAGGCCCAGAGGCCGTGGCAACGGATATTATGGTTTTGGCAATGAGAGTCAAGATGGAACAATTGAGCTGAACAGAGGTCCTCGGTCAGGTCGTTTCAAGAACCAGAAATCATTTGGCCATACCGTTACTATCGCTGTGAAAGGACAGACCGTTCCATCAAGTGAAAACAAGAGTGCTGATGATGTACCTGATAGGGCACAGTTCAACCTAGATGATTTCCCTGTTCAATATGATGATGCAAAGTTTTTTGTCATTAAATCATACAGCGAGGATGATATCCACAAGAGTATAAAATACAATGTGTGGGCAAGTACCACCAATGGGAACAAGAAGCTTGATGCTGCTTATCAAGAAGCGCAAGCAAAGAGCTCTAGCTGCCCTATATTCTTGTTTTTCTCGGTAAGTAGGCTCTCCACACTTCCTACTGCTTTAGGAATGTTCAGTGTATGTTTTCTCTCGGTTGATTGAATCTCCTCCATTACAACGTTTCAGGTGAATACAAGTGGACAGTTTGTTGGTGTTGCTGAAATGACTGGTCCTGTTGATTTTGAAAAGACACTCGACTACTGGCAACAAGACAAGTGGAATGGTTCATTGTCTGTCAAGTGGCACATCGTTAAAGATGTGCCCAACAATATACTCAAGCACATCATCCTAGAGAACAACGAGGGCAAGCCAGTCACAAACAGCCGTGACACACAAGATGTAAGTGTTGTGGAATGTTTAATTTGTTTGGTTCACTGTCTTCCAGATTGACTGTATCTTAGTTCTTATTTTATCCTTTTTGTCAACAATTCAGATAAACCTTGAGCAAGGTCTTCAGATGCTGAAGATCTTCAAGGAGCATGTCAGCAAGACCTCTATCCTGGAAGACTTCACCTTCTACGAGAACCGACAGAAGTTGATGCAGGAAAAAAGAGTAAAACAACAGCAGATCCAAAAGCAGGTACATGTGAATCTGTACTAAGTCATCAAGTTTGCATCACTACGTCAGCTATTCTTGCCTTTCTGTAGTAACTCTGGGTTGGTTGTTCAATCGTGTAGGTCTGGGACAGTAGGGCTCCGAACCCTGTTGCCGGAGAGAAGCAACAGGATACCGTCAACGGGAAGCCGAATTTAACTTCACCGAATGGTGTCAACGGGGAGAAACAGCCGGATATCGCTAACGGGAAGCCAAAGCAATCTACACTGAACGGTGTCAACGGGGATCTAAAGGTTCCAGCAGAGAAAGTTGTTGCTGCTGCTGCTCCAGCTGTAACTTACGCGGCAAAGGTTGCCCAAAACCAAAAGTCAGTGCCTGAGAAACCTGTCCTTGCCAACGGAGCTACCAAAACCGCTGTAGCTTGATCGGGCACCCGAGACTCCCAGCTAGCCATGAATAACAACTGGATGGTCCCGACGAACCAGGCAGAGACATGCGGTCCCAAGGATCTGATCATCGAAGGAGGCTGGCTAGTTAGATTTCCCTTGCGCTCTCTTCTTTTTTCCTGTCGTCACCATATTCCTGCTTTCAGTTTGCTTAGCTTCAAAGACTCCTCCTATAGTAGTAGTATCTTGAGAATGCCAGAAAAAGAAAAGAATCTGTGGGTAAGACAATTGGGTTATCAGTGGTGTCGAGTAAGTACTCTGTGCGTGTGTGTTGCGTGTGTGGATCTGAAAGTGGGTTTAGATTTTAGCGGTATTTCGTCTAATGATTTTCATATTATAATAGAATCTCTTGCTTTGGTATTGCTTGCTGATGGCTGATGTAGAGAGGCTTCTGTCTTGGTGCTCCACTAGAGGGCCGGTGCGAAGCTGACCACGCAAAAAACATAGTGGCGGCTTCTTTTGTGCCGTCACTCCTGTACTCTGCTTTGTGGTTGAGTGCTGTGCTGCCTGACTAGCCGTTTGCTAGTGCAGTGGATTGGTATCGATTTGCCGTCTGTTTGTTACCTTGAAATGTTTCAGATCTTTAGGCACTATTTTTTTTCGAAACCGAGGTAAAAGCTTTGCCTCACCATTTATTAAGCAGAAAGTGCCCGGTTTATTATGGAAGAAACCGGGTGAAAACCATACAACAACGCAACACAACCCACGGGGCGAAGCCCCACAACCTCGAGAAACCACGACGCGGCCACCCACAGCCCAAGCTGCACCAGGCCAGCCGCTCGCAGACCACGGCGCCGAACCAACATCCGGGGCCGCCGCCCCGGCCTAAAAGACAACCGCTGCCCAAGCAGCCCCGACAGCCTCGCCGCCAGCACCCCCTTCCGGGACCGCTGTCCTGACATAGCACCGCTCGCAACCGAGCCACGACACCGCACGAACCAGCCACCCGCAGCCCAAGCTGACCAGGGAGAGCTGCTCGCAGACCACGAATGTCGTACCAACATCCGGGCCGCCGCCCCGGCCTAAAAGACGCCCGCCGCAACACAAAGAACAACCCTCCGGGGAGCTGCGACAGCTCCCCCAACGGCGCAAAGGCAGCGCAGCTCCGACTCTGAAGAAGAGCTTAGAAGGAGAACCAGGCAGGCTGGCGCCGTGGAAACTCGCCGAAAGGAACATCTGTCGCCAGTCATCGTAGACCACCAGGAACCTGCCGCAGCAGCTTCGACTTCACAACAACAAGACACGCCGAGGCAACCCCAAGGACACGCCGGAGAAGTGCCGACTACCGCAGCCACAGCCACGTCTCCGACATCGCTCATCATCATCATCGTCGCCACAGAAGCCTGAACGCGAACACCTCGGCCTTCCACTGGTCCCTCTTGTCGATGTTCAGCTCCAAAGACGAAGCCCCCAAGAGGGAAACGACACCAAGGCGCCGCCATCGTCCGATCACAAGATCAAGGGTCTCCCCCGGAGCTGCACCGACCATTCTGGTCCCTCTTCAGGCACTATTTTGTTTGGTTACTAGTAGTTGTGTAGAAGATAAGTCAGTGCCAACAGAGTAGCCAACTTTTGGCTTAAAGAATTGGTGGGGGCAGGAAAAAATGTGCAGCAGGATGTCTTCAGCCGGCATGAGATCGGAGGGGACGGTAGCCAGACACAGACTGGACAATTGCAATTGTCTGAACTCTGAAGCAAATTGGAGTAATCAGGATGTCTGAAGCGGTTAAGCTCATCGGCAGCCGGCGGCGGTATGGACCGGTACCTACGAACAAGATTCAGCAGCAGCTGGAGCGCTCTGTTATTTGGAACTGCTTTGATATCGTGCGAATCGATGAGTCAAGGAGTAGTCTCGCTCTAGGATCAGCTGCCAGAACATACAATGTCAGCTGAGCTGATGGTGTCCGGCGTTGTGTGAATTCACTCTCAGCACCGGTTGAACAGAGTTTTACAGCGCCCAGGCGGCATAGAGTATGCAAACGCCAGGTTCACCATCAAAGAGGTTCTTCGGACTACAGCACCAAAAGACGTTTTTGACAGGCCAAACTACCCCAAATAATCAAATATTACAACTTTTCTAGAGCTTCGACGGGAGAGAAGGAGGCCTAGCAGCATGTGAATTTCTTGATCAGCATCCCGTAGATCTCAACCTGTCGCTCGTCAAACTCCTTGGATGGAGGGGGGCTGAGGCAGTCGACGTCTATCTTCTGGATTTTGGAGATCACCGCTAGGCAATGCGCATCACCTACCCACGCTTCTTGCCCGGAGCTCGGAAACTGCATCCTTGGAAAGAATTTTCCATTGCTCCAAATCCACAGCCACCCTTCTCCAGATGTCTTTCATCTCTGGCCACGTTTTTCCCTGGCAACACATATCATCACGTAATTCCTAGATAGCTCATATAATAGCAGTGCAGACCACATTCAAAGCAGAATTCTTATTATTACTTATCCACCATCTGGCTACTGATTCAAAGTCAAGATGACGGCAAGATTCAGGTTCAGAGCATAATATGTCTGACCCGGCAGGAAGCACCAAATTAGCATGTCTGAAGCATATGGACACTTTCAGCGTCAGCTGCAGTAGTCGATCTGTAGAGCGTTGGTTAGTCGATTCGTCACGTGGAATCACGGGAGCAGCAGGATCGCGGGGATGGAATCCATGCGTGCATGAAACCAGGTACGCCGGATCACTTGTAGCTCTGTGCCATTGTCCTGGCAGCGGACACGTACGTCTCCTTCCGCCGTGCCAGCGCGGCCAGCAGCGCCACCCTGTCCGCAGGGCCGTCTCCAGAAATTTGGGCCCCTGTGCGAAACGCCAAATGAGGCCCTAAAATTGAAAATTTTACATTACATAACAATTAAAATACTTTCACTTACTCCCTCCGATCCATATTAGTGGGCATAACTTTGTCTACATTCATATGTATCTAGTTAAGTATTTAGACTAGATACATGTATATCTAGACAAAGTTGTGCCCACTAATATGGATCGGAGGTAGTACATGATTTCATTATTTATTATTTAGTACAGTATATAGAAACATATAAAAAACAATAATTCTACTAAAAGGTTCCACTAAAACAATAAACTAACCTCATATTCAACAGAAAAGCATCATCCATCTGGTATTTCTTGAAATGAAATATTCTACTATATCTTCAAAATTAAATTTCACCATGGCCATCATCAATATTACCGTAAGGAGGTTGATTTTCAGAATTAATTTAATTATCCTTCACAATAGCTCCCTTCTGGCCTTCTGAGACTCAGCTGCTAGCACTAGTCATTTTATTTTATATTACGCTTTGAAGCACTAGAGTCATAGTTCTATTTTAGTAGACAACTAGACATGATTATTCCTGTTTTATAAACGAAAAATTAATTAATATATGAAGAATTCACATACTACATGAATTGAACTTAAGGCGTGTCAACAAAGCTAGTAGAAAAAATCTTGCAAACCTTGATCGGCCTTCCGTGCCGGGGCGGCCTGAATTAACTGGGACTGGAAGCAGTAGCCGTCATGTTGATAGATCGATCTGGGAAAAGAAATTTGGAACTGTGATTGCCGATTGCGCACGATGTCGCCTGGCCGTCGTGTGTCCTCGTCGAGCAACGCTGGCGTCTGGCGGCAGGATCAGATGCAGATCCATCTGTTGATCGGAGGTTTTCTCGAAGCGATCGATGGACGCGCGACGCCTCGGATTGGGAGCGATCTCGACAAAAACGTGCAGATGGGCAGTTTCTGGCCCACGAAAGAAAACAGGTTATGCAGACTTGTCCAAAAGTCCTCCTCGTACCCGCCTCCTCCTGCTGCTATCGACCTGGGCCACGGCCCACCACGTTCTCCGCTGCTGCTGACCTTCTTCTTCTTCCTCACCTTCGGTCTCTCTTCCCGTCGATCCGCCTGCCGCCGCCGGCCTAACCGCCAGCTCCCGCCCCCCCGCGCTCGGCGCCGCTGCCGCGCCACCTCCGCCGGTCCGCCGCCCCCCGGCAGGCCTCCCACTAAACTCCCCCACCCTGAACCCTAACCCTAACTCCGTCGCCGGTGAGCTCTGCACCCGCACCCGCACCCCCCCTCGTTAAGTTTCTTCCTCGCCTCCGCCGGCGACGCCGCGCCCAGCCGCGTCGTCCCCGTCTCCAGCGAGGTCCTGGCCTCACCTCCGCCGGGACGACGCGGCCAGCCGCGTCGACCCCGACGTCGGTGAGTGGCAATGGCGCACGCTGCGTCGTCTTCTTCCTCTGACGTCTTCCTCGTGTGTCTTCCTCGTGCTGCTCTCACGCCGCGGCCCGACCAACTAAGGGGTACGCGGAGGATGGTAACCTCCGCGGTACGCGATGTATAGGTTTTGCCGGCAAGCACCGCCTCACAGCCTCGTCCGCCTCGTACTCGCTTGCCCACGCGCAGAGCGCCGGGTGCTTCTCGGTGGCGAGCAGGCTCACCCCGGCGATCTCCTCGAACACGCCCAGCCAGCGCGTGAACCCGCTGGCGGCGATGTCCAGGAAGCCGACGCGGTCGCCGCCGAAGAACCTCTTCCCGGCGACCTGCGCCTCTAGGAGCGTCAGGTTCGCCTTCGCCTCCCTCGCCGCCGCCTCCCGCGCCTCGCCGTCCTCCGCCCACAGCGCCACCCACGTACACTGCCCGCACTGCAGATCATCATACAGGCCGGTCGAGAGCAATTAATTAGTACAGTTCGACGGCCGATCCCGTGAGCTAGTCCGCACGCGAATTCACCTTGTCGTCGATGAAGCGGGCCCAGAAGCGGGCAGTGGCCCTGGCGAGCGGGTCCTCTGGCAGGATCGCGTGTCAGGAACTCTGTTCTACTGAACTGTCATCAACTACCTGAAGACAGACAAGAAGATGGACGGCTTTGATGGTTTCATAACGTTTCGTCAGATCGGACGGCTGAGATTCAATTTCCCAATTTGAGGCAAACTTGCCAAATTTGTAATAATTTAAATCTTGAATTGCGGCTCCTCGGGTACTCGATATAACCGGGAGAGTGGGTGGTTGGGTGGCGCAATAGAGAAAACCCTAATTTCCTTCATTACCTTTCCTGTTCTTTCCTTTACCTGTTCTTTCCTTTACAGCAAATTTACCCAATTTACCTGTTGATTACTGTTGATTCTTTCCCAAATTCAGTTCGTGACTCCTGCAGACAAGCCCGGGTCTTGACAAATGGTATCAGACGCCAATCTCCCCCGAGCATGATCCCTCCCACTCCACCCTTCGTTTTCGTGGCCGGTTGCGAGGTTGCCGCCAGATTCCGTCGGCGGTAGTAAAATCCCTCCCCCGCTCTCATCACCCTGGATCAGGCTCCGCGGACCAGATCTCGGCACTTCTTATCCATGTCAATCATTCGCACAAGATCTCAGGAACGCATGGCGGCGGAAGCAGAGGAAGGTGAGCTCGTGGCGGCGGCGCAAGAACATGCCAAGGAGGAAGAGGAAATCAGCTCGCGCATGCCGCGGGAAATCCTCAACCTACACCGCCGGCTCGAACACCAGCAGAGCTCCATCGATTCGCTGCAAGGTACGATGTCAAACCTGACGGCGATGGTCGCCCAAATCGCGAGGTCGTTCAACACCACGCCACAACCACCGACCTCCACACCACCCGCCACGCCACAGCAGCAGTTCATCACTCCACCACCACCTTCGTCCACTCTGAGCCCGATTCCGGAAGTCACAACTCCGGTGACATCCCCACTGATTTACTCACCTACTTCACAAAAGCCCCCACCTTCAACCCAGCAAACTCCGTTCGCGAGCCTCACCCCTGAAACTTCCCAGAAACCTCCAAATTCAGCAGCTTTCACCACCCAGACTAGCGCATCTTCAGCTCCACCTCCGACTACACACATATCTCAGCTCACTTCACCTAGCACAAACCCATCCATGTACACAACACCAACAATTCCACCTCCATATACCGTCCCATACACCTACTCACCCCTATCCGCCTCAACAACAATACTACCCAACCTACCCTAGCTACTACAACTATCCACCACCTGTTCAACCACAATTCGCTCCCCAGTATACCTACTCGCAAATTCCTCCTACAATTCCACAAATTTACCCACCACCTCAGCCACCTAAACCTCCTCCTGTTCCAAACACTCCACCACCCACACCACACAACCAACCTAATCAAGAACCATACATCAGAACACCTACCCTGGAACTTCCTATCTTCTATGGAGAGAATGCTTCCAACTGGATTGAAGAATGTGAAAGTATATTTGCTCTCAGTGGAATTACAAATGAGTTCAAGGTTAAGTGGGCCAATGCTCATATCCGTGGAAAGGCCAAGGTTTGGATGTCTGGAAGCAACTTGAACATCTACCTGTTGAATTGGCAACAATTCTGTCAACTGTTATGCGACAGGTTCCCTGCACCAGGCGAACAAGAATCCATGGAGCAATTCCAGTATCTTCGACAGACAAATTCTGTGGTCCATATATCGATCAGTTTGAAGGATACATGATCACAATGCAGCGAGATCACCCTTACCTGACGGACAACTTCTTCCTCCTCAGATTTATAAGTGGTCTTAAAGATTATATCAAACACACTGTTCGTGGACATAACCCAACAACCTTGAGAGCTGCCTATCATCAAGCCAAACAGCAAGAACTAGCATATCTAGCAACAAATAAAAGGCAAGTCAATACAATTCCTCGAAATAGGAATGCTCAACAAGGCCAGTTTCGCCAGCAACAAAACCTCCGAGACAACAGAAACAAACTGCCCAATGGCAGACCTGGAGAGAAGAAATGTTGGTACTGTCCTGAGCAATGGACAGTGGGACATAAATGTCCTAACATGAGGAGTATGGTTCATGTGATTCAGTATCAAGGTCATAGTGATTCAGAAGAATCCCAAGACACTCAAGACACATATCATGATGCTGTAGCTACTCTTGTTGAACCAGAGGTGCAACAAGTGTCAGTTGATCCTTCAGAGGAAAATCAACCTCCCCTCAGAGCTAATTGCATGCAAATTTCGGCTGAAGCTATACATGGAATTCCTGGAGAAACTACTCTTTCAGTGGAAGTTCTGATTGGTGGTCAGCGTGCCGTTGCACTTATTGATACTGGGAGCACTACCACCTTCCTTGACAGTGACTTCGTGAAGAAAACCAAGCTGCAGATTAAACCAACAGCTGAATACAAAGTACTGGTGGCTGGCGGAGGGGAATTGATCTCAGCAGGACATATTCCAGACTGCAACTTCAGAATCCAACAGACTGACTTCACTTATGATTGTAAGTTACTTCCACTGAAAGGCTATGACATGGTACTGGGTGCCAATTGGCTGACGGCACACAGCCCGAACTATTATGATTGGGAGCAGCGCAGCATTGCAATTACAGTTCAAGGACAGTGGTGTACGTTGACAGACAAATCTCTTCCTTTAATTGAAGCTGTCATTTTAGCAAAAGCATGTTCTAAACTCATCAGGTCAGGAGCTCAAGCATTTCTCATCAGAGTACACAGTCCGGAAAACTCCAACGACACACCTAAGCAACATACATCTCAAACACCAGTGGCTGATATTCTGGATCAATTCTCTGACCTGTTTGAAGAACCTGAAGGTTTGCCTCCTCATAGAGAATGCGATCACCAGATTCCTTTGAAGGAAGGTGCAGACCCACCTAATGTCAGGCCATACCGTATGCCACATAAACAGAAGAACATTGTGGAGGAGTTAGTACAAAATATGTTGAAGAACTCCGAAATACAACTGAGTAACAGCCCCTATTCGTCACCAGCCATATTGGTCAGAAAAAGAGACAAGACCTGGCGCCTTTGTGTGGACTATAGGCAGCAAAATTCACTGACAATCAAAAATAAATATCCCATTCCAGTTATTGAGGACCTACTGGACGAGCTACACGGAGCAACAATCTTCTCCAAGTTAGATCTCCGTTCTGGGTACCACCAAATCCGTATGAACCCTCAAGATGTCACCAAAACAGCCTTCAGTACTCACATGGGCCACTATGAGTATCTGGTGATGCCGTTCGGACTAACAAATGCTCAAGCTACCTTTCAGCAGCTTATGAACAATATATTTGCTGCGCACTTGAGGAAATTAGTTTTGGTATTCTTTGATGACATCTTAGTCTACAGCAAGACGTTAGCTCAGCACAGACATCACTTGAAAACAGTGCTAAACATTCTGAAGTTACACAAGCTGAAAGCAAAAAGATCTAAATGTGCCTTTGCAACTGCATCAGTTGAGTATTTGGGTCACATAGTTTCAGGATCAGGGGTAGCTACTGATCCCGCAAAGATCATCGAAATCCTCAACTGAAAGTCACCTAACTGTGTTAAACAACTTAGAAGAATACTGGGATTGGCAGGCTATTATCACCGTTTCATTGAAGGCTACGCTTCTATATGCCGACCATTACATGATGTCCTAAAAAAGGACTCCTTTCACTGGTCTGAACCACAAGAACAAGCCTTTCAAGCCCTGAAACGTGCAATGACAACACCACCAGTGCTTGCACTCCCTAATTTCCAATTGCCCTTTACATTGGAAACAGATGCATCAGGATCTGGACTGGGCGCAGTTCTCATGCAGCAAGGCAAACCACTTGCCTACTTCAGCAAAGCTCTGGGACCAAAGGCAGCAACCATGTCAATATATGAGAAGGAAGCCCTTGCAATGCTCGAGGCACTGCGCAAATGGCGTCATTATCTCTTGGGTAACAAGTTGGTGATCAAGACGGACCAAAAGAGCCTCAAATACCTCTGTAGTCAAAGGTTACTAGAAGGGATCCAACACAAACTGATGTTAAAGTTATTGGAGTTCGATTATTCTATCGAGTACAAGAAAGGCTCAGAAATACTGCCGCAGATGCTCTCTCCAGGAAACATAACTCACAAGAAGATGACACATGCCTTGCCATATCTGCAGCAGTACCTCTCTGGATTCAGGAAGTGGCAGATACTTACAAGGACGATCAGAAATGCACAAAACTCTTGCAAGAGCTAGCTGTACGTGATGACAGTAATCCTCCTTATACACTTTCAGCTGGTATTCTAAGGTACAAGAACAGAATACTATTGGGAACTGCCACAGATCTCAAGGATCGAGTTTTCAACTCCTTCCATGCTTCAATTTTTGGTGGTCACTCTGGTAACCGAGTCACTTATCATAGACTCAAGCAACTCTTCTACTGGCCCAACATGAAGCAGTACTGTGCAACCAAAATAGCAGAATGCCCTACATGCCAGATATCCAAGACAGAACGAGTTCACTATCCTGGACTGTTGGATCCTCTGAAAATTCCTGAGAGCAAATGGTCCGAAATAAGTATGGACTTTGTAGAGGGACTGCCCAAGTCACAAGGGAAAGATGTCATCTTGGTGGTAGTCGACAGACTCACCAAGTATGCACATTTTATACCTCTTTCCCATCCATTCACCGCACATCAAGTTGCTGATGTTTTCATCAACACAGTGTTTAAGCTGCATGGTCCTCCCAAGATAATTGTGAGCGACAGGGACCGCATCTTTACATCCAAAATCTGGCAGGAGCTTTTCAAGGGACTGAAAGTCGAATTACATCTCAGTACGGCTTATCACCCTGAATCCGATGGATAGACGGAGCGAGTAAACCAGTGCTTAGAACAATATCTGAGAAGCATGGCATTCAAAGAACCTAAAAAGTGGGCACACTGGTTACCTGCAGCTGAGTGGTGGTATAACACCTCCTTCCACACCTCTCTCAAATGCACTCCATTCGAAGCTTTGTATGAATATCCTCCACCACAGATGCATGACATCTTAGTTCCTTGTGATGTTTCTCCAGAGGTTGAGGTCACATTGCAGGAAAAGGATCATATGGTGAAGGCATTGCAACAAAACCTCCAGCAAGCTCAAAACAGAATGAAAAAATATGCTGACTTGAAACGAACTGAAAGACAGTTCCAGGAAGGGGATATGGTATATCTGAAAATGCAGCCATATAGGGAAACAACCTTGGGACTGAGAAACGCACTGAAATTGTCCTCTAAATACTATGGTCCTTTCAGAGTACTAGAAAAGGTTGGCAATGTTTCTTACAAGCTGCAGCTACCTAAAGGTACATTATTACATGATGTATTTCATGTTAATCAGCTCAAAAAGCACATTGGACCAAAGGCAATTCCAAATCCCACACTACCTGTAGTCACAGCAGAGGGAAAGATCAAAGTGGCTCCTGTAGCAGTTCTGGAGTATCGCCAAGTTCCACGAAGTGCAGGTGGTTATGATGTTGCCGTTCCTCAATGGCTAGTTCACTGGGAGAACATGTCACCCGCGGAGGTCACCTGGGAAGACGCTTCCTCGCTCAACATTTCCGACATTCCAGCCTTGAAGTCTGGCCTCGACCCGGGGGTATTGTCAGGAACTCTGTTCTACTGAACTGTCATCAACTACCTGAAGACAGACAAGAAGATGGACGGCTTTGATGGTTTCATAACGTTTCGTCAGATCGGACGGCTAAGATTCAATTTCCCAATTTGAGGCAAACTTGCCAAATTTGTAATAATTTAAATCTTGAATTGCGGCTCCTCGGGTACTCGATATAACCGGGAGAGTGGGTGGTTGGGTGGCGCAATAGAGAAAACCCTAATTTCCTTCATTACTTTTCCTGTTCTTTCCTTTACCTGTTCTTTTCTTTACAGCAAATTTACCCAATTTACCTGTTGATTAATGTTGATTCTTTCCCAAATTCAGTTCGTGACTCCTGCAGACAAGCCCGGGTCTTGACATCACGGGCCCCTAGGGGAAGGCTTCGTCGATATACTTGACGATGACGAGCGACTCGCAGAGCGCTGGCCGCCTGTCGCCGTGGAGGAGCACCGGGACCTTCTGGTGGATCGGGTTGTGCTCCAGCAGGAGCTGGCTCTTGTTGCCGAGGTCTTCCTGGATGAGCTCGTAGGGGACCCCCTTGAGCCGCAGGGCCACCTCCGCGCGGTGCACCGCCGGCTGCTGAAAGTGCCGATGAGCTTGACCGCCGCTTCAGACATCCTGGTTAAATTCTCTGGTCTGGCCGGCCTCTACGTCGTCGAGTTTGAGAGTTATAGTGTTAATTTCGTGCAAGAAGCTTCATGGTATCCATGTTTTTCTACTGCTAGCTGAAAGCTACTGGCTGGTAGTCTTTTGGATGCTCTAAAAAATTGCTGGGTAGCTAGCGATATGCTTTTTTCTTTCCAATGTATCGAGTCAGTACTCAGTAACGAGCGAGAACAGCACAAATGTAAAGAATTGTCTCTTTTTTCTCTCTCTCTTCGCTTTCGCAAAATTTTAAACAACATGGAATGGTGTACACCCGTTTCTGAGTTCTGCAATAGCCTGCCATATGCCATGCACTTCTTTCTTGTTCTCTTTTAATTGTGAGCAGAAGACTCATAGTAATTATGAATTTATGACCAACTCATCTATTGTTTTTCTATTAAATTCAGTTAACATGGGCTTCAAGAAGGTAATATGACGTACCCTTTATGTCAGGTGATTTGTTTGCGCTGTGATTTCTGGTTTGACAGTTGGCAGAACCCAATGAAGACAATAACTTCGAATTGCCGGGGTTTGGGGAATGGTCCGGCAATTCGTGGGTTTCTGAATCTCATATGAAAGAGGACCCCAATGTGCTGTTCTTGATGGAAACAAAACTCACGAAGGAGAAGGTGAAGGGCTTGAGATGGAAGCTCGGCATGACGAATGTGATTGTGAAGGATTGTGTGGGCCACCGTGGTGGTCTAGCTATGATCTGGAAAAATGAAGTTAGTTTGCGTCTTGTGGGCTTTGTCTCGAAGCACCATATTGACACGGAGATAACCGAGTAGGACAGTTGCGTTTGGAGATGCACGGGGCTGTATTGTAGGAAATTGTGCCTTGCAACATTTTATATATTTACTACATTGTCCGGAATTAAACTTCAGTGTAGAAGCATAACGGAAATAACAGAGAATTAATGATGTGGAATTGTACTTAAGGAAATATACTTAACTAAGCCGGTACGGCTATACTGGAACACAGTGTATATTAATATGCTGGAATTATACCCGGAAACAGTATAGAGCGGAATGTCAGGTTGTTCATAAGATTGGCTCTATGGATTGTTAAAGCCTGCGAGTTTGAATTTATATTCGAACTCGGCGCATGACTCACACGTTCGTGCTGAGACCTAATTGTTTAACAGTAATAGGCTCGGTTAATGGCTGTTAATGATAGCGGTTGGTTTAACAAGTCACAAGTTCTATATGAAAACAGATTGAGTTATCTGAAATTTGGAGTCTATATAAAGGTCCTACCCTCTAGCCTCAATATGCATTGTGAGCGGCACCACCGATAAGGCAGAGGAATAAAGGGTAGGCCGAATAGCTCCAACCCTAGTTTTCTTACATTGGTATCAGAGCTGATGGTTCGTCGCCGCCGGAACCCTCGTCCGCAGCGCAACTCTTCCGTCGCGATCGTCGCCTTGTACGGCTGCGCATCCTTCGCCGGTCCGTCCCACGGCGTGATGTGCTGTTGTGCACTTGTGCTACACGTACGCGTGACTCGCCGTTGTTTTTCGTCGGAATATGGAACAGATCGGGAGATCACGTGGTTGGCGAGTCGGACGCAACCTCCGCCTCCGCATCGCCAAGCTACGCCAAATCGACAGAATTGACCTTGAGGCAAAACTTCAGCCAAAAATGAGTCGAGTTCAATTTTTTAACCCAATCTAACCTATTTTGCTACCGCTCAACATGCTGGCGGTAAGATCAGCTGTGGGACCGCCGATATAGTTGACAGTTGTCGGGGGGCTACCCCCGGGTAGGGTCAAGGCTTGCCATAAGATGAGTTTAAAGATATGCCGAGGTACGGAAAGGGCCGACCTGCTTGGGCCTGGGAGTGCCCGAGCTTCATCTTGACCTGGAGAATATCAAGGCCGACCTATCTTGGCCCAGAGGGGTCCGAGGTATCCCGTGGGCATGGGCCGAGGTTCATAATCCGAGCTATGATCAGCCGACCTACCCACCTCGGTACTATGGTTTGAATGGTGAGTGCAGGAGAAGCTGTTTGAAGGAAGTAATGTCCGAGGTGGTCGGATCTTAAGTACAAGACCCGAGGTAAAGAGCGGGAGCAAGACCCGAGCTAACCAAGGCAGGAGGCCGTAGGTCGGGCAGGAGTCAATGCTCCTGTCACTTCCCGCCTGACACGGGAGCGTCTGTCACGGAGCCTGGCAGAGGCGTGCCCCGGGTTCGGCGGGGCTGCACGTCTCTGACCGCTGACCACGCGAGATCCGGGGAAAAGGCTACGAGGTAGCTCAGCCTGGCTACGTCCTGTCTCAGTCAGAGGGACATCCTAGCTCTACTGTG
Organism: Poa pratensis; assembly: GCA_947311845.1. Taxonomy (NCBI): domain Eukaryota; kingdom Viridiplantae; phylum Streptophyta; class Magnoliopsida; order Poales; family Poaceae; genus Poa; species Poa pratensis. Next base: position 10,746,051 of record CAMZMU010000073.1, read on the forward strand.
GTGATGTAGGGGATGGGCAGGCCATGTCTTGTCCCTGACAGGAGTACAATGATGACCAAAGCAGAGGCATGGCTACAGTGTTCAGCAAGGGGCACAACGGTAACTCGGCTGGCCTATATAGTGGGCTTCACCCCTCCTGCTTGAGGGGTCGACGAAGAAGAGAGACACCTCGGAGGCACGCACAGGAAGCTCGGAGTCCTTTTTCCCCCTTGTAGCTTCATCTTCTACCTCAAGTTCTCACCATTGTATCATCATACAGCTCGAGGAGAGCTTGTACGTGTCACCAAGAGATATACACCAAGTAGGATAGTGCTGCAGTAGGGGTGTTACCTCCACAAGAGGGCCCCGAAGCAGGGTACATCGTGGTGTGCTTTGTGTTCTTGGTTTCTTGGTTTCTCGTTCGTGTTCTTGCGTGTGCACTTCTTGAGTGCATAAACCCTCCCCGGATTCCCCCAACGACCATTCGGCCCCATCTTAGCCATACCTATGGCATCTGCCGTGATCCCACCACGACAGTTGGCGCCCACCGTGGGGCAGATTGAGGCGTTGGAGGGAGTTTACATCCGGACGGGCTCAGGCGAGCGTGTTCTTTCCGGGCTTATCGCCAAGATCGGTGAGTTCACCTTCATCAGCGACAATGCGGGGTGTTTCGCCGGCAAGCCCTTCCCCGAGCATGGCTTCACCATGATGCTTGGCAGCTTCGTCACTATGTTGCTGTCGAGGTTGTTCGCGAGTACCCGGAGCAGGTGCTCGTGGACGACGAAACTCCTCTCCTCGCGGCTTTAGGTCGGCGTATCACTCGCCCCGAGAGCTGCGTGGAGGTGATGATGACCGGTCCGGTTGATGCCGCTGGCAAAGTAGATGCCAGCAAATCCAAGCCGGCCGAGGTTGCTAAGGTGAGATCTGCAAAGCCCAGGCTAGAGAAAGAGTTGCCTGGTACCCCCGAGGTGCAGGGCCGAGGTGCGACCCTAGTAGAGATAGTGGAGACACTGGCAGACCCAGTAAATCCAGGAGTGGATGTAGTAGTGACTGTGGCCGACCTAGAGGCAAAGCGTGTCCTGTTGCAAAAGGAGGCTGTAGCAATGATGACAGCTAGAGATGAGTTCAATAGAGATCTGCGTGAGTACAATGCAGCGAATGGCTTCACCCCGGTAGCAGTTGATACAAATAGGGGAGCCGAGGTGCGGCAGAGAGGCAAGGGGCTCAATGATGAGATGAACAGGGAGGCTCGACCTACCACCTCGGCTAGGAGTGAGAGTCGCGTGTCGACTGGAAGGCCGGTATATAGTTCCCCTGCTAAGAACCTCAGAGCTGCCGAGGCAGGCAGGGCCGAGCTATCCGGGTTGACTGGAGATGCATGGCGTGCGCAGCAGAAGCGAGTCAATGAATTAGTGTATGTAGCTAACCAGCAGAATGAGGCTCTCCGCAGAGCATATGCCGGGGCTGGTGATTCGGAGATGGTTTATTCAGCTAGGCCAGTTAGTCAGGTGTCCAAGGGGCAAGCCTCGTCTCCACTCGTCGGAGGAGCCGATCGAGCCCGGAGTGTCACCTCGGGTCAGAACAAGCAGCTGCAGATGTATGATCCGGTGTTAGCAGCAAAGCAGAAGGTGGGCCAGGGCAATGCTAGCCGAGCTAAGGGAAACCCCGGCCAGGTAATGCAAGCCGAGCTAAGGGTAACTCCGGTCAGGGAAATCAGAATGGCGGGCAAGCAGCGTCGGCTGGCCGAGGTAAACCACCTCCGCCCCCGAGGTATCAGCAACAACCCCGGCCGCAGGGGCAATATCAGCGAGAGCCGGAGTATGTTCAGCAACCTCAGAATGTCGGTCAAGGCGATGACCGATACGATGATGGAGACTCGGCCATGGCGCGAGCTGGATACCACAGAGTGGATGGGGCGTTGGGACCTCGGATAGGAGCTCGGATGTTAGCTCCGGCGATGTTCGTAACAAGCTGGATAGAATCTACTTATCCGAGCAACTGGAGGAGGAAGGCCCTCCTGGTCCGGCGTGTTTTGGACCTCGGATCATGAAGGAGCCACCACCGCCAGTATCTCAGTTCCAGTTAGGTCGGAACACCAAGCCATACAACGGGAGCACCAAGCCGCAAGATTGGCTGACAGATTATGTATCCTCGGTGCACATAGCGGGGGGCAATCGCCGATGGGCGGTCCGGTATCTCCCGCACATGTTGGAAGGTCCAGCTCGGATCTGGCTGAATAATTTGCCGGAGTATAGTATCAACTCCTGGATAGACTTGGAGCTGGCGTTTAACAGCAACTTTGCTAGTACATACAAGAGGCCAAACCGACCTCAGCTCCTGGCAGCATGTAAGCAAGATGATCATGAAACTGACCGAGAATTCTTAACTCGGTGGAGCAATGTTCGGAATTCCTGTGAAGGAGTTGTAGAGGCACAGGCCATTTCCTGGTTTGCAGATGGTTGTCGACATGGCAGCATGCTGTGGCAGAGGCTCCAAAGAGATATGCCGAAATCCCTAGCAGAGACAATCCGGATTGCAGATTCTTATGCTCTGGGTGATCCGATGCAGCCAGCAGCAGAGGCAGTGGCACGTAACAGAAGGAGGGAGCCAATAAACAACCGGCTCGGACCAAGGTGTAATGACCGCCAAGAGTTCGGACAAAAGAGGAGGGAGCCGGACTACCCATACACCTCGAACCAAGTTGCAGCGGTGAACCCGGATCAGCCCGGAGCTGGAGGTGTCCAGAGGCCGAAAATCAATGGTCCGGCATTTAGTCCGAACCCGGAGCCACCCTTGACTTATGAATCAATGATAGATGGTCCTTGCTGTTACCATACGACCGACCCGCGCAAGCCAGCCAACCATTCAACCCGGCAGTGCAGCTGGAACCGCAGAATCAGGAAGAAGGGGCGAAGGCCGGAGGAAACAGAGCAGGACCACCTCAGAGATTTCAGCCGAGGTCCCACCCAAATCTGTCCGGAGCAAATGTTACCCCGATAACCACTGCACCTCCTCCGAGGCCTGCAGCAGCAAGGCCCGTGAATGTTGTGAATGTCCGAGGTAATAACAACAACAATGGTGCCGGACCAAGTCAGCAGTATGAATACCCCGGAAATGACTATAGAGAGGCTCATGCGAGCTATGTGGTCTTTGTGACCGAGCCAACTGACAAGAAGAGTGTGCAGAGGCGTGCCATGGAGGTGAATGCAGTAATGCCGGTGGTGCCGACCTATATGAACTGGTCTGAGCAGGAGATCACTTGGAGCAGGAAAGACACACCTCGGATCATGCCGAGCCCTGGAAAGTATGCCCTGGTGGTAGATCCGACGTTGTGTGGGCCTACTAACAATGTGAGGTTTACCCGAGTTCTGGTGGACAATGGCAGTGCCATCAACATCATGTACCGAGACACAATGGTGAAATTGGGCATATCGCCAAATCAGTTGATGCCAAGCAGTTGTACTTTTCATGGGATTGTGCCTGGCGTTTCCTGTGCACCCATGGGCAAGATATGGGTGGATGTAGCATTTGGAACCAAGGATAACTGCCGAGTTGAGAGTATCGAGTTCGAGGTGGTGGACTTGGAGAGTGCATACCATGCATTGCTTGGAAGGCCGGCTCTGGCCAAGTTCATGATTTCCACCCATGTTGCATACCTGAAGATGAAAATGCCAGGGCCTAATGGGATCATATCCATCTCGGGTGACTACAAGCGAGCCATTCAGTGTGCCTCGGCGGGGTCTAATCTGGCCGAGTCTTTGGTGATCGCAGCTGAGAAGAAGAAGCTGCATCAAGTGGTGGCAATGGCGCAGTCAACACAGCTCGGCATGTCCGGACTGATGAGCCCGGACTCAACTGCAGCATTCGAGGTGCCCAAGGAGACCAAGAAGATCCCCATTGACCCGGAGCACCCAGAGCATATGGCCATCATTGGGACCGGGCTGGGCGAGAAATAGGAAAGCGAGCTCTGTCACTTCCTCCGTGAGAATCGGGATATCTTTGCATGGTCGGCTAAGGACCTGCCTGGTGTTCCGAGGGAGTTGGCAGAGCACTCTTTATTTGTCAGGCCGAGGTGAAACCGGTGAGGCAACCGACCCGTCGTCTCTCAGACGACCGAAGACAAGTGGTGCTGGACGAGCTGGCTAAGTTGCTTGCAGCCGGGTTCATTATGGAGGTGCTGCATCCGGACTGGATATCCAATCCGGTCTTGGTGGAAAAGAAGAAAGACGAGCCAGCCGTGGTCAAGGTGTGGCGCATGTGCATTGACTTCACTAACCTCAACAAGGCGTGCCCGAAAGATCCGTTTCCATTACCTCGGATTGATCAAGTGATTGATTCCACTGCTGGTTGTGAACTGTTGTCTTTTATCGATGCGTACTCTGGTTTTCACCAGATACCACTGAACCCGAAGGATCAAATAAAGACTGCTTTTATTACCCCGTATGGGGCGTATTGCTATCGTGTCATGTGTTTTGGTCTGAGGAATGCCGGGGCAACTTATCAGAGGTGTATGCAGAAATGCCTGCACTCTCAAATGGGCAAAAATGTGCAAGTGTATGTCGATGATATCGTCATCAAAACTAAGGAGAAACGTACTCTCCTCGAGGATCTCGAGGAGACATTTGTGAATTTGAGAAAATATCGGTTGAAGCTTAACCCGGACAAGTGCACCTTTGGTGTCCCGGCTGGAAAGTTGCTTGGATTCCTGGTGTCTAGCCGAGGTATCGAGGTTAACCCGGCCAAGATCCGAGCTATTGAGAACATGAATTACCGAAGTGTTTGAAAGATGTGCAGAAATTCACAGGGTGCCTAGCCTCGTTGAGCCGATTTGTAGGTCGGCTGGGAGAAAAAGCCTTACCTTTGTACCAGCTCATGAAGAAAAGTACCGGGTTTACATGGACCCCGCAGGCCGACGTGGCGTTCAATGAGCTGAAAAAGATGTTGTCCACTGCCCGGTGTTGGCGTCACCATTGCACAATGAGCCGATGTTACTTTACATTGCGGCCACAAACCGAGTTGTAAGTGTGGCAGTGGTGGTGGAGCGCGAAGAAGGTGGCAGGTCGGTGCAGAGACCGGTGTATTACTTGAGCGAGGTGATCTCTACCTCGAAGCAGAATTACCCTCACTACCAGAAGATGACGTATGGTGTCTACCTGGCGGTCAAGAAGTTGAAGCATTATTTCCAGGAGCATCCCATGACGGTGGTGTGCGAAGCTCCAATCTCGGAGATCATCGGGTGCAAAGATGCAACTGGCCGAGTTGCCAAATGGGCGATTGAGGTGTCTCCATATGCACCACATTATGAGAGAAGAGATGCAATTAAATCCCAGGCGTTGCCGGACTTCTTTTGTGATTGGGCCGAGATGCAGTATGAGCCACCCAGGCCGGACTATAATTATTGGAAAATGCATTTTGATGGGTCCAAGACAAAGATCGGGCTGGGGGCTGGAATAGTCCTCACCTCGCCGAAGCGAGATCAGCTGAAATACGTGCTGCAGATTCATTTCTCAGCATCAAACAATGTGGCGGAGTATGAGGCCTTAATCCATGGCCTCAATGTGGCGAAGGAGATCGGTATCCGGCGTGTGGAGTGCTTCGGCGATTCCGACCTGGTGGTGCAACAATCTTCTGGAACTTGGGATGCTCTGGATGCCAACATGGCGTTATATCGGTTCCATGTGCAAAAGATATCCGGGTTCTTTGAAGGGTGTGAATACAGGCATATACCTCGGACAGAAAATAATGCTGCCGACGTGTTGTCAAAGCTCGGTTCATCTAAAGAGGCAGTACCACCTGGAGTAGCCCTGAATCACTTGAGAACTCCTTCAATCAAACCTTCTCCTGAATCCGAATCTATTTTCATCCCGGCGGAGCAAGAGCCCGGACCTGTTCCAATGGAGGTAGACGTCGGATGCGTTTGGTCGGACCCGGGGACTGCGTGGCAGAGCTCGGGGACTGCGCACCGAACCTCGGGGACTGCTCATCAAGACTCGGGGACTGGTCGCAGGATGGTGGAGGAAATAATGGAGGAGATTATGGTGGCCGAACCAATGGAGGTGGACGAGAATTTTTTCCTTTGCACCCAGTGCCGGAGTGGGCGGAGCAAATCATGAAGTTCATAACGGAGGGAAGCTTGCCAAGTGACACAACCGAGGCTAGGAGAATCCAAAGGAGGGCAAAGGCGTACACCATCATCAACAAGGAGCTCTATAAAAGAAGCGTAACCGAGGTGTTGCAACGGTGTGTCGAGCCAGCTGAAGGCAAGGAGATGCTTTTGGAGATCCACCAAGGAGAGTGTGGTCATCATTGCAGCACAAGAGCTCTGGTGGCCAAGGTGTTCAGGCATGGGTTCTATTGGCCCACTGCTCTTGCTGATGCAGAGGCCATAGTCCGGAGATGTGAAGGATGCCAAAGGTTTGCCAAGCAAACGCATATGCCAGCCTCGGCGCTCAAAACAATTCCTATCACTTGGCCGTTTGCGGTATGGTGTTTGGATATGGTGGGAGAGTTCAAACCAGCCCGAGGTAACATGACGCACATACTGGTGATGGTGGACAAGTTCACCAAGTGGATCGAGGTGAAACCAATCCGGAAGTTGGATGGTCATTCAGCAGTGACTTTTTTGAAGGAGATCATTCTGCGATATGGGTACCCCCATAGCATTATCTCGGACAACGGCACGAACTTTGCTGTTGGAGAATTTGCTCGGTTTTGCATGAACAAGGGAATCCGGCTGGACATAGCCTCGGTGGCACACCCGGAGTCTAATGGACAAGTGGAAAGATCAAATGCTCTAGTGTTGGCCGGCATCAAGGCTCGGCTCATTGAACCACTGCTGAAAACGCCGGGGTGTTGGATAGATGAGATACCAGCAGTACTGTGGGGTCTAAGGACCACGCCAAATCGATCAACTGGCTATACGCCATTTTTTATGGTCTATGGGGCAGAAGCTATGCTACCCACTGACATCGAATATGATGCGCCCAGAGTGGCAATGTACACTGAAGCCGAGGCAAAAGAGGCTCGGGAGGATGCAGTAGATCTGCTTGAGGAAGCTAGAGAATTGGCCTCATCTCGGTCAGCAATATACCAACAAGGTCTCCGACGTTATCATAGCCGGAGTGTCAACCCTCGTGTGTTTCACGAGGGAGATTTGGTGCTGAGGCTGGTGCAGCGCAAGAAAGGTCGGCACAAGTTGTCACCTCCATGGGAGGGACCGTTCATTGTGAGCCGAGCTCTGCTCAATGATTCGTACTATCTAATAGATGCGCAGGAACCAAGGAAGATGGGCTGGACAACCCCGGATCAGAGGTCAGGCGACCATGGAATATAGCTCTACTCCGACCTTTCTACTCATGAAGGGCGCAATGTATGTGCCTCGGTTAATCCTTAATGAAATGTCGGCACTCCGAGGTTGAAGCTCGGGGACTGCCTCGCTCTTGTGCTTGTGTTTTATTTCTGTTTGTCAATTTCGTTCATATGCCGAACTATTTTGAACCTCGTCTCAAACTTCAAGTAATGTATGCTGTGTAACTAATCTTGTGACTCGACTGACGAACGCCGAAATGGTAGTCAAGAGCAAAGATGAAAAAACGTGGGAAACATGAAAATGGACTCGGGGACTCGGTCCAAAAATATAGTTCGGCATGTGTCGTTTACTAACCCCTGTCTTTACCTTTCGTTTATGTCGGATGATTTTGAAACACACCTCGACATTTGCTAAGTACTGTATGCTATAAACAACAATCTTGTGACTCGACTGTCGAACGCCAAAATGGTAGACAAGAGCAAAGAATGCCAAGTATAGTAAACACGAAAGTGAACTCGGGGACTCGTTCCAAAAGGGTTCGGCATAAATTCTTAGAAAAGCATGGTTCGGATAGCAAGATAATAGTACTGGTAGCAAGGCAAACTACTTAAGTGTATATTACATCTGCACCCGGCATACCGGGGATTTAATGTTTTGCTTGAGACAAGTTCAGGCCTCGGAACCAGAGACCTCGGTCGCCGAAGTTGTGGTAGGGGACCTCGGAAGCAGGAGCCTCGGGCGCAGGAACAACCTCGGGCGCAGGAAAACCTCGGTCGCGGAAGCAACCTCGGTTGTTGGAGTGGATGCCGGGGTGTCCGTCACGTCGGGGGAGATCACCTCGGTGGCTACGGCTTTGCCGGACTTGCCCTTGGGTTCGGAGGTTCGTCGAAGTGAAGTCATCATCAGAACCTCAGCCACCTCGGTTGTTTTGCCGGCCTTGCCCTTGGAGCTCTCAGGCTCGTCAAAGTCAATTTCCTCGCCGTCAGAGCCTTCTTCACCGGACTCTTCTTCCTCGTCCGAGCTCTCTTCATCCTCAGAATAGAGGCGCCCTCATCAAAGGTCCGGGTGTTTGCATAACTAGCAAAGAGGTCGGCTGCTGCTTGGCGTTTCTCAATGCCATCAGGGTGGTGTTCCAAGGAGAGCCCCTGCGCAGGGAGGTAACCGTGTGGATCTCAACATTCATACCAGACAGCACGAACACCAGGGCCTTGTCCGCTCCAGCCCGAGCTGATGAGCATCTCCACTCCCGAAGTCTAGCCTCGGCTCCTTTCAGCTTCGTGGCGAGCTCGTCGATGCAAGTGGGAGTCTTAACCTTGGGCCAGAGGGCACGGTGGACCTCGATGGCAGCATCAACCAGCTTGGTTCCAATGGCCCTGAGCGGCCTGATCCGAGCATTAAGGGCAACAAGGTGGTCCTGGATATCCCAGCTTTCGCTGAGGGTTTCTGTCTCAGCCCTCTTTGCCCGAGCTGCTTGAACTTCGCGGATAGCCTTGTCCTTGGAGTGCTCAAGTTCTCTGAAGAAGACAAAAAGGCTGTCGCTGAAATAAGGCATACGGTGGCACGGGGTGTAGGTCGGCAGAAAATAAGGAAAAGGGGAAAAGAAACTTACTGTCCATTTGGTGATTAATCCGAGCGAGCTCGGACAACCAGCTTTTCGATATAGCTCGGAGGGCATAAGTTCGGCTTCGGCCGAGGTGGCGCGGCTCTCCAGGGTCTTGGCAAGCTCTTGCTGCTGTTCGGCGGCCTGGTCTTTGACCTTCATAGCGTCCTCCACAGCAGTTTTGGCTTCATTAGCCCGGTTCAGCTCTTGTTGCAGCCGAGCTATTTCATCTTCGGCTGTCTTCAACTTGGAGGCATAATCTTTGTCGCTCTGCTCCTTTGCGGATAGAAGAGTCCGGTGAGACTTCTTCAGTCTGTTGTGATCCAGCAGGAGGTTCTTGAAGATCTTTGTCCGAGCATTGTTGCACTCCTGAAAAAATAGAGAGATCAGTTCGAAGAAATCCGAGGTCTTTTTAGCACCCGAGGCCCAATTGAGTCCCGGGGACTCGGCGTTGGCCTCGGGGACTCAGCATGGGAGAAATGACAAGTTTTTGAGATTCAAGCCGAGCAATTTTAACTCGGTGGAGTGTCAATTGCTCAACCCGAATCTCGGGGACTGGGAATAGTGTATGTTTGTCATTTGGTTTCAAAGGAAGAAAGAGAGTTGCGTAAAGAAACTTACCGAGGCCTTCTTGCTGCAATCAAGGACCGCAGTCTGCATGTTGTAGATGGACTGGAGCACGGCGCTAGGTCCAACTGGATGCTCAGAGCTCGGGTTAGAGGAGACCTCGGCAGTGTCAGCCGAGTTCCAGTCCATGTCATAGTGCTTCTCCGAGCCTAAGCTGTTCCCGCTCTTGGTCCGGAGTTGCCCGACCTCCCAGCTGCTGATGTTCGGCTGGATGGTAGCAGCGAAAAGAGCTCGGGAGGTGGCGACCTGAGAGCTCGAGGGCGCGGTCTTGGTCAAGGTGGACTTCGGCGCGGGAACATGCGGCACCAGTTGGGTGCTCGCAGCCTTGGGGCCCGGTGGCGGTGGCGGCATTGGAGTTTGCTGTGGCTGTTTGGGGGGCTCAACAACTGGAGCTGAATCTTTCTTCTGCTTCTTCTGCTTCTTCTGCTGCTGTTGCTGCTGGTTGCGCGCAGCTTGAGACTTGGGGGAGAGCCGAGGCTCCTGCACGGTCTTAGCCGGAGTCTTGGCGCGATCTGTCTCCGCATCCTTCTGAGGAGGCGGAGGAGTCTGATCTCGGCGGGGAGCAGAGTGCCCCAGGCCGGAGTCAGAGCTCGGCGGTGGAAGTTCGGCGGAGGAGACACGCACCGGGGAGGAGATGGTCTCTCCGGGCTGCTGAGGTCAATGGACCGTTCTGGAGGAGAGGCTCTGGCGGGGCTGCCGAGGTTAACCTCGACCTCGGTTGTCTGAGCTTCAACCACTGGAGGCAGTGGTGAATGTATCGAGCTGGCTCTGTTTGATCTGCCGAGCCGGGCTAGACGAAAAAGAAAAGATTAAGTTAGAGTAAAAAACTTAACCTCGGAACAGCGTGAAAGGTAAAAAGGAGCAAGGTGACTTACGCATCTTCCTCCACGGGGCCTCGCTTCTTGTGCCTCGCCGAGGTCTTCTTGGCACGCTTGGCTTTGGGCGCGCAGTCTCCGAGGTCTTGGAAGCCTCGGCATCCGAGGTACCGGGTCCTGAGCGCTTCCGGGAAGCTGCAGACGCTGGATGAAAGTTCTTATATGTTGGAGGAGCATATGAAATTGGAATAACGTTGACAGGTTCCAGAATTTGGCAATCGTCATCGTCGTCATCGGGCCAGTCCTGGATGGACGAACGAACTGGTGGGCGGTGCGAGGTGAAACCACGAGTCTTACCCGAGGTGGCCTTGGGAATGGGGAGGTGATCCTCATTGTCCGGATCTTCAACCTCGGCGGCGGCCGGGATAGGCAGGTCGGGAGTCCACTCCTTAGAAGAAAGGGGGCCATCCTCGATTTCCTGTCGAGTGAACTTCTGCAGAGGTGGCAAGGTAAAACCGAGTTAGCACAAGAATCAATACAAGGTCGGGGTGAAAATGAAACCGAGGAATATTATACGTCGGGTAAAGTACACTTACTTGAGCTGGAAGGTGATCTCGGTCATAGGGCTTGACACCCCATTTCCACTTATCGGGCATGGTGGTCTTGGCGATGGCCCGGATGCGCCTCTTCACCTCGGAGTCATCAAGTTCAAAGGTGCTGTGCCGAGTGGGGTCGTAGCGGCCACTCATGTGGCAGATCTTATGGGCCCGCGCTTGTAAAGGGCTAACTCGGCGGGTGATCATGGTGCGCAAGATGTCATCTGCCCCCAGCTTTTCTCCTGGAGGGACATCATGGTTTGGTGGATCAGTAGAACCTCGGGAGCGTCGGGTGCAGGCTCATAATCCCAGTTGAGTTGGGCAGCGGGGGTTCCAATGGTGAACTCCGGCAAATTGATGAGATCTTCGTGCCCGGGTTCTTCACATAAAAGAAGGAGCGTTGCCATTTGCGGCAGGAGTCCAGGCCCTGATCCGAGGAAACTCAGAAGGCGCCGAGGTGAAATCGAGGCCGCCCCGCAAGCGGTCATCTCCTTGTCCACGACCTTCTTGTTCGGGACACTTTGCTTCTTGAGCTGGAAGTACTTGGCCCAGGACTCGATGCTTGGCCATAATCCGAGGTAACCCTCGGAAAAGGTCGCGTAGGCCGAAAGTTGGAGGATGGCATTGGCGGGCAGGTGGTGTGGTTGTAGCCCAAATTGTCCAAGAAATCCCGGAAGAATTTCCCGGCCGGGAGCCCGAAGCCACGTTCGAAGTGATCCAGGAAGACGACCCGCTCCCCGGATTCCACCTCGGGTTCGATATCTCCTTTCTTCGGAACCGGCAGATGAGTTTAGCCGGGATCCGCCGTGAATCTCGGAGCCACTTGATGTCGACCTCCGTGACATCGGATCCCTCCCAGCTACCTCGTTCTCCAGGTGCTCCTTCCTCGGCGGGATCCGAGGCAGAAGACATGTTGACGCTTTCCTGCAGAAGAGGGAGGTTCAACCGGGGTAAGTACCTCGGACAGTTCAGGATAGCCGGGGTAAATACCTCGGATCATTCGAGACAGCCGAGCTAAAGGATTTAGGCGGGAAACATGTTTCTACCATGCGAGATACTAGCAAAGATCTACCGGTGAGCTAAAAAGGGAAATAAAATCGAGTTCATCAAGGGGCAAACCTAAGAGGACACGGTGGATGTATCTGAAACAAATCTAAGTGAGATTTAAATGTACTAAAAGGGCTCGAGGGGATCATCTAGTTCATCAAGGTCTTAGGGTTCATCAGGATCCTCGAGTTCATCGAAGGATGAACTCATCACGGCAATGGAGGGGAAGCGAGAACTCACCGGTGAAGTACTCGAAGATCGAGGTTTGATGGCGAGTCGAGGGTGGCGCGAAGGATCGACGGCGGAGTGGCGGCGCAAGGCGCGGTGCGCGTTTCCGGCGAGAAGCTTCGAGACGGCGAGGTCGCAGCGGCGAGTGCTCGACGGCGGCGCTGGTTGCGGTGGAGGCGAAGCGACGAGTGAAGGGGGAAGAAGGAGAAGTTACCCCTGGGCCCCTATTTATAAGCCGCGTGCGGTAACGGCGCACTACCGCGCGGTTACCGGGGAGGCGTGGGATCGTGTGTGGGCGGAGGAACGGTTGCGCGGTTGGTGGCCGCACGATCGGCCACATCGTGGGCCACAGGACGGCAACCGCCAGCGCCGGATTTCTGTGCTGGTCAGCGCGAGAATCGAGGGGTCGCGGTGTCAAGTTGGTCAGTACTCGAGTGCGCGTGTGCACTGTTTGGTGGGTCCGGCTGACGAAGGCGGCGTGTGGTCAGGACCTGTCTTTCAAAGGTCGGATTTCGAGGTCCGGGCAGAGATTCTTCGCCACGTGCCTCGGAAAATCTTGAGGCAAGATTGTGCTGAGTCAAACAGCTCGGAAAGTTCAGATTGCAGATCAACCTCGGATTAGATTATGGTCTGTGGGAAGTACCTCGGCGGAGCTATGTTGAGGTCGGTTTTAGAGGTGGTGCCTTGTTTATTTTTGAACCTGCTACGGCCCTCCATCCGAGGTCGTAGGACCGCACCAGCTTCGGGGACTAATGTCGGGGGGCTACCCCCGGGTAGGGTCAAGGCTTGGCATAAGATGAGTTTAAAGATATGCCGAGGTACGGAAAGGGCCGACCTGCTTGGGCCTGGGAGTGCCGAGCTTCATCTTGACCTGGAGAATATAAGGCCGACCTATCTTGGCCCAGAGGGGTCCGAGGTATCCCGTTGGCATGGGCCGAGGTTCATAATCCGAGCTATGATCAGCCGACCTACCCACCTCGGTACTATGGTTTGAATGGTGAGTGCAGGAGAAGCTGTTTGAAGGAAGTAATGTCCGAGGTGGTCGGATCTTAAAGTACAAGACCCGAGGTAAAGAGCGGGAGCAAGACCCGAGCTAACCAAGGCAGGAGGCCGTAGATCAGGCAGGAGTCAATGCTCCTGTCACTTCCCGCCTGACACGGGAGCGTCTGTCACGGAGCCTGGCAGAGGCATGCCCCGGGTTCGGCGGGGCTGCACGTCGCTGACCGCTGACCACGCGAGATCCGGGGAAAATGCTACGAGGTAGCTCAGCCTGGCTACGTCCTGTCTCAGTCAGAGGGACATCCTAGCTCTACTGTGGTGATGTAGGGGATGGGCAGGCCATGTCTTGTCCCTGACAGGAGTACAATGATGACCAAAGCAGAGGCATGGCTACAGTGTTCAGCAAGGGGCACAACGGTAACTCGGCTGGCCTATATAGTGGGCTTTCACCCCTCCTGCTTGAGGGGTCGACGAAGAAGAGAGACACCTCGGAGGCACGCACAGGAAGCTCGGAGTCCTTTCTTCCCCCCTGTAGCTTCATCTTCTACTCAAGTTCTCACCATTGTATGATCATACAGCTCGAGGAGCAGCTTGTACGTGTCACCAAGAGATATACACCAAGTAGGATAGTGCTGCAGTAGGGGTGTTACCTCCACAAGAGGGCCCCGAAGCAGGGTACATCGTGGTGTGCTTTGTGTTCTTGTTTTCTTGGTTTCTCGTTCGTGTTCTTGCGTGTTCTTGCGTGTGTACTTCTTGAGTGCATAAACCCTCCCCGGATTCCCCAACGACCATTCGGCACCATCTTAGCCGTACCTATGGCATCTGCCGTGATCTCACCACGCCAACGGTAGCCGTTTCGATCCACGATGATCAGGTAAAACTTTGACTGTGCTGACAAGGCAGCTTACCGCTGAAACTTCTGGCGGTAGTACTCGAAGCCAACCGTCGTCTTCAGCGGCGGTACTGTACGTACTCTACCGCCTGCGCCTCAGACGATAGCTCCAAAGCTACGCGCGGTCCCGAGCTGGGCGCTGGGCTGGTTGCATGCGTCGCTGCAGGCGCCAGGCGATGGAGTGTTACCTGCAGCTTGCTAGTGTGCCGTGTGCATGTGTGTTGGAGCAGCCGGCTGGCTGTCTAGCAGCTTGCTAACTAGTTTCAATTGCAGATTTTCTTACAAGGAAAATTATATGTATATATATATATCACAAGAAATGCAATGAATCTTATAAAATGGCAAGTCATTTAAAAAAGTAAGTAAAGAAACACATCAAATCCAAACAAATCAAAAATATGTATACTGCTTAGAAAAATAGATTTTGCTCAAATAACCACTATAATATTTTTGTATACAAAAGGATTATGATAAGTTGTATCAAATGACCCAAACTATCCGCGGAGTTTACTAAATCATATTTTATTTTCAAAATACAAATGTACAACTAAAATTTAAATACGATCAAATAGAATATTTTCACACATGTTTCTTTTTGTTTAGAGATTTATTTTATTTCCTCGTGTTCACGTCCCAAATTTTTCTCAATTTCAGAATGTTAAAACTCTCATACATGATTGCTAAAACTTCCAAGCTAACTACTTGGCCTAAACGGTGTGACCGAATTATTTCTCTTGTAGCCATTTTGCTAAAATACTCGATATATACAAAGTACACTACTCTTGTAGTTCCTCTTTAAAAGGCCCGTTTTGTTTGAAAGAAAATATTCTAACATATAAAAAAATCTGGTTCAACAAGCCAATTGGATATTTACAAGAAGAAAGTCATGGCTCTCAGTGTATAAAAATATAGTCGTGACGGCTGAGCATGGACGAAGCTACTTTCAGTGTGATCAAACTGGACCTTGATTACATACATGCCATTATCCATACAAGTTAGATATGAGTAGAGGGGAGTTCAATAATTGCTTAGGTTTTATGAAGGACGTGTTGCCGCTGCCGGAGGCCAAGGTGTCGAATCGCGCCAAGGAGATGATCCAGGAGTACTCCAAATAGCTCATCGGCTTTGCCATCGACGAGGCCTCGGACCAGCCCTTTTACCAAGACATTATCATATAATAAATTTAGGTAATCCACTAATCTGCACAATCTATTTTGATAATAATATTTGCTTGAAAAAGTTTAGCACATGCATCTATACATTTTGTAGGTATTCATCAATTATATTCAAGAGAATTTTCATAACGGGTCATTGTAGAAGTTGCATTAACAAAAATAAATAACATAAGGCAGCTAGCAAGTTGCTAGGCCGCCAGCCGGGCTGCTCCAGCCTCCACCACACAAACGCATGGTACCAGCTAGCAGGCATAACATGCAGCGACGCAAAATAATCCTTGCAGTCACACGCGCATAGCTAGCCCATCGCCCTGTTTTTGCCTCGCGCGCTACCGCCAGAACTTGAGGCGGTAAGCTGCCCAGTGGCGAAGCTGGAACATGCTTGAAGTGATGTCAAAATCTCAAGGTTGATGGTAATGAGGTCATTATCTAGTACTTACGGAGTCAATTATTATGTACCCGTAGCAATTCCTTCCTTGCTCACAATTTTCTTGTGATGTCGCTTGACATCATAATCAGTATGCAGCTCCGCCACTGAAGCTGCCACGTCAGTTTCATTCAGTGACCATGGATCACAACGTCTACCGCAATCGAAACAGGCGGTACCACAACTGATCTACCGCCAGCATGTTGAGCGGTAGCGAAATAGGTTAGATTGGGCGAAAATATTAAACTAGGTTTATTTTTTGCTGAAGTTTTGCTTCAAGGTCGATTTGGCCCCAAGCTACTCACCATGATCCGCTAGGATGGAAACCCACGGAAGCTGCATTAGATCGACCCGGAAAACCAATTGAAAGTCCCAAACATCCGCTGCGTAATCCACATCGCCGACGCCGCCGATTCAATCCCGCTCGGAACTTCTATCGTTGAGGTCGCCGTCAAATTCCACTGCGAACACAGGCTCCGTCGCATCTACAGATTCTCGGCGTGTCAGAACGTCGTGTGCCACTCGTCGAATCCTTGCTCAGTCTGGAACGCGCGGCAGATTCTGCTATTGCTCTGTGCGCACGGATCGAGGAGGTTTGCTAGCTTTGGTCAAGGACCGAGGAAGGGCTAAATTTTTTTTTTCGTTGGTAGCTCAGTTGGTAATTCTGCCAAACTGAGATCGAGGAAACAAAGCAACGAGAGAGACATCAAGGAAGTTTATTTTGTACATGAAGGCTGAACGCCAAACTCTTGGCTCTGTTGATTCTACCGATCGGTAACACTTTTCTCTCCATGTCATCAAACATTGTTTACTCTGGGAATGGTTCTAGTTACACGGTTTAGAAAGGAAAATCATGCATTTATTTTAGATGAGAGCATTGATTATACTGTTGATTTCTAACCAGAAAAACACAGAGGAATTTGGACTAAGGAAAATAAACTAGTTCAATATTATATTGAAATCATTGTCTGATTCATTAGCTGCTATTTTGAGAGTGAACAGAGTACGTGAAATATTTTCTTTACGTGTCCTGGAAAAGTTTTTTTTTATTCTTGTGGACTTCTTTTATTGGACACCACTCGTCTTTAGAGGAAGTTGGAATTCACTCTGAGTAAATTATTAAACTCTTGGTAGATGGATTAATATTGTTTTGTTACTATGATTTTTTTCAATTGCTACGGGATTTACATTATCACCGGAATATATTGGACTCATTGGATTACTTCGGAATCGATCGGAGTATTTTAATAATTCATCGGAATTCTCTGGCGCAACGATGATGAGGCGACATGCATGAAGCATGTTTATAATGAAAGTGGCATTACTTATTATTTTGGAGGAATATGGGAAATACTCCAATGGAAGAGGAAATCGATATTTACTCAACGGTATGTCCAATGTTATTTCTCGCACTAAATATTTTTTTGTCACTACTTTTCCATATAGTTGGATAATGGACTTTGCCTCTACATCATAATTTGATGGAATACAATAGCAAATTTACTGACATGTGAACAATTCCAAATGAATAATAAGTATATTAATTAGTCACTAATGATAAATTGTATATACTTTGGAATTGGAAATTATGTAATCGAACTCTGTTTATGGAGGAACTTTCTTTTTGTCACTTACGATGAGAAGGAATTTTAGTTTACACTTCTCTATCAAAATTTGTTGATTATGTATGCTATTTGGAAAAGGAAGAGTGAAATTATTGATCAACGGAAAGGTTAGTGCAATATAGAATTTAACACAACGGTCTCATGTTCTATTAATTCCGTTGGAAGTTTGTTGTCAAGATAACTTCATAGGGAGGAAAACTGATATTAGGAACACATGCTCGGAATTTATTATTGATGCTATTTACGACTTGGTCATGCTCTACAAACATAATTACGCTTGTTAATTCTGGAATTATAAACTTTAAGTGGGAGGATTATCAGTTATGGATTTCTCTTCAATGTGACATTTGGTTTTACACTCCCATTAGAGGTTCAATTATTTTATCTCATTTACAACTTGGTCACATATCAAGGAACAAAATTAGTGGATTATTAATTCTGGAATTCTAAACTTTAGTGGGAGGATTATGATACTTTATCAACACATATTTACGATATTTTTGGACACTCCTACTTGAGGTGGATATATTATTTATTTCATGATTCACTTGATATGGTTATTAATATCTTTGACAATACAAGTCGGAAGGTTTTTGTTGTATTAACATCTCATACTAAAGTGGAAAATTAGTTCATCAAAGGTTTACAAGGTTTGAAACTGATTGGTGGGGGAAGTACACTTCAAGAATATTAATTGAAACTAATGTGATGAGCATGGAATTATTCACCGCTGTCTTATGTCATATACTCCATGGTTGAATGGAGGAATACAACTCTTGGTTATTCACTGGATTATGAAAGCATTACATACTACTATTTGTTGAGTAAGTCATTATTTATCACCGTCACTGTTTATATTTTGTGATCTGGAAGGAGCTATTCTATTTATATTTTGGTAGTATGGAATTGGAATCATTGTTTACTACATAGCACACCAAAATTTTATTTTTAATGTTTATATTCTAGTGGATCAAATGGTATTTCGTTTTTGATCTAGAAAAGGGAAAATTGGTGGAAAGTTGGAATATGATCTTTTCTCATGAAGGGTGTGTTTATTAATAGTCACACCGAAATATATGTGCTAAACTCAAAGGAAAACACCAAGTTACACTCCCAACACTAATATGCTTAGGAAAAGTGGGAGGAATTAAATTGGGCCATCATATCTTGGCTACTATTGTGTGTTATTTGAGGAAGTTACTCTATATTTTAGAGGAAAGAAAAATACTAAACTTGTTGCTAATGTTAACTATGGGTGGAAACATTGCGGGAAGGAATAAACTCAATGATGAATAATAAAAGTTTGGGAACTTGTTATTTTACCAAACAACCGCATGCCTATAGGTTGTTATTAGATTTATTTACAAGGAAGTTTAAGGCAACATTCTTAGTGGAAGTTACAATTCTAAGTTTTTTGTTTAATTCTTTACACAAAGGAAATATTTATACTTTGCGGAAACTCTGGAATTTAGAGGAGGTGTTGTTGTTTAATTATTTACACAAAGGAAGTGTTATACTTTGTGAAAACTCTGGAATTTAGAGGAGGTGGGAACAATGACAGTGTTTGCTAATTGAATTGATCAATTCATGTTTTTTGGAACAAGGTTCGCATCAATGGAATATCAGGTCATACAGTTTTATTACTGACGAAAGATATTCATATACAAAGGTTAGTGTGAATTGTTTTGTGTTATCATTATATGTGCTAACTATGTTCTTATTGGTTTTAAATTATCACATTGATGGAAGTGAAAGCTTGGTTCAGTTCTAACTTTCATATGAAAGGTATGTCTAAAGCTTCCTGCATTTTGGGAGTGGAATTACATAGATAATATTTTGATATATTTTTCTATGGAAAAGTGCAAACCTGTCATGTACCTTTTGATTAAGGGAATGATACTCTGCGAGGAATTATAATTAAACTTGTGAGGAGAAAGGAAGAAGAATTGTCATCCTCAGTTATTGTGGGACATTATTCGTGCAACCTGATCTTAGCCATGCCGTTGTAATTGTTGCTATTTTGATTAGCACGGAAACGATTTGCTGGAATTATTAGCAAATAGAATATGAATCTTATTGAAAATTTTGGAATCACATAATGGACTTGTCGCGCAATGTCAAGGAAATATGGATTACTCATTATTCATTGATGATCTCAACCTTTAACTACGTGGATATATTGACGCTATTTGTGATCTTGGTGAAAGGTAATCTATTTTATGTTATGTGTTAATATTTACTTTTGTAGGTCTTTATGGTGTACAAAGGAAACATGATTTAGTACTCATTATTTATGAAATATGAATACTTTGATGCATCAAGCATTGAAGGAAGGTCTATGGCTAAGGAATTTTCTTTGTGAACTTAAGGTTGTGGAAAGGTGCATCATAATCTGTTACTTTGTGATAATTTGACTCCAAAAGTCACAAAGGTTTATATACAACATGAGTGCATTGAAGGAAGGAATTAACGCCTAACAATGTAATAGCATGGGAATTCACTGAGCTGAAATAAAATGTTTTCAGTCAAGTGGGAGATGTAGGAAATTGTGCCTTATAACATTTTATATATTTACTACATTGTCCGGAATTAAACTTCAGTGTGGAAGCATCACGGAAATAACAGGGAATTAATGATGTGGAATTGTACTTAAGTAAGCCGGTACGACTATACTGGAACACAGTGTATATTAATATGCTGGAATTATACCCGGGAATAATATAGAGCGGAATGCCAGGTTGTTCATAGGATTGGCTCTATGGATTGTTAAAACCTGCGAGTTTGATTTTATATTCGAACTCGGCGCATGACTCACACTCGTGCGTGCTGGGACCTAATTGTTTAACAGTAATAGGCTCGGTTAATGGCTGTTAATGATAGTGGTTGGTTTAACAAGTCACGAGTCCTATCTGGAAACGGATTGAGTTATCTGGAATTTGGAGTCTATATAAAGGTCTCACCCTCTAGCTTCAATATGCATTGTGAGCGACACCACCGATAAGGCAGAGGAATAGAGGGTAGGCCGAATAGCTCCAACCCTAGTTTTCTTACATGTATGAGGAGCCGAAGGCGGATGAGAAAGATAGGACTTGGCGTCTTATGCAAACACTGAAGCAACAGAACAACAAACCATGGCTTGTCTTCGCGATTTTAATGAGATCTTATTTGCTTGGGGAACGAGGGGGTCCACCCAAGACACAAGCATGCATGGATAAATTTTAAAAAGTCGTGGAATTCTTTGAACTTGATGACTTGGGATTCGTGAGAGATGCTTTTACATGGAGGAATCATAGCCATACAACGAAGAATTATATACAGGAACGATTGGATCGAGTGGTGGCGACTAGGGCTTGGAAGTTGGAAGGCTCAGTTCCGGTTTACAAAGTCGCAAATGGTGATCATAGACATTCAGATCACCGACCGGTGGTGATTGAGATGTGAGACACATTGTGCAGCTCAGCTCGGAGAAGTGTGGCAAAAATTGAAGCGAGGTGATTCAAAGAGGAGGAATGCATGAGCATAGTTGAATATGCTTGAGACATGAAGGTCTGAGTTAAGCAGAAAGATGTGGGCGGAGGCGTGAAGGGTGTATTAAATGAGATGGTTTACTAGAGCCACAGTGTCCTAGGTGAGTAGGAAAAGAATTTCTAAGGTGAAAAAAGAATTAGAGGTGTGGAGGAGGTGAAGAAGGAAGAATTACTTCACTTTAAATTGGGTAGATTGGAGGATCAGAAGTTGTATTGGAAGCAACAGGCTCACGTGAGTTGGATGATTATTTCACTCGGTGGCTTCGGAGAGGAAAACAGAGAAAAAACATTAGAATATTTAAAAAGAAACCTTTTCCATTCCACACCATTTACACCGGAGGATGAGCTCTTACATATTGTCAAGCCATGTATTACACCGAAGATGAATGATGCTCTTGGTAAGGTGTTTACACAGAAAGAGGTGATGGACGCATTGGGACCAGATGGTATGCATTATGTTTTCTAGAAGAGATTTTGGGGTGTGGTGGGGGAAAAAGTCTCAGAGGAGGTTATGAGTGTGCTAAATGGAGGTGCTATGCCGGAGGGGTAGAATGACACTTATGTGGTGTTGATTCCGAATGTCAAGAATCCATAAAGCATGAAGGACCTCCGGCCTATCAGTCGTTGCACTAGATTGAAGCTGATCTTAGAGGATATAATTGCCCCAAACCAAAGTGCCTTCATGCCGGGAGGTTAATCACGTGTAACGTCTTGCTGGCATATGAATGTACCCATTTCTTGAAGAATAAAAGGAGTGGAAAGGATGGATATGCTGTTGTGAAACTCAATGTGAGGAAGGCATGTGATAGGGTGGAATGGCCCTTTATAGAGAAAATGATGAAGAAAATGGGCTTTGCCGAAACATGTGTTGAGAAAATCATGCTGTGTATCACTTCAGTCAGATATCAAGTAACCAGTTACAGATGAAATAATACCGTGCATTAACCAATCTTTCGTAAAAAAGTGTACTAACCAACCTGCATATCTCTTGCGATGTTTCGAACCCAACCATCCAAATAAATAACAATAAGACCGAGGGGGGAGACGTCATCCCGGCTTGTCATTAAGGTAGAGGTGTGACTCGAACCCGCGACCTAGCGGGTGGCGCTTCAGCCTACCGACCATGTGGCCGCGGAAGAGTTCACCAACCATCCAAATAGAAAGAACCACCAATTCGTTAGTAGAAGAACAAAGTCCCTTAACATGGCCAATAGTACCTACTGTGTGTCTATCGTCCCAAGAGGCGAACTCAAAACATGACAGAAATCCACACTAAGAAAATATCTGAATCAGGCGACCAAATCGAGCGTGATCTGAAGCCGTGTACCGCCATCGCCAAGAACTACATAACCGGAGCTATGCAATCCGTGAATGATCAGTAGCACCGTCCCCATGCGTGGATTGAGCGCCGACGCCGGCGTCCGGCAGGTTGGTGACCCTGACGACGAGCGGCGTGCGGACGCGGTGGTAGCCGTCGGACCAGACGATCTCGCCGAAGTCGTACCGGCCGCGCGACAGCTTCGCCGGCGTGACGGTCACGTAGTACTCGGCCCTGGCGCAGCGTTGGGAGAACACCAGCGCCGGCGGCCACACCGCGACGCGCGCGCCCTGCGGGCTGACGACGGTGACATGGTACACGGCGTCCCTCCGGAGGCCCACGTTCGTCACCGTCCGCTTCACGGTCGCCGCGGCGCCCAGTTCGGCCAGCACGATGGCCGGGTAGTTGAGGTCGGACGCGCCGGCGGCGCCGTCGCAGCTCGTGTCGAGCGCCGGGGAAGGGAGCACCATCTGCCTTACCTGCGCTTCTGTGTAGCCGAGGCCGCAGAGATACCGGACGTGGTCGCGCGCGTCCGCGTCGTATACCAGGCCCGGGTCCAGCGCCCGCAGCGGGTCCACGTGGCCCGCGCCAGCGTCGAAGGCGTCCGCCGCCTTCATCGTCCCGCCGGCCAGCATCGCGTCTGACGTGTCGTCGTGCACGTACGCCGTGGTCATGAGCGCGGACTTGACGGCGGCCGGCGACCAGGTCGGGTGGACGGACCTGAGGATGGCGACGATGCCGGACACGTGGGGGCACGACATGGACGTGCCTGTGTCGAAGTTCCATTCCGTGGAGCGCTTGTCCAGGGGGAGCACCGTCGGCGACGACTTGGGCGGCCACGCCGCCAGGATGTTCACTCCCGGTGCGGTGATGTCAGGCTGCGAATCATGTGGCAGAATTTCGCTTCAGTCACCCCAACGTAATCTTCACACCATGCCAGGCGATTTGTAAGTGTTCAGATGATCGTATTGTCTACCTTGAGAATGTTTGGAGAAATGGAGCTGGGTCCTCTGGAGGAGAAGTAGGCGATGGCCGGTGCCGGCGTCTTGCCGACGACGGTCCTGCTCGGCGAGACGTGCACGGTCGGCCATTGCCTGCACGTCGCACACGATGGATGCGCGGTCAGAGTCACCTTCTTTGATCCGATGGTGGATACATGGGTGGAGTGGTTACCTTGAACGGCTCTGGATGTAGTTGAGGATCCTGGTGCCCTGGCGCAGGTTGACGTGGACGGTGGGCAGGAAGTTGTCCTGGTTGGAATTCCGGGAGCTGGTGTCGGCGAAGATCACGCCGGAGCCCCCGCCGGCGTACACCGCCAGCGCCGCGCCCTCGCTGGACACCATCCCCATGGTGGAGAAGCACAAGACGATCTTCCCGGACGCCGCCGTGCGGTTCACCAGCTGGTCGAACGAGCAAGTCCTTCGCACACAAATCGATTTGTCAAACAGTCGGGTCACACTACTCAAGCCAGCTTGTATGTTACAGGGAGAGAGCGAGAGAGATTACCCATCTGCAAAGACGCTAGTGCTCTCTACCAACGGCATGTTCATGTCCTTCGCAATGAAGCCCTCTCCCTGTGCAAATTAACACCCAGATTTCATCCGATGTTACTGAATCTTGAACACAGAAAAACTAAACACATGGCATATTGGCTAACAATTCACCAAGATGGAAGTGATGCTGTAACATTGCTGTGCAGACCTGCGACTGTGTCGGCCATGCATGTACACTAGGTAACTCACCACGACGGAGACATTGTTCCCGAGCGCGATCACCGTGGGGAACCTCCTGTCGATGGTGCTGGCAGCGACAGTGATGCCCCAGGGCGACACGTTCTGCACCATGGCCGCGTCCGGCCCGTCGTTGCCTGCCGAGAACACCGTGGACACCCCGAGCTGCATCGCGTGGAACGACCCGACCTCGGTGCTCGTCGCGAATAGCGGCGCCAGCGGTGGCGAAGACCCGAGGGACGCCGAGATGACGTGCACGCCGTCGCGCAGCGCGTCGTCGAACGCCGCCAGGATGTCGGCGTCGCTGCACCGGCCCGTCAGGTCCTTGAACCAGCACACCTTGTACACCGCCAGCCG
The DNA here is from genome assembly GCA_947311845.1 of Poa pratensis. Taxonomy (NCBI): domain Eukaryota; kingdom Viridiplantae; phylum Streptophyta; class Magnoliopsida; order Poales; family Poaceae; genus Poa; species Poa pratensis. The sequence goes on from CAMZMU010000073.1 coordinate 10,770,302, forward strand.
CGCCCTGGGCGCGCCTCCGCGCGCGACGCCGCGGCCCAGCCCGCCGAAGTAGCTCGCGTTGGGGGACACCGCGCCCACGGCCGTGGACGCCGTGTGCGTGCCATGGCCGACGCGGTCCCGGGGAGACCGGTACTCCGCGCCGCCGCTGGTGTTGAGACGACCGAGCTCGCTCTCGATGCCGGCGAGGTAGTAGCGGGCGCCGATGAGCTTGCGGTTGCACGCCGTGGCCGGGTCGAACTGCTGGCCTCCTACGCACGTGCCGCGCCATGACGATGGGACGGGGCCTAGGCCGGGGTTATCTCTGAAGCTTTCGGATTCAGGCCACACACCTGTCACAACGCACACTGCTAAGCCCACTGAACTGTAACAACTGACATGAATGCGTGGGTGCTAATAAAATTGTTAGAATCAGATCTTGGCAACGCATGCTAGCATCCAGGAAATGATTTAACTTTCACTTTCAGGGTTTTTCATTTCATTTCTCTAGCATTGCTGTTGGAAACCATATTTTGATCATATGGTAGCTACAGTATTATTCAGGCTAGAAGAGCATGCAGGGACTTCGCTGTTCGAGTGTGCGGATGGAGAAGAAGGTACAGTAAGTGCAGCCGGATTTTCAGGGATAGGAAACCGTTGGAGAATAAGTACCCGTATCGAGAATACCGACGATTACGTCGTCTCCATACTTCAAATGCATTTGGGAAGATGGTTGCTCCATCTGCAAATGCAGGCTGAGGCCCATGAAATCCCAGCTCCTTGTCGTATGGAGCTGCAACATCCTGCTTCTGAATACTGATATGACCTCCTCTGTTTCTGATTATCATGATCATGGAGTTCCTTGTAAGTTTATGGCAGTATACAAGTACCCACAACCAGATACACGTATGTTTTCTGACAACAAAGTCCGAAGGGTATAGTAATTGTTACCCGACAAGGTGGTGGCCTGCGTTGAATTGAGCACTGCCGCAAAACCAGAGAATCCATAGCTGTAGCTATACAGAATAGCTTGTTTTGCTTCTTCTGGCCTGCAATGTTGTGTTCATGTAAGTATCCTTTGAGCTACATTTTTTTGCCAAAGGAGAACAAGCATGTCCAGATTCTCTGAGAATGAGCGTTCTTATTGTTTTGTAAAATAACTGACTGAACTGCTTCAAGCTATTGCATGCAATACAGATTCGGTACAAAATGGGAAGCAGCATAAGAGAGTGGACAAATGGCTCCCGAGCTACACGGAGCTCTTTTTTTGAAAAAAAATCGAAATCGGCACTTTTGAGTTTCCAAAAATCTTGAAAACATTCGCACATGTATATAGTGTCGAGATCTCTAAGAGTGCAAAATTTTGCACGCTTGTAGATCTCGAAACTCTCTTCATCTGGGAATTTTTTCTCGATTTTTGGAAACTCAAAAGTGCCAATTTCGATTTTTTCAAAAAACGAGCTCCATGTAGCTCGGGAGTGATTTGCAGTTGTAGTTTCTACTATGTTACAAAGGGTACAGAAAAACAACTACCAAAATTTTAACTTCACTGATTCAACTTTATGGTTATTTACCCGATAGTCATAGTACTATGCAGAAATAATTCGGATGAATTTCTATTATGAAATGCAGAAGATGGCTTTTGTACTGCATATTTTTTCGTCAACTTCAAGAAAACTCAATGGTCTTTTTGTTTTGTTCCCCTATAAGTTTAGTTCAAAAGGTAAGATAATACATTACTCTGCAAAGACTCTTGACAGAAGTCTGAGATGAAACCGTGTGGTCAGAGAAGGAGTCAGACCGTTGTTGTGGCCCAAGTACACAATGTGAACCTGCAACACAACAGAAAATAGGACAGGAACGAAGTGAACAACTGATCTGACAAAGAGATATAAGACGACTGAAAATCTGCACAAAAAAAACTACATGTGAATGAGATTCTGGAGTGCATTGAACAGAATCGATGGCAGCAAATGAGAGCGAGGAAACAACGAGCAGAAGCAGAAAAGGAGCCATATTGCCCTTTACACAATGGCACTGGTGCAGTGGCAGAGAGATATATAGACAGACAGAAGGACACAACATATGATTCTGTGGGGGAAAGTGTTCATGCCATGCCGTAGGGTGCTTGCAAGACAAGCTTGGCCCTGACATCCCTCCATGGCTGCATCATTCCCCTGCCTTGTTCATCTAGTGGTCTAGTCTACTGATGGTTGACGGCGATGATTAAGCCTATCGAGTTAAGTACATGGTCTAGTGACCGTAGATAGCACATGATAACAGACCTAAACTTGTTAATTCCTACCTAACCCTCTCGCCCTCGTGTTTTAATCATCTCATCTAGTGTTCTTGTATACTTCCTAGACAGAAGAGGCAAAGATCCAGCTTTCAGCTGCAGACATATTTTACATGTTGTAGCCTTTGGGATTCTCCAAAGGCTAACTTCAAGGCATCAGCTTAAAATAACTAGTAAAAGGCTAAGATCTAAGTTCTAGAGTTTAACGAGAAATAGGCAAGTGTTTTAAACATAAGGCCGTAGCCCAGCTTTATAAATAAAGCCACAACACCCACAAGCATCCGATACAAACACCACCCAAGTCCATGAAAGCTGCGCTCCCCGAACCGCAGATATCATGTGTGCTCAAATCATTAGGCTCTGAAGATCTAGTTTAATGACAAGACAAACTCTTCTGGCCTACCATTAGTAGTCAGTTTATAGTGAAATAAATTGAGAATGTGAGAACTTGTAAAGTACTTGATCTATAATATCTAGCAGTTGGACCCTCTGAGCAAAAGCGGAAAAGCTTTTCTGGTAAAACCATATATAGTAAAATCCAAAAAATAATAAAATTAACATTGTTTAGTTATGAAATGAAGTCGACTGCACATGTTTCTACACTAGAAACTGTGTGCAAGCATAATTCGTTCGCTGAACCGTGATAATGCTGAGCACTCACTCTTTACAAGAAAATTTAAATTTTTAATCTGCATGGACCATACTTAATTAATCTTGCTTTATCCTTGACACCCTACTTTATATGAACTTGCAAATGGTTGCAACTTTTAAAGTTTTAAAGAGCAGGATGTGTTCGATCTAGCATGCACAGAATGCAATCCTATTATCTGCTCCATGCATACTATCAATAAGCATGCTTGTGTAGAACCAATCTTGGTCCACTATGTGAAGTTTTTTAACAGATCATGGATAGACCATTTATGGGGCCCTTCATCACCTCAACCGACTTGTATATATATAGTTAGGACAAACAGAAGGAAATAGCCAATGCAGGTGTGAAACCAGCTGGAGCTCAAACGGTCTAATCAGTTAGAAATTTGATATTTTTTCTAATCCCTAGTGAAATCGAAATCGAGCACCTAACCACTACGGCACTACCCACAGTGTGAACCACAAATGTCACAGGCATTCGATCGAACACCTGGTGGGCGCATGAAGGTTCTTCTCAAACAAGAGTCTAACCAGAGGAGATTACCCGTGAAAATAATTATTGAGAAACTGTTTTTATCCATGGAAACAACAAATGCACAATGTGACGTAAAGCTAACCACCTTTCGTGATCTCAAGTCAAGGGATAGCTAGGGAGAAGATTAAACTGACCTGAGCATGTCAATTGACAATATGACAAATGGGAATTTTCTTTTGTTTGACCTAATACGGTGATGAGGATCGAGGAGGAACAAAGTTTAGTTGGGTGTTGGACATGGAAGCCTGCCACTGGTCCAGGTATCTCCCTCTCTACCACCCACCAAAAAGGCGGGCGATGAAGCTTTCGATCGAGTCCACGCAAATTCCCCACCGCAAGACGACTCCGCAAACGATCGATCGAGACTTCCACTTGCCCTGGATCGGACGCAGATCATCACATCACGAGGGAACAAAGCAAATGCACACCACTAGCAGCAGTCCACCAAGAAACCCCATCATTCCACCTCCCTCCGTCGTTGAGGAGTGAGGGCAACGCCATCAGGTCAAAGACGACGATGGAATCCAATCCAGCCACCACTACACTCCGCGCTCACCATTGTCTCACTCTAACTCAAGTGCTCTCCCTGCCCTCTCCAGCTCTCATCGGCACACCATGCCTTTACCCTTCGACTGCTGCATTTCCCACCACACTTTTCTCCTCTTCCACACACACGAGAAAATCCCCCGGAAAAGGAGATAAATGCAGCTGGGAGAAGAGAAATCTTCCATGGCCTTCTTAAATGCGCCATTGGTGTAAAGGTATGCATGAAAGGAAACTGCCTGCCAGAATTGAACCCGTTTCTCCTCCTTGAAACGCATGATAGATAGAGAAAGGGATGTTCCACTTTGAGGCCTTCCTCTGCGTCTCTTCATTCCCTGTAGCTTTCAGCAGATAGAAGGAATCGATGTGTGCCTTCCTCCATAGTTCAGAGTTTGTTTTTATGGTGACAACTTGCTTTCTTCCCCTCTCCTCTTCTTGGTGTTCTTGGTGAGACAGATAGAGGCTGAGTGTGTTCTTTAGGAGTTGTGTGTATTATGGGTAACTGCTGGTTTAAAGGGAATCCGTATTTTAACAGGGTTTCTTCTAACGCAACGAAGTCAGGTACTGCTCTTCTTTCTTGGTATGCATAGTTTATGTGGCTTCCTGTTATTCCTTTGATCCCCAATTTAGAAATATTTATATTATACATGCATGTTGATATGCAGTATTTGTTCATGAGTAGAAAATACTGTTAGCTTTTTAACAATTCGATGGCAACGCCATGCAATTAATTCTCAACAAGAAAGTAGCATACCGTCATGCTCAATCAACTCGTGGCTATTACAACACTGTAGCTTTCAGTCTGATCCACTCCATTCATCATGCATGTTTTCAATTTGTTTCTGTTTTTTTTCATCCAAATCAATGATAAAAAAGTTTAGTGATCTGTGCAGAGTATTCTGGACTATTTGCAAGTTAATTTTGGAACTTCAGAACCATTTGCAACATGTAGGTTCTATCCAGCTTGTGACATATGCATGAATTTCCCTTTTATCTGTTGCAGAATCTCCAAAATTGCAGAGCCCGTCGGAGAGGAATGAGAAGGATGATAGCCTGCTGCCATCCAACCCAAAAGAGGTGGAGGAGATGCGCAATGACTCGGCTCGGAAGAACCCTCTGATAGTATTCACATTCGAGGAGCTCAAGAGGATCACAAAGAACTTCAGGCAGGACTCATTGCTAGGAGGAGGTGGGTTTGGAAGGGTCTACAAGGGGTACATCACCAATGATCTTCGCGAAGGGTTAGCGATCCAGGACCCGCTGCGAGTTGCGGTCAAGGTCCATGACGGAGACAACAGCTACCAAGGCCACAGGGAGTGGCTGGTGATTAGCATTTCTCAATAATATTTGTTATGTGGTATGCATTGATATACTGTTTGTTACACATAAGAAGTTGATCTTTTTTTGTATCATATCTGCAGGCTGAGGTCATATTTCTTGGGCAGCTCTCTCACCCGAATCTAGTGAAGTTGGTCGGGTATTGCTGCGAAGATGATCACCGGGTTCTCGTTTACGAGTTCATGCCCCTGGGATGTGTAGAATCACATCTGTTCTCAAGTAAGGCACCTAAAGCCTGTTCTTGGTATTGTTGCTTGTATTGCTGAAGATTATGTTCGCTTGGAGATGCTCTTGATTATGATGCCAGCCGGTTTCATTCACATAGACTATTTTACCATTCAATTATACGAGTTTTTCAGCTGGTGTGAATCTGGAACCGAATTTGTTACGTAACTAAATTGTGTAACAAACTGTCGCAGTTATGCTGTATTTCTTCAGTAAAAAAAGAGAAGTTCAGTCAATTTGTTTGCCGTATTTCTTTGTAATCGCATGACCCGTGATCTAGTATGCATAGTTATCTCTTCACATGTTATCATACACTACGTTGTCTAGTTTTCTTCAAGTACTGGGACTTGCTAATGCAGGGGTGATGTTGCCACTGCCATGGTCCACTAGAATGAAAATTGCACTAGGTGCTGCAAGGGGGCTTGCCTTCCTGCATGAAGCTGAGAGGCCAGTCATTTACAGGGATTTCAAGACATCAAACATATTGTTAGACGAGGTATGTAAACCTTGTTCGACTGCTCGGATGTTTGCTATAACTTAGAGTTCCTTGCAAGGAAACAATGATGCAAGCATATCATTCATTGTGCCGTTTGGATCTTTTTTATGCACTCAAGTCCATGTCAATAGTTCAGAAACCAGAATGAGCACTAGTTATAAACAACACTGGGCTCTCTGCCTTTTCCTTCTCTGAATATTTGGCAATGTTCATCATCATCAGGAGTACAATGCGAAGCTCTCTGACTTTGGGCTCGCGAAAGACGGACCGGTGGGCGACAAGTCGCACGTTTCGACTCGCATCATGGGCACCTACGGTTACGCTGCCCCGGAGTATATCATGACAGGTAACGAACGTGCTCCAAAACCCTTGAGAGCAAAGCAATGACACCTGTCTGTTCCCTGAAGAAGATCACCATAGATCTCTGTACTATTCAGCAGCAGACCGACATAATGACGCGACGATGTCTTTGCAATTGCAGGGCACCTGACGGCGATGAGCGACGTGTACAGCTACGGGGTGGTACTGCTGGAGCTGCTGACGGGGCGCAAGTCGCTGGACAGGTCGAGGCCGGTGAGGGAGCAGACGCTGGCGGACTGGGCGTTCCCGCTGCTGGCGCACAGGAGGAAGGTGCTGGGCATCGTCGACCCGAGGCTCGCCGCCGACGACTACCCGGTCAAGGCCGTGCACAAGACGGCCATGCTCGCCTACCACTGCCTAAGCAAGAACCCCAAGGCCAGGCCGCTCATGCGCGACATCGTCGCCACCCTTGAGCCCCAGCAGCAGCAGCAGCAGCAGCAGCAGCAGCCCGTGGAGCTTGTGGAGGAGACTCAGGAGAACACGGCGAACACCGGTGTGGGTGGTGGTGGTGGCGGCAGATGAATGTTCGGTGTTCCCTCCAGAATGCTCGGTGAAACATACATTACCATGTATCGCCTGCATATATATCCGTGTCAGACTGTCAGTAGTACGTAGCAGCTAGACAGATCGACAACTAGTGCCAGTGTGTTTCTTTGCCTACGCATGACATGAATTCTGAAAGGCATTTCGCTCCTCTCCCCGCCCGTTTTGCATGTTTTTCTTAGAGAATTGGAAGCGTGAAATGGTTCTATTTTGGTTACCCGAGGAGCCTTTACATATTCGGATTTGCTAATTTGGCTAGGTGTATTATCTTGATATATCGGTGCATAGTTCATAAGAGCAATACAATTCTTGGATTTTTTTTGAACTAAGAAAACTCATCATTTTGTTTAATAAAGTGGTAAATCTCCCACAGCCACAGACCAACCCGAGGACAAAAATCATAATCAAAAGATCTTTATTATTATTGACCTACCAGAGGAGCACTGACTTCATATCGGTACTGCCTACCACCCAAGTCTTATTATAAGGACCAACATTTTCGAAGCAAACGATGCATAGCTTATTTCTCATTTCCTTCCCTATCATGGAAACCGATGATCCTATTTCGTGCTTTATTTTATGGTGTTCTTGCACAGTAAATATAGGAATTTGATGGATATGGGAATAGAAGGCAGAGGGAATTACGACCGATCATCGGAATTGCAACATGAACTCATTGCACTGCTTGGACTATCCCTCCCACTTCACTATCTTAGCTACTCTCCCGCATCATGGATCTTCTGGCCATTGTGCCCGCCAGTTCTAAATGTCTCGAAACCAAGCTCTCATGACATGACGGGGATTGCAAAAAGAGCGTGAGGTGGATCAATCAATGAGGTCGCTCAATGGTTTTCGAGGAGCAATGTAGATAAATTTGAAGCCTACATATATATGGAGAATTGACAATGCATTTGATAGGCTTGTCAGAACTGAGCTGTGCGGCAGTGCGGGCCGGAGAACCTCAGATTTGGTTGCTTTTAACCTATCATACATAATAGAGATTTGGCCGGAGAACCTCCAGATTTGGTTGCTTTTAACCTACTATATGTTAACTGTAAACATTTATTCGGAGAAATTTGGAGAAATTTCTCTTATAATGCCATGATGCCAGCAATATTGCTCATATAATTCGGAGAAATTCATGCAGATTTGTCATACAAATACACTGTCACTGAATTACAACAGATAGTCGATTACAAACGACATATAGGTCGTTGATTACAAACCAGAGACATGCGACAGCAAACTACAGGTGCTCGATTACATGACAGGATACAGTTGCTCGATTACAAACAACTGACATCAGTGCTCGATTCGCAGAGGGGAATTTACAGGATCTGCCAGTTTTGCAGAAAACACCCTACTGGAACGACGACTGAAAAAATAAGGCACGTGCCCTTTACCACGCCAAACCCAACCACGTCGACACGAAACCAGGCGCGGAGGCGGTTTGTGACCAAAACACTCATCGCACGAGATTAGTGCTGGTTTTCCGCATTTTGCAAGTTCTTTGACCAAATCGCTCATCTCGTAAAAGTTCTATGACCAATAGTGGGTTTCTCTCATAGAGATATATCTAGTGTCTACGCTCACATGTGAATAAGCCGTTTTACTTTCCTTCACGTGGTTTGCGTCAGTTTTCATGATTTCTACTATAATGAAAAGTAGAGAACATGGTTGTTATCTCAAAATAAAGATGGATTTTTGTAGTTGTATGTTTGTCCGTGCATCTAGTGTTGGCAAAATTGCTCAACATTTTTGGATTTTTCACACGCGGACATTTCTTTGTAATCAACGGTTCATGATTACTCCCCGAGAACATATCATGTGGTCTCAACTCTTGTTTGCCCTCGGTGCCCCATCCCAAAAGACCGCTTATTAAGAGTCAATGTAAATTTTATCAAATGTAGTTCGGCGCATTACATAGAGAATGCATCACCATGTCATACCATTTTAGATTTAATTTCGATTCAAAGCTCGAGACTGTTCACGTTAAAAATTTAGTTCTTGTTTTGGAGCTGGAGATCGAATTTTAAATATAAAATTTGGTATTACGACATAAACATGTTCCATCTATCCGGTACATTTGAAAATACTTTTCACGACCATAATGGGGGCCATTTCCAGGTTGGAAGTAGCAAGAGCAAAATGAGGGAGCAGGAAAAGATTGCATCAAATGGAAATACGCCTCGTGTGTGGTTTTACGTAAACATCGAATACACAATGTGTCGAGTGAATCAGGCAGTCAAAATTCCGTCGCTTCTCTCGGATCCGAAACGGTAAAAAAGAGCTCCGTACTCTCGTCTCCGGTGCCCGAATCCAGTCCCATCTCCCAAATTCCCAAATCCGCTCAGCGGAGCGATGAAGAACCCTAATCATCCTCAGGCGAAGCCCTCCTCCTCCGCCAAGCCGCCCGCCTCAGCCAAGCCCTCCGCCGGCATGTCAGCCGCAAGTCCCGCTGGGGCCCGCCACCCACTGGCGCCGCGCCGCCCGGCCCCGCCGGCGAGAAGGCCGCGTCCACCTCCCGCCGCACCCCGACCCCCACCGCTTCCTCCAACCCCAGACGGCATCCCGCCCCTCCTGCTCCTGCCCCTGCTCCGCTCGCCCGCAACCCCGCGTCGCCGGCGGCCGCCATCCGCCCGCCGCCGCAGCATCAGCAGCCGCCGGCGGAGACCCCTCCCCCACCCCAGTACGGCTTCCACAACCTCGACCGCCGCACCATGCTGCTGGCCGACGGCACCGTGCGTACCTACTTCGCCCTGCCCCCCGACTACCCATTCGAGCCCGCCCCCTTGCCCCCGCTCGCGCACCTGCCGCGCCATGCCGCCCCGAGGCCTGGCTGCCACAGCATCAGCCGCCGCCGCCGCAGCAGCAGCAGTTCCCGCCGCACGACATCAAGCGCAAGCACCACGCCGACCCCGACGAGGGCTTCTCCAGGCACCCGAAGCAGCCCCGGTTCGAGGCTCCGCATCACCCGTCGCAGATGCAGCCTCCGGTCGACCGGCAAGCGGTTAGGAAGGCCTTCCTCAAGTACTCCAAGATGCTCAACGAGAGTACTGCTCAGAAGCGGAGCTACCTTGAAGGTGGACGCGTCCCGTGCCTCCCCTGCGGCAGGTTTGGTGATCCCGCCTTTCTTCTCACTTTCTTCCTGGGGAGCGTTCTTGTACAGATTGTCGTGAGGTTTTTGTGCTGGCTTCTTTCCATTATCGAGCTCATTTTTACACTCTGACATTGTTATCGTCGTAAACTGATACTATATCTTGTGTATGTCTTGCTGGAGAGACCTGCATTGCAAATGCTTGCCAATAGTTTTGTGAGCCTTAGATTTTTATGCTGCTCAATTTGTATGGTATTTATTTGTGGTCTACTTGACGATGGGCGGTTGTCTGTTCATTTCTCTAGATGTCAGTTAGTGCTAGCTGTGGTGAATTGTAGCTTTCGTATTGCTTCATTTCATCTGATACAGGCATGGAATTGAACTGCACTTGAGGGAATGCCTTGATAGATTTTCTGCTCTCTGCTACTAGGTTCAATGCCATTATGGACTTTATGGTTCCTAAATTAGTTTCTACTATTGAAGTTTTTATTTTGTCAGGTGAGAGTTATGGTATCAGCATATTCGACCAGACACTTATTTGTCACTGTCGCTTTGTGCTCCTTTCTGTACTTGCGTGTATCTGTGAGCTTGCCTCCCGGTTAAAACATGTGATTCATGCTGTCTCTTTTCTACCCAAGTACCCACTTAATCTCAAAGCAAAGAGGCATTTTCCTTTTGTGATTAGGAGAGAACTGTGAGGCTTTCTTTTCTACTTGTGGCGTATCAAATCAAACACATTACTGCTTTAGTTTGGAACTTGGTATTAGACTATCAGTGCGGAACTTTCAAGTTATAAATGTCCTTTCATTTTTTCAGAGCTACACGTTGTGTGATTTTTTCTGATTCAGCGTACTGTGGAGTATACTGTTTTGCAGCAATATATGAACTGCGTATTCTGCTTATATTTTTGCAGATGAGTAGTTACATATTGGCTGACACTGCTCATACAGATTTGATAGTAATAAGTTTGTTTGTTGGCTATGAATAGTATGTGTTTATTATTCTAATTTGAATCCAGTACCAACCGAAATGTACCATTCCACTACCCAAAACAGCTCAGCAGAGGCTACACTCTGTGTTACCTCAGTTCTATCTTACTGTAGCAATGCTGGTCAACTATGGTTTTGAGTGATATGCATGTAGGAGCAGACCTCGCCGCAAGAATCTGCATCGTGCCCCGATGTGGCGCTTGCCTCACGTCCATGCATGAGTTGTGCCAAAGCTGTACTGCTTCACTGCCGCATTCACAGCTTCATGTTACATACTCATGCCGCTTAGAGCATACATCATAGTAATAAAAAATGAACCATTGTTCGGGAATTCGGTAACTGGTAACGGCTCGGTCAGCCACTGAATAGGGATTAATCGGTGAATCGGCCGATTAACTGAATTAATCGGTCGAGCATTAATCGGTCGAGAAAACAGGACATGACAATATTTTGGCAACTTATATATAGTTTTCCTGTGTTATTTCATACTTCACCAGCTAGCAGCCTAGCAATGAGGAGATCCAGCAACATTCGTTAACATGACAACAGAAATTAACAAGTTTTCAGCCATCAATCACATCCAGCAACATAGATCTACTGCAGCAACTAGAGCAACAAAAAAACTACAGCAACATAGAGAGAAAGAGGGAGGTTTTACCTTGCTAGCTGGTGAAGCCATGGTGGAGGAGCTGCTGCAGCACGCAGGTCGGAGCAGCTGCTGCAGGTCGAGGCGCAGATCAGCTGCTGCAGGTCGAGGCGCACATCAGGTCGAGGCGCAGACGATGGGGAGGCGCTGGATGGGAGGGAAAGGGGAGGGAGAAGGAGGCCGGCGGTGTCTGCGGTGGCCGGCGGTGGCTGGAGCTCGAGGATGGCCGCCGGAGAAGCCAGCCGCCAGGAGAAGCCAGCCGCCAGGAGCAGAACGGGCGGGAGGAAAACCCTAGCTAGTTTGGTCGAGCGGGAGGCAGTCACGGGCTAAATATAAGCCTCGCCAAAAAAAAAGTTAAATGGTGCAGCCGATTATTCGGTCTGACACCGATTAATCGGTCTGACAGCCGATTAACTGCCAGTTAATCGGCTTGACCAGTTAACTCGCCGAATAGGTGCTATTCGCGTCGGCGACCCTCCGAGCAGCGATTAACTGGGCAGTTAATCGGTGATTCGGCCGAATTCCTGAACAATGAAATGAACTGGACCATGATCTAACTAGAAAACCCTGGAACCAGTGGCCTGTCATTTCTGGTTCAGTTAGAATACATTTATACATGAACGGGATAAAACCAGGAGCAGTCAAACCACCCAAGTGCGCCAGGGGACTCTCTTTTGATATTCCGCCGAAATTTGGTGCGCGGGTGGGATTTGAAACCGCGACCTCACCCACGGAGGTCCGAACTCCATCCGCCACTAACCAGCTAGACCTGATTGCGTTGTTGTATAATCCCAAGTTGGACATATTTGTACTTTCAAGAACTTTGGTCATATTGGTGAACCAGTGGTTTGACCAATGAATCGATGAAGCCTGAACTCTCACTCTTCCGTCTTTTAGAAAACTACAATTAGGAGCTTGATGCTACGTGGTAATATACCAAGAGGATTTGTTTGTTTGAGAATTGTGAGGGAGGATGGGATAGTAGGAGAGAAATGGAGACATGAGCGACCGAGTGGTGTTATATTATACATTCTTTGACCTTTGTTTGGCCAGTATGTCTTGTTTGCATGGCCTTCTAGTGATATTGCTTTTGAATGCTTGCCTATTGATACACATGTCATGGCTACTATTTATGTCGGAGGGCTTTGTGAGAACCCGTGCGTGTAATAGAGGTGCGAACTCATGGATTATATTATTGCAATTGCTAAAAACATCTTGAAATGGTAAGCCCAAATTGGCTGGTACGACCGTACAACATGGTCCTGTCCAAGAGGCAAACCCGGATGCAATTGACCACAACGTTGGTAATGGAATATTTTTCTTGTACCTTATAGGTTTATTTATGGATAGTTTGGTAAACCGTGACATAGTGATTTTGTGGTAGGTAAGGTGATAGAGAAATAGTTGCTGTTATTCTATCAAAGGATTATTTGCTTGATGCTAAAATTGTTTAAAAATAACCTTATCGCAGCAGGGACTTGGAGATATCATCGTCGTAGAGGCACCGGAATTCAAGGTTTTAAAGCGCTAGGCGCTGATCAGCGTTTTGCTTCCGCTTTTCCTTTTATGTAGGATTAAAGCGCTAAGTGCAATTAATGGCATGTTTTATAAATAGTCTTATACCAACGGGGACCTTGAGATATCATTGTCGTAGAGGCACCTCTATTCAAGGTTTTATTAAGCGCTAGGCGATTCAGCGTTTTGCCTCCGCTTTTCCCTTTTCTGAAGAATTAAAGCGCTAAGCGTAATTAAATGCATGTTTAAGCGCAGTTAAGCGCTAGACTCGACCAATATGGCTGGAGAAAGCATGGACCAGATAGGTTGTTGGCTCTAGGTCTATGGGCCATGATAATTGTCCGTCTAAAATTTGAACCTAGAACCTCCGTCTTGAGCTGGTTTATAATCAATTTGCATGTAAGAACATAATATATTCAACAAAACTAGCACATTTTAATTGCCTTATTGCTTTTTAAATGTAATTATACCTAATATATTCCATCCATATATTCGAGGAGTGTTCTAGAGAAAGCACACCCCACTGATACCACTGGCCAACTGGGCCCCACGGGTGGTTGCAATAACATTGCCAAAAGTTGATAAGATCCTAGTAGACGTAAAGGATCTGTCAGCCCTTCAAATGGCAACATTTATTATCCCTTCGTCCAAAGGGTATTAGGTCAGTAAATATTACTCGGAGAATGTCATCTTATCTCCACTTAACTACATCTAGTATATTTTGACTGTGGAGGCGAATATCGTGAAAAAGGAAAATTCCGTTTGCATGTCCTTATAGCTTTCGTGTGCGATGTTTGTTCAGACTCACCATATCTTATACTCCATATGGTATATTTAGATAATCTTCATTCCTTTCCGTAGTTCATGCAAAATGATCCCGTATCAAAAGCTCACTTTTCTTGTTCCACAAGCTGATCGCTTGATGATTACCTTTCCTAACATGTTTACCTAGATTTGCCTACACACAGGTTCCATTGAAACCCTTTGGTAGAACTACTTTCCTTTGTTGTCCTTCATTTCTAATCAGCATTCACCATTCAGAACTGAATGCGCATGCGTGTGCGTACAACTTATAGAGGTGATCTATACAAATGGCAAGCTTAGCGGTTGGTGAGCGTAGGGGATAAAAGGATGAGTTGGCTGCATTGATGGGACTATGCTTCAGCCATAGACAGGTTATGGAGCACTTTATAGTTGTAACCGCTCCTTATGTCAACCATTTAGCCCGGTATTCAAATGGATATATTGGCCAATTACTAAGAAATAGGCAAAAATAACATGGTCGGGGTTAACCCTTGGGAAGCTTCCCCGCTGCCCTGGTGCGTCCTAGTTAACTTCACGCTGTACCAACTGGAGTAGCCAGTAGGTTGCTTTACTAGTGAACAAACATCTATATCTTTTTGTTGCCATGGGCTCTTCTTTAGCATTGGAATCCTATTTTCATGCTTTCTCATGACACATGTGGGATTGACATATTTTGCGGCTTCTGCAATGAATTTGAGATTTTTTTCCATCTGTACACCATGTCGTATAAAGTTTGTAACGGTTCCATTTATTTTGGTAGTTTTCAGCTTGTTGACCACATCCTAATTTGTTTGTGATCATGTTCTGGTCAATGTGCATAATTCCAGGTCTTCTAAGGACTTCGCTGATGTGCATGGGCTTGTCATGCATGCTTACAACCCACCAAATGCAGATTCATTTGTTGATCATCTTGGTTTACACAAGGCATTATGTGTCCTTATGGGATGGGATTATACAAAAGTCCCTGATAACTCTAAGGCATACCAATCATTACCTCCTGACCTTGTTCGAGCAAGTAGGGAGGACCTTATTATGTGGCCGCCGACTGTTATCATTCGTAACACTGCCTATGGGAGGAAGAAAGATGGACGCTCTGAGGGTTTGGGGAACAAAGAAATGGACAAGAAGATTGCAGGTATGTCTATATTGCAGTCTCTGACTTATAAAGTGAACAGTTCCGTAGTTGGTTGGATAAGTTCACATAAGAGGTTTCTTATTTGCACTCGATGTGCTTGGTTTCCATTTTTATGCAGAAAAGTACAGGGGAAATGGATCACATAGAAATGAACCAAAAAAACTTATATAGTGACGCTTTAATGGCCCATCACCCTGGTCCTTCACTTTCCACTGCAATATCATTAGAGCATTCCAATAATGTTAGGCCTATTAGAATTGAACATAAAAGACCACGACATAGCTCGTCAAACTGATGGATTTGATAAAATGGAATACTTCCCATTTTATATGACCTCAATCTGTTTAATATTCTCTCAGGCGCGTAGCGCGTTACTGCCACGTGCAAAGGTTGACAAAACTGACTGTTTGTGTCGAGTAGCTGACTTGATATGAACTTATAATCTTGTATGTTTGTAACTTCTGTTAGGCAGGGTGAGGGTCATGCGGTTATTCTATTTGTTGTTGGGTCATAGAGCAGAACTGTTTTGCTGATTGGACATACTGCTGAGGCAGTAGCTCCGGAGTGTTAGGTTTTTTTGACAGAAGTGTTAGATTCAGGATACTCCGCTCTTGCAAGCTTGATCTCTGCAGGAGTTGTGGAGTATCTCATGTCATGTGCTTTATTAATCTGCAGAGTAACGCTTCATTACATGGATTCTGTAAAATACACATCCATTGGGAAGCGTTAATGCATAGAGTACTGTAATTGCAAGTTATTGCACTGTCCATGCAAAATTAGTTTGACGTGGCTGTCTTAATACTTGTCTCCTAGTTTCAAATTCAAGTAGTCTTGTTACATTCTGATGTGTGAGTCTGCAAAGCACCACATACTACTAGTGTGCTATGTTTGGTGAGGCTGTTTGGTCCCCCCTAAGCTTGCTACACCTACGGTTAGACATCCCACAATTCTTAGTTGAGTGTTTAGTTGGTTACCACAGTTGTGGCTTCTTGCCACTCTTTACTATTCACATTGACTCAGACGTCTCAGAGTTTTGACTTTTGAGAGTGTGGTGCTGATTGTTTTTAGCAAGATTTGGAAATAGGGGAAGACTCTACATTATAAGAGGAGCAGACAATAGCATTATATATGGGGTTTACATTCCTTGCTAAACAAATATCTTATGTAGAAATGACGTTGAGTGTGCAATCTGGAATTGATTGGTGAGCCACATTTAGACATTGAGTAATAAAACCACATGAGAATATTGTTCGCAGTTATGCAACTGTTGCTCTGTTGAGCACATGTTTATGGAGCAATACCGTATTCAGCACAGTAATATTTGCTGTGTCGTCATCTATCTTTTGTTTCCAGAACTAGGGTTTGCTGGTGGCAAGTCGAAGTCCTTGTATGGAAAGGAAGGGCACCTGGGACAGACACTAATCAAGTTCGCGAACAACCCAGCTGGTTTGAAGGAGGCTGAGCGCCTTGCTGAGTTCCTCGAGAGACAAGATCACGGACGTGTAGGTTGGTCACGGGTACAAGCCACTCGCTCTTTAGACCCTGATACGAGCCCCCTGCTGGTCGAGACCGATAACAGGGGTGAGAAAAAGAGGATCCTTTATGGGTACCTAGCAATTTCATCTGATCTGGATGAATTAGACTCAGATTCCAGAAAAAGGGCTACCATCAAGAGCAGAAAAGAATTTGACCCATCTGACTAGCCTCTTATCACAAAAATGTCCACCTTCCTGACAGTTTATTCAGTTTGCACCGAGACTTCTGTATCTTACCTGCAATGCCGTTTTCATAGATACATCAACTGCTGTGCTACAGAAGCCTTCAAGTATAATACCTGCTCTTAGGATGCTAATAATCATTATCGTTATTCCTGGGATTTGTTTTCACCGAGTTTTTCTTTCGGGCATGTACTGGTCACTGATCAAATGATTATATGGAAGAGTATAATTATTCTTCCCAATTGTTAGCTATTTATGTGATTATCAGCAGCTTCCAATATGAAGTGTGATGTTTGTCTTGTCTGTAGTGCGCCTGCTAGTGGTAGATAAGTTTCTTTGCACCGTGGATTATTTTGTTGTCCTTTGAGTATTAGAAGTGAGGATGTGGTACTTCTTTTTGGTGTATTACTGGTTATATGTTGCTTGATATCGTTACATTAGGCTGGCGCCTATTGTAATTGCCTATTTCCAGGGAATTGCCATAATCCTGATGGATTTCGGGTTCGTATCGGTCTTAACATTTGGGTTCGGCTCTCAGCAATCTGTTGCATGGAACTAGATGGTAAAGCCACCTATATGCTCTATGGTTCTTTGAGTACATCTCTGTTCAATTCATGTTTGCATTAGGAGCAGCGTGATTTGCTTCCACGAAGTATGAATATTAGATGCTGAAGTAGAAAAGGTTAGATAAATGGTAGCGGTGTAATCATACTATGTTTATCACACTTGCTCCCCTAAATATTGAAATCGGGATTTACATTCAAATAGTTAAGTGATTAGCTGAAGTACCACAGACTTCAGTTACACCTCAAAATAGTGCTAGTATTAAGCTAGCACAATTTAATAGGTCAATGATTGGAACAAGTAAACAGAAATGTGGGCATATGTATATATTCTGCCACGGTGTAACTCTTAAGCATAGATATGTATTTTTTTCTCCTTTTCTGTATATTCCTTTGCCTTACCACATTTCCCATTCCGCTTCTGTGAATTGGGCGCTTGCTGTTGTGTTTCATTTACATCCTGGTTTCTGATACCAGAAAATAAAATGTGTGGGATAAGTTGTACTAGGTCAACATCTCTTTCGAGTTTGACAGTGTTTCGTGGTGTCTAGTGCATCTCCGCTCTCCAGCAGGTTGCAAGATCTGCTCTTGCCAGTACGTATTCCTTGTTTGTTGGAGTGCAGCAGTGATGCTGTGTCCTAATACTTCTGCTGCGTGTCATGTGTACACTTGCTTGCCCATGCGGCTGGGCTATGTGTACATTACTTCCAGTCTGCCTCTCAGAATCGGATGCTACCTTGTTGTCTAAGGTGTTCCAGTTCCAGCCCTGTGTGTGCGTGCGTGTGGCCCTGCCAGGTGGCGCTGCTGGACAGAATGGAAGGATCAAGTGATCAAACCACAAACACCTGGAGCTGTGGAGCAGTAAGTGTTGGCCGGCGGTGGGCTTTGATCTTGATGGTATTGTTCCATGGGTGGCAGCTGCTGCTGCTCTTAGTCACCGCTCCATCTAGTGTTGTAGGGATCACAGTTACGCATCAGCCAGATGACGCCATGATAAATCTTGACTCCGTAGTTTTTGTGGAATCTTACATCCGTGGCCACACCCAGCCGGCCAGCACGGTTGGAGCTGGCGAATTTGGTGTTCAAATTTTCCTAAAAACAAAATAAAAAATTGAGTGGAGCTATACGTCAGTCTGGATTTCCGAATATCTTGTGAAATTTGATACAAGCGGGGTTCATTGCAAGTCGGGGAATCTGGACATCTGGTATGTGCTGGTTCGGAAACAATCAGGGAATAAACCATTACAGATTACTTGCTGATGTAGCGGACAAAGAATGTTGAAACTTGTAGTAGTACTTGCTGGCTTGTGCTTGCCCACCTACCTGGGCATGGAATACCATGCCATACGTGCTAGATTGTAGGCCTAATTATACTTTACGTCTTATACTCTTATGGAATATGGACAATGGCCTTTGGACCTCCCTGGAAAGATGCAGCACCCAAGCGAAAGAAAAGAAAACAAAGCATAGTTGTTTCTGCATTCTCCATCCATCGCCCTCTCGGTGTTCGGCCACACTGCTCTGTTGCAAGTCGTATTTTAAATTTATTTCATCCAGCCAGCAGCATCATCAGGTGACTTTTTAATTGAAGAAGATGGATGGCGGTGCCAGTGCCATCGACTCGCTCCTGGGCCGCCTCGCCGCTGTCCTTGTAAGCGAGGCGCAGCTGCTGGGAGGCCTCCGCGGCGACGTGGAGTTCATCAACGACGAGATCGAGAGCATGAGCGGCCTGCTCCTGCACCTCACCGAGTCCCACAACCGCGACAACCAGGTCCGGGCGTGGATGAAGCAAGTTATCGGCCTCAGCCGCGACTGCGCTGGCAACGTCGAGCTCTACGTGCAGTACGTCGGAGGTGCCAGGAAGGGCGGCGTCTTGGGCTACCTCCAGTTTGTGCGGACCATATCCGCCCGCCACCGTGTGGCGACGCGGATCCGGGAGCTCAAGGTCCGTGCCCGCGACATTGGCGACAGGCGAAATAGGTATGGCGTCACTGTCCCGCCTGCACAAGCGCGCAGCTTCACCGATCATCCGGCTCCGCAGCCGGGTGGGCCGGACGAGGAGGAGGATCTGCGAAGACGTGAGCTGCTCTGCGGTGAAGCACCGGACACTATAGAGGAAGACACCAACAAGGTTCTTGAGTGTCTTCTTCTCAAAGAATTTGTTGAGGATGACGACATAGATCGCCGTGTTTATAGGCCGTGCAGATTAATCTTAATTGAAGGAGAGGGTCGCGTGGGGAAGACGACTATTGCACGGAGCGTGTATGAGCACCCTTCTGTGGTGAGTTCGTTCGGCTATGCTGTCTGGATCAACAATGCTGGGTTGAACACGGCGCTTGCTGAGGTGCACAGGGAGATACTACAACATATACAACTTCAACACAGGATGGCCAATCCGACAAAGGATGCCAATGAATTAGATGACGATAAGTTTCTGTCAGGTAAAAGGATCCTGCTCGTTCTTGATGATATCGATGGGGTCTGGGGTCATCATATTTTCCATTACTTATGCCGAAAGTTGCAAATACATGCTATAATAATGACCGGACATTATTTCGATGTACATAATTATGAGAGGGAAAAATTTCGCACTGAAAAGTTCTCTTGTGAAACTCGTGCCAGATTTTACAAAAAAAGAGCACTTGCCCTTGCAAAGTGTGAAGGTCCTCCCATAATGGCCGTTTTAAGGAAGTGCTACCATGATACCTTTACATTGCAACTGTTCCTTCACCTACTGTATATCAATCCTCACAGGGCTACGACGGAACTAGAAGCCTTACACCTTTCCTTGGACAAGAACAAAAACAACACAGCCAAGGCGATTCTTATGTTCTGCTACAGCGAGCTCCCTAGGCCTTACAAGAGCTGCCTGATGTACCTATCAATCTTTCCCCAAGGACACATAATCATGAGAACTGATCTGCTCAGGAGGTGGGCTGCTGAAGGACTGATAACCAAAAGAATTGCTGGGACCGGCACGCTGGATGATCAAGCTGAGCGCATCTTCGACTTGCTAGTCACTAGGGGGTTTATTTTTCCGGGAGAAACCAGCACTGCGGGCAAGATCAAGAGCTTTACGTTGAATCATGTTGTTCATGACTTCATTGTTACAGATGTAGGATTCGTTGATACATCGTCACGCCCTGAACTAGCCCACCGCTTGTCCATCAACAGCGGGGTAGCAATACAGGAAGAATCTCTCTCTGAATCTGATCCATCGGGTAATGGAATCTTAGCTGTCGTTGAATCTCTGCCTGAATATGCTGAATGGAAGTTTCTCAAGGTGCTGGATCTTCAAGGTTGCAGAGGGTTGAAAAAGAAGCATCTGAACAATATTTGCAAGATACTGCTGCTCAGGTACTTGAGCCTTCGGAACACAGATGTCACTGAGTTGCCAAAGCAGATCGAGAAGCTGCAGTGCCTGCAAACACTGGATATCCGACAAACAATCATACGAGCATTCGCCACAAGATCTGTTTGTCTTCCAATGCTAAAGCATCTGCTTGCTGGAAAGAAAGACTCTCCCAGCAACAACTCTGATAGGATCAAGAAGCCACATGAGATGGTACGCCTTCCCAAGAGCATCCGAAGAATGGAAAAAATTGAGGTGCTCTCCCATGTTGAAGTGTCCAGCAATGATGATCTGATTGACGTTGGCAAGCTGCTACATCTGAGGAAGCTTGGGGTGATTCTTGAGGGCAAGGAAGATTGTCTGGGCCTTCTGTTCCAGCAGATTGAAAAATTGCATGGTTGCCTCCGTTCCTTGTCAATCCAGATGAACCAGCAGACGAAAAGCGAGGGTGAATTACCCCCATCTCCAAAACTTGTTCAGAGCCTAAACATCAGCGGTATCACAGGTGGGCTTCACCTATGGATTGCAGGGCTCGATATGCTTACCAAGATAACACTGAGCGAGACTGACCTTGGGGAGGATGCTCTACGCATCCTCGGCAAGCTTAGGATCTTGCGATGCCTCAGGCTTCGACACAAGTCTTACACCGAGGGCGAACTCAAATTCAAGGAAGAAGAATTTAAGAGTCTCAAGTCTCTGGTCGTCGAGGGAAGCACCATCACCAGCATCACCTTTGACGCGGGGGCGGCTCAGCGGTGACAGCTGCGACATCGAGCAGGTTAGTGAAGAAATCAGAGAACATCCCAACAATCCTGATTTGAAGTACAACGGAAAGCGTCAGCTCTAAGAAGCTGAAACTGCCTGAACTCGGTAAGCAATCGATCGATCAGTTATTCGCCATCAACACGAAGCACCTGTCGTGTGCACCTGGTTTGTTTGTCATCGAATAAAGATGCAGCTGAAGAAGATTATGGCCCTCTTTCTTTCAGCAGTCACATGCATCAGTAAAGCTGAATTCTCCTGCTTCGGTTTGTTTGTTTGTTTGCCGTTCTGCGTGTACGTGTGTTTGCTATAATTCGCTGTACACTCTAGGACTGGGGTTTTACTAATGTTCATGCCACAGCAATATGTACGGTATGATTTATCTCTAGTATATAATATAGTCAGAGGAGGTGTTGGTACGTCAGCCGTTTTTGCGTTTTACCCCCTCAAGTTTCTGGGAATTAACCCGCGCTCCCCTATACCGGTCAATTCTTCTTTTGACCGAAAAGAAACAAAATCGATGGCAGCCTGGGCGGCAGGGGTGTTGCTGGCCACCGCCATGGGCAGATTCGCCCGCCCGTAGGCCTCTCCCGCCCTCCCCATCCTCGTCGACTCGGGCCGGCGACCCCCACGCGCCGCCCCTGCTCGCGACCTTCGCAACGCCGCCCCGCCGGCGACCCCCTGGCGTCGCCCCCGCTCGCGACCTCGCAAGCCGACCCTGCCGGTGACCTCCCACGCTCTCCCGGCCGGCGACCCCCGCGCGTCGCCCCCGCACGCGACTCCTCAGCGCCGCCACGGCCGGCGACCTCACGCGCTCGCACCGGCCGCCAACCTTCGCGCGCCGCCATGGTCGGTGCACCCACTCGCCGCACCTATCTTCAAGCTTCAGCTCGCGGCGGCCGAGCCTGCTCGACGCGGAGGACGACAGGCGACCAGCACCGCCGGGCCGTCGGTCGAGGACGGCGAGCCTCGGTGGCATTCGCGCCCGTCCTCGACGTCCTCTGCCCCGCCGGCATGGTGCGCGTCCGCCCGCACCCTTGCGTGCCCGGCGGGAGAAGCCCGGAGGCTCGGCCGCCCCCGAGGCCCGAGCTCCTCAGCGATAGCCTCCCGGATGCTAGATGCGGACCTGCACGCGCGCCGGATGCTAGACGACCACGCTCACCGTGATCTCCCGCACGCACATACCTCTCTGCCGCCGTCCACATCTGCGTGTCCTGCTTCGCTCCGGCCGACCGAATTTCCCATTCTCTTGTTTTCCGTTCTTCCTGAGTTGATTCAGACGGAGTTGTCGGTGGATGCGAAGCTGATTCAAGGTAAGGAGCAATTTGCAACGCTGCTGTTCATGAGATATATTCAGCTCATGGCCAACGAGCATCCCTTTCATTTCACTCATTCTTGAAACAGATTATATCCTCATGGCCGTGGGCATGGCTCCACATGAGAACGCAGGTCCATTGCCGTTGCTGGCGAGAAGAGTGGGATGGGGGATGCCACCTCAAATGAGGTGGCCATTGTTGAAGTGAAAGGCCATGAGCCCATGAGGTATTTGTAATTTTTTTTTTTTTTTTTTTTTGCGAACACGCAAAAGCTTTGCGCGTCCAATGCATTAGAAGAAAAAGGACAGAGTCCAGATTACAGCGATTTCGGCATCAAAGATGCGGTAACACAGCCAAAAACGTCCTCACGACAACTAAGTGAGGAGGTACCTCAACCTACAACCGCAACAACAAAATGAGAACTCGCCCAGTCAGGCCTCCAGCCATGACTGGCGAGGCGTCTGAAGCTCGGAGCAGCAGGGCCACGTCGAAGCCAAAGCCAAACGCCTCCAGGGACGACCATCACTCCAAGACTGCCCATGCCAAAGAAACCTCGCACCTATATGCCAGAGAGAGTCGGCAGGTGGGAGGCAGGACCCGGCTGGAACTGGCGCATCGATCATCAGGGGGAGCTGGCGCCGGCGAACATTGTGTCCCGGAGTCCGCGCCCTATGCAGTAGTCAACTCTGAAGGCACGCGTCGCCGCACTCCAGCTGCCACATCGGAGACTCCCCGTGCAGCCCAAGCAGCGCCTACAAGAGGGGAACGGCGCTGGGACGCCGCCGCTGCCCGATCCGGCAAGCCGGACCTAGGGTTTCCCCCGGTGCTCGAGGAGAAGTCCAGCCGGGTCATGCCAACGCCTCCAAGGAGGTAGCGGCACCCTCGGGTGTCGCCGTTGACAGCGCAAGCAGCCAACGCGTGGGGATTTCGCCCCGACCCAAAGAAAGGACCCCGAAAACCGCCGAAGCAGGGGCAGATCGAAGAGGGCAAAGCAGCTCGCGAGAAGAGACCACCGGCACAGGGGGCGAAGCCTCGAATGACGTTGTTGAAGGAGGGAGGCACCGGCCTGCCGGACAGCCACCGCGGGGAGCGCGTCGAGCAGGTGGCGTCGTGCAGCCACCCGCGCCGCGCCGCCGCCAGCTATGGCGGCCACTCACAGGCCCGCAGCTGCCGCCGCCGGGATCCGCCGGGGCACGGCAGAGCAGCCACCGCTGCTTGCCGACGAGCCCGCACGGCAGCCTCCACCGACGGCGGCCAGGAGGGGTAGGAGGACGGAGCTGGGCAAGATGGGGACGAACGGGAGGGCCGCGGGCCGGGCTCTGGCCCCCCACGCCTCCACCACGCGCCGCTGCAGACGGCCGCCGCCACCACAGCGCAGCACCCGGTCGTCGCCACCTCGCGTCCTCGTCGCGCGAGACTAGCCCGTCCCTGGCCCGCCCCGGCCCAGATCGGGCCCGGGAGCCACCACCACCACCCGCACAGCCGCAGGGCAAGGACGGCAAGGAACCATCCGAGGTCGGCCAGATCCGGCCATCCCCCGCCCTGCGTCGCCACCGGAGCCCGGTAGCCTCGCATCCTCCGTCGGCGCCGCCACCCGCATCCGCCATGGGAGCCGCCGAGCTCCCACCAGCCCCTCACCCCCTTTTGGAGGAGAGGGGGCCGCCACCACCGCGCGTCACCGGCGGCAGCAGCGGCCAGGGAGAGGCGCCGGAGGGGGCGCTAGTCGGCGCCGGAGTTGGTCGCCCCCGGGTCGCCCAGCCTGGACGACACGGGAGCCCTCCCTTCTCTCCGTGGGTATTGGGACCAATGTTTTTTGTAATTTTTTTCTCCACTTTGATCTGAAGCACTGGCATTTTTAGCATTTTTAGGTAGTCGAAAATGAAGTGTATTTGAGCCTATGTGTAGAGATAATCAGATTGCTGATTTTCAATGGACATCTGTATCTGTTACTCCAGAATCGAATTGCATATGTGGATTAGAGAGGATACATCAATTCAAGCATCTGTCGACCCTTTATCAGACCTGAAGATGACACGTTGTTGTCGCGTAAATATGAAATTATTTGTGTAACCAAATATCCATTAAACTCAGACTATGTAACCAAACCATTCATGCTCTACTTTGTTGACTTCTTGCTAAATATCAGATTGTTCATTTAGTTTCGATTTATAGTCCTGGTGAAAACTTAGAAGTCTCAATAAAATGAAATGTATGCCTCCGCTGCTCTGTTGGTGGGTTCATACATGACACACACTCGTTCGTATTGCAGTTTCACTTCAGTTGTGTTTGTACATAAAGCACAGTGAACAATCTCGGCTACTGGTATGCAGATTGTGGTGGCCGCCCTTGCATCTCTGCTTGCCCATGGATGCTTGGGTCAAGATCTGTAGTTTCTGCATTTTTAAAGATGTGTGCAAACTGCATCGGCAGGTCCACTTATTTCTCTTAAACACAAGAGGTTTGCTGTGAGGGTTTCAGTCTACTGGATTGGCATCAATTTCTTACACGTATTGGAAATTTTACACTGCTCTGGATTTTAGTAGTTTGATGTTTCAGAAAGGCAATCAGAGAGGCCTTTGTTTGAAGGCTATCAAGTAGAGTTGATTTCAAATAGAGGCCTATTTGCTAGGCCATTATTTCCTTTTTGGATGACCATCGTTTCTTTTAGAATAATTGGATGACCATCCTCGAGGTGCTGATGTGTTGTTTGCGGTGACCGGTACTGCTGCTACTCTCCTCCGGCACTTCAATTTTCCCTTAGGCTGTTTGATAATATATGGTAATCCTTTTGAAGGTAAGGATGCAATTGACGAATTCGCGTCCACAACAGCCGCACAATGGAGCTATTGCAGGATTACTTCATTAGGGAGTTGGACTTGAACGAAATGTTGGACATCCCTGAGATGGATGTTTTCATGAAAGAGTAGGACATGGACTTTGCCATCAAGCTGGTGGATACAAGATGCAGTATTGGTTATGGATGGAAATTTGGTACTTATGTTCTAAGAGAACACATATTCCTGTAATGAAAAGTTATTTAATCAAATATTTATAGTAGAGATAAATGTTTGATTCAAATGCGGTTGTCCGGTTTATGGTTATGTCGACGTGGATGCCTACAGTTGTACATTCTATTTAAGTGAATGTTCTTTGTAATTGGAGACACAAAGTAATGAATTCGTACTTGCAGTGTTTATGCTTTACTTGAAGACAAAACTATATGTTCATGTGGACACACGGTGCACTAATACATGATTGCACTTTGACTGTTATTTCCAACATATAATATGCATGAAAGTTTTATATTTTGCAGACTCTCTGGCCATGTTGTCCCTCCCCTCAGGTTGTGTAGAGGAACTCGGGACAAATTATTACCTTTGGAGTAGTGCCGCCTGCTTCAATGCCCATGTAAGCATCCCAAAATTATGCAAAACAAATTGCAGTTTACTCTCATTGTTGTAATTAAATATTAATTTAAACCTTGTTGTGGTACTTATTACGAGACTCTGCCGCACATGTTCTAGAGTACTAGCAGTAGACATGATCCACCTCTTTCTCTTTATAGGTGAAACGCTGATGATTTTTCTGATCACATTGAAAAAGTTACAACAATAAGCAGGGAAAAGACCGTAATAATTTGTCGGAAGCTGCAAATGAATAAAGGAGTAAGTCCATTCTTTTCTGCCATCACTAAGAGATACATAAGGAATATATATCTGTGCTTGGTGGATTAAATAGTAAAAAATAAATAAACCAAATGGCCTGGAGATCACTTCTGAGAAATTGGCTTACATGGATGGATTAATAAAATACAAGATGCATTCTACGTACTACATTATTTTTTGTTGAACAAGTCAGATGCAATGGACCTATCAACCATGTATGCCATGTACTAAAAATTTGTTTCCTAACCCGTTGCAACGCACGGGCATTTAGCTAGTACTTTATAGTGTGGTATTGGATCTGTGTGTAACTGTACTATTATATGTAAAACCACGCGTGTCATTCGCGAGTGAACAATTACACTATGCATTTACTGATTTACCTGTTTGGTACTCCAGATTCTGTGTGGTTGTGTACAAATTGATGGAAGAATATATGAAAGTTGATCGTGTTAAAATTAACACTGCAGGTCCTTGACAGAAATCCCTGCTCTTTGAAATGGCTTCATTACAACGCCGACTTGGTTCTGGCAAATCTTTGTTGTATGGCGAGTCAGTTTATAGTTGTACCCCGCGTTCTTGCGCTTTGTAAACTGATTTTCAGGACACAAGTCGACCTCAATGGAGAGATCGACATCACAAATTATGTCAGTCCAAAATGCTAATGTGGCATACTCAGGAACCCGAGTCCCGATACAATCTGCACAAGTAGAGTTTAAGGAACGGGGTGTGCATCCGCAGTTGATGACTATCACACTGGACTCTTTTCGCAGACTCCTCCTGAAAGCACCATCAAAATTAATCTTACTGATATCTTGAGAAGGTGGATCTTTTCGTGGTAACTTTTTTGCCAGATTTAACGATGTGTGGTGTGTGTTCCCGAGCAAAAAACGAGTGGGAGAAAAAGTGGCGCCGGCACATCATCTCTTTCTAAATTTCCGTGGAATCCACTGTCTCTCCACTCTCCGCCAGGGTGCCAAACCTGCTTTCGGCAGCATTTCTTGTTAGCGAGAGTGCAGCAGCCTCCCTGCTGCGTGTCCAAGTGCTCCCTCTGCTCGCCCACGCCGCGCGTGGCCGGCCGGCCATCAAAGCTGATTTTGTTGGCGTCGCTGCCGGCCATCCGAAGGTTCAAATGATCAGACCGCAAGACCTGGAGAGCTGGCCGGTGGTGGACTTGGATCTTTATCATGCTGTTCCATGGAAGACACTGCTGCAGCCTGCAGCTAGTCGCCGCTCCAGTGCCGCTCTCTCTGCTGTTGCAGGGATCGCAACATGTCCCCATGAATATGATGCCGTTGCCGTCCTTATCGAGGTCGCCTGCTTTGGTTGCTTTCCAGTTAGTTACGCATCAGCCATCCAATCCAGTAATCACGTAGGCCCCGGCCGGCAGGAGCATACATATATAGATCTTGCTTGCACTGCATGTGAGCTGATGTCGAGATGTGTTGGGGCCGGGGCGGGTCATGGACAAAGCAGATCTTGGCTCGCGGTTGCCGTGTCAGTGTCTCATCTCCCGTCAGTCACAGGCTTAATCGCTTTGCCTTTCGCCATTGCCGACTCTTTTTTGGATAGGTTCGCCCTGAAGAAACGGGAGGTCATGTCCACGATAACGATATATAGATTTTATTGTACAATTTGTTTGTTTCTTAGTTTCGAACGCACGAACGAACGGGCCTTGTCAAAACAAAACGTCAGTTTTAGATGGCTATTGCTCGACATACCAGTACAGTAGTACGATCTTTCCGTCCAACATCACATTACGGCAGCCATGTGTGTGAGCAGCCTGTGCTGGTGTAGTCTGTACTTCGCCGATTGGTTTTGCACGGCGTCTGTATATTATTGACACTGCTGCTGGATCCGAAGGCCCTCACCCGTCTCAAGATCAGGACACGTCGCTTTTTTTTTTTTTTTGCGGGAAAGACGAAGTAGTATTAATCCAGTATCCTTACAGGACAGTCCTCAGAAAATACAAAAAATACAAACAAGTCCCTATGGATAACGAAGTCGCCGTCGCCGAGGAAGACATGCCGCCGGCGTGCCGCCGCCGCTCCGCCCTTGCAACCTTGGATCGGCTGGAGTCCCATGGCTGGCGGGAAGTCAACGAACCTCGAATCCCACGAAGGACCTCCATCTTGCGTCGTCTTCGTCGCCTTCTGACTGGATCTGACCACCTGCGTCTTCTTGAAGCTCATCCGCCGGATCCGCCGCACACGGACTCTGGCCCGGGAAGACGGCGCACGGCAGCTCCACCGAGCTGCGAGCACCGGACTGGAAGCAGAGAAGCAGCCGGCCTCCACCGAGACCAACCACCAGAGGAGAGCTCCGCGCCGCAAACCACCACGCCCGCAACACCTTCTCCTCCCACGCGTCGCCGGCGAGGAACCCACTCACACCTAGCTATGTACAGGCGAGATCCGGGGTTCCCCCACCCTCCCGCCGCCGGAGCGGCCGGCGGAGAGAGGGGGAACCAACGAGTCGTCGCCGGCGAGCTGGAGCGAACGAGAGGTTTCAGAAATCGCCCTACCCTACTGTAGCGGGGGAGGGAGACGACCAAGGTTTTGTTCGCTTTTGGGACACAGTGTAGCCGATAGTAGAACCAACCAACTTGATATGGCCGTTTTTTCAGATGATAATGGTTGGTGGTGTTATTGACTTATTGGAGAAGTATCTCTCCGCCTCTTCTTCTATCTCTGTAAAATCTTACAAGATGGGAGTGTTTTACTTGTGCAAAGTAATGGTCACGGCGTAACCATGGTTGCCATGGGCAACCAAATCCAAAAAGGCAACTGCTAGTCTTCAGATGCTGCAAGAGAAAGATAAAGGCTACACAGTGAAAAGAGCAGGGAGATGGCCAAAAAGACAAATGTAAATCGCACAAAGAAACAAAGCGGCAACTTCATTGTTGAAGCTAAGATATTCCCGTCTTCGCTAGCACGCTCACACCTTTTATAAAAGCGGCACACAAAGTTACAAAGCGACTTTTGGCACGAAATTTCACTCGACATGTGTACAGTCAGATGCATGATCTCGGCTAGTGAGCGCAGCGCGAGCATTTTGCACCCAAAAAACAAAAATGGAAGAACATGTTAAGCTCCAGCAGCACGCAGGTACGCCGCTGCTAGATGCCGTGCTGCTCGTCGTCGGCGTCGGTGGCGGTGAGGCGGAGGAGGAGGTCGGTGAAGGCGCTGACGATGTACCTGTGCGCGCCCTTGTCGTTGAGCGCGAGGTAGCAGAGCAGTAGCTCGTGGAGGCGTGCCCTGTCGCCGCGCCGCCGCGCGTCCAGACGTAGCGCCGCGGTCATCTCCTCCATGGACCTCAGGAAGTCGGCGTGCGGGTCCGGCGAGTATGTCGGCACCGCCACCCCGGCCGCGCCCAGCCCCACCACCATCCCGGCGGCGTGCGCCGACGAGTCCACGATGGAGTTGGACCGGCCCGGCGAGGAGAGGAAGAACCGGCGGGACGCGATGGCCGACGACAGCCCGGAGTCGACTGAGAGCGCGGAGGTAGGGTGCTCCTTACTTGCTACGGCGTGGTTGGCGTCCTCGCCCCTGTTGCCACCGTCCCGGAGGCTCGCGTTCTTGCAGTGGGCGGAGGAGGAGGACGAGCGCGGGGAGGTGGGCGCGCTGGAGGTCGACGCTGCCGAAGTGGACGCCTCGTCGGACGGATGCTGCACGGGTGCCGGCGCACCCGTCGCCGACGACGGCCGCCGGAGCCGGGAGAAGCAGCCCAGCATGGTGCTTTAATTCTTTCCTTGATGCACGTGGGTGCTAGCTACCTAGCTTAAGCTCAGCTCCCTTGGTTTTTGCGAGAGAGTAGGGAAGTAGTTGCGCGTCGTGGATGTGGAGACTTCGAGCGTGCGTGAGATGGATGATGCTGCGAGGAGTTTATAGGAGAAGAAGTGAAGTGAGAGACGCGCTGGCTTGAAGTAGGTCGAGGGGCTCACCTATTGGACGTATTGAGTTCAGTGCAGAGCTGACAAGGTGACAACAGATTGTCCGAGAAGGGCTATAATTTACTCCGCTACCTATTTAACAGGTGCAGTAGATGCGGCTTTCTTCCTGCAGGGATTATTCACAGGGTCTCTAGATTAGGTTTTGCTTAGTCCGGAAAGTGTCTTTGACTTGGTGCTCCTGCCAATTAAAAAAATTCAAAAAACAAATTAAAGTTTCAAAAAATTCTGAAATGGTGTATCTCATAAAATTGCAATATATTGAAAACAAATAGTACTTTATATTATGGACCAGACAAAAGTGGTAAAATCTCATAGTATTTGGAGGTATGAAAATATGCATACTAAGATCAACAAAATTTTCATTTATATGTACTTAGGAATAAAAAAATGTATGAAATTGATCGTTTACACGTTTGTGGACTACACTTTTGGCTACATCTGGAATTTTCCAGATTTGTTTGAAACTTGAAAATATGTTTTTTGAGTTTTCAAATAGCAGGAGCACTGCATCTCGGACGCCAAAATTTTCCACTCTACCGTAGTCTTGTCCACAACTAATAAAAGATACAAAAATCTCTACTATATAATATAGCTAACCGTGTCCGTGGTACGTCACGTTTTTTTTCCCGTTTTAGTCCATTGAAAAGAAGGAAATTAACCCGCCGTCCTTACTGTTGGGACTTTTAGTCGTCTGCCTTTTACCAGTTTAGCCCTTAGGAAATTAGAATATTGACCCGCAATTCACAGACACGAATCACAGAGCATCTCTCCTCTGGCGATGGGAGCCGACATGGGCAGCGCGAAGACGCCGGCGCCGAACTCGGGAGCACCGGCGGCCGTGTAAGGCCAGCAGCTACCCGCTCGCCTTGATCTTATCCGGCATACCCGGAGCTCCCCGCCAGCCCATGCGTCCGTAACCTAAACAATACAGGACCGAGCTGCCGGGTGGACGAGAGCAACCGGCGACAAGCTTACACGACAGAGGACTAATCGGTGGAAGTGGAACGGAGCAGTTCCAGACTCACCCGAAGCACGTACAGATGGTCAAAGAGTGGGAGAGTGCTAAAAAGATCGAAGAAGAAGATGCTTGTCATCTCTGTACCTGTACGGGAAGAGGAACTAGCAGAGAACTAATTGGGGATTTGTTCGATGCGGTATTTTTTTGGTCACGTGAAGTGAACGAGCAGTTGGAAAAATAATTTGACAAAAGCGTTGTGTCACTTCACCCACGAAATATGCAGTTTTAAAGTGAAACTTAGAAAGCAAGCATTGGAGAATTCTCTAATGGATTGCACTAGCTTGACATGTCTATTTATTAGTGTAGTTTTAACTGAAATCTTCATTTTTTTCTACCCTAACTAAGTCGATTTAAAAATACAATTCTCAGTCAAGTGATGATAGTTGCTACATCAAGATCATACCTACACAAAATACTATTAGATCGTCTGCATCGATGATTTAAAAATAATTGTTTTGTCATATGGAAGTAATAGACACTTTTTACCATGGTAAATGTAAAGCCGATATACCCATAGAACAAGTTTAACATCTCGGCCCTTCGTATCCATGATACACCATCTGTGCAAAATTAAATATGAATGTCATAATTCCTACACATCGAGCAATTTTTTCAGCCGTAGGTTGTGATTAGTTTATCGACCAAAAGTTGATTTTATTTTAAGATCCCGTTGCAACGCATGGGCAAGTTTGCTAGTAACAATAAAACAGACAAAAGGGTCCCGAAGGACCGAGAGGTTACACAACACGTACTTTGGAAACCAGAGTTCAAACACTTGGTGCCATGCTAGATGCACATAGAGAACACAATCTACTAGTGGCGGATCTAGGAATTGATCGATCAGGGGTGCCAAGCTTAAAATTCACAGTTGAAAAAGCATAATTGTTTTTAGCATATAAGTCAATTTTTTGCAACGGTGTTGGGTTCACTTCAGTGGTAGCCACGACCACGGTATCCAGCGGACTGACAACATCAGGGGACTGGATAGCATCAACATTTGGCTGCACCGGGGGAGGGGGAGGAACTGGAGCTTGATTTCCACTTCCTTCGGTTGGTGTGGCAGTCGGACATGACGAAGCTGAATTCTTTTTCACATTCGCTCGACCTCGAGCACGAGGAGAGGGCTCGGACGAGTCTGCTACTCTGCTGCTCGGCTGCTCGCCACGGTGCCGCACAACCTCCCGGCAGGCCGGCCTGGGCCCTGGAGGCTAGATATATCGCCGGTTCGCCGCCGTTGTTCGTTGCCGGGCACCTGGGCGCCGCGCACTTGGTCGCCGGCTCGCCAGGCACATGGCCAGCTCTTTTATTAATTTATTCAACAGTAAAAGTAACAGTAAAACATACAAAAAGGTCCCGAAGGACCGAGAGGTTACACAACACGTACTTTGGAAACCAGAGTTCGAACACTTGGTGCCATGCTAGATGCACATAGAGAACACCATCTACTCAAAGAAACATCCTATCTTGACAGCAAAAACACAATTGAACCCTGCCAGGGTCCCGTGAGAACTCGGACCCAAAGAACCGGCAACTGTCTTCTTGAGGGGCCTCACGTAGTTTGACCAACTTGTTTAAGCACTTGATTTTTTTTTCCGAAATGGGTATTGCCTCATCCTTTGCATCGAAATGATGCATACGACCGCTTTATTAATTTATTCAAAACATTGTTCAAAGCTTATTACAATTCATGGGTCCCACAAAGTTGAGATATGTATCAATGGTCTACCATGAAAAGTCTATGCTTTAACATATGACATTATATGTAGTTAAGCTGCCAACCGAATCGGTTGATAAGAAGGAACAAGTGTTGAGTGATCTAGAATTTGTAAATAGTTAGGACGTTCATAATAGTATTTTCTTGAATTAAATGACATGATTTGTGGTTTACTGGAAGATGAAGATTCCAATAATCTTGTAGCCAGGCCTTCCTTTGAATGATCTCTATGCAAACAAATGCGAGATCATTCTATACATGTTGCAGTTGTTTTGGCACTCAGAGTTTGAGGTTTGAACCACACTGATACGTGCTTCGTGGTACTGCTAGACTGCTAGTACAACACGACTGGTCCCAGATCGTAAGACGTAAGTTAATGTCCACTTACCGAGCACGGAGGTCCAGTTGTACGTGCGCACGTCTGCTTGTGAGTGAGTGAGTACACTGTACATATGCACATTTTACACAAACACAACCAATTTATACATAACAATAACAGAGTTCTTGAAAAAAACTTTTAAACCACCTAAATGGTGAACTGGGCGACTTATAAAAACCAGATAACAACGACCCAAAAAATGTGACACGTGCACGCGGGAAGGGGTATTAATATTGAAAGCAAAATAAATGACACACCAAGTTACATAGGCCATGATAAAGTTCAAAACATTTCTAAAAAAAAAGATAAAGTTCAAAACAAATGTTGTATACTCTTCTACTGATAACAAAAACCACAACATGCACCTTCATACCAATTCCATTTAGATAGATATAATAACAACACGAAGAAAAATAAAAACTAATGAACACGTTAATTTTGAGGTGAAGTTTAGTTTCCATAATCTTTTAGGATGCATCATACAGTATTACACATACCCCCTTGTCCGTCGGAAGCATTTGAAACTTTAAGAACTTATATCATGTGCATCGGAAATTAACATGACAAAAAAATCAACAAATAGCATGCTTATAAAATTAGGGTAACTGTCACAAAATCTTCCACACCATATAACTACTCGTCTTTACAAAAACGACTGTTTTCACCATTTTCAATGTTAAACGAGCCAAACTGAACAAAAAAAGCATTAGACGCATGTAAATACGGTACGAAAGAGGGAGTAAGTCGGTGTAGCAGAAATATTCACATTTTATCCAAGAGATAGTTACCACAGGTTCGGGTGGCTCCAATATTGATTGCCATGCATGCGTTGCAGTACGGCATGGCGATGTCGCATTGGTGTATCACTGCTGCTACATACAACGTGTTGTAATACGTACTAGTGGTACACATCAAGCAACTTAATGCCAAGAAGAAAAAATACATGTAGAAGGCAGAACAGAGAGACCATACAGATGATGCGTACATGGTACACATACATAACCCGGCCGGTTGGTAAACGCGCATGCGCGGTCGATCATGGTTCACATGGTCCATCGTGCAAACCCGGATGCAACAACACACATTAAAGATCTAAAGTGTCGATAATAAAACTCAAAAAAGTGTCGATAATAATGCATACAATGCATGTGGCGTACATAAATGTTTACCAAAATGTGTATTTATTGATACTCATTTGTTATTTTAAATGCTGATATTTTTATATATGAAATTGGTCAATCTGATAGAGCAACTAATTAATATCCAATATAAGTGTAGGACAAGTGAGAGTATTTGCCTTTCCTCTTTTTAATAAAAAGGTATGGATTTTTCTTTTGCAAAACACGGTACATCTCACATACATGCAAACCCTACGTCTTTAAGCACCTTCGACAAACTGATCATGTGGAACGTCGCTTCACACTGAAAAATAATCATATTTCTAATGAGAAACGCGAGTGTCAAATTTAATGTTAGAACTCTCGTGGGCTACGAGTACGACCACCCTTCTAGCGATCCAATCACAGGTTAATTCCACGTACGAAATTACCTGTCAACCAAAGACTAAGCAGGGTAGGAAAGATGCTACATGGCCACATGATATACTGTTCGGTCGGCTCTGTAAGACTCATCCGTCTCATCGTCGCCAGGTCACGAAGCAATATATAGCAACCGATGGAAAACAACGCGCAACGATATATATCCTCTCTAAGTAGTGTATCCCTCCCGGCCGCGTCTAGCTTCCTACCCAAAGCATCCTGCCGGCGGGAGATCATACTTTTTTCACGGGACCAGCTAGCGGTAGCTTCATCACGACAATCAATGGCCGAAACAGATAGCTAGCTGGGAGAAAGGTACGCCATGTTAGCTGCGGTTGTATGCGTAGTGCATATGATCAACTGATGTCCAGTCCCCGTCGACGTACGCACACGTGATGGCGTCGATGATCGATCTGATCCAGTCCGCTCGCACATCCCCATCGATCGATCCGTGCCTACCAGCAGTCGCGCGCCGAGTCAGGTAGCTGAGGAAATCACTGCCACGGTGCCCACCATCTCCCTTAATTAGCTGCGTTAGAGCATTTCCAACCGGAGTTGTAAGAAATGTCCCCCGTCCAACCGGAGGGGGAGGTGCCGTCGTCCTTTCCATCGATTTTCACCATTGAACGGTCCAAATTTACCGTTGAACGTTCAACACATTCAACGTCGAATCTCGACAGAAATCACAGAAATGGATGGGCCGAGATACAAGTTGTACACTATAGGAGTTGAGTTGGAGAAAATTCGTTGTCCGATCGATCGATCCAGCATTGTTGCACGCATGGGCAAGCGATGAAGTGGGCATGCAACGCAAGCAACCGTGGCGTGCATGCTTTCCATCAGCTAGCTAAGCTGCTGGGGCCAAGGTGATGAGCAGTACGTGCAATAAGTGGCAGAGTGATTGGAGGATCACGATCGATCGAGTTCCTATTCATTCATTTCGTGACCCGTTTCATCGGCGCGGCAGCTGCACGACGACACCCTGTACCTGTACGTACGTGCAAGTGTGTGCTGATCGAATGAGCTCGATCGTCGCGATTCTGATTATTAGCCGGATGTGCACACGGCAGCGGCATAACTCGCGCGACCCATGTCGACGAGCGATTGAGATTAGCTGACATTGCCCCTGCTGATTTTGGCTGACTTTGAGCCAGTGATGTGTGACCCCAGAGCCGGGCCGGCAAAATGTACGAAATTCTATTACAGGGCCCTATCTCAGAAAAAATTAAAGTAACAGAGAATTCTAATATATATATATATGACATAATATTTTACATAACAACTGAATATATTGAGAACCATCTATTTAACGCCAAGTCGCATAATGTTTATATAGACTCATATCACATATTAGACTGAAATAAATTATTGTATCAATCTTTTTAGAATCAAGAGAATCTAAGTTTCTTGCATCAGATATATTAGACTTCAGGATGGAAATGGGCCGGCCCAGACCTGGCCCGTGGCCCCGAGGCCAATATGCGAGGCCATGGGTCGGCCCATTCCATGCTAATTCTGTGGCCTTGCTGGCCCGTTGGGTAAACGAGGCCGGCCCGATTCCAGCGAATACACAATTCACGTTTCATGTTCGTTTTTCACGTTCGTACCTTTTTTTTTAACCTGGACGTTGGCAGCACTGTTTGACAGATAATAGAGAACAAAGAAAATGTACAGGACAAGATTAATACAAAATATTCGATCTTTTCACATCAATACCATTAAAGTATACAAGATCCATTATGGCATTATTAGTACATGACAAGATTAATAGACAAGATTCAGTTTGTTCATAGGTTGCACAGAACCTATTATTCAGCCAAACATGCTTCAGCTCCATCATGACAAGATTAATAGACAAGGTGGGCAATCCATTGCTCCAACATGCTTCAGCTCCATCATGCTTCATCATCTGCTGTAGCCATCCATTGCTCCACAACTCTCATTGTCTGTACATCCCCAATACAAGATGCAATTATGTAAATTTAATATATTCAGCCAAGATGAAATGACAGACACTCAGACAGGTAGAAAATGTGACAGCGACTCTCCTTCTAAACGTGCAAATAATATAAAATGTACACCACTTCGCCTAGTTCCTTTACCTTGTTGTCTCCCCAGGACAAACATTGCTTGTACCATTTGTTTTCCGCTTCTTCCTCTCAGGAGGCTCATCATCCGTAGGGTTATCTGCTACAGACTGATGGTTAGCTTACAAGTACATACAGTTTAGTACAAACATCAACCTAAATGGTTCTGTTTTGACAGCAACCTAAATGGGTATACAGCATAACTGAAGCAAATAACTGAAAATATATGTGGACAGCTAGCTCAAACTGAATTAAAAAAGATATGCATTGGATGAACATGGTATACAAGAGCCTATTAATACTAACAGTCTAACAAAAACGAGCAAGAAACAAAGAGCATACTACTAACTGATGGATGGCATACCTTCTCTATCAAGAATGATGTCATGGACCGAAGCCATGCTGCGCTCGGTATTAGTTGTCGCCCTTATCCAGTCTTGCAGGCAAACC
This sequence comes from Poa pratensis, assembly GCA_947311845.1. NCBI lineage: Eukaryota > Viridiplantae > Streptophyta > Magnoliopsida > Poales > Poaceae > Poa > Poa pratensis. The sequence goes on from CAMZMU010000073.1 coordinate 10,807,962, forward strand.
AGAGCTTCAAGTGTTTGGGGGGTCATTCGACTTCGAAAATCTGATAGTACTCGCTTTCCCGTGCTGAATGCGGACTCGGATGCCACTGTAGAGGCAGGAGTTGCCAAGATGTCTGCTGCCATACGACTCAGAGTTGGGTATTCAGCTGAGTTCATCTGCCACCATGCAAGAATATTGAATTGATCACTTCTACGGAGGGGTATCTTTGACAAATACGAATCTAGTTCAGTGGAATCCACATTTGTTGACTGAGCACTTAGTGTGACTTGTTTGTCCCAATCTGACATAGGATCATCAAGAGCATCCATGTCATTTTCGCCTCCTTGTACCATGGGATCTGAGCCATTACCATTCAAAGAGAGGTATTCCTTGAACAACCCTTGGAACACATTTTTTATTTTTGCAATCATTGCTGGAGCTTCATTCCCAAACTCTAGGTTAAATCGAAACTCCAGATATTTTAACTTGAATTGTGGATCCAAAATCACTGGGATACAGAGACTCAACCAAGATAGCTTCCAATACTTTTTGAATTTTCTCTTCATGTATTTGACAGTGATACCCATCTCAGACTCCTCTTCATATTGTTGCTGCTCCAAGGTTAGCTTCAGTTTCCACATTTCATGGAAATGTAAGTTGGCTGTTGGGTATTTTGTGCCCGATATCACATTAGTGGCTTCATAAAATACCTTCAGCAGCTTGCAAACAACTTCAGCATTTTCCCAATCCTCCACTGCTGGCCTGTAGGTGTACTGTTTATCTTGAATGGCTAAAGAGTCAAACACCCCACGATACTCTTTGGCTACCTCAATCATCAGGTACGTTGAATTCCAGCATGTTGGTACATCAAGATTTGGAGTTTTCTCACACGCCAACTCATGCTGCCCAATGATTTGTTCAAATTTTTCCATCCGGTTTTCTGAGCTTCTAATATATTTTACACTATCCCGTATCAAACTGATCATTGGACTGAGAAAGTCCAATCCTGCTTGACAAATCAGATTTATGACATGGGCAGCACAGCGTTGGTGGAACAATTTGCCACCACCAACTAGCATCTTCTTGAGTAAGAGATGTGACTTGAGTAGCTTCATCATTGCGCCGTTATTTGATGCGTTATCAAGCGTCACAGCAAACAGATTATCTTCAATGTTCCACTCTCTAATGCAATTGACCATAACATTGAACATTGCCACCCCTGTGTGCGGCGTCTCCATAGCTGCAAACTTGATTATCCTCTTTTGCGGCTTCCACTCCTCGTCAATGTAATGAGCAGTCACGCAAATATACCCCTTGGTCTGGTTTGATGTCCACATATCTGAAGTCAAAGAAACCTTGGATTTCGCCTTTTTGAACATGCCTCGCAGAATTCGCTTCTCTTCTTTAAATGCTTTCATGCAGTCTTCCTTCACTGTTTTTCTGCAAATCATTTTGAAGCTTGGATTTAGACTAGACACAAATCTTCTAAATCCGTCATACTCAACCAACGAGAATGCCAACTCGTGTAATACGATCATCCTCACGAGTTCTCGGCGTGCCAATGCCTGATTGAATGTCCAATGACCCATTGCAACTCCATCTGGGCTCATGATAGAAGCACTCAGCTGCCCAGAAACAGCAAGAACCTTCTTCCTTTCCTTGCATCTCCGCAAATGCTTGCGCAAGGAACTTGTTCCATTCTTACGCTTAGCACAGATTTGCCTTGTACAGTGCTTGCATTCAGCAGCTACAACAATACCATCAACACGGATGGGCTCATACTCTTTCCAATATTTGGACAAGAATCTTCTTCCTGGTTCAGAAAAGGATCCCATGTCAACACCCACAACTCCTTCCTCTTCGTCAAGATACTCTTCCTCTTCTTCCTCTTCTTCTTCTTCTTCTTCTTCATCATCATCCTCTTCTTCCTCTTCTTCATAGTCCACATCCTCATCATCATCCTCTTGTTCATAGTCAACATTTTGAGAAGCACGTGAACGTTCTCGTTCTGCAAAGAGAACCAAAGAATTAACATTGTAATTCGAGAAGCACTTGCCAACTCTAAAGCTGCATTGCTAGAGATTGGCTGTTGGGTATTTTGTGCTCACCATGATAAGCTCGGCATAAGTTTATCGATGTAGGAGACAACACTGGTTGATCCCTTCTCATTGTTGCACCAGATATCAATGATGAACGACCACTTTGGAATGCCTCCTGGTCACCTTCTTCCTCTTCCATTTTCCTGATCAGAGAGAAATATAGGATAAACAAATAGATATTAAATTACTGCAGAACCTACAAGTATGAGTATTAGTTCATTTACTTCTACTAGTGCAGGACAAACGAAACTACAACAGAACCTACAAGTATGAGTACAAGTTGATTTGCTATTTTACTTCTACTAGTGCAGGACAAACAAAACTACAACAGAACCTACAAGTATGAGGATTTTTTACCCAGATTCCCCCAGACTGCAGCTGACACGGGGGCGCAAAACAACTAAATAGGGGGACAAGAGAGAGAGGAAGATGGAGGGAGAGGCAAGATGGAGTATGTGGATTGTAGTATCATTGCAGTTCACATCGTTAGTTTACTTCATGGCTTATGTTTCTTCATTAAGAACGCATTTTTTTTAACGGAGAGTGGCTTGGGAAATCAGGATCGCATGCGTGGCCGGCTGGATTCACATGACCAGGTAGGTGACTGGTGACTAGCGCTCCCACTCGCCATAGCTATGCTGTGATCTGATCAATCGAGCTAGCTAACTAATCATGCGGCGGCCTCGGCTCGGTGGAGCACCGGCCGGCCAGTGCACGGCGCGCGCACCGGTCACGAACGAACGCGCCGCGACGCACGGGGATCGGATCGGGTATGAGGGATAGTACAATACCAAGATCGGGGATTTTTTACCTGCGCGTGGAGAGATTGCAGGCTGCCGGAGAGGAATAGGGATGGCGTCCGGGACAACGAGCTGGATGATCCGGAGAGGAGCGGGATGGCGAGAGGAACTAGCCGGCGAGGAGCAGGACGACGACTGTCGACCAACGACCAGGACGGCGAACAGCGAGCTGGACGAGCCGAGATGGACGGCGAGCAGGACGGCCAGTGGGAGGCGCGCAAGGAGCGGGACGGCTAGCTTGAGGCGCTCAAGGGGCTGGAGGCGACGGCGAGCGGGAGGAGCCGGCGGGCGGCGGCGAGAGGTGGCCGCGACTAGGGCATGGCTGAAAGCTGGGTCGACCCGCGCGCCCCATCGGGTTAGTGAGAGCCGGCTCCAGTGGCCCAAAACGGTTTCGAGGCCGACCCGTGCGGCCCAATGGCCTCAAAGTTTTGGGCCGGGTCACTGACCCGGCGGGTCGACCCAGCCCATTCCCATCCTGAATTAGACTGAAATTAATCATCAACATCCGCACCACATGGACTATTTGAAGTTAACATTAATATGATCTTCCTCTAACTCAATATTATATCTCTCTGTTTGACCATATTTAGAATCATTGTAAGAAACAATTGTAAGTGCAACGGTAGAAGTATCGACTGATTACTGATGACACTTGTGATACTTCTTTTCTTATAAACTTCTTCGTAGCACCTTCTTTAGATTTAATCCTTCTTCTTTGACGGCTATCTAATGGTTCTCCTGGCCGTCATGCTTTCCCTTCCCACCTATGAACACTAAATCCAATTGAGTTATCTCATGTTCGATAGGGAAGAGCCTCTGCGGCCGTGATTCTGAAGAACAACCCCACTCATAAACTAAAACAAAAGGAGTCCAAAAAACCAGGCAAGCCCCCCCCCCCCCCCCCGCGCGGTATGGTTCGTTACCGACCTAGGTCATCAAGACTATATATACATATTGTAAGTTGTCACATCCAATTGTTCATCCATGAACCGAGGCCACGCCAGAATTGGATAAGTCAAAATCCTTGTGTTTTTAACCTCTCCTAATCATAGTGAAGTTTCTCCCGCAGGCGCCTTTGGTTTACCCTTCTTTCTTGGAGGGATTTTCACGTTCGACCTCTAGATGGGCCCAGAGGAATTACCCAATGAATATCTCGATAGCCTGGTTTCGGTTCAAGGCACGTTTAGGGAGCTAGGTAGGAAATTGGTTCGACACTGGTATGTGGCTTGGTCATGATCTAGTCGTCCAAATTGATGGTTGCTGAGCCGAATCAGTATGAAAGATTGAATAAGAAGAAGAACAAGAAGAAGAATACATCAATGGAGCTCATGGTATGTCTGTTGATGAGCATCCGTGCCGTAGACCGGAAAGTCTCACTCTCACTATCCCACACTACTGCTGCGATATATATAGTCAGATGACTGAATGGTTTTTATTCTACAAATAATGACCATGATCATGAATATATATTTTGCTAATCAGTTCTTGTACTGCAAATTTCTCCCAGACTAATCCTAGGCAATGGCGATTTTTGATTCAGCCTAATGTTGTTATTGAGTTGTGATCTAAATTCACTATAAACGATATTATATTCAAATAAAGGCTAACTTCTTTCGAAGGGAACGAGGTTCATCGTCGGAGTCTTGGGCTACTGGGGAGGGGGCACCCCCCCCCCCCCGCCCCGCCGCGAGATGGTTCGTTATGAACCTAGTCATCAGCACTACATATACATCTTGTAAGGCATTTCACATCCAATTGTTTATCCATGAACTGAGGCCACGTCAGAATTGCATAAGTAAAATCTTTGGAAAAATCTGGTGTTTGTAACCTCTTATGATCTTAGTGAAGTTTCTCCGGCTGGCGCCTATTGGTTTTCCCTTCTACTTGGAGGAATTTCCACGTTAAAATCATGTGCCCCCTCTGTTGATTTTGCTTTTGTTCATCGTTTGTTACGTGTCCTAGTTGTCGGAAATAATGAGTTTAGCTGGCATGTTAATCCACTACACGCGGGAACACATTAAAGCTTGAGAGATGGATGTCTACTGACGACCAAATTCCAATCATCCTGACCAAAGCTCTTGGGCGAAACAAGTTCATGGAATTTCCTCATAAGATTTGAGTCCAGAAGATCGGATAGCAGGTTTGAGAGGGAGAAATGTTGTTAAAACCTGCTAATCGATGTTGAGATAAGAATCACAAGTCTAAACCTGTAGCGTTTCATCTGTTGTCAACAACGAACAATTTCAGGTTCAGTTAGTCAGTGTCTTAGTCGTTTTCAGTTAGCTATTTTCTAGCTGGCAAGGATGCGATATGTGGGTTCCTGGCTGTCACCGAAGTAGGATCGATCTGGCGCACGAACTGTTCGTGGGATAGCACGATCCTGTAGATGTGAGTGGCCCTTGATATTAGGATATTAAGTAAATGAGAACTTGCTTGTGGCAAGATGGTTAGGAGGGTGGTTGTACCCCCAGCCCACCAGAGTTCAAACCCCAGGTTTGACGTTGGTGTTTCTCATTTAGGCGGAATATTCTTTCAGTGGGAGGCGATGTTCCCGTCGACAGCGAGGCGCCCATGGTGACTTCGTCAATCTCAAGACCCAACCGCCAGCTCAGTCTTTCGGAGGTGCTCATAGGGGTAGGGTGTGCGTGTGTGCGTTCATAGGGGTGAGTGTATGCGCGTGTATGTGAGCGTCTGCATTGTACTGTGTTTCTCAAAAAAAAAGGATATTAAGTAAATAGAAGAGAAAACAGAAAAGCAACAGAGGTCACAAACTCATGTGTCTCGCTTCCTTTTTCTTCAGTGAAACACGTAGTTTGGATTCCGCACTATTCTCAGCGCTAGTCTGAAGAGACGCACGACGCATGTCCACGTGAGCTTGGCGCATGCCAGGCACCGCCGAAGGAACCTGTATCGAGAGGATCATGGCCACGGCAACACACCGGACACCGCATCCATCCGGTTCAGCTGTGAGATGTATCTGTGAGACTGTGACTATGTGAGTAGGAGACTTGAAAGCAACGCAGATTTCCCACTCGCCCCTTGGCCCCCCGGACTATCGTCACCGTCGATTTCGTGAAAAGTCAAGATGTGGAAAGTTTTCATTCAGGTACCTGGGGAAAGGATGAATTAACCCGCAGTCCTCAGAGCAGTATAAAAACCACGAACGACGCCCACCCCCCAAACCCTAATTCTATCCGCCCTCCCATTCCACCCCACGGCCCGAGCCGCCGCCTAGCTCCCCTCCCTCTCCACCCCACACCGGCGCCGCCCCAGTCGATCTCTACGCCAATTCCTCGCTCCCCCACACCGGCGCCGACCGATCTCCACGCCCCGACCCCGAGCATGGAGCGACGGGTGGTGGCCGAACTCGGCTGAGGTTGTCGACCTCTCCTGCACCGCAGCACCTCCTCCACGGTGGCCTGGTCGCCGGATCCGGGCATGGAGGCCCCCGATCCGTGCTCCCCATCCATCGAGCTCTCCTCTCTCGTTGCCCCTCCTCAACGGTGGCCTGTTAGGGAGATGGAGGCGCCGCCGGCTTCTCACCCGCCACGCGTTTCAAGATGGCTGCCCGGATCTGGGCTTCTTGGACCTTCCCGTTGCCTGGATCCGGATGTGGAGGCCCCGAATCTGAGCTTGCAGCCTCGGCCGTCCTCAAGCAGGGCCGCCCCAAGAACCTAGGCCTGGATCTGGGCTCCCCTGGCCCGAATCTGGGCTATTTCTATTTTATTAATTTGTCAAAAGTTCTATTATTTGTTGATTTTGTGGTTAGTAGGGTATAACTTAGCTCTGAATCAATGTGCTTCTCTACCTGATCTGTTATTTTCATGATGCATGTATGAAACTTGTGTGCACTTTGCATTTTTTTTCATGTTTCCTTTCGGTTCTCGATGATAGGTACTATTTTTCATGATGCATGTATGAAACTTGTGTGTGCTTTGCATTTTATTTCATGATTTCTCTCGGGGTTAAATCAAGATCAGGACCAAGATTGCATATTCGAATTTATTTGTGATTTTTCTGTGTGAAACTTTTGTGAAACAGAGATGATAAGATAAAATCGGTGTCTGATTTTTAACAAATCTGTTAATATATGGATCTTGTCGGAATATGTATGAAACGTGAAATTATTCTTGATATTTCCAAGATCTTTTTTTGTTTTTTTGATAAATATTTCCATCATAACATGAATTTATATTTAGCTTTAATGGGTATTTTGTTTTTCAGCACAACGAACCCTCTCCATCCGGCACCGTACCGCTCGAGTTCATTCGCAAGTAGGAGCAGCTCACCTGACGTCCAGAATCTTCGGCCTTTGATTATTTTGGATCTTTAAATTATTTTTGTGTAATTTTGGATCGGTAATTTCGTGTAAAGATTATATCTGATTTATTTGATGCTTCTGATAAGTTTCTCTCAACTGGATCTTGAATGAAACTTTATTAGACTGAATGAAAATCAGAATTGCATATTGTATTTGATGCATGCCATTTATTCTCCCCCGCCAGAAGGTGTGTGAAATTTGTGTGAATTATTTATGGATTGGAATTAAATCTTCTATGGATCTTTGAAAAAAGTTCGAATTGTTAGAAAAATGTTTATGAATTTATTTATCTTGAATTAGTGTCATCTGAAAATTCAAATATGAATGTATAACAAAAAATGTGTATGAAACAATATTGAAACTTATATGGAGTTCTGAAAATCGAGTGAAATATGTGTCTGAAACTTTATTAAAAAAGAATTCTTGCGAATTTGAAAACATGAGAAAAACCGTATGAATCTATGTTCTTTTTGTAGGGTTTAAAATGCATTAAAAATCTCGAAACAAATCTAATATGAAAATCAGAATGTGTATGAACCACTATTGAAACTTATGGAGTTTTAAATTTCGAGTTAAAAATGTCTCTCAAACTTTATGAAAAAATGTGACTTTCGAATTAGAAAATGAATGAAAAAACGTAAGAATCGATGTTCTCTTTATGGGGAGAAATATTCATTCTGAAAATCTCCAACAAAACTAATATGAAATGGTTTGAAACTTTACTGAATATTTTGAACTTTTAGAAAAACTATATTTTTCAAATTGTTGAATATATCTTGTAAAGTCTCCAACAAAATTATATGAATGTTTTTTGAAATTTTCTAAATGTTGTTGAATATTCTTGAAAAAAGATAAAATAATCGTACTATTGAATATTAGAATCGTACCAGAGAAAAACAAATTAGGTGTGAGTAGAGAGAAAAATAGGAACTTGTGAGCAGAGAGAACAATAGGAAGTTGCAAAAGACTGGAAAGGGAAGGGCCGTTCTGGGAAAAAGGTGTGAAAACTTTGACCAACTTGCTGCCCTCCGATCTCACGAACTGGATGGTAGAGATAGTCAGGGGGGCCAATGGGCGAGTGGGACTGACTTACCGACTTGAAAGCCGGGTCGTGCAGCTTTGAAATTCCACGCCAGGGAAGCCAAGCACAGTCGTCGGTAGGACTCGATCCGAACAGAGTGATATATACACATGCTGATATTTACACCAGGCCTTTACTACAAGGGGCACTACGGACTCGTGACCAGAACTCAGAAGAACTCGACTAAACAAGATTACATGCTAAAACTAAGACGCCAGCTAGTACGAAGGACTTGGTCTGAAAAAGAAACTACTGTAGTACGAACTACGAGGCACTCAAGACTATCGACAGACATAAGCAAACGGGAACGCTAAACTCGACCGGGCGTCCGCCGGCCGGCCGGCCGGCCGGCCATCATCCGCAGACCACTCGAAGGCGTAGAAGTGACTGTCCTGCCTATGCGCCCTGCTTGTTCAGCCTCGCGGCCGCAGCCACAGACGCGGCCACCCCACCGGGCCTCGCCGTCGCGTCGTCCCTGTTCCGTGACTCCGCAAACGCCACCCTCGCCGCGTCGTCTGTCTCCACCTCCTTGTCCGCAAACAGCTTCGCCGTCGCATGCTGCACACCGGCCACGCGGTACCCAGCAACTCGATCTATCAGTATCAGTACATAATAATGATCTAAAAGACCTACACGTACATACCGAGAGGACGTCGCCGAGCGTGGCCATGTCCTCGTCGCGCGCGGCCCAGGCGTTGGCGTCCGCGGCCGACTGCGCCTGCGGTGCCAGTCCGCCGGGGATATTGGCATCCAGCCCGGTAGCCCTCACCTCAGCTGCCTGAATGGCCGCCGCGTCGCTACGCTCCACCGGCCTGCTCCCTGCAGCGTACCCTGCCGCCTCCAGCGCTTCCCCGATCGTTATATTCGTCTCAACACCGCCGCCCCCAACGTCGGCGGCATCATCGTCCGGCTCAAGAAACTGACCCACGGCCAGCCCGGCGACGAACTCGGTGACGATGCGTCCGCCGCCGGGGACGCGTGTCTCGGACACGGAGACGCCCTGCTCCGCGGTGGCGTCCGTGGCCTGGTCGTGGGCGACCACGCCCATGCGCTCGTTCCGCATCGCCGCGGACTGCATGGTGGCCGCCGGCCCGCCCTTGAGCGTCTCCCCGAACACCATGGTCTCGGCCGACTGCATCGTCGCCGCGTCCTGCGGCGCCACGGGCGCCTTCGCGAGGCCGCCGTGCACCGCCGGGAACACGTCGCCGTAGCGGATCGCGTCCTCCTGGCCCTGCTGCTCGGCCGACGCCGGCCTCCTCCTCGGCTGCCCCTGGCTCATCTTTGCGAGAGAGCGTCGGGTTATGATCTGCCTCGTTGCTCCGATCGTGTGTAAGGTGGCGAGCCTGAATCTTGCGATCGACATGTGCGTGCGGGATATCTGAGGTTCGTATATATGGCGCCCGTGTTTGCTCGTGGAATGACATGTGTCTTCGTATGGTCAGGGGCGGCGCCAGTAGGGGGGCGAGGAGGGGCGGCCGCCCCCCCTCCCCTGGGGCAGAGCAGGCACCCCTTGCCAGACTTCTATCGGCGGCGGCACCATTGACGCTGGTGAAAAACTTCCATCTGTTTTGCACGAACACGTAGACAGGCAACAAACATGTATCTGGGCCGAGACGAGCGGAAAGGCCTTATTTGGGCCAGTGTGTCGAACAGGTATTCCCAGACCAGGGCGGAAGTCACGCACCCGATCCTGTTCGCTTCTCCTGAAAAAAAACTGTTCGCTGTTTTTTCCCAAACAAATCCCCAATCCCAATCGCATTAAGAAGATATATAATTTTCGTGCATAGCTACACGATTGTACATGTACAATGTTACTAAATCAATGAAATTTCATCTTGTTCCAAAAAAATCTCAATCGCCCCGCCGCCAAAAGAGCTCGCGCTGCTGCCGTTCTTCCGCCATCATTTTCCCCAAAAAAAAATTGGGGCCGATTGGTTGTTTTTTTTTGCGAAAAGGACACTGGCATTAAAAGAAACACCGAACAGTACAAAACACCTCAATGAAAACGAAAATTACAATGAGATCTTTGAGATGCCCTTCGTCTTCAACCTCCAGACCGTGTCGACGGCGCACCGCCGCTGCCGCTCCTCCCAGAGCCAGCCACGTTGTTGATTGCGGACGGGAAGTCGCCGAACGGGTCAAAAAGAGCACATCCGTCTCAGAGCCCAAGAAGAATGATGAACTGCCGAAGAAGCTCCATGACGATCTGGAGATCGCCATCGCCAGAAGAAGTACTCGAGAACCACACCACTCCCACGAGCTTCTCGACGTCACCGCCGAGTTGGGGCTGAAACCGGGGAGACATTATTGCAAGAAGCGGCGCCGCCACCAACAGAGCGCCGCCCCAGCAAACCTGGACACGAAAATCAAAAAAACGAAGCCCTCCCGCCGACGAGAACCGAGATCCACCGCGCCTCCATGGTCTGAAGACCACAGAGGTGAGGCAGACCAACGGCGGCGCCGACGGGAGACGATGAGATCCGATCGCCTCTCTTGGGCCGATTGGTTGTTGTACTTCAAAAAAATTGTGTCTTAAAAATTGAATAGACTTGTTTTCCCAAAATAAAAATTGCGGCTCCTCTTCCGCCAAATGAATCTTTGTGGACTCTTTATTTTGTTAATAGACTCGTTTTCGTGTCTTAAAATTTTTAGACCCTATTTATTTGCTCCCTATGTGTTCGCCCCCCCTCGTCTCAATTCCTGGCTCCGCCACTGCGTATGGTGGAGACGTGGAAGGCAGGGGAGGAGTGCGTGGTGCCTGCATGGTAGGTGGCGCGCTCGATCGGAAGCGGAATGGTGTACGGGGCGGCGTTGTCCATCAGCGGCGAGACGGCAGCGTGGAGTGGCACGCGCGTGCTCCGGGTATGCAGGCGGTAGGTTTTGTTCGTTCCCCGAGCTGCGGATTCAGCGATGTGGTGTATTCCCTCCGTTCGGATTTAATCTACATTTTAGAAAATTTCAGACAAATTAGACTAGCATTTATTAGTACTCCCTCCGTTTCAAAATATAAGACGCGCTATTTTTATGCTGGTCTTCGGTGCTCAAATTTGACCGTTAATACATAATAAATTATGTGGATTTAGAATGTATAAATGATATATTTTAATAAAAAAATTATGGTCATATTATGGGTACAAATCATGGTCAAAGTTGGGCGTCGTTGACCAGCGAAATTAAAGGGGGTATTTTGGGATGGAGGGAGTACTACTTTTACACATCCCACAATGCAACACAATTATGGTCCATGATATATAAACTATCCATTGGTTAAACCAAGTTTAGTTAATAATCCATGCATGGGGAATAGCAAACCGGTGCATGCATGGTGTTTGAACCTTCTCCCTCCTAATTAATGGGATGTGACCCACCCAGAATGTAGAGTAATACGAATAAATTTTAAGGCTAGAATGTAGATTAAATCCGAACGGAAGGAGTATGTAGTATGTAGGAGTGGACACCGCTAGACTGTCTTTGTTCAGCAAGAACGGAGAAACGAGCACGACCAGCCGGGCTGATTAGTGCCCTGGTTCTAATTATTATTATTTTCTGACAGATTACCTTTGAAAATAAAAGAATATTTCTGACATCAGTTATAGTTTTTGCCGTTTCCAGTAAAAGTTTGACATTATGATTAAAAGTAACAAAATCTCACAGAGAATCAATCATCAATCTGTTGTTGAATGATTAATACACAGTTTTGCTAGCTCTCAGTCGATTGAGAAATAATTTTGCAGTTAATCTTACCTAGCGATTCGTGCTAACCCTAACCCTAGGCTTCTTCTTCCTCCTGGCGACGGCGGCGAAGGCGATAAGCACCTTAACCTGGGGGTGCAGGGGTGCGGAGTCGCTGGCGACGGAGAAGAAGAGGGATGGCTGGGGCGGCGGCGAACCGGCGGAGGAGGAGATTGGGGCAGGACGGGGCGGCGAGGCGTCAGCCGCGGGCGGGGTGGACTAAGATAATTCTCATTTAGTTCTCAGTCGATTGAGCGCTAGAGACACTCATTAATAAATTGGTTGTTTAGACCTCAGTTTTAGGCTTAACATATGTCTTGGCTGGAGCGCGTACATTTATATGATGAGCGTATATGTGAGTGTCTGAAGATTGCAACGAGTTGCAGACTTTCCTTTTATGCCTGTCTTGGGAGTATTCATTGGGTCTGACCATCTTTTTTTTTGCGAGGAAAATACAGATACAAACACCAGGACTCTTACAGAAAAACCCAGGAAACTAGAGAAAATACAAGGAAGCCCTCCTGAGCTCTGGCGTCGTCGTCTTCGAGCTGAACGTTGCGCCGGCGAAGCCCGCCGCAAGACCTCCATGAACTTGGACTGGGAGGCTCCCCTTCGCGACAAGGGAGTCGACGCCCCTCGGTGCCGAAGCGCCTCCGCCCACCACGACGAGCGGCAACACCATCCTGGCCTTCCGCATCTGCATCCTCAAGGTCGTCAATCACCGGCTCCGCCACCACGGACTCCGGCAAAGGGGAAGTCCCCCCGAGCACTCCGAGGAGCCGCAGACGGGGACGGAGCAGCAGATCCGCGGCGGAGCTCCTCGGAGCCGCGCCGACAGAGGGGTAGACCGCCACCTCCAAAAGGCTCACCAGCGCCGCCGCTACCACCCCAGCGCCGCCAGAAGCCACACCACCACGCACACCTAATCTACATTCGGCACGGATCCGGGGATCCCCCGTCCTCCCGCCGCCGAGGCGGCCGCCGGAGGGCGAGGGATCCGGCGAATCGCGAGCTGCGAGCTGTTGTGCGCGGTGTCGCCTAAAAATCGCCCTTTACTGTAGGTGGGGAAAGGGTGACCGTCCGAGCTGGTCTTTTTTGTTTTTCGGGTCTGACCATCCTTAAATATGGCATAATACAAAAGGCAAACCGGAGAGGTTGCTATTATAATTTTATTTTTCTGGCCACATTTTCTACACATTAGTCGAGACTTTAAGATCTATACTCACCTTTTGCAATATTTTAGGAAAATATTAATAAATTATACTTTTGAAAATTCTACAAACTGCTTTTAACGTTGCTCCTGATCCAACTGTCCACCCACATCCGGATTCATTTACAAATCAGCGCTTTTGTTCATGAAATTGTAGAAAACCTAGAAAATATTTCTCTCATGTAGAAATTTTATGTCGAAGGACTCACCATCGTAATAGTGGACATGATAGCTCCTATAACCACATGTACATGTACAAATAACCACGCCGTGTGTATGATGAGGATTGGGTATGCATGTTTGGCATATTTGTTAATGTTAGATGTTTCACGCCTACTTTACTTTTTGTAGTAGTTATTCATATATATATATTTTTTTTTTCCTCACAATATATTTTAGTGCAAGGTGTCAAAAGAATATTTTATTGCAATATCCAACTGTGCCATTTGTTGTCGAGATAATTTATTTCATAATGTGCATGTGACAAAATAAATGATTTGTGATTCAGCTAGGCAAATTTAGCTCATATAATCATTTACATACAAGATCGCCATTTTTGACAAGATCGCCATTAGTTTGTGGATATCGGCATATTTCTGCCAAGAAAATTTAATGCGTGTCACACAATTATCTTGGCATATGAGATAAAAGGTTATACACTGTAGCATTAGTAACATGCGGTGGACAATTTATCTGTTTGAAATATTTTAGTTCAGTACCCAAACCTCACATTAGTTGCATGAGATTGAATACACTGGCGTAACTTTATATCGTGTAGCCAACATCGACATTAGTTTTTGTAGATAGATGGAAACTTTTCCGTGGCGTATAGCGGTGGAACAATAGTTTTTGTACCAACCATCACAAAATATTTAACATTTATGGTCGACCTTGTATGTAAATGAACACTCTGAAGTAGACATGCATGACTAATCATAAATCATTTATTTGTAAAGTACACATCATCAATAAGATTTTTCAATCTGCATTTAATGCTAGATTTGGATGTTGAGCTAGAACGTATTGAGAGGGAAATAAATATATATAAATACTTCCTAGAACGAAAGTCTCAACCGCACAATACTTTTAGTCCTATAAGTACATATCGAGATAAACCAAATTCCATTCAAAGTGTTACCATGGCTTGCAAGATCATTATCGTTGTCGCCATCACGTCTATCATTATGTTGGTGCCTCTCATATCTTGTGGTAAGGAGAAGGGATGTGTTGCTAACTTGAATATATGAAGTTTTCATATGTTGGTTCTTGTTTTTACTAGATGAATGGAATTTTATACTTATTTCATTGTGTTTATCTATTTATATAGACATGGTTCAAAGGAAGTGCAGTCATTACCCCGTTGGAATGAAATGCAGTGGCGATGAAATCTGCGATACATGGTGCTTTGCCGGCTTCTATACTGGTGGCGGGTACTGTGATATTCAGGCTGGTACTTGTGTGTGTCTGATTTGTCCACTTGGAGTTTAATACTGCTAGTTTGTATTAGTGACTATTTGGTTGAATGAATAAAGTACATGTATCCGGCAGTATTGATATGCGCTTCATATAGACAACCATGTGGGTTAAAACTTAGAAGTCAAAATAAGAAACTACCGACCACCTTCCCGCGAGACGTTCGTGGTGACTTCGTCAATCTCAAGAACTGGTCCGCCCGCTCAGTTCATCGTGGGTGCTCATAAGGATAGGTTATGCGTGCATACATTCATGGGCGCCCTACATTCATAAACATGAGTGTGTGCGCATAGATGTGAGTGTATGTGTTGTACTATGTTTCACAAAATGAAATGGTTACCAAATTGTTTCTGTCATGCTACCCATAGTGGGAAGTAATATACACAAAGTATTATATATGATGTAAGAGGACGCGGATTTTCTAACAAGGGTGATAGCTAGGCGCCTTTAAAATCGTCCGATGTGGTTCTGTGATTCCTGCCGCCGTTTGCTTCCGTTCGCCATTCGCACAAAAAAGACACCCGTTACCAGCACTATCACCGTTGTCAACGGTGAAAAAACCACAAAAAGGAACTGAAAAAAGGCATCATGCCACGCGCCCAGAATCGCACCGCCATGGATGCTTCTTCGTGGCAGTGAGATTCAGGCTAGGGCGGACGGCAGCAGGGAAAAAACTGAGCACGCTGCTGCCGCGCAGGGTGGTCCGCCGACGCAGAGTGGTCTCAGGCGTCGCGTGAGATGGTTGCCAGGAGGAACGGGGGCACGGGGCGACGGCAGGGACGGAGACAAGGGGGGACGAGGGGGGCTTCGCCACCCCCATGGTTCAGATTTTCTTGCCATTGCTAGACATTAGAGCTCTTAATTCTTAGTAATTTGGTCAAACCTGCCCCCCTCATGAAGTTTATGACATTAAAGCTATCCATTTAGCCCCCCTCAATGTCACAGGCTTGCTCCGTCCCTGGGCGACGGGGGAGGAGATAGGCAGGCTGCACTGGCGGCCGATGCACGAGAAGCAGGGGGCGGCGTGGGGTGTAGGAGATCGGCGGCCTCGCAGACAAGCCCGACAACACCGCCATCTGCGTCGTGAGGGGCCAGCGTGCTCGTCTGCTCGACACTGCCATCAGCGACGCACGAGGGTAACGTGCCAAACACCACCATCTGCGGAGCACGAGGAAAGGAGCATGCTGCTGGTTGGTCTGGCCTGGATCCCACCTCCTGTCATGTCTACCTATGGCAATGGGTACCCATTACCCGCATATCCAATGGGTATTTACCCATTAGGGTAAGGGTTTGGTTTAAAAAATACCCATGGGTACGTAAATGGTAAAAATTGTGTACCAGTGGGTACCGTGGCGCGGGTATGGTAAAGTAGTATCCATACCCGCATACGCACGTACCCAGTTATTTTTGTTTATGACATGTATAATTGTGTTAACATGAGGTTATTTTAGAAAAAATCCCGAAATACTAACCCCTACGTAATTTTTGCTTGTTTCCCAACTTATGTTGGGCTGTAATGATGTCATTTTTCGTATATGTATATTGTTATTGATATCTAAAGTATTTGATGTTATTTTCATATACAATTAGTTGTTTTGTTGTTCATTTTATATATGTTGTGTTATTTTATCGTTAATTTTATATATGTGTCGTTTGCTGAAGCAATGAATAAATGAGCCTACTCTTATATATTGTGTTATTTGGCGGGTTTACCCGTGGGTTTATAATACCCTCGTGGGTGTGGGTATGGTACAAAATCTATACCCAAGCGCGGGTATGGGTGCGGGTGTGGTTAAAATTTTAGGACGCGGGTGCGGGTTTGGTTAAGCTCTACCTACACCCAATGCGTGCGGGTGCCATCGGTAGCCATGTCCTTGAATACACGACACCGATGGACGCGGGGGAGGGTGGCACCTGCGACCGAAGACGAGCACAGGGCAGATCGACCTTCGTGACCTTCTCCCTACTGGCCACGTCCGATCCCATCTCGAAGCTTCTTCCTCCCAAAAAATCAAGTGCCAGATCTTGCTGTGGCTGGAGAGGAGTCAGGTGGACTCCTCCGTCACCCGGACCTCCCCCGATTCCCCTATTGCCGCGCCGATTTCTGTGTCCCTAGGGCCGGGTTGAGTCGCTGCTAGAGGAGCTCATCGGCGTCGCATCTGGCCTCGACGCGGTGGATGTTTGGCGGCTGAGCAAGTGGGTCGTGCGAAAATTTTGGGGTGGAGCGGTGAGGCGGGTGGAGTGGGGAAAGGTGCAGGAGGGGGAAAAAGGACACTCGCGTTGTTAACGGCTGTTAAATTGATGTGCGGTGGAAAATGGCCTATAGGGCCGATCTATGGTTGGATGGTCATGCGTAGATATATCCCACGTTAGCCAACTATTTTCGTATGATGTAAACTATGTCACTACCTACATGATGGATAGTAACATATATGTTATCACGTAATACTAATTTTCTCTTCAATATGTTAACCCGTAGGTATAGATTCCAAATATAATTGCACTTAGATACAATTAGGGCACCTCCAACGACCCAGCGCATACGGACAGGCCTTATCCTAATCTGTCCTTCCGGACAGAGGAGCCTCTCCAACGGGCCGGCGCATATGGACAACTGTCCGCGCGGACAGGTTTTCGGCCCCAAACCTGGCCCAATTTTGGTCCTAGTTTGGGGAAGAAAACGGACAGCCTCTTGTCCTCCCTTGTCCGCGCCTGGCCCAGTGGCCAGCCAAACAATCCCCATTCTCCCCCCTCCTTCGGTCGCCGCCTGGATCGCATCGGCCGCCGCTGTCCCCTATCTCTTCGGCCACGTCCACCACGACAAGTCCCGCCTTGCGCTCGTCGCCGTCGTCCGCCGCCACCGCCACCGCCGCGAAGTCCACCGCCCGGAAGCTGTTCGACGGAAGGTATGTGAGACTCAATCTATATTTTTTGGTTGAACAAGTGATGTAAATTTCATTATAATTTGTTTGTTTTGCTTAGATGGACAGTGATGATGAGTTCTTCTACAAGACCTTCATCGATACATCGGACGAAGAATCGGAGGACGATTCCGAAGTTATGATGGTCGCACCACGCTCATCCACAACTTCAACCAGGCGGAGTGGCCTCGGCATATTGGCTCGGTTGTTGGAAGGGCTCCGGCGTTGGATCGTGACCGGGAACAAGGTCCCTACCAACTTTGGAAGGACTATTTCCATCCCGTGAAGCCAACATATCCGGATCACAAGTTTCGTCGCCGTTTTCGGATGTCACGGCCCTTGTTCATGCGTATACTTGAAGGGGTGAGGGCATACGATGACTACTTCGTCGCCAGACCCGATGCTACTGGTACGTATGGTTTCTCATCTTATCAGAAGTGCACGGCAGCTATACGCATGCTTGCATATGGAGTAGCGGGTGATCTAGTAGATGAATATTTGCGCATGAGTGAGTCAACTTGCCTAGAGGCCATGTACAAGTTCTGTGAAGCTGTTGTTCAGGTGTTTGGTCCCGAGTACTTGAGGGAGCCAAATTTGGAAGACACTGCCGCCTTCTGAACATGAACTCGAGCAGAGGCTTCCTTGGCATGCTTGGGTGCATAGATTGTATGCATTGGGAGTGGAAGAACTGTCCTTTTGCTTGGGGACACGTTGGAGAGTGCACAGTCATACTTGAGGCTATTGCATCTAAAGATCTGTGGATTTGGCACTCCTTTGCATGTCGGGCTCTCACAACGATATCAACGTGCTTTAGAGATCACCAGTGTTTGATAGGTTGGCCGAGGGCAATGCACCGGTGATCAACTTTGAGGTTAATGGAAATGCATATGACAAGGGGTACTACCTTGTGATGGTATATACCCTTCATGGCCTGTCTTTGTGAAGACCATTCGCAAGCGAGAAAGTGAGAAATCTCGTAAGTTTGCTCAGCAACAAGAAGCTTGCCGGAAGGATGTCGAGCGAGCATTTGGTGTGCTCCAATCCAGGTTTGCTATTGTTCGACACCCGGCAAGAACGTGGAGCAAGGAGGTCATGTGGGAGGTGATGACTGCTTGCGTGATCATGCACAATATGATTGTCGAGAATGAACGGATGATTGATGCATGTAAAATGCATACATGAACTTTGCACTATATCACTTATATTCCAATCATATTTGCATCATATAGGGGTTATACCACTGTTATATAATGATTTTAGGCAATAAAATATTATTTCCTATTTTTATGGAATTAACCCTGCGCAGGCAGAAAACCCTATTTCTTTCCTTTTAAGTTTCAGGGACCCAAACGACGTCCAAATGACCTGGAAAATTACGAGCGTCAATATTTGGAAGGAGGAAGACTTGAGAGCGAAGGAAGCGAGCAAACGAAGGCCGGAGGCCCAAAAGAGGGTGGCCCACGCGACCACTGTACCTGGCCGCGTGGGGCCCACCATTTTGGCCCTCGTGGCTCGCTGCCGTCGATCTTTCCTCCACCGACATCGTCTTGACCTAAAAACCTATAAAAGAAGTCCCCGTCGTTCTCTGGAAGGAGCGCGCTGAAACATAGAAACACCGAAAGAGAGATCTGGAGCTGCAGATTGGAGGGGGAAACTCCGGCGGGGCGCTACCGGCGTGGTCTCCATCTTCCATCGACATCTCCACCGTCTCCATGATGAAGAGGGAGTAGTCCACCTCTGGACTATGGGTTTGTGGAAGTAACTTATGTATCTCTCCTCTCTTTGAGCTTCACTAATTAGTACCGTATGAGCTGCTGAACATGATTACGGTCATCGTTGTAATTCCTATGTGGTGGATCTTTTTATGAGTTAATATATGTTTGAGATTGCAATGTTTGTTTCAGTTATGAATATAGATGCATATTATGTACCCGTTCTTATTCACTTGTTATGATCAAGCATGTTTATGAGAGCGTGTGTGGGGTGATGTGTGCATTAGTTGGAGTAACGAGGGTGGTGAGTGCGGTAAGTTGACAACTGTAATATCGCGATCCACTTGGGTGTTTACTTACTTTGTTGCCTCACTAGGGATAAACAAAAATACCATGCTACAAGGGTTGTGGGTGATTTGCCACTTCTCGTGACTAGATCTAGCATGTTCTTATTTTAACTTCATGTCATGATACTTAAAGCTATACTCTGAGCTATCTTAATTACTGAGGTGTTATGATTTGGTTCGCATCTTGGTGGAGTATAAGTGAGATTAATAACCAAAAGATCTCTATGTTAGGACGTGATGCCCATTTAATTAGTAACTTGTCATCAAACTTTGTGTTGCAATCTGATATGTCAACTCCTATGTTCCATTGTCTACCACTTTATTAAAAAGAGTGTGCATTTGTGAAACCATGAACCCCGGTCCATTTTTAATCATAAGAAACACCTTTTCAACAACTTTCACCACTTTTCCATTTTCTGCAATTATTAAATCTAAAATACAAAACACTTTTTCATCTTGCATTCATCATAAAAAACCCAAAAATATTATTCATCATTGTTATCATCATCCTTGCACAATTATTCACCACCATTGCATATTTATTTCTTGTTTGCATTGCATAATTATCTTGATATCATTCTTACACCTTGTGCTTAACAACCACAGGTGAGGTTGAGGACCAAAACATTTAACCTTGTTTTGTAGGTAACCAAAAAGAAGGATAAGGAGATAAATCTTTCACTACTGATTCCCCGAGAGTTCGATATTAAACCCTCGAGTCACCCCTCGTGGGGAAAACACGTCTTCCACTTACTACACACTCTGCACTTGGAGTCTCAACCTAACACATTCACTTTTGTCGCAGGTAACTACGCACCAAGACATCAACTGTTTTCTGGAGCCGTAGATCAACCTCTTCAAGGGCCATCAAGACTATTTTCTGGCGCCGTTGCCGGGGAATCATAGCTGAAAAGATTTATCCAAGGGTGCACTTGCTTCCCTTGCACCAGCTCTGTTTACTGGCGCCGGATTCATCACAACAAAGTCAACTTCATCACCAACTTGTGCTAACACCTAAGCTTGGGGAGGTTGCACCTACGTGAGCATAATCTTATCCATCTTTACCTTCAAAGCAAAATTATTTGTTTTGTCATTGTCTTGCATATCATATTTCGGTTTGCATATTTTATTTTCAGTTTTCATTCAAAAACATAAAATCTATAAAAATTAAGTGTTGCTTTTAATATGTATGCTAAGCTATTGAGAAAGGTTATGTTAAAACTATGGGAGCTTACTATGAATATCGATCAACCAAAGAAGGAAATAGAATGCATGATTTGCTTGAACATCTCAATGATATGGCTATTAAGTTTTGTGAATTACATAATATAACTTGTTGCTTTAGAAAAGACTATAAACACTCTCCTTATCAATGTAAGTATAATAGTGATCCTATTATTGCTTCTTATCAAGAGTGTAAATTTGCATGCCATGATATAGAACAAGTTGAGAAATATATTGCTTATGTTGCAGCCCATGAGATAGACTTTCTTATTGATAATTTTTTTGCAACTAGTCATGAAGTTCGTGTAATGAAAGGACACATTTCTATTCTTCTCCAACTTTGCAAAAAGGAATTTAGTCATAATGTTTATATTAAAGAAAGAATTCTTGCTGCTATGAAAAGTACTAATATTTCGCAGAAAGAGGATGATGAAAACATAAACTTGGAAGAGGAAGTATGTGAAGAGGAGATTGAAATGGATAGGTTCCAACCTAAGCTTGGGGAAGAATCGGATCTCCCAACTACACCATCAACAAATGATAGTAACACTCAAACTCAAAATCTTTTGTTATTTTTGAGAACCCATGTTTTGATGAGTGTGAAACTGAAAATTCTATTGTCCCATATGATAACCATGCTATTATGATGAAACTAATAATGCTCCTTTACTTTTTAATAATGCTACTAGTGAACTTATAGATGATAATGAGGAGTGTTGCTTAAATATGTTATACGATAATGCTTTAGATGATGGTTCTATGCTTATTGATAATTCTCCATGTTTAGTTACTAAATTATGTGAGAATAAAATGATATACTTGTTGTTTGTGAAAATATTTTTACTAATGAGAGTCCTACTTTTACCCATATTGGTTTGAGAAAGTTGATTATAGCGTTCGGAGATTTTATTCCCGCCTTCCTTCGATTTCCCCCAACCCGCATGCACCCCCAGCCCTAAGGTTTCTCCTCGCCGTTGTCGTCGCCGGAGAAGAAGACCACGCCGCCTTCCTTCGATTTCCCCCAACCCGCACGCACCCCCAGCCCTAAGGTTTCTCCTCGCCGTCTCCGCCTCCGCCGCGGCCAGCCGCGGCTCCGGCGGCTCCGGCTCGGCTGGCCGTCGTCGTCGCCGGAAAAGAAGACCACGCTACCTTCCTTCGATTTCCCCCAACCCGCACCCCCGCGATAAGTTCTCTCATCACCGTCGCCTCCTCCGCCGCGGCCCGCCGCGGCTCCGGCTTAGCTGGCCACCGCCGCCGTATGGAGGAAGAAGAAGGAATCGAAAGAAGTCAACGCGCGCGCGATCCGTGCGAGCGCTCGCACACGCGAGCATAAGCACTCCTGCAATTTTCTCCCCACTCTCGTCGGGGTCCCCGCCGCCGCAGGAGGCCGCGCTGCTCCAGCTCCCCAGGCCGCTGATTGGAGCCCCCCCCCCCCCCCCCCCCCGGCCGCCTCCCACCGGTGCCGACCCTCAGCGGAGTCCGCCGCCGCGCTATGGACTCCAGCGCCACCAGGTTCCTCTCCCGCCGTGCCGTACTGGAATCTCCATCCTCGAGCGCCGCCGGCCAGCCCTCGTGGCAGCAGGTCCGTAGTGGAATCCGTCCTCGAGCGCCGCCGGCGAGGCCCCGCGGCTGTAGGTCCGGCCTGGAGTCTCCGTTCTCGAGCGCCGCCGGCCTGGTCAAACCACGAGTCCACGTTGAGCCCCAAAGCAGTTGCGCCAAGGAGCCACCGGCCAAAATCTCTATTATTTTCCAATCCTCCTCCGTTGGCCAAAGAGGCTCTGTATTTCTCTATTCTCTGTTTAGCTAGCACGGCAGTACATAAATGTAATTCTAGTTAGTACACCCCCGTAAAAAAAAAACTAGTAAGTACACCGCAGTACCGCATCTTACATGAGCAGTACACTCATGTGATTGAAGAAAATGCACACGCATAAGCAAGAGCTGAAAATAAGAAAATGACATTTTGAATTCAACTTTTTTTTGACCTGCAAGTGGTTGATATCCACCGATCGAATAGATAGAATAAAATTGACCCAATTTATAAAGGAAACCGGGTCCAAAAACCACACAAACTGTTCAAAAGAATCACACAAAAGAAGCGAACCACCGCCCACACGACACAAGTCGACCGTCACAACACACACTAGAGACGGAGCCAGGATTTAGTTAGGGGGTGAGAGGCCTAAGAAATTCAGACCTTATGAAAGCTTAACAAACTCTGGCCAAAATAAAGGGGCTACACAAGCTCTATAACGGTGGTTTTACTCCATAATAAGCTGAATAATATCTATACACAAATTACCATGGCCCCTTTAGGCTTTATTATGATACCATAATGACATCAGAGAGAAAATTCACAAAACGTTCGCCGTAGGGGGCTAATTAACCGTGCATAAGTAGAATATATGTGCACTAATTATGGTTCTAATGATTCAGTTTTACTTGAGCTATTACTTGACATCAAAGCTTAGTAGAGACGGCTTGTTATAGGACACCACGTGTGGTGATACCTATAACTTCGGTTGAGTCGTGGTTTTGTCACTGTATTGAATAGTATACCAGCTTATTAATATCTCACTTCTTAGGTTCCGATCGAATGTATTGGGATTAATACAGAAAGATGTGAGAACGTTGTTTGTTGGGGATCCGGAGGCATACAAACCAATAGAGGAAAACATACGAAGTCCCGGTTTGAAGAGAAGTGGAGAACTTTATCGATTCTACGGAGGATATACTATGATTGCAATTGGACATCATGCAATTTTGAAGATGGTGAAACTTGGAAGTGCGACCAAGTTGAAGCTGTGTCTAGACATAGTCGATGGATAGAGACGACCAAAGAAATGTGCGGAAAAGTGATTATATTGTAGTCATCATAAATGTTGTTGGTTAAGGAAGGATAGTTAAGTGGTAGTTATTCGTAACTACGTTACATGGTTCGTGCAGTTCATTTGCCCCGTTCAAGAATTCAGTTTCAATGAGAAATCATTAATGTACATCCATGATCATCTATGTTGGTTTACGAAGATGTGAGTTATCAGCCACCTAGCTCTTAACTTTTGTTGTTTTGTTGCATAATACTCCTGGATAATGATCCAAATGAGGTACTATTTGGATTACTTCTTGCACAACTTATGTTCTACCCTACATTTACACAGTGGAAAAAATATAGATGTCTATAGTGGCGCTATAGTGGTTTTGGCGAGCACGGTGTTTGCATTTTCCTGTTTTTAAACCGTTGCAATGCATGGACCATTTCGCTAGTACGTTGTAAAATTGCGCGTAACGACCATAGGCGCGTTGGAACGAGATCCTCTAACATTAAGAAGCAAAGTCATGGAAAACTAGGAAGGAAAGTCAGGGGGTGTAGCATAAGGTTGTGTATTTTTTTTACTGTGCTTAAAACTGTAGATAATTACTGTAGCATACATCACCTAAATTAAAAAAAATAGCACCATATTACTGGATGCAAGAAATGAGAGTAAATATATAGATTAGATTTATAATATACAAAGTAATCTGGATTATTTTTGACTTTACAAAATGTTTTTGAAGAAGGAAAGTCAGGGGGGTGTAGCTTACCTGACTTTGTTTCTTAATGTTAGAGGAGCCCGTTCCGCGTTGGTATCGAGCGCCCAACAGAAACAGGGTCCCGCAGCCCTACGCGCCGCCGCCCTGCAGCCCTACCCGCCGCCGCCGTCCCCTGCGTCCAGCGGCCGCCCGTCCCCAGCTCGACGACGACAGGGACAGGGTATCCTGCGTCCGCCTGCGCTGCCACATACTTAGTGCGTCCGGCGGTTGCCCGTCCCCAGCTGGAAAATCAAGGTCTGTTTTCACCACTTCGGTCGTTCTCCCCCTGGATCAGTGTTAGGCAGAGGGGCAGAGCACTAAGTAGATCCCACGACTCCATCTCTATCAATGTGCAAGAAACCACCGATTTTCTGTAATCTTATTCTGGAGAGGAAACTTTAGACATTAAATTTTTATTGAACTCTGATTTCTACATAGAACGATATAGGGTGGACCGGAGGAGAAGGTTCTGGTTCTGCGAGTAAACCCATCAAGACCTTTGCTATGTCCATTGATTTGAAAGGGTCTTTGTTACTTGCAGCGGTTCTATCCCAATGGTCTGTCAATGCCAGTCTGACTAGAAGTCAATTTGGGAGTAGTTCTACATGCATTCTGTTTCTGTTTTCTTTTCCTTTTTCCTTAGAGCTATCCTCTCCCTGGCTTGTAACAGACATTATTCTGTCTTCTTAATTGATTGGGCAGAACAACTGCCATTTAGCTTCGAAAAAAAAACTAGAAGTCAATTTAGTGTACCTTTCTAGCCGATCCTTCATGGACATGTACTCGGCAGTCGGCATGTTTGATAAAATGATTATACAAACTAGAGTTAATAGTGGACCAATTTAGTAATATATCCTCCATGACCCTAATTAAAGTATGATCATGGGAATTCCAAATTTTGTTGTTATTTCTGGATATATCTATACCTGAAGATCAACGTAGATGAGTACAATCTTCAGTTGGAGTGAAAAACATTGCTCATGCAAGTAAGTATTTTTGTGTATCATTTGATCTGTTTTGGAAGAGATCAACTTTGGATTATATTATAGAAGTGAAATATTGAATTACTGAACACTCACTGGTCACCAAGCTAGAGCTTTTCAAACCTATGGTGACACAGAGAGTACTAGCAGGCTGAAGTGCATTCAGCTCCTATGGAGACTCCACGGTATGGTATCCATGTTGTGTCCTCTCTTCCTGTTAGAGTTTTGGTGAATAAGTAGGTTATAGTCGTTGCTACCACCTAAGACATGTGATAGTCTTTGCCCATGGATGTCAAATTGTACTATTTTAACTGAAAATAGTTCATGCACCTATAACAATTTTTCGGTGTCAATGTAATTATCTGCTCTATACCTTTATCCCCAGACTCATCAGCCATAGAAAGTATCCTTATAGGAGCTAGACATCCTTAATGACCACCTGTTTAGCATATTTTGGGTGATATCTTTGTCATGATTATTTCAGGACTGATGATGGATATTCAAATTGAAATGGATGCTAAGTTGCTAACAAAATGAACTTCTCTGACTTTATGTACTCAGTTTTCCATCTTACTTTGGAGCTGCTTTGAGTTAGATTCATTTGGCTTATTTGTTCTTAACTATTTCACCTTTCAAGAGATCATGCCCAAGTAAAATCGAATTTTCTGATATTAATAACATGGTTTAAAAGTAATTAAACATGTCTTTACACGGCACAGTGTAGCACCGGTGGATATTTTCTGGTGAATCTTCCTTCTAACCTACTCTTTAGCAACAACACGGACATCTAGGTCGCTGTCCCAGGTACCAGTTTGCTGCGATCTGCTTGTACTTGTACACATGTAGTACGATTGTATATTTTCTTGTTTCTTTGTCCTGTTCATTGAAAAGGGTGTCGGACCTAGTTTTGATTTTGTTTCCTCCAAGCACTGTATGGCAGACGAGCTCGTTCTGGCAGTTGAGATACGTGCAAGTATTTGTGCCCGCTTGCATTCCAGGACATACTGGAGAATGAATGTACACAGGTGATTCCAACGACTAGTTCCAATATATCTGAGTAGCAGTCTGCAAAGAACCTACATTAGAGCGACGGTAAGGGTATCCAATAACTCCAAACCAAACTACAACAGAGCGAAGCAAACTGAACTCAAATCAGCTAATGGCCGATCGCTGCTGGAAAGTAAGGAACACCAACATCTCGGAGTACATCATTTGTCACACCAGTACACACCATTAGTTACTTCTACTAGCGTCATGTGAGAACATAGATAGTGGCGCACATATATACAAAGACAGAGCGGGTTGTTTGATAGGTCTCTCTCCTCATCCTCCTCCTCAGCCTGTTATTCCCCAACGCAGTCCGCAACTAGCGCTACCCTGAGGAAACAACTTTGAGTAGACACTCGCTTCACTTTTACCAGCAGGCCAAAGATGAGATAGCAGGGGATTTGCAGGACCCCGACCACTATGTACCTGTGCAAATATTTTTCGTTCTTCATTCATCCTTCTATCCCACAATAAAATAATTCTTAAATATTAATTTTGCTGGAAATCCAGTGATTAAATCATTACCACAGAGGCGCAAGCCGGAACGACAGGTTTAGGAAAGGGTACGGCCAGCTGTGAAAAAAAAAATGCAAGACCAATATTCAGCGATTATGAAAAATTCAACTACCGGTGTTACGTAGAAAGTAAAGGAAGCTAGAAATTTACTCCATTATAACTGAAGTGTGGACAATCCATTGGGAAAGTACGTAAAGGGATGTCCAAATCAAGAAGTATGCCATGCGGAACCAGGGGAAGTGCTGCAAAATTCATGCGAAGATTCATTGCGCTGAGTACAAGTACAGAAAGCACTTAAAATGGTTTGTAGAGGTAGCTTCTTACCAAACTGTTTAGGACTGTGTCACCAAGTAAGAGAACTAGATTTAGCGAATGCATCACTATACCCAGCTGTTTTACATAACATGATCGAGTTAGTTAATAAAAATTATCTTTATATGATAGGACCAGAGAGCCACGTTGTATGCATACTTACAAGATCTACACCATGTGGTTTGTGGCGAAGGACAGGGAAAATGATGCACCAATAGACAGTGTCCGTGAGCATGACAGCACCAGCGGTTGTCTGTTGAATCAAATAAAATGGCATCATACAATGTACTACGGTATGGTAAATAATGAAAAGTAAATGAAATATTTTCCCTAAAGTATTATACTTTACTATAATTCCTTTTTTACCCCTTGCAAATGTACCGCGAGTATAGTTTCTCAAATGCCGTCATACTTTACTAAAGTTCTCTAAACTCTACACAGGTAACCAGAGAACTAAACCGCAAAAAAAAAAGGTAACCTGAGAACTACGTTTTTTTTAGGGCAACCAGAGAACTACGTATATCATTTCGCAGGGCCGGCCTATAGAAGGGGTAGCGAGGCGCTCTCTTTGGGCCCCCATGAAGCAGGGACCGCGGCCTAGGTAGTGGTTTAATAATAGTACCAGGATATTTCTCTGGGGAGCGCCTAGTTCACGCACTATGCGGAGCACAACGCGCTCCGCCCTTGCGGATGCATCATGGCCCGCTCCGATCACGGCCCAGTAACAGGTACTGTTCGATTTTTTCTGTTTAATTTTCTCGTTTCTCTATTTTTTTCTTTTTTATAAAAATGAAAATTTTCAGGAGTATGAACATTTTCAAACTTGAACGTTGTTTCAAAAAATTAAAACCTTTTAACTATCAGCATTTGCAAATTTTGAACAATTTTTCATTCTAACATGTTTTAAAAAAATTGAATTCGAAGAAATTTCAAACATGACCTTTTCAAAAACTGAACAATTTTTAATTCTGAATTTATTTTAAAATCGGTACATTTTTAAAATTTAAAATTTTCTAATTTGAACATTCTCGAAAAATGAACATTTCAAATTTGGAACAGTTTTTAATTCTGAACATTACTCAAAATAAGAAAAAAAATGCAAAATAAATCCAAATTTGAACATTTTTCAAAAACTGAAAAATAATGAGTTCTAAACATTCTTTAAAACTGAAAAAATATGCAATCGAAACTCAGAATTAATAAGAAACAGAAGAAATAATAAGACTGAAAATGAAAACAGAAAAGGCAAAAGTGAAAAGAAACACAAATAAGAAAAAAAAATCACGTGGTACGCGTGATAAGCCACCCAAACCAACAAACAAATAAGAAAAAAACGAAACAGAACAAAACCAGGAATATAACTAATTGGGCCGGTTCATAGTGCTGCGAAGGTGTGCGGGAGCGATTCCGCTCGGACCTATGCGGTAACTAGGATTTGTCATTTTTCTGCCTTTGGTACAAGAAAGCAAGAGAAAAAACAGGCCGACAGCCATGGAGCAAAAGGTCAAGCCCACCAGGCCACCACGCAGCTCAACAATTGACACGAGAACAGCGCTCAGACCCAATTAATCAGCTATAACGTTGGATCCAAAAGCCTAAACAATGTTATAAGAACCATTTCATTCATAAGCCTGCCACTGAGATCCACCGGGCACAAGTTCAATTAGAAAGCGGAAAACGCCGGATCAGTGCTATTTGAAACTCTGCGCCGAGGTGTGGTGGTTTTTGCAGTTCAAACGTATATTCGTTGGTCATAGAGTATCTTTATGCATGGTGGTGCAATGAACTTAGTTCATTTTTATAAGAGTGATGAAGACTAGTCCTACTTAGGTATTCGAGTACTTGACAATATGGTTAGGAAAACAATAGACGTAGTACTAAAGAATTGACCAACAAAGGCACAAACGTTGGATCCAAAAAGCCCAAACAATGTTCTAACAACCATTTATTTCATAAAGGATTTTTCGGAAATGAAAGTGTTGTTACCTGGTATATGATTTGCATGACGTAACCCACAATTCCCGCAACTTTCTTCACTTGTTCTTCTCCAACGCTTCCCATAGATAAGTAATATTTTCTACAGCCTTGGATGGAAAGTGCCGTGGCGAGCTGAAAATTGACATAGTTTTGTATTGACATAAGAAATGTATTTATGTATTTTTTTTGTGAAAAGACGAACTGTGTTTACCCCGAAGTATACTGTGACCAGAAGAAATGTCCACCTGGATAAATTAATTAACATACATTAGTAAGTGCTGACTGAACCATCATTTCAAAAGAGCTCAAGTGAATAATTTAAAGAAAAAACGAATGGACATTTTGCTCTGATCTTTGATTGAACGTTGTTGTATTAGGGTCAATAAAATACATCATAAGAAAGGACTGAGATACTCCATCTATATATCATTTTTTATATCAAAATGGGTAAAAAACCCTACTTCATATTTAAAAAAAAGTTATGTGAGATTAAAAAAAATGTCATCATTTTAAATAAGCCCGAGAGGTGCAGATCCTAGAGATCTGTGGCGTTCTACTAGGGTAATCCGTCTGTCCATGTAGCTCCAATGTTGAGCGCTAAAACGTTTTACGTTTAGCACATCACAAAAGAATTACTGTAGTTAACTCTTTTGAAAAAAGAATTAGTTAACTGTAATCACGCCTAATCCCCTTTTATTTCGCTCCATACCACCTCTGACAAACTTCTCCCTGACACTCGGATCAGCTTCTCGCCCACCGTCGCCACAGCCACATCCGCCGCCATCCCTTTGTCCCTTCCAGCGCCACCCTACCCTGCGCTTCCCCCTTCTTCCCAGTGCCTTCGCCGGCGACCAGGGGTGCAAATGCAGGGAGGCGGGGCGCCGAGCGTGCAGACGGCAAGGTATTGGACGCCGGCGGCCTCCCTCCCCTGATCTCCTTCGCCCTTCCCCCTTCCTCCCGGTGCCTTCGCCGGCGACCAGGGGTGCAAATGCCGGGAGGCGGGGCGCCGAGCGTGCAGACGGCAAGGTATTCGACGCCGGCGGCCTCCCTACCCTGATCCCCTTCGCCCTTCCCCCTTCCTCCCGGTGCCTTCGCCGGCGACCAGGGGTGCAAATGCCGGGAGGCGGGGCGCCGAGCGTGCAGACGGCAAGGTGTTCGACGCCGGCGGCCTCCCTCCCCTGATCCCCTTCTAGGCTCCGAATCCACGAGCCTCGGTGGCGGCATCCCTCCGGCCACCTACGCCTCCCATCCGCCTACGCCGCGTTCCGGACGACCTAGCCGCCATGGACAACGTCGTCGCAGCAAACACACCCTGGACAGTGCCGCTGCTGATGCCATCTCACCACTCGAGCCGCCTTCATGGCCTGGATGTAACCGACGTGCCTACACTCCTCGCGCAGACTCCACTTCATGGGTGCTGCCTCCACTGGTCCACTCCTCGCACGGACGCGGCGGCCTTAGCAGCACCATGCCACACACGGTTCAGGTAAAGTATGCTACTCCACTTCATGAGTAACAATACTGAACAATGGGATATAAACACGTCTGATTTAATTTGTTCAGGTTATTGAAATGTGGATATTTGCTAACAATAACCAAGGTACATGTGGTACATTGACACACTAGTTAATTGGAAATGACAAAGGTTCTGCATATGTATAAGCTACATCTTGCTAATTCTTTTGTTATGTGACATTTGGTCCAACCTGACAGGAAAGGATGTTATGAGTGCTCTGAAAATGGTATTGTTCAACATGACCAATGTTACGAGTACTTTGCGAACAGTACAAGGGAAGAGATGTGCCTGGGAGACTCGGAGTCTGAGACCACTTCAATCATTTGAGTGGTGGTGCATGCAGGTTCAGAATTGTTGCCCATTAACACTTACTTCAATCATGTCTTGCAGCTTCTACCATATTTTATGTTTTACCATGATTTGTGACTTAACATACTTAATGCTGGATTCTGAACAATAGTTTCACAACTGGAGTACTTAATTTGGTAAACTACTGTTCTTTAGCCATAATTGTAGTCACACAGTTGATCATTCTACATGCCCGTGTTTTGTTGGAAGTACATTACTGCCGTGTATAACTTTTGCCTTGTGGACCTAGCTTGGTGCACATAACCATATTTATATTTCTCCCAACCAGTGTCCATTCCATCTTAGAATATACAATTGGTAAAATGAAATGGTAAAATGAGTACTTACTCTGTATAGAAGCATAAGGCGGTGTATCCACGGGAGTGGAGGATGATCACCGTCAGCACACAGAAGGTGAGGAAGGCGACGGCTCTATACGCCAGAAGCCACCCTGGGTGCAAGGTCTCAAGATAGGGACGCCACAGTTCGTCGTCGTAGACTGCTCCACCTCGCCTCTCCTTGCCGGCCTCTCCGGCGTCTGCCTCAGGCTCGTGGCGGGAAGGACCCCTGTACCGCCAAAGTAGGCAAGCCGAGAAGCCCAAACACGCGAGAACTGAGAGGCAGCACAAGGCCACCTCCCAGCGCAACCAGTAGTGTAGGGTAGTCGACTCCATATCCTGCGACATCAAAACAATGCATGTTAACAAGGTGGAATATGATAGTCCTGTTTTTCTACCAAATTTTGCATATAAGCAGATGAAAACATGAATTCCACAAATTACCATACTAATCAAATAAAAAAATTAATAATATTTTTCACACACTTCTCATGGGCAAAGAGCTGCACGTACAGGTCACTGACCTCGGCGATCTTAGCAGTGGCCGGCGACAATCCATGCCGAGGCCAACAAGGATATAGGAATAACGTCATCCGGGTCAAGCTAATTGCCCATCATGTTGACAAAGTGGCTGTCACGGGCATGGTTTCCTAGCTAGGTTGTGTGGTCAAGTTCGGTTCCGAATTTGGACGAGAATGTGTTTTCCTAGGGTGGCGTTTTTATTGTCTGTAGTATTTTCCTTGCAAGCAAATGAAATCTCGCTTGGCAGATTTGATTGTTTTGTGTATAGAACATTTTTTGTATCATCAACCAGTCACTATTATTCCAAGAGATGATCTTCATCGAACTATCTGATTATGCCATGAAAATGCAATAGAGAGGCTATGACACGGATAAAAAGGAAGTCGATAGCTCCACTAGATGTTCCTCCTTTTGGAAGGGGATCATGTGGGCTGTATCTGCGGCCAAGGTAAGATATCGGTGGAAGGTAGGCAACGGGAAGAAAATCTTATTCTGGGAAGACATTTGGCTGGGACATTGCTCGTTGGCGACAATGTTCTAGGACATTTATGTTATTGCTAATGAACACTGTTTTACGGTCTTTGATCTCTCGGATGGAACTGATCTTAAGATCTCCTTTAGGAGAACAGTCATCCTGGTCAAGCTTGCCCATCATGCTGCCAAAGTGGATGTCACGGGCATGTTTTCCTTGGTGGTGTGGTCAAGTCAATTGAGATGTACTGGATTTTCTTTATTGACAATTTCCTCATTGCAGACTCCAGATCGCTGAGGCTTTGCCGTTCCTCAATCACGTCAAAGTAAGTTATCTGCAGGCAGGTATTGTTAGATCTTTGCAATCTTGCCCAATTCCTTGTTGCTGCCCTGATGCTGCGTAACCCGTGATCATTGATCCAAGTGGTTCCCTGATAGTGCCTCGGCTCAATCTATTTTTCGTCAGTTGGACCAACTTTTGATTGTGGCACCATTAGTTTTCATAACGAAATATTGATGATCTAGGTCTCGTCGAAGTCGTCTCAGTTAGCAGCGGTGTGTTGTCTAATGTCACCATCGTCGTTGCCTTGCATTCACTATTGATAAACGACTGACTCTAATCTAGGTTTATCAAAACCTTGTACAGCCAAATTAGAATTGCTTCTCTCCGTTTGTTTCTCCAGGGGAAGTCTCTATTACAAATGTCAACGTCCATTAATTCCCATCTCATTTATCCAGGTGTTGAACTTAGCCATTGCTTGCCAATTTCTGTTGTCATTGTTTTTCCTCTCCGAAAACCAATAGATGTTGAAGTCTCCTGCTAACAGCCAGGCCCCTGTATTTTCTGCTTCCGTTGCTTCATATCTTTGTAAAACTCAGCGTCGTTGCATGAGGTTGCCGCAGCTTTGACTGATAAGTTGGGCTTTGTTTGCCTGGTAGCCGTAACTTCATAATCTTTCTCCATCCATACGATCAGAGTTCCCGCTGATGCTCCGTCAGAAGACTGAACCACAAGCTCTTTAGACACGGA
The DNA here is from genome assembly GCA_947311845.1 of Poa pratensis. Classification (NCBI taxonomy): domain Eukaryota; kingdom Viridiplantae; phylum Streptophyta; class Magnoliopsida; order Poales; family Poaceae; genus Poa; species Poa pratensis. Next base: position 10,841,491 of record CAMZMU010000073.1, read on the forward strand.
GGGGATGAATGGACATTCACATTCCAGTCCTGTTCCCCACACATTTCATTTCTTTCATCATGCACTCGCCAGATAGGGTTCCGACCGCAGCAGTCATGTACCCACCTTCTCTTCGCCACGTCTCCCCTTCCTCCAACTTGCTCGTATACCGATGTTGCTGCTCGGTCGTGTCCTGTTCCTCAGCAACCTGCCTTCCATGAGACTGAATGTCTGATGCTAGCAGAAAGCTGCTGGTTGGTATTCTTTGAAGATTTGGAAACTAGGTCACCTTTCTCCCACATGATTGTAAGACGGTTGGAGCCCCAATCCTTGCTTACAAAATCTAGAGACTGGCTTTCTAGTAAATATGGGAATATGTGTGAATTCATTATATCTACATATTGGACATTTTAATTGTCTCCATGTGTTTGATTGTTCCTTTGCAGATTGTTTACCAGAATTACAAGATATCAGCGGGACCATTTGGATTTGTATCGATTCTACGAAGAACCGGGGATAGTATTGGCAAGAGGGATATACCAGGCAGACCGGATGGCATGCATCCATGTGTCCATGCTACGAGAACTCTTAAGATTTGACTAGGGAATAGTTTCATAGGCAAGATGTATGTACAATTAAGTAAACGCAGTCCCCAATAGGGAGGCTAGGTTCTGTTTTCTCCTGAGAAACTTTGATGTTTTTTCGAACGTTGTATTTGTCTGAGGAATCACACACGTGTTCCTGAGACCTTCACATAGATGGTCCTCTTGGACAGCACTTTGCGTCCTTGTATTCTCTCGTATATTTAAGTATTGTAACGAACATAGAACGTGTAACTCGCAAATTTTCTTATCATCAAAAAACTCTTTACATGATGAACTAAGTTTATCGTCCACTTTCCTGGAGATTATAGTTGTAGTAATAAACAAGACTATCACTGTGTTACATGTTAGCCTGTCATGAATTACACGAAGAAGACTAAATCGATGATCCGGCGATCGAAGGTCGGGAAGGAATTGGCCTGGTCGCGATTGAATCATACAAATCGATGCATGGCTGCTGATCCGGATCGATCAGTACGCAAGATTTACGAAAAGAAGACAAAATATTAGAGAGTTATATACCTTCCCGGCCACAGTTCTCCCGCCCGTCGAGCTTCCTCACGCCGTCTCCTGCGGCTCACTCTCGCCGCCGCGGCCGCCGATGACTGATTTACGAGCCCTCGCCGTCCCGCCACAGAATCACTGATACGGTGATGCCGTAGCCCGGAAGGTCACACTAGCTCCCACCTTCTAAAACCGCCGCTGCCTACGTACTAGTGATCATGACTCATCTTGCTAATATTGTGTCTCGCGTGAAAGAAAGCAGTTCCCTGCGACTTTCGATTCAGCCATATGTAGCACTGGGTGTACAATGCGACCAGCATGGTGGGTGTCGATGGTACGCGGCTACATGCCCATGGCAAGACGCATGGAGCTTACTCACGCTGTGGCCGGCCAGCTGGCGTGGCGAGCTCGATACGGTGTGATTGTCCGAACATGTAGCTGACACAGCAGATGAATGAAGGTGCAACAAATAGGTTGGAGGAAGAAACGCTGCATTTGAGATTCACAAAAGACACGTGGCATAGTACTGGCATATTCTCGAGAGAGTCTAACCCGATGAGGAGAATTCTCTATGATATATACGCATATGACAACATCCAAAAGTGAATTTTGGGAATGTTTCACTCGGACTGCTACTGCCTGACAGACGCCGCCAACGTAGCGGCCTTTGAAGCATCAAACATGGCTTCAGTGCGTTTCATTTCGGCAGCCCGGGGCGGCAACGCCTCCATGACCATGGGCATGGTCAGGGCAAATGCTGCGAGGAAGGCCATGACAGTGCCAAGGGACTTGACAAATGGAGGTTCCGGATGTCTAAGGCGAGCTGTTAGGCGGTACGTGCCCGTGGACAGGTGAGTCGACAGGCACCGTGACAATCTAGTTACTTGTCATCTTCGTTTTCTGCTTTGGTAGATTATGGTCGGTTCCTTGCCTGCCGATTTAAGGAAGAACACTTTCGTAAGCTACATTCATGCTGCTTTTTCAGCATAAATGGAAGGAAAGTTATTGTAAAGTTTGTACCCGGGATGCCCTGTATCTCAATTTACAAATGTACACTTATAGAACATTGTATTACTAGCTGCCTTGTGCAGCTGAGCTGTATGAAACTTGGAGCCTCCAGCACCCTTGTTAGTTAAAAAAAACACAGTAAATATTTAAAATGAAGATTTTACAGATAAAGTTTTTTTTTCAGTTTTCTCTGCAATTACATTTGGTTTGATCTCAAGGAAACAAAAGATAAGTTACAAACTTTACAATAGCTTCTTGCTCCATATTATGCTGAAAAAGCAGCATGAAGGCAGCTTATGACTAAAAAATGAAACACAAAGCACCCATTTTTACAACAAAAAAAACGGCCAGCAGCAACACCAAATCACCAATACTCTGGCAGGAGCTGGATATGGCCATATGGGGCGGATGTGGAGAAGTAGGACGGCATCACCTGGGCGGAGGTAGTTCTGGACAGACCACTTGACGGAGGGGTTCACAGATGAATCGGGACTGGGGTTGTGGTCTACAACGCCTTCACGGACAGTCTACATATGTGTCTTTTTTCACATGGAGATTAACCTGTTCTTCTCTAATATTAGGTTTTGAGATGTTGACCGAATATCTAGGTCCTTGATTGTTTGCCTGAATATTCTGTTAACAATTTTCTTTCAAATTGATCGGGAGGAGCGAGAAAACATAATGCAGATTTGTCACTTGGTGCATGAGAAGATAACATACAAATTAATTAGAGGAGCTTATGTGTAGCTAAGTTTGTTAATACCCCTCTCTATTTCTTCTTAAATTATGTTCATCATCAGTGGTATACATATCATTGCTCGCTTGTTTTTTTTGTGCTTCCATAAACAAGCTCACATACTAGAGAGCTGGTTGAATGGCAATCACAATTTGATCATGTTGTACAAGACATACCTAGAAACTTCCGAGGTCATGAGGATCAAGTGAGATGGGTTTTGACGGTCCACGTAATTGCTCAATTGGATATATGCAGGGTTTGATTGATATTTTGAATATATATTTTTAGAAAAAGGAATTGTATTAAAACTCAGCCTCTGCATTTAAATTGTTTGGGGGAGAATTTCACTTCCCGGCCTCTGCACCAACTAGGGATGCACACAACCTTTTGAATATAGGATCTGAGTTTTCATTATCTAACTGTATGTTTGATTGATAAGCTAATCTTACCAGTTGGGATTGGGAATGACATAGCTGCCCCTTTTTCTTCTTTGCCAACTTTTCAGATCTTTGTAGTGAAGGATTATGCTGGGAGAGTTCATCAACATCAAACCGACATGTTATGTTGTGATTTTGTGTCACTGATGACTTCTATAAGATTGATTTTTTTATTCTTTTAATATGCATGGATCTAAGATAAAGGATTCCTGTTTGTTTAATTCCTCCATCGTCTCATGGATTGTCTGCACAAAGTAGCTAAAAGTTCAAGGTTGTGGCAGTGTGCGCCAACATGATCAAGTAGGATTGAAAAAAAATCATCAGAGTGTATGACACCATAGAGAAAGCAAAGGAATTGTAAGATGAATTTTGAGTGGATATGTGAGGACCCCGGATTAACTATCCGATATACTCGTTATGTTTCCTGCAACAATCCCGTGATCAGTCTGTTATTGCACATAACTTGAATTGGCATCACAGAACACCCATAAATACCGAATAAATATACTTACTTGATTGAAGTCGTAACTTCAACAGGTACTTGCAGCGGATATCACCAAACAACGTGGAGCCCAAGCCATTTGCCAACCCTACAGGCAGCTGACTGGGAAGCGCCCTAGTTCGCATTGACGTCATCGAAACCTTCTTCTTCGAACTGCTCCTCTTCAAAAATCTGGCTAAGACAATAGCCAGGGACGAAACCAATATGAGTACATTTGAATGTACTCGCAAACTACCCCCGGAATGAGCATGCACTACTCTTTTTATTATTTAAATAAAACTTCGTTTGCTTTGAAAACTCTATATCCTTGTTGAAAAGAGAAGGATATACTTTTGTTTAATAAAACTTTGTTTTGAAACCTCCATATCTTTATTGAAAAAGGAAAGAAGGCTTTTAGAACTTTTCCCATAAATCTGTTTTTGTAAAAAGTCTCGTTTAAAACTTTTTCCTGAAAATACATCTCTGTTGAAATAGGTAAGAAGTCTCTTTTATAAACATTTTTCTGGAAATACATCTCTGTTGAAATAGGTAAGAAGTCTCTTTTATAAACATTTTCCCAGAAAATCACCATTTGGTTTATTTCTCAAAAACTCCTCCTTTTTCGACCATAACCCTTCATGGTCATTCAATCCCAACAACCTCATGCCGGCCCGTTGGCATAGTTGCATAAAACATTTTCCACCTTCAAATCACAAAACTCTTCACTTCCCGACCATAGCCCGTCATGGTCAATCATTCTCCAGCAACCTCATACCAGCCCGTCGGTAGAGTTGCAGATACCACACATCTCCATTTTATTTTCAAATCTCAAAACTTTGCAAAACTTGCACATGGTCAAAGTAGGGCCTCCCAACTGTCCATATCCGAGTACTCGGCTATTCGAATAGTTTTATTACCCTCTGCAGAGGTAGCACGCTTTTCCCACACCCATCCGGTAACTCATCGTGTCAGCCACGTCCCGCCATACAAGGTGTATGCGAAGTTGAGTCGCCGACCGTAGCCTGTCCTTTGCTCATGCTAGTATAGGATCCTACCGCTACGAAACCGGTTCCATCGACACTTAAATCCAGCCCGTCGGAAACTAAGTGTGAGGACTTCGTAGTTCTGCCCGGCGAATTTTAATGGCCCTACAAATCCTCTACTCCAATTCATACATACCAACTCAGCTGACAGTCTTCTCTTTAGAGGACCCGGGTCAGGGGCAGGTCACCAAACCATCCCCTCATGGAACGAGGTCATCCTCGTTGTTGAGGCTTCCAGTACTAATATGAGCAAACTATATGACTACGCCCTTTCCCATATGTGGGTAAATGTGGTCGCACAGGTTATCGGCTGGTCGACGTAAGTACAAGGACACAATGTGCATTTTTCATAAACATCACCATTCACCATTTCTCCATTTCCACACCGACATCTCGGTATTCCATATCCACACAAGTATTTCCAAATGAGTTTTGAGTAAACAATATTTTTCCCATCCTATAGTTTAAAAAGGAAATTCCAGCTAATATCTCCATATAGGGTGTCAAAATAATATACTTATATTTTGGAAAAGGGTTTTCAAAATCATATCTTTTGTGGCAAACACCACATAAATCACTTATGCTCTTTATAAGTAAAACATGTGAACCAAAATAGATGTATATAGATGCAAGCTCAGAGAATAGCTTGCCTGATTTCAGCATGATGTTCCTGGACTTCTCCTCATTGATCAAAGAAATAAACTCTCATCCTTCTCCGATAAATCCTTTCCAAATTCCACCCCGGTAGCGTTTATCTCTAGCGTCGCAACATGAAAATAAAACAACACTCAATAAGCAAACCAAACCACAAGTGGTATACAAACAAGTAATCACACCACAAGCATCGAACTAATCATTCAAGCAACAAACTAAGATCTATATTTATAAGGGCATTATACTAATCGGGATTATAGCACCATGCACATGCCAAAACAAGAGGGCACAAGACATCCTCAATTAGAGGTAATTAACAACCATTTTTCCTAATCAGGAAATACTTCAGACAAAAGTTAAGTCACCAAATAATCTTTGTAATTCAAAATATCTCACCAAGCTAAGGTGGATACAATAACAAGATACTTAAGCTAGTACTCCACTTAAGACAATCAAGTTCATCAAGCAGGGCAAACATTTTACTCACACCAACATGTCTAACAATTACCACTATCAGTACTAACATATTATAACCTATTAAACAATAATTACATGCAAGCAACAGTACCACAACAATCTCTATCCAGCAAGGCATACATGTTAATCACCCACAATATTCTCACATCAAAATCAACAAGCTTAACCAATTCCTAATTACAAGGAGAAAAAGCTATATAGGGAATAAAACCCTAATAAACACATGACTCACAAATAGCTCTTCTAACATGCTAGAAAGATTAAGAAAACACATCACAACAGTGGATTACCACCCTACACATGCTAGGAAACACCTTTATAACAATAAAGTTATAACACAACAATTAATAAAGGTCTAATAAAAATAGGCAGAAAAGGTCTAAACCTTATAATTAGCACCACAGTCAATCAATGACTCCTAAATTCAAACCAAGCTAGGGATATGTTCTCCTATACATATAGAAGACAAGCCAATTGGATTTACTCCAAAATTCATCTCACAAAAATCTACAAAAATCACCAAAGTGCCACTGGTGTGTTTTCAAGAATGAATAGAACTTTTGTTTTAGATTTCATTTGCACACAAGACCAACAGATCTAGAAAGGTATCACTTCAGGCTATCCATAGAATTTTGGTTTGCAATATTTGGAGCTATAAAACTCTAGATATTAAATATTTAGTGAAAAAGATCCTTTTGACAAGATTTAATCTAGACATCATTTAAAATTACATTTTTGCAAATAGCCAGTGCTACCTAATTAAGAAAACACATAGGAACCCTACAAAATTTGAATCACCCAAATATCTATCACAGATTTATCACAAATGAATTAAAGCTGCACTGCAAAAATAACAGGAATTAAAATCATACATTAAATCTACTGAAAAAAAAGAGGATGGGCCAGATCCGGCCCAGTCCTGGCCGTGCTATGCAGATCGTGGCCCAGCCAACGGCCCAGCCCGTCACGAAGCGGTACGAGGCCGTCATCTTCCTCGAAAGACGTGCAGTAGGTATACAAGAACCTATTAATAATTAGTTCCTTGCGCTTTAACCTTACCGTATCTGAAAACAGCCAACCACGATTATCCATCAGTGCCGATCGTCAAGACAACCCCATCATCAAGGATCTGAACTCAGCACAGAAGTTTATCGACAAAGAAAACCTCGCATCATCAAGTTGTCAAGGTCTAACATGGCGAACCCGCTAAAGAAGCAACGACCTCGGAAGTATAGCCAGCCAAAACCCGTGCCCTTATACTCCCCTGTTACCACCGGGCAAATCTCGAGGATGAGATTTATTTTTAAGGGGGGAAGAGCTGTCACATCCCAAATTTAGAAACTAAGAAAAACTTAATTTTACCAGACCCAAAATTCAGAACAAACAAAAACTTTTGAAATGTTTTACTGAGGATTGTGTTTTCCTTCTCATTGCTATGTTTGAACTTGTGTGACTTGCTGTTTAAATTTGTTTGACTAGTAAATATAAGACCCAACCAATATAAAAATATATTTAACTTTGGTGATCATGTTATGACAAGGAAATATTCTATATATCTTTTCCAATCCTATTTTGGCCAACTCCATTTCAATAATACTTGGTTTATCAGGAACCCAAAACTAATACCAGTATTTGAGAAAGTAAAAGTATTTCCAAAACTATGTGTTCCCAAAATTATGGAGATCTATATGCTATCTCCCATCTATTCTCCAACCTTGATATTTTGCAGGTGTATACAACTCCCATTTTATAAACTCTTATTTTCACTCCATTTGAAAATAACCCTAGTGGGAAATATATCACCCACATATTTCCTTCTACAAATCTTTTTGAAAACTATTAAGTTGTGAGTGGAGATATTTCCTAAAACATTATCTTGTCATAATTAGGAGCAGTCACTTTTTCCCACAAGATAATATTGTGGACATGGTGGTATGGCGACTTCTATGCGAACTAAGGATCTCCACAAGTCAGCTGCCTGTCGGGTTGTCATCGTTAGAATATGATGTCTTCTACGCCGTAGCTTCCGCTGATATTTTGGTTTGGCCCATGAAGGCACCTATGTAAGACTTGGTCTAAATGACCATTTATGTAAGACTTTTAATTCGGTACTGTAATGGATGTAAACTTTGGTATTCAATTCGGATTATGTGCAACGACAGACTGATCACGGGATCGTTGTGTTAAGCATAATCGGGTATTTCGGACAGCTAGTCCGGGGTCCCCACAGGATATGCACCGCATGTTGGTAGGTTAATATATATTTTTAGTAGCACACTGTCTATTTTTTATAGTATTGCTAGGAAACGTGCACGTGCGTTGCAACGAGAGACTAAAAATTTAAAATGATGTTTCTCCACATAACCAATACCATGATCCAGCACAAAATGCCATAATTTAGAGTATTTAGTTGCGCAGAATAGAAATTTTGTGATTCACAATTTTGTAGGCCCTCTGTACCAGCGTGTCATCCCTGCTCTGTCATATATTTTCTTAGCCACCAGCCGAGCTCTCTCTCTCTCTCTCTACTTTTCCTATCAGCACCGCTACACAAGTAGACAACTCTTTTGGAAAATTTTGTGGATCTAGCAGCCGAGCCACCTGCTACGCTAGATTACAGAAAATAGAGAGTAGATAGAATAGCTGACTATAAATTAGAGGACTAAATCTAAGGATACCACTTCAGACTACTGAGTACACCACTAAATGCTGTAATGTCACGCGGAGATCAACTTCTCCAAATTAGACTGCTAGATCCTACGACTAAAGTGTTTTAATAATACATAGATCACACTCTTGCAAGATTAAGGAAGCAGCTTATTGTCTGGGACAGGGAGCAAGCATGAACCAGCAACAACCTCTTTGAGGCATACACAACGAGACTGAACGCGTACCTTGGGGAGCACGTGTTAACGGAGTTCCGGCAAGGTCAGCAGGATTGCGAAACAGCAATAATGAGCGCCGGTGGAATTGCGAATTTGACGCTTCGGCCGCGGCAATGTCGACCACGGAAGTATGCAATTGAGCCGTGGTTTCGGTCGAGGGAACCGGCAGGCGAAATCCATTCTTCTGTACTCTCGAGGTCGAACTCCACGATCGTGTGCTCTTCGTGTTCATGGCCGTGTAAACTGGATTCCATACATATAGGCGACCACCACTAGGAGAGAACCAATTTTTAGAGGCATTTTGCTTTTGGCACTTTTTGAAAGTGCCTCTAAAAATAATATTTAAGGGCATATTTCACTAAGTGACTCTAAAAATGTCATTTTAGGGGCATTTTTTTCAAATTGCCTCTAAAAATGACATTTTTAGGGGCATTTTCTCAAAGTGCCTCTACAAATGACATTTTTCACTAAGTGCTCTTCTTGTTCATGACATTTTTTTTTAATCTAAAAAAAAGAAACAGCATTTTTAGAGGTATTTTTAAAAATTGCCTCTATAAATATGTTTTTTTGAGGAATTTCGTGTAAGTGCCCCAAAAAATCAGTACAACCACGTCCGACGTAGTAGCGTAGTTTGTATTTGGATTCGGCTACATCAAGGTTAGACTCGATTTGCCCTCGAACGAGGTCACCTCCACTGCACGAGTTTCATCCAGGAAAGATAATCTAACCAGTATGCTATTTTTTGCAGGTTATAATTATAACCAGTCTGCTTCCAAAAACAGATAATACGTTTCTGGTCGCGACGGTGGCGAGCCGGAGAGTGAGCGTAGAGCCAGACATTCGTTGCGCTCTAGACATTCGAGATTCGACCCATGAAAAAAAATACATTCGAAATTCGACTATTCGTGACCATTCGAGCAAGAGAGGTGGAGTGTGGGCTGAGTACTAAAACAAGTCGAGGTTATTTTTGCAAATTCACCATTCTCGACACTTTTTCCGGAAAAGCCCAATTTGCCAGGTCAAAGTCAAACCCCTCGTCTCCTCACACTCGCCATCCCCTTCTCTTCCGGCCGCCGCTGGCCTCCACTCGGGCCGCCGCCGCCGCTCATTCCGGCCGTCTCTGGCCTCCAATCGCGCCGCCGCACGCCACGTAGGCTACGACTAGGCGTCCTCCGACGAATCCCCGCCGCCGCGACACCCTCGGACACCTACGCGTGTGCGCCCGCGGAACCATAGCCGCCACGCCCTGGTTCGCCGACGCGGCGCGTCTCCGGCTGCTTCCCCTCGTCTACCTCCCGTGCTCCTGCTCCTACGCATTGACCACGAGCTTCTACCTCGAGCCCCTGCGCAACCTCGCGGTCTCGGCCTCCCGCTCCCTCCAGAAGCCCCGTGAGCAGCTCTCAGGTAAAATCCGGTCCTGCCCTGATGTTGACCACCTTCGCCTGGCTCTGTCATGCATTTTTGCCTTCATTGAGACGGCGTGCTACTCCTGCTCTGCTCCGAGCTCGCTGGTACACCACCATGGGGCGAGCTCAGGAACTATGCATGCAGGGTGTTCGACGGAATGTCCGTGTAGTTGTAAAGCAGGGGACGGGCATGCCCTTGTTCCAGTTATTGGCAGAATAGTGGGTTTCCGGATATTGATCATTGTGGTGCCAGCGCACAAGGCATAGGTTCCGTTCTTAAGCATTTGTTAGCCACAACTGGTTGTTGAGTAGGACTGTGTGACTGGTTTTTGTCGACAACTTACGTAAAAGAATAAGTGACGTTCTATTGTGAGCTTATACTTAGCCATGGTTTACTCACAAGCTTATAGTTATGTTTGTTTCTCTGCCATCTGTTTTGTTTGTGAACCAATCTTCATCGCATTCTGCATTTCTGAACATGTGTAAATGTAGTAATTCCAACTTCCATAGTGCCAATGCAACTTAGAGATGCAAGGAATAATTGTGGTGGCTGAGTTTGTAAATTTAGTATCTAAACAACAAGAAGTCACTAGGTTTGTAGATTTAGTGCAGTGGAGTTAATTGAACTTCGATTCATGGATGTAGTGAAGTAGTAGGGTCATTTGGGCTTCTGTTTTCAGTGTTTTGGAGTTCATTGAACTTCAGTTCATGGTGTAGTTAAGTAATGGGATCCATTGTTCCCGTGCTGACCAGTTTCGTATATGGGTAGGGTGCTTTATTCGACGTGATTAGTGTTTGACAATTCTTCCTGGATCATCACTTATAGTTTTAATCATTATGCATGTGAATATTTGTCTGCTCCATAATTCATGGCAACCACGTACTAGATATACATTTAAAGTCTGAACTCTGAAGTTGTTTAATAATATTATGTACAAGAGTTTTGAGCTAGTAGCCTAATATAGTCAATAATACATCATTGTTTTAGGATATCAAATGTTCTTAAAACTGCAGCTTGCTTATGTTGACTACACTGATGCAGAAGATATTTTTCGATCGTATGAACACTTCAATAGTAGTGAATTTTCATAAGTTTGGTCTGGCCATTTGGGTTATGGAGTAGTAGTATGTTTGTACTTGCATGCTTCAGTGAAAAAAAGTTATCAGCTGAAATGCTTTTTCTTACTTATAACTTCCAACTTCTTAAACTTGAACTTAGGGAGTGTCAGATGTGTCAGAAAGGCTAATCGTACTTGAAATTTTGTACCTCAGCCTGCAAGAAAACTCAAATAACTCCAGGTCTCTAAATTTGCTGATGTAGTATTCCTTTTCTTAGTCTACATCAGGATAAGTTCAGTTATATGTACTGTAGATTACCACATACATGCAGATGCAATGTTTTTCCTTTTACATCACGGCCATCACGTTATCCTCCTCTCTATTTACTTTCTTATTGCATTTACTTGCCTATGCTTTGTTCCATGGATTTTGTATAGCTCACGAGAACATGCTAGCACATTGAGTTTATCATCTATATTTGACACAATGATTTGCGCCCATCCCAACAGCAACACCAACCACGAAGTGTTTTTCTCCAACGCCCATGCCATGGCCTCTGCTTCTTCTGTGGATGCACACCAAGTTCTTTGGCTCTGTCTTCCATGACCTCCGCCACAGTTGCCACAGATTGTTCCGTCAGTTAGTATACACTTGCAATTTCATCTTCTTCCGCCCTTCTGATGCCAGCCATTAGATATGTTGCAAACACGTGAGATGGTTGTCCTCTTTGAGTTGGCTAGCCTGAAACTTGTTCAAATCACCGTTTTGTAGGTGAAAGGCGCTCAGCTTTGGGGAACAGATGTTTATACAAACGATTCAGACCTTGTGGCCCGTAGGTTCTTCATTACTTTTCCAATCTTCTAAAGTAGCTCTGAAAGCTGATGGTCTAGCGTTTCTTTTAGAGCTAATTCAATTTCAATTCAGTTACACTTTGTTAACAGATCAAATGGTTGAATCCGTAATCTTACAGTGCATGCTATATCTCCCAGGCTATACTTCAACTCTAAGGAACAATGTGCGTTCACGTACTTGGGGAGCTGGTACTGGTTGTAGCTTTCGCATAGAACGCTGCTGCATTTTTAAGGTAGTAAGACTAAAACTCTACACAATTTACAACGTTTTATTTTTATTTTGTTCTCCTCATGCTGCAAGCTTTTTTGTTTCATTTTATGTCAAGATAAGATCAGTATGGAAACCTGATTAACATGGGACATCTCTTTTCTGCACTTTGAAACTATTTTCTGCATGAAGAATTAGCTTAGAGTTTCAGTAAACACTCTGAAGTAGATATGACCTTCTATATCAAGAATATGACATGTAAGTGCACCTTGACAAATACTGCAGCATGACATTCGTGTCCCCACTGACTACATCAGCAAATTTTCTGGTCACAGATCAGAGGTGAGACTTCATATGAATTAAATCCCTGTACTCTTGTTCTGAACAAGACTTCAGATCTGTGGGCTGAACAGTCCTTAGAATTCAGTACTTGTTCTGAAAATGAAGTGGTCAATCTTTCCAGGTCTGTGGGTTGGAATGGATGGTCGCATAACGACTGTGTGCTTGCATCTGGTGGAAATGACAACCAGCTTCTAATATGGAAACACGAACCATGTTTGCATCTGGAGGAAATGACATGAGCTGTGAACAACTTGGTAAGTTGCCAACCTTGAGAGAAATAGTACAACCTTGAGTCCTTGACTGAATTTATTTCCTAGGGTGTGTTTTGTTTTTGTGTGTTTTTTCTTGATACAGAACAGTGCCATCAGAGCTGCATGCTTATGACAGCTAGAGATTACTTATGACAGCTCACATGTGAATATGCTTGTGCAGGAGGGAGTACCTAATAATGATGAGGAAGAATCGGCACATAATCCATTGCTCGGAGGCGTTTATCTGGAGGCGAGCTGCAGGCGACCTAGAGAGGAGGAGCATGGGCCGGCTATGCTGCTGCCTTTGACGGAGATGGCCGGAGATGATGCTGCTGCCTGGGACAGATATGACCAGAGTCGTGCACTTCTGTCAAATTGGAAAATAGATGTTTCCTGTCAACTTTGTGAATAATATGTTATGAATGCAATTACTGACAGAGAAGTGTTTTATGAATTCTTGAATGTATGTTCTGGACATTTGAATGTTTGTTACGAATGCAACTACTTTTGACAGTGGCATTAAAAATAATTGGCACTGGTATTGATTAGAAGTATTCCTGCAAATGGCAAAAAATAGTAGAGGCAATTCAAAAACATCGTCAGTAAAAAATATAGAGGCATTTCTGCATTTCAAAAGCAGTGCCACAAAAAAAAGGCATTTCTAGAAATGCCTCTAAAAATAGTTAGAGGCACTTTAAAAACATTGCCACTAAAAAATATAGACGCATTCCTAAAAGTGCCTCTAAAAACACCTATTTTTAGAGGCATTTTCCTTGAAATGGCTCTACAATTTTTAGCAACACGATTAAATGCAACACTTCAAAAAATGCCACTAAAAATATTTAGAGTCATTTTCCTGATTTTTAGTGGCATTTCAAAGTGCCTCTAAAAATCGACTCTGACGTAGTGCACCTTGATGACGACACGGGGCCAGGGCCAGTAGCTGTGCCGCTGACGGTCATCGCCGGAGCGCTTTCAACCTCCCTCCATCAGCTGCCGCTGTTGGTTCCGAGAGTGAGCACCATGCCTGTTCATGCCAGACATCGCCCAAGCAGCCAAGGTCCTATGCGTTTTTTGTTGGTTTTTCGCCGTGGTCCGCGGCTGTGTCATGCTCGGAGGTGGCGACGAGAGCTCTCTGTTCATCATAGCTAAGATCGGTGTCACCACCGTCGGCTACTATGGTCATGGTGACGAGAGATCCACTTGCTCGCACGTCAAGTGACCGGGAGGAGGCCGTGCTGCCATAGAGTCGGAACCCAGCGCCGTTCGCAAGCTATCGCTGCTGCCACCACCGTGGAGGCTCGTCGTAGGCTCGCCGTGAGCACTCCGAAGGCAACGACACGGGGGCGTTGGGAGCGCGCCCGGAAGGGCTCGCCGTGAGCACTCTGTAAGGCAACGACACGGGGGCGTTGGGAGCGCGCCAGAAGGACTCTCGCTGGCGACGCGACAGGGGTGTGGGCCGTGGGGAGGTATGCCGAGAAATTCTCGCGGTCGCCATAGACAACACCACCCTCCTCCTCCCAATGTGCGATCGCGTCGTCTTCCGCCACCGCAGACCCCCACCTCCTCCATGTATAGTCACGGTGGAGCACACATATGCGGACAACGCTCTTCCCAGCAGCCATTGCCCTGGGCGCTCGGCCTGGATTCTCCACTGGCGACGCCCGGAGAAGAAGACGGCGCATCGCGATTCGGCCTGTTGCGCTCCTTCATAAATTTTTCTGGCAACAAAGTTTAATCTTGAGCTTTGTTTCTGTTGATTGGATTATAAAGGAATCCTCTATTCAAAAGTCGTCCTCGAGATGGATCCTAATCCTATAGGTCTTTCCCAATTTTCCTTTGAGAAAAATTCAGCGTTGGTCATTGAAATTGAGCCGTGTTCTCACTTTGGTCATTGAGGTTCCGAATACCCTGTTTACGGTCATTCATTTTGTTGAACGGGTTCATTTTGGTCACCATGGTCATTTTTGTACCGTATTTTTCTTATCTGGCATACAGTTGACCGATTGACTGCCAACGTGGCAGTAATTAACGTAACCTATGTGGCAGAGTATTTGACTAATTACGCTGGTCCCACTGGTCAGGGAGGGAATAAACAGCATATAAAATATTTGTTCGGGTGAAGATTCGAACTCTCTATCAAACAGCAGAAACAATGCCCCGCGTCGTGGAGACTCTCCTCCACGTCGCCGTACTCCGGACGCCGCTGCCGGCGCGTCCATGTCGCCGCCTCGCTGATGAAATTGCTCAATTGTTCACGAAGGAGACATCATGTCCTATCTAACTAATTCACGTACACGTACAATCAGGATAGCGTCAAGATAGATAATCACGGAGGTGTAGTCGAGTACTACTACTAGTAAACAATCAAGTTGCTGCTTCCAAAGCTGTAGTGGCCGGCTATGTTGTAAAACCAACGAACAACGCCAGTGTCCGTCCAAGCGCGATGTCGTCGCGCAGCTCCACGAACTCTATTGGTGTGCCGCCGTGCGTAATGCGTGTGTACGGCTTCATATTCATGCCGTCGCCGGGGCGCGCCATGCAACGGGCCAGTCTTGGAAAAGCCCAGTCCATGAGTTGGCGCCGGGAGCAGGCGCGGGGTACGCGTACTCGAGTAGGCCGGCGGGCGTTCGAAGGACGGCGCCGGCGTCGAGGAAGAGGGTGCGTCCGGAGCCTTGCCCTTGTTCGTGTTGGAGCCGGACTGCCGGAGGGTGCGCCGTAGTACGCCTGTACCGGATGGCGCCAGACGGGCAGAGAAACTAGTGGTCGTCCATGTCCTAAACGGCTGCACGAACTGGTGCGAGCTGCGTGTGTCGAGGCTTTTAATAAATCACTCTATAACTAGATATTGAGACGTGTGTTAGAGTGGCTGGAGTGCAAGGGTTTTCTGCAATTATATCGTGTGTTCGATTCTTCACTGAAACAACGTTTTTCTACTACCTCCGATCCATATTAATGGACTCAACTTTATCTAGATACGGATGTATCTAGTTAAGTGTTTAGACTAGATGCATCCGTATCTAGACAATGTTGAGATCATTAATATGGATCGGAGGGAGTATCATATTTTATTTATTCCTCCAGCTGACAGGCAGGACCAGAATAATTAGCCAAAACTTTGCCACATAGGCTACGTTAATTAGTGCCACGGTGACGGTCAATCGGTCAACCGTATGTCAAATAAGAAAAATACGTACAAAAATGACCACGGTGACTAAAATGAACCCTTTCAACAAAAAGAATGACCGTACACAGGCTATTTAGAATCTCAGTGACCAAAGTGAGACCACTGCTCAATTTTAGTGACTAACGCTGAATTTTTTTCTTTTCCTTTTGCTGAACATGACACTCTTTCTGCTCGATGAGCATCGGGGCAAGTAACAATCCCTACATAGGATTCCTAGCCTGTGGTGAATCCACGTTTTTGGGCCCATAAATCAGTTTTTTTTACTGTAAATAGCAGGAGTTCTGCCTATGCATTATTAGAAGAAGATTGATCCAGTTAATCAGGGAAATCGGACCCAAAAACCATACAAAGCGCACACTCTAACTCATGGAACGTCATCTGTGCCTGAGACAAGGGAACCTAGACCCAATCTAATAGGCCACACCTCATATCCAACTAAGAGAAACTCTCCAAACACACACAACCTCTCACCACAAGAGGTGCACAGGTGTGCATCCTCTACACATGAGAGATCAAGTATTACTCACCACTAACTCTCGAAACGCCTCTAACACCTGCGGTGTGCGTTGCTTCTTGTACAACTGCAAATAAACTTGCATCTTCTCCTCGATGGCTTCATCGGTGACTTTCTTTTTGCTTTTGAGTTTTGGGATTTCCCCAAAAGACTCCGCCCGCCTAAACTCGGCACGCTGCGCTGTTGGAATGACACATTCTTTATTCTTCTTGTCCAACCGATGCTTCATCTCCCAGCCAAAGAGGGAACATCCAATCGAAGCTGCTTGTCCTTGGGCATGTCAGCAATCTCACGGCAAAGCTCCATCATCAAAGAAGGGGTCTTCTCCTGTGGCTCAATAGCGTCATAACTGAGTCCATCACCTTCGTGATCTTCTCCTCCGGGCTAGGGGTATCAAACCCCCAACTCCTCCAATGCCAAAGTCATCTCCAGTCCAAGATCCTTCATCGGGGGCCCCTGCATTGCCGGGAGACATGTTTCGAAGCAGCAAAAGACGTGGGGGTGGAATCCAGGGCAAGCGGCGACGCTGAAAGGCTCACACTCCTGGGAGAGTAGCAACCAAACACTACAAGAAATATGCTACTCTATGACCCTCAATATTGGTCACTGAATGGTCACATATTTTAATTTGTGACCTTTTTGTGACCAAAAACACTTGGTCACGTTATGACGTCACTAACTAGCCAATATGACCTTTTTTTGGGATTGGTCATAGACGTCTATGACCAAAAGAAAAGGTCGCAGATTTTATGACCAATTTTTTGGTCATTGGCAATCTGGCCACGCCACGTCAAATCCAACGTGGCAGAGCTGACGTGGCAAAATTGTGACCAAATGAAATGGTCGTAAATCAGAATCAGCCCAGTCCAGTTCAGCCCTCTAAATGGGCCTGGCCCAATAATTCAGTCCATTTATTTTTTTTCATATTTATTTTCAACGGCTACATGGGCCAAGCCCAACTATTCAGTCCGTTTATTTTTGGGATGTGGCCTTTTACAGATAGACCATTCAGCCTTTTATTTCTTTTCTCACCACTGGCCCACTTGTCAGTTTTCAAATCCGTGGTAAAAAAATTCGTAGCAGGCACACGTGTCAGTTTTCCAATTCAGTGGGTCCCAATTGACAGATATAGCTTTCCACACTTTGATAATAAATAACAAACAATATACCAAATGGAACAGAAAGATAAAACAAGTGGAATTCTTCAAATAACAGCCACGATAATTCTATTATATTACAATATTCATATTGAGAAGAGAGAAAACACATGAATTACAGTTCACATCACATCCAGAATAACCCTAAGCTATCATAATATAACAGCCACTATTTGCTAAGTGAGGCTTCACGCTCCACCCATTCTTCAGACTATTGTCGATGAAGGCAACAGTCCTCTTGTCTTCGCTGACCAGTACACTGAGAACAAGAAACATTGTTAGCATAAAATCGTGCAAGATAAACTAAAAACTGCTCATGAAAAAACATTGAGTGCAACAATCTTTGTGTAATGCACCAATTATCCACAGAAATGTGTTTGACAAACATACTTCCAAAAATTGTGTATATAAGCAAGGACAAGAATAAGCAAGTTTATATAGCTAAGTTCAAGCATTGAACATAACTCGATATTTAAACTTTTCTGCTGACAATCTTTTAAGAACAGAAGTGGAACCAATGAAGCATCTGAACAACCATGTCATTACTCATGAAAATTGATTGATAAACAAGTATTAATACTCACATGGGATGGTCAAAATGAGTCAATTACAGACAGGCTATCATATAATTGAAAAGAGAACAAGAGTTCACTGCCGTCTTCCACCATGTTGAAGATGACTACTAAACAGCAATTGTACTCAAATTCCTGGCATACAAACGTAGGCCGATAGTACGGAGGCAGATATAGTTCCAAATCATATTTTCATGACCAATGTTTTTTCTGCCAACTAAGGTAAATACAGATTTAGTTCTAGGAGGATGAGAAGAGGGAAGAGGATGGGGGCACATGGGAGTTTCTTGCCTCTGTGGTTGTTGAAAGAGTTGAGTTGCTGTAGTTACCCAGCACACCACTGCATGTTGTAGTGTACAAGTCGTTGACATAATACTCACGAAAGGACCACTTCGTAAATATTACATCCTTCAGAGTAGTACAACAGAAACATAGTCGGTCCAAGGTAACACTATAGGATTACAACACTATTCAATACAAAAACTCGAGAACCTCCTTAACAAACAGAAGTAGGTCTCGTGCGAAAGAAACTCCCAAAGGACTCAAATCGAAGCACTAAGCTGGATACCAGCTCTACTTCTAACTCCTAATCCACTACTGCTGTTGTCACAGCCCTATCTATCCATTTGGAATCTCCGTGTCTGGAGTTGTGCTCCTCCATCTAGCTATAGTTGTCATGTCCATAGGCTTTGTTGTCGACGTGTCCACCGTTGCACTATGGTCGCCACGTATCCGTTGGCTAAGTAGAGGTTGATTCCTTCAGGCCCACCAGGTTGATTTGACTCCTTGTCGAAGATCTCACCAATATTGCTATGGATTCCTGTCCTTCTTCTGTCTCCAATTATCTAAGCAGGGGTCAACGGAGGAAAGAGTGAGCAACACGAGCGTTACTCAGCAAGTTCTATAATAGGAATGAGGTGTTTTATGCACTAGCTACCATCCATCCCAAAAGGTCATGGATGAACATGCATAACTTTGTAAAACATTTTTAGGAAAAGATTTATTTTATCTTCAGAAAACTATGCCCGTCATCGATTCACAGGTGCTAGGGCCTTGAGGAGCCTCCTTTCCTGCAGCGTTCGCCGTTCCTTCCTGGAACGTGGAGTAACATGTCACATTTTTACACTCTGCAGAGGTGCGTTACTTTACCCATAAGAGACCAACGCCTTGTTGCACAACCGGGCGAGTCTTTCCCGTCCACACTTCCTTTGGTGTGGGGCCCAGTCGTTGATCCAAGCATTCGCCGTGCTTTTCCAACAACCCCGCATGCCCACCCAATTCATGCATAGCAGAATCACCCCTGGCTCTACCCCTTACGGTAGATACCTAGGCATCCTCTTGCAGACCATCATAGACACCAGAGTCCGTGGGCATTAAGGGGTCCCACCCATGTGCATGTAGTCGCACTAGATCTACAGCGTACGGCTCTGGCTGCCCGTTGACATGCGAAAGGGAAAAGATCACAGATGACTTTCCCGTCCCATTCCAAGTCTCATGGTTAACGCTTCATTTTCGGCGCAAGAACGCTGACGGCATTGGTTCTTAAGTCCTAGGTAATACTTTCCCGTGCAAATGGAACCTCCACCAACCACATCATTCCATGGTTCCATCTGCCAGCCAACAATATATATATAGCAATTCACATCATTCGAAGATAGGTTTTTCTTTTTCATGCAATGATAAACCATAGTATTTTTCATTTACTTTGATAAACATAATCAAGTAGGACATGAGCAAGAGTGAACTTGCCTTTTTGACTGCAAGATTATGCAGCCAAGGTCTTCGATACAATAAAGACTCCAAAATCTGGAAAGAGCATCATTGGTCCGGTAAGGACTAATGTTTGAAGAAGCAATATGCTATTATGCATAAGTATGAGATGCATCGTCCTAAACCCCGTGTCTAACTCTCGATGGTTGAGGGTTGTTTGAGTTTGGTGATTATTTTTAGATTTGTTTTATCTTCAAGTTTACTTCACAAGAACGATGAATTTTTATCTTTAACTATAAATACCATATTAAGCATAAGGATAAAATAAAACAACATCATAATACTAAATGGTTATTTTAGGGTTTACTATCATCTTTATGTTTATACAGATCAGGTGTCAACTTGAATTAATTAAACAAATGGTGTAGTATTATTATTCAAGAAGGCAAAAAGAATAACTTTTGAAGAAATAAATAATGTATACATTTGTTGATATCATAGGGTAGTTATTTTAGTTAAGTAATGGTATAGTATCAAATATAAGGAGTAGTTACTTATGTATTTAACTTTTCTTTATGCAAAAGATAATATGATTTGAATTTTAACACTTAGAAGAAACACCACAAGTAATCTCATATTATGAAGTAGTTATTAATTTGGATTAATGATTTAAATAATTGTATCATAAAATTAATCCAATTATTAAAAGTATTAATAGTAGTGATCAAGTTTTATTAAATAAAGAATTTCACTTTTATGAATTAAGAACTACATTATATTATAAAGTAATAAAATGATAAATTTATATGTTGATAGATTTATCTTTTGTATTGTTAAAGGATTCTTGAATGATTATTTTCCTTATGGAAAATATCATTTTAAAAACCACTTAAGAATATTAGTGAGACATGTTTACAAATGGAATTCTAAAAATGATCATAATGTTGTGATGGAAATATATTTCCATATTTGTAGTTAAGCATGTGAAGCAATTGAAATGGAATTCAAATGCATTCAAAATAGCATTTAAAATAAATTCCATATTTAAAATAATAAATAAGATCTTGTTTCAATTTTAGGATTATTCAAATTTAATCAAACAAGCATTTTATTTATACAAACAGATAAATTTCATTTTTCTTAACATTTTGGTATGTTGTTTGTATTTTTCTGATTTAAAATGATTTAGTTATGAATTTCCAAAGTTTAAATTCAATTATAAACAATTTCTGGAATTTATTAAATGAGTTGGTCCCACATGTCATAGTTTTAATAATTTCCAGAAATGATTTCCTAAATGTTTAAATACCTGACAGTGGGTCCACCTGTCATAATTTTATTTAAATAAAAGAAATCATTTTTAGAAAAGGAAAATCAATTTATGACGTCATGCTGACATCAGCAGAAGATCCTTCTATGTTGAACACGGATTCGAGGAATCCGCGGTGATTCTGGCTTTGTTTCTTGTTAGCTCGATGGCACGGGATAGAGGAGATCGACGCGAACCTATTGGTGGCGGCGCCGCTCCAAAATGGTCACCGGAGCAAGCACGGCGGCGAGCTCCCGCGGCGGCCGGAGACGGTGTACGGCGAACTTCCCACCCAACGGAAATTGGACAAATCAAAGTACATGAGGAGGAGCGTATGCTCACCACGAGCACGGGGAACTGCTCGGCGAAGAACGACGTGGACGGACGGCGACGCATCCGTGGTCGACAGCCGGCGGCCGGAGTTGAAGAAGACTGCAAATTTCTTCCGCTCCCGAGCTTCCCAGCACGCGCGAGTAGATGAGGAGGATGAGGCAGCCACGGCGGAGCTTCCTGGCTACTTGGAACACCTCGGCAAGGTCGGAATCGACGGCAATCGGCGGCGGCCCGACGAACTAGGGTTTCGACCCGACAGAAATAGAGAGCACGGGAGAGAGAGAGATGAGTACGGGGAGGAAGAGAACGATGCGGACGTCTCCGTGGTCTTATCCTCGCGAGCTAGCAGGCAGGGAGGAGGTGGCACGGCGGCGTCGTCCTCTGCCTTCTGGCGGGAGGAAGAAGAAGAAAGAAAAGAAAAGCCATTTTCTGAAAAACCCCCTGGACTTTCATGGAATTGCAGAATTAGTGCAAACAGGCCCCTGGCTCCTGTTTTAAATGATTTGAGGACTTGTTTGTGATGATTTTAATTATAGAAAAGCCCCTGGTTGTGTAGGGTTACATTATATTTATGATTTCAACTTATAACTTTTAATATTTGATGTATTTTGAATTCATTCCATATTTGGAATGAATTTGTGTATATTTAAATTTATTTCCTTTTACAAAATGTGTAGAATTTCAAAAACAAGTTTCTTTTAAACTTGGATTATAAATATTTTGTGTGTTTTAAATTCATTAACCACTTAAAGTAAATTTGAACATATTTGGAATTATCTCTTTTTAATAAAAATTTATAGTTTATAACCTCTTTTCTTATTGTGTACTTATATAACAATTGATTTATTTTGTTATGCTTTTTATTTGTGTTTATATTATTTTCAAATACTAAGGATAGTTTCTTCCTTGTCTTCAGCTCCAGATAAATATTCAAACTTTTCTGAGTGCCTTATTGATTTCTGGACAACATCAAATTGTGGTCCAGCAATACAACATGATTTGCTTACTGTGGTGACTACAAAGAGTATACACAGTATTTCAATTCAAATTCATGCCAAGCACAAAATATGGCCCTAGTGGCTTTGGCTTGTGATACCTGACAATTAAATCATGTGAAAACATGATCAAATGTCTGTGGATGCACAAGAGAAGATATCCTGCCTGAAGTCAGGTCTTATGGTAGGATAAATGGGTAAAATGATGAGAACAGAATCTTGCTTAATTCCATAGCTCATTCTGATGATCAAAAGGATGATATACTCCTTTGAATAAAATAGATGATATTGTTTCTGTGGAAGCAAGTTGCTAAAACAATTGCTGACTAAGTAGTCCATGTGGTTCCATTTACCACATGTCCAGATTTATCTCCTCTTGAGAATGAATTTGAATAAGCCAAATGGTCATGATGAACTTGTGAACCCCTCTTATGAGACATGTCCACACTCACAGAATTTGAGAGTTAACTCATGTGATGATTACATATGGATGATGATCATATGGTTTTATGCTTTGGCTTTACTTTCTCCCTGATAATCATACTCTTGGAGAAATACCATGTATTATCTGTCCTTTTGTTTATTTGTATATGACACTCAATTGTTTGAGTATACAAAAGTGATTTGTTAACAAGGTTGCAAAGCTTGTCACCCAACTACTTCTATATAACACAAACATTGGAATATCACACTATTTCTTGAGAAATTAATAAGAACATAACAGATGCAAGAGTTCCCATTGTCTCTGTGATAGATTGGCATAGCACTACTATGCATATCTAATCAATCCTTCTTCATAGTCTTCTTGTTGCTTTACCTCTTTTCTTGAGATGCTTCCCTGGTTGAATAACTTCAAGAAGATTAGGAGATAAGAAGTTAAGATTCACTAGATAAGGTGAAAAGATCTTTGTTAAGATTTTAGGTAATTCAATTTGTCTTTAAGACTAGAATGATTTCCATCTACTAGAGATATGTCTAACATATAAGGTTAGACAAGATGATACCTAAGAATAACTAGATTTATGTTACACTCCTGAGGTAATGTTTTGATGTAACAAGATATATTTCCACTGGGTTTAACAATTTTATCGAGTACCTCTCTACCCAAAAATAGGTTTTAAGCCAAGATCATCTCAAAGTTTGTAACGCTCAAGTCGATGATCTACTTCAATTCCACCAACTCAAGTGAAACTTCAATCACTTAGTGTTTTAAAACTATTTGCGCGAAAATTCTTCGGATTTTCTGATGCATGAATGCAATGCACACTTGTGTGTCCACTCTAATTTGGGACTCTAAATCCTAGGATGTTACAGTCTCCCCTACTAAAACAAAACTTCGTCCTCGAAGTTCGCACTCTCTTACGTTTCGGATTGAAGATGAGACTTATGAATAAAATAGCAGTTATCGAACTCCATGAATCCTTCTGGTACAATCCACTCTTGGATCTCTTTTCCTGCAAACTCCATGGATCAAGACTTTGTTTAATGCTTGTTGGTTCTACTAGTAATCGTATCAAGACTTCTCACTTAATAACTAACCTCTTATTTGGAAAATATTAAGGATTTAAATTAGTATCACTAAGGTATATATTTTATAACTCTTTCAGAAAACCAAAACAATGTCACAGAACCTAGTCCAATCTCATAAGGTTGACATTGAGGTTTACTACTTAGGACTAACTTAGTGGAGTCTTCTTTTTCTCGTGTCATCTGGAATCTTGATGAAACTCTCATCCTAGTGATGTAAAGTGGTAGTGTGGTCTGTACTACTAAAAGATTTTGTTAACACATTTTCTCCGTCATACTCTTGGTTAGAACCAAAGAATGACCCTTCAATAGCAAAAGTAGTTCAACAACTTAGTTTTGTTAATCTATTGACTAAAATAGTTCAACAACTTGGTTTTGTTAATCTCCACTTTGTTGAAGAATGTTAAGAAAGAAACTTTTGCAAAATGGTTTGCAGAAAAGGTACGTTATGTCTAAATTGGTATAGGTTTGGACATCTAGTCAAAACTCTGCTGATATAACAACTCTTCATATGTCTGCTGCTGGATCTGATTCCTTCATTTTGGTTGATCAGACGATATGTTTCTTCAATCTGGTTAGTTCAACCTCCATCGAGTCCTTAAACTGAGGATGTCAATCATATGGCCATCGATCCCACTATATATATGACATTGATTAGGCACTTACTTCACTATTTCCCCACATCACCCGTCTCTGTTGGTCACCTTCCAACTAACTAACTCCATGGACTCTCAGCAATCCATGAACTTATTTCCCATGATTCTGATGTGTCCGTTGTAACATTGAACGTTGGAGTCATACCCCTTGATCTCGATGATACAACTATCTTGCCTTGCTTAAATATCATACTTTGTTGTTGTCCTCTAAGTATTGAATTTGTTGTTTCATACTCCTCTACCACCAACTTCATGACTCTTTTAGACATATGAGTCATGTACTACTTCTTCTTGATCTTTTTCCAGAGTTAAATTGTGCCTTATGACTTCCAACACCCATTTCTTCCGTCAAGTTACGACAACTTCCAACTATATATGACTACATACTGCGGCTTCTTCCATCGTTTTTCAGTTCTCGCTTGATATCCTTCACGATATCATCGTCATTCTTGTGCAAAACTGGAAATTTTACTGTCCAAATCAAAGATTTGTCACGACAAGACTTGTTATTTAGATCTTCCATCCTCATAATTCTCCTACCTCAGTAGAGTTTCTCATGTAGCTTTCCTTTCATCATCTTCGGTAAGCCCTCTTCCACATGGTGATGATATTCTTCCTTGATCTATCGTAGTTCCTCCATCCTTCCATGTTCTGATGATGCTGATCTCCAATCCAAATATGATGTGGATTGTGGTCCATCACCACGTGTAGCTTCGTTTACCTCGGTCATCTTGACTTCCATCTCTTCAAAAGCTTTCATTGTTGTTTGAAACTTCTGTGAACACGTCTCTCCCTTACACGAGTCCTATCTACCTCTAGATTAGTAACATGAAGAAAAGAACTCAATGTGACAATCATGCCATTGTACAAATTCTAACTTTATGTACCAACCTAGCCAATCAAAAATCCAATAAGATCCAATAAATCGCAAATGCAATTATATATCAATCATGCAACATAAGCCCGTAAAATAAGTAGTACCTTGAGTAAAAACATCTCAAGTACCCAGGCTTAGATGCTATACACTACAAGATAGGTTTATATCACCTTATAATCTTATTCTAACAACTCTTTGACTCGGTAATTACCCCAGTTGACCATTTGCAATGGAGTAATACAAAGACAAAGTACTCAAAGAGTGGTTGTGGTTTGACTTGGTTTTATATGGAACTAAACTCCATGTAGCTTGAATCTTCCGTCAAACTATAACATCTACTTGCGAACATATCTAGATCCTTCATGTACTACTCAGGGTACATCAGAAATAGTAGTGTAGCTTCCGTCATTATTTATGCCATCTCCTAATTACTTATCAACTTATACCATACTCAGGTGAATCCCCTTTGATCTCTATCATTAGGGTATTAACATACTCTCCATAGTTGACTGACGATGATTCTTCACTATCATCAAACATCTTCTGACTTCCTCCATCACGAACTTATGGTAGTGTTCTACTTCATAGGATAGGGCTATCAATGATACCATGTAGGCAACACTAACTTGGATGCACTCTATTTGGTGTAACAACTGATACGAAACAGTTTTAACTGGTCATACCAAGTTGAAAAGAAATAAGGTGAATATACCTATAGAATAGTAAATAAGAATATCTACTCCAGTTGGGTAAGGAAATGTGTATACAAATATGACAGTATTATTCTCAAGTGAATAACCATCATAGTTGTAGTAATATATAGTTTAGATAAATATGATAACTTCCTATAGTCTTACCAACCTACAAGTCTCCTAAAAGGGTTTTAATCCTAAGGTCGTTCGCTCTGATACCACCTGTAGTGACCCAGCACACCACTGCATGTTGTAGTGTACAAGTCGTTGACATAATACTCACGGAAGGACCACTTCGTAAATATTACATCCTTCAGAGTAGTACAACAGAAACATAGTCGGTCCAAGGTAACACTATAGGATTACAACACTATTCAATACAAAAACTCGAGAACCTCCTTAACAAACAGAAGTAGGTCTCGTGCGAAAGAAACTCCCAAAGGACTCAAATCGAAGCACTAAGCTGGATACCAGCTCTACTTCTAACTCCTAATCCACTACTGCTGTTGTCACAGCCCTATCTATCCATTTGGAATCTCCATGTCTGGAGTTGTGCTCCTCCATCTAGCTATAGTTGTCATGTCCATAGGCTTTGTTGTCGACGTGTCCACCGTTGCACTATGGTCGCCACGTATCCGTTGGCTAAGTAGAGGTTGATTCCTTCAGGCCCACCAGGTTGATTTGACTCCTTGTCGAAGATCTCACCAATATTGCTATGGATTCCTGTCCTTCTTCTGTGTCTCCAATTATCTAAGCAGGGGTCAACGGAGGAAAGAGTGAGCAACACGAGCGTTACTCAGCAAGTTCATATAATAGGAATGAGGTGTTTTATGCACTAGCTACCATCCATCCCAAAAGGTCATGGATGAACATGCATAACTTTGTAAAACATTTTTAGGAAAAGATTTATTTTATCTTCAGAAAACTATGCCCGTCATCGATTCACAGGTGCTAGGGCCTTGAGGAGCCTCCTTTCCTGCAGCGTTCGCCGTTCCTTCCTGGAACGTGGAGTAACATGTCACATTTTTACACTCTGCAGAGGTGCGTTACTTTACCCATAAGAGACCAACGCCTTGTTGCACAACCGGGCGAGTCTTTCCCGTCCACACTTCCTTTGGTGTGGGGCCCAGTCGTTGATCCAAGCCATTCGCCGTGCTTTTCCAACAACCCCGCATGCCCACCCAATTCATGCATAGCAGAATCACCCCTGGTCTACCCCTTACGGTAGATACCTAGGTGTCCTCTTGCAGACCATCATAGACACCAGAGTCCGTGGGCATTAAGGGGTCCCACCCATGTGCATGTAGTCGCACTAGATCTACAGCGTACGGCTCTGGCTGCCCGTTGACATGCGAAAGGGAAAAGATCACAGATGACTTTCCCGTCCCATTCCAAGTCTCATGGTTAACGCTTCATTTTCGGCGCAAGAACGCTGACGGCATTGGTTCTTAAGTCCTAGGTAATACTTTCCCGTGCAAATGGAACCTCCACCAACCACATCATTCCATGGTTCCATCTGCCAGCCAACAATATATATATAGCAATTCACATCATTCGAAGATAGTTTTTTCTTTTTCATGCAATGATAAACCATAGTATTTTTCATTTACTTTGATAAACATAATCAAGTAGGACATGAGCAAGAGTGAACTTGCCTTTTTGACTGCAAGATTATGCAGCCAAGGTCTTCGATACAATAAAGACTCCAAAATCTGGAAAAGCATCATTGGTCCGGTAAGGACTAATGTTTGAAGAAGCAATATGCTATTATGCATAAGTATGAGATGCATCGTCCTAAACCCCGTGTCTAACTCTCGATGGTTGAGGGTTGTTTGAGTTTGGTGATTATTTTTAGATTTGTTTTATCTTCAAGTTTACTTCACAAGAACGATGAATTTTTATCTTTAACTATAAATACCATATTAAGCATAAGGATAAAATAAAACAACATCATAATACTAAATGGTTATTTTAGGGTTTACTATCATCTTTATGTTTATACAGATCAGGTGTCAACTTGAATTAATTAAACAAATGGTGTAGTATTATTATTCAAGAAGGCAAAAAGAATAACTTTTGAAGAAATAAATAATGTATACATTTGTTGATATCATAGGGTAGTTATTTTAGTTAAGTAATGGTATAGTATCAAATATAAGGAGTAGTTACTTATGTATTTAACTTTTCTTTATGCAAAAGATAATATGATTTGAATTTTAACACTTAGAAGAAACACCACAAGTAATCTCATATTATGAAGTAGTTATTAATTTGGATTAATGATTTAAATAATTGTATCATAAAATTAATCCAATTATTAAAAGTATTAATAGTAGTGATCAAGTTTTATTAAATAAAGAATTTCACTTTTATGAATTAAGAACTACATTATATAATATTAGTAATAAAATGATAAATTTATATGTTGATAGATTTATCTTTTGTATTGTTAAAGGATTCTTGAATGATTATTTTCCTTATGGAAAATATCATTTTAAAAACCACTTAAGAATATTAGTGAGACATGTTTACAAATGGAATTCTAAAAATGATCATAATGTTGTGATGGAAATATATTTCCATATTTGTAGTTAAGCATGTGAAGCAATTGAAATGGAATTCAAATGCATTCAAAATAGCATTTAAAATAAATTCCATATTTAAAATAATAAATAAGATCTTGTTTCAATTTTAGGATTATTCAAATTTAATCAAACAAGCATTTTATTTTACAAACAGATAAATTTCATTTTTCTTAACATTTTGGTATGTTGTTTGTATTTTTCTGATTTAAAATGATTTAGTTATGAATTTCCAAAGTTTAAATTCAATTATAAACAATTTCTGGAATTTATTAAATGAGTTGGTCCCACATGTCATAGTTTTAATAATTTCCAGAAATGATTTCCTAAATGTTTAAATACCTGACAGTGGGTCCACCTGTCATAATTTTATTTAAATAAAAGAAATCATTTTTAGAAAAGGAAAATCAATTTATGACGTCATGCTGACATCAGCAGAAGATCCTTCTATGTTGAACACGGATTCGAGGAATCCGCGGTGATTCTGGCTTTGTTTCTTGTTAGCTCGATGGCACGGGATAGAGGAGATCGACGCGAACCTATTGGTGGCGGCGCCGCTCCAAAATGGTCACCGGAGCAAGCACGGCGGCGAGCTCCCGCGGCGGCCGGAGACGGTGTACGGCGAACTTCCCACCCAACGGAAATTGGACAAATCAAAGTACATGAGGAGGAGCGTATGCTCACCACGAGCACGGGGAACTGCTCGGCGAAGAACGACGTGGACGGACGGCGACGCATCCGTGGTCGACAGCCGGCGGCCGGAGTTGAAGAAGACTGCAAATTTCTTCCGCTCCCGAGCTTCCCAGCACGCGCGAGTAGATGAGGAGGATGAGGCAGCCACGGCGAGCTTCCTGGCTACTTGGAACACCTCGGCAAGGTCGGAATCGACGGCAATCGGCGGCGGCCCGACGAACTAGGGTTTCGACCCGACAGAAATAGAGAGCACGGGAGAGAGAGAGATGAGTACGGGGAGGAAGAGAACGATGCGGACGTCTCCGTGGTCTTATCCTCGCGAGCTAGCAGGCAGGGAGGAGGTGGCACGGCGGCGTCGTCCTCTGCCTTCTGGCGGGAGGAAGAAGAAGAAAGAAAAGAAAAGCCATTTTCTGAAAAACCCCCTGGACTTTCATGGAATTGCAGAATCAGTGCAAACAGGCCCCTGGCTCCTGTTTTAAATGATTTGACTTGTTTGTGATGATTTTAATTACAGAAAAGCCCCTGGTTGTGTAGGGTTACATTATATTTATGATTTCAACTTATAACTTTTAATATTTGATGTATTTTGAATTCATTCCATATTTGGAATGAATTTGTGTATATTTAAATTTATTTCCTTTTACAAAATGTGTAGAATTTCAAAAACAAGTTTCTTTTAAACTTGGATTATAAATATTTTGTGTGTTTTAAATTCATTAACCACTTAAAGTAAATTTGAACATATTTGGAATTATCTCTTTTTAATAAAATTTATAGTTTATAACCTCTTTTCTTATTGTGTACTTATATAACAATTGATTTATTTTGTTATGCTTTTTATTTGTGGCTTTATATTATTTTCAAATACTAAGGATAGTTTCTTCCTTGTCTTCAGCTCCAGATAAATATTCAAACTTGTTCTGAGTGCCTTATTGATTTCTGGACAACATCAAATTGTGGTCCAGCAATACAACATGATTTGCTTACTGTGGTGACTACAAAGAGTATACACAGTATTTCAATTCAAATTCATGCCAAGCACAAAATATGGCCCTAGTGGCTTTGGCTTGTGATACCTGACAATTAAATCATGTGAAAACATGATCAAATGTCTGTGGATGCACAAGAGAAGATATCCTGCCTGAAGTCAGGTCTTATGGTAGGATAAATGGGTAAAATGATGAGAACAGAATCTTGCTTAATTCCATAGCTCATTCTGATGATCAAAAGGATGATATACTCCTTTGAATAAAATAGATGATCTTGTTTCTGTGGAAGCAAGTTGCTAAAACAATTGCTGACTAAGTAGTCCATGTGGTTCCATTTACCACATGTCCAGATTTATCTCCTCTTGAGAATGAATCTTGAATAAACCAAATGGTCATGATGAACTTGTGAACCCTCTCTTATGAGACATGTCCACACTCACAGAATTTGAGAGTTAACTCATGTGATGATTACATATGGATGATGATCATATGGTTTTATGCTTTGGCTTTACTTTCTCCCTGATAATCATACTCTTGGAGAAATACCATGTATTATCTGTCCTTTTGTTTATTTGTATATGACACAATTGTTTGAGTATACAAAAGTGATTTGTTAACAAGGTTGCAAAGCTTGTCACCCAACTACTTCTATATAACACAAACATTGGAATATCACACTATTTCTTGAGAAATTAATAAGAACATAACAGATGCAAGAGTTCCCATTGTCTCTGTGATAGATTGGCATAGCACTACTATGCATATCTAATCAATCCTTCTTCATAGTCTTCTTGTTGCTTTACCTCTTTTCTTGAGATGCTTCCCTGGTTGAATAACTTCAAGAAGATTAGGAGATAAGAAGTTAAGATTCACTAGATAAGGTGAAAAGATCTTTGTTAAGATTTTAGGTAATTCAATTTGTCTTTAAGACTAGAATGATTTCCATCTACTAGAGATATGTCTAACATATAAGGTTAGACAAGATGATACCTAAGAATAACTAGATTTATGTTACACTCCTGAGGTAATGTTTTGATGTAACAAGATATATTTCCACTGGGTTTAACAATTTTATCGAGTACCTCTCTACCCAAAAATAGGTTTTAAGCCAAGATCATCTCAAAGTTTGTAACGCTCAAGTCGATGATCTACTTCAATTCCACCAACTCAAGTGAAACTTCAATCACTTAGTGTTTTAAAACTATTTGCGCGAAAATTCTTCGGATTTTCTGATGCATGAATGCAATGCACACTTGTGTGTCCACTCTAATTTGGGACTCTAAATCCTAGGATGTTACAGTTGCAGAAGGCAGTACTCGTTCCAGGAGGGTCGAACTTGTCCATCTTCAAGCTTGGCTGGCGATGAGCTTCCCTCGGCCACGGCGGACCCTATGAGAGAGTAATCAAATAGACGGATTAGAGAGATAACAACTTCAATGATAATATAATTTAGTATGCATGAGTTCCAGAAAACCATAACCATCACAGCAGTGGTGCTTATATGAACTATAACAAGGTTAAACACAGCAGGAAGCCTATGGCATCGATCACTGAACTATGTAAGCAGAAGAGAGCATCGCAAATAAGCATACAAGAGACACCAGCAATAATCCATTAGAAAGTATTGCTACAAGCAATTCTACATGAAGCCATGTCAAAAAAGCACAACAGGAACTCTTCTATGATTATAGCCAGCACACAGCCTTGGAAGGTCTGAATCCAAGTAACAGTACAAATCTGTGCAAAATTGATCCCTTCAACTAGGTTTGTCCAAAGCGATGTGTTTGCGGAAGCAGAGCGTACAAGTAGATGGACAAGCTAAATCTAAACAGAGCAAAACTATGGACTTAGACAGCAAAGCTGGCACTGAGGGGAGCAGGGATGGCAGCGAACCTGAGAGCCCCGTCCGATGACCCCGATTTGCTTGACGCCCACGAACGCCTCCGGGAGCAGCATGACAAAAATACTGCACTACATATTACAGCAGCATGATAAAAATGTACTCCTATAAATTCACACAAGTCAATTACAGAGGAGACGACTTAATGATAACATCAAACAACACGGACTATAACTTACAACAGCAAACAAGCTTTATCATGTTGGATTATAGGAAACACTTTCTTTGCTCACTTAAAGTGCATATAACAGAATCTGATTCTGAAAATAAGACATATGTAAATTCTTGTAGCGTTGCAATACTACAACATTTCTTATCACAGAAACTAGGCAATACTACAACATTTCTTATCACAGAAACTAGGCAATAATACAACATTTCTCTAGAAGATATGCACTTGAGAAGTCAATATGGGGCCGCCTCTCCTCTACAGGGATTCATATGGGTTTAACACAGAGCAAGCTACTTGTGTGAAATCAGCAGCACGATCTACTCTCCACAAATGAACGGAAACGAACGCCCAATCGAGCAGGGATTTCCCCTACTCCAATCAGAGATCTGAGGGAAGGAGGGAGCGGGCATGCAGACGGGACCTGGAGGGCATTGAGTTGTGGGAGAGCTTGTAGTCCTTGTAGAGGAAGTAGCCGCCGCGGCGTCCCCAGCGTGTTCTTGCGGCCGCTGCACCACCACCCACGCCCTGAACAACCAGAAAAACAACAAAAACGTCAGATCTGAGCCGTCTATGGACAGACGCGAGAAGAAGATGGAGGAGTTGATCCCTCCCTACAACGCGAGGTGGACGACGGCCGTCGGAGGATCCGGTCGACGCCGGTTGCCGGAGAGCCGTGGCCGGCATGGGGGCAAAGCCACCGCAAACCCTAGGTCCCGCGTCGGCCAGTTCGACGGAGCGGCGCGCATGGAAGCACATGCGCGCTGGCGAGCCAGCCGGCCGCGACGCCGTGGCTGCTGGGCGGCACTGCATCTGTCGCCGGTGAGGTTGGGCGGCGCGGTCGATCTGCTGCCGTAGGACGAAGGGAACGAGTGGGGCAGGAGTTGGTGGTGGAAGGGAAGATGGACGGGGCTGGGGTAGGAGTGGGAGGGGGCGGCGTCGGATGGACCTGACGGCGAGGTGAGGGAGATGCCGTCGTCGATCTGGACCGGGGAGAGGGAGGCGGCGGTGGGGGTCGAGGGAGGAGTGCGGCTGGGATAGAATGGCTAGGGTTCGCGAATCGGCAGGACTTATATTCGTGGTCAGGGTAAATTGACTAAATTGCCCCGGTTATTCGGGTCATCCACACCCATGCGCGAATGTCACTCGGGATTTCTGGGGACTGATTCAGTCATTTCATTTTGGGCAGGGGAATTGCCGCCGTGCGTGAAATTTTCGGGTTTAATTTGGGCGGGGTACTTTGGGAGGGAAGTTTGGTTCAATATTTTCAGGTTTTGGCTCTATCATAATTTTTCAAGTGCTAAAAATAGCGTTTTTTGTGAAGTGGTTACCCAGAAAATCATCCAAAATGGCACCGATAAATTGTTTTCACAAAGTAGACTTTATTTTATGTGCAATCACCAAAAACATGCATTTCCGAGCTCTTTACCTATTTCCAGAAATTTAAACGACTTCTTGTTGATTTAGCTGGAAATGACTAGATTTTGAACTGCAGCTACCACATTACTTGCCCGTTATTTTTTCAAAATTTAATTTTTAGGTACACAAGTACCTATTTCATCAGAGATACAATAAAATTTTTGCAAGATTTAACCCCTAGATACAAACGGTCATGTCCCCGAGTTGAGCGTATTTTGAAATCGGCATACGAAATTCAAAAAAATCAAATAAATGGAAAACCTTCGCGTGGTATCATTATATGTGTCCTAGTATCCATCAAAAATCATAAACTTGGAATAAGGCAATTTTCTTAAGAAAGTGTTCTAAAAAATGAGGTATCATCTATGAAGATTCATGGCTTTAGGGCCAAATGACGAATGTTATGTCCACATTCATGGTATAGTTTGCTTAAATATTCCCGTATTGGGCACAAACGTGTATCTTGGAACCGTGAACAATGTTGCCGAACAAAATTTTCAACTTTATTACACAAAAAAATCATTTTTCATTTTCCGAGTGCGAAAAATCGGTTATTTTGCGAAGCAACTACCAAAAATATGTTGCAAATTGGGATCACACCATTTTTGTAAAATATGAGACCACATTTGATGTACAAATAACTAAACGGTTGTGTGTGAAATGGTTTCCATCCACCCCTTGTCAAAAAGACAAATTTTCAACGATTCAATTGAAACCGGGTCAAATTTGAACTACGGGTGCCTCGTAGTTTGCTCAACATTTTTTGTAAAAATCATTTCTAGGTACAAAAGTATCTATTTCATCATAGATACACAAAGAGTTCCACAAGATTGAACCTCTAGATACGATCGGTCATGTCCGTCGTTTTGATCGTATTTTGAAATCCGCGTAGATAATTCAAAAAAAATCAAAAAGAAGTACATCCTTCGCAAAGTGTCATTATATGTGACCTAGTTTTAAGGAAAAATAACAAACTTGGAAAATGTAAGATATATTTAAAAAGTGTTCACACAAATGACCTCTCATGTATTAAGATCCATGGCTTTCAGCCCAATTGACCAATGTTTATGCGCTAACCATGACATAGTTTGTTCAAATGTGCCGATATTGCGCACAAGAGTGTATCTTGGAACCATGAACAATGTTGCCGAACAAATTTTTCAACTTTATTACACAAAAAATTCATTTTTCATTTTCCGAGTGCGAAAAATTGGTTATTTTGCGAAGCAACTACCAAAAATATGTTGCAAATTGGGATCACACCATTTTTGTAAAATATGAGACCACATTTGATGTACAAATAACTAAACGGTTGTGTGTGAAATGGTTTCCATCCACCCCTTGTCAAAAAGACAAATTTCCGTCAATTCAGCTGAAACCGGGTCAAATTTGAACTACGGGTGCCTCGAAGTTTGCTCAATTTTTTTGTAAAAATCATTTCTAGGTACAAAAGTATCTATTTCATCATATATACACAAAGAGTTCCACAAGATTGAACCTCTAGATACGATCGGTCATGTCCGTCGTTTTGATCGTATTTTGAAATCGGCGTAGATAATTCAAAAAAATCAAAAAGAAGTAAATCCTTCGCAAAGTGTCATTATATGTGACATAGTTTTATGGAAAAATAACAAACTTGGAAAATGTAAGATATCTTAAAAAGTGTTCACACAAATGACCTCTCATGTATGAAGATTCGTGGCTTTCAGCCCAATTGACCAATGTTTATGCGCTAACCATGACATAGTTTGTTCAAATGTGCCGATATTGCGCACAAGAGTGTATCTTGGAATGGTGAACAATGTCGCCGAACAAATTTTTCAACTTTATTACACAAAAAATTCATTTTTCATTTTTCGAGTGCGAAAAATCGGTTATTTTGCGAAGCAACTACCAAAAATATGTTGCAAATTGGGATCACACCATTTTTGTAAAATATGAGACCACATTTGATGTACAAATAACTAAACGGTTGTGTGTGAAATGGTTTCCATCCACCCCTTGTCAAAAAGACAAATTTCCGTCAATTCAGTTGAAACCGGGTCAAATTTGAACTACGGGTGCCTCGTAGTTTGCTCAACATTTTTTGTAAAAATCATTTCTAGGTACAAAAGTATCTATTTCATCATAGATACACAAAGAGTTCCACAAGATTGAACCTCTAGATACGATCGGTCATGTCCACCGTTTTGACCGTATATTGAAACCGGCATACGAAATTCAAAAAAAATCAAATAAACGGGAAACCTTCGCATGGTGTCATTATATGTGTCCTATTATCCATAAAAAATCATAAACTTGGAAGATGGCAATTTTCTTAAGAATGTGTTCTCAGAAATGAGGTATCGTCTATGAAGATTCATGGCTTTAGGGCCAAATGACCAATGTTATCGCCACATTCATGGCATAGTTTGTTCAAATGTTCCCATATTCTACAGAGACGTGCATCTTGGAACCATGAACAATGTTGCCGAAAAAAGTTTTCATTTTCATTGAACAAAAAAATCATTTTTCATTTTCCGAGTGCCAAAAATGGGTTATTTTGTGAAGCAACTACCAAAAATATGTCGTAAAATAGGAGCGCTACATTATTTGAAAATACTAGACCACATCTATTTACAAATAACCAAATTCTGCATTATTATAAAAATTCTGCATTTCTTAGTCTTGCATTTGAATTTAAAAGAATAATCCCAAAATTGTATTTCAAATTCTTCAAAACCCTATGTAGAGCAATATATAAGATTAGTGGTATTTTGTATTTTATGTTGACTAAAAGCAGTCCCTTATAGTCTATAAGGACAGAGGACATATTTACAAAATTTACAAAATTTATTTGGTTAAAATTGGAGTTCAAAATCAAAAGTTATAAAAGAAAACAGAAAAGAATAAAAAAAGAACAAAAAAAAAGAGTGAACCAGCCGAGCCCAACTCACCGCGCCGGCCGAGTGGAAACAGCCCACTGGGCCCAAGCCCAGGAAATGCTTGTATGGTTTAAGTATAGCAGTGTGCTATATGGACATCAACTAGTTCGTGGCCTAATGGTTACCTACGTTGAGGAGGAGGAGGAGGAGGTCGCGGGTTCGATTCTCCGGCGTGCATTGCCATTTTTGCCAATATATCCTGATATAGGATTGGCGGGCTGGGTGGCGGCGGGTCCCACTTGTCAGCTAGAATGGGACCCGCATGTCAGGTTCTGGCGACTGGGACCCGCATGTCAAGGTTAGGTGGGCCCCGTATGTCAGGGTGTGGGGACGGGACCGTATGTCAGGGTGTGGGGACGGGACCCACATGTCAGGATGTGGGGCTGGGTGGCGGCGGGTCCTACTTGTCAGCTGGAATGGGACCCGCATGTCAGGTTCTGGCGACTGGGACCCGCATGTCAGGGTTGGGTGGGTCCCGTATGTCAGGGTGTGGGGACGGGACCCACATGTCAGGGTGTGGGGGCGGGTACCGCATGTCAGGGTTTGGTGGGACCCACATGTCAGGGTGTGGGGCGGGACCCGCCTATCAGGGTTGGGTGGGTCCCACATGTCATGGCAGTGTGGGCGGGACCCGCATGTCTGGTAGGTGGGGCGGGACCCACATGGCAGCTTGAAGAGGGTTGGGTCCCACATGTCAGGTCAGTCAACAAAGTCAATGCATGTGCTTCTTCTTCTTTACAAAGGGTCCCACATGTCAGAGTGACACGTGGATGAAACTGCTGAGTTGGCTGTCCAGTAGATTGACATGTCAGTAAAAATGACACCTAAGCACTGATACGTAGATATCTTTGCTGAGTTGGCTGCCAACATATGGGAATGACCATTTTAAATGGTCAGAAAAAAGGTCATATATTGATGTTGGCGGGCTTATGACCAATTCATATTCAGAAAAAAAGTCATTTGGTCACAAATTGGTCATAAATTTGTGTTGTTTACACCCCCAAAACCAGCGTGTGACCAATTGGCTCAAAATGGTCACAAATCTATGACCAATATTTTGGGGGTCACTATAAAAGGTCACATTATAGCATATTTCTTGTAGTGAAAGCGCTCGATCCCTCCGTCTGCGCAAACAACATTGTCCCCCGTGATCAGAGATGGTGTTGGCTCCATCTGCACCACAGCCGGCGGCAGGGATAGCCTCTCGAGAGCGGCCTCAGCCCGCTCCAGCAAGCTCCCAACACGCTCCATCAATCCCTGCACAGATTCTTACATCTTGAGCTGAGCCACGACCATCTCATCAAGCTGAGACGCGACCAAGCCTCGCAGCTCTTCCCGCATCAGCTTCGCCTGCTCCTGCTCAGCCCGCAACAGCGCCACCTGCTCCTCGAGGATGTCGGATGGAGCTGTCGGGCTAGCAGGCGCACGACAGTCCATCTCTAGGGTTGGAGACGCCGAGATCGCCGCTGGCTGCGCACGAGATGGGGACCCCTTCTCCCCAAGCTTGGGAGGGGAGGGCAGCAACAGCGGCCCAGGAGCGGTCCAAAGGCCGGCGACGACCGGAAGCCGGCGACATGGAGGCGGGGGGCGCGTGGTTGTTCTTCTTGCGCTGCTCGTAGTCGCGCTCACGGTGGCCAGAGCAGCGGCAGGCGAGGCAACGGATGCCGCCTTCGCAGCCGGCCACGCGATGGCCGGGCTCGAGGCAACGGAAGCACCGACCCCGCACCCGTCGCCTGAAAGCCATGACGCGGTCTTCACGCTCGCGAAGAGGACAGGGCAGCGGCAAGCACTTCTTGTTGCGAACCACCTGCCAAGCATCACCCTCCACCTCCGGCACGAGCAACACTGGCATCCCCAGCTTCTGGTGCGTTATCTCGAGCGGCGGCTGAACAGGAGAAAGTGGCAGGTGGGGAGGGAGATCGACCTGGACAGGAGCCTCCATGGGCGCCTCCTCCAGCTACGACACGAGCACGGGTGCCTCCTCCAGCTGCACCTCCGACACGACAACCCCAACGGGCATGGCGCCGAGGTCGCTGACGACCACGGAATTGGGGACAGTGCGCGGCGAATCCAGGGGGAGCAGCAACACGACAGGTGTGAAGCCGTCCGGGACAACGGCCGGCGGAGGTGGGGGGATCTGGTGAGGTCGCAATGACAGGGTCGACGACGGAGCCGGAGTGGCCGCCGCCGTGAGGGGCCGGTGGTGGTTGGGGACGAGCGCGGGCAGGCCAGAAGAGCTTGGGGTCGAAAGCAGCGGTGGCGGGCGGAGGGGTGGAGGGAGGGTGGAAGGCAGGGCGGGGCTAGGCGGCGGCAGCAGCGGCCGCGGGTGCGCCATCGCGGGAGCTAGGTCATGGGTCGCATCGACTTGTTTATGTTTGTTGTTTATGTTTATGTTTGTTGTGCTCACTCGTTTGCTGTGCTCACTCGTTCGTTCGCTGCTCGTGTTTATGTTTGTTGTGCTCACTCGTTCGCTGCTCGTGTGCTGGGTTGTGTGGGCCCGTTATTCGTGTCGTGGGCCCGCATGTCGGCGTGAGCTCGGGAGTGAACCGTCCCAGGCTGCGTCCGCGCCGCCGGCCGCCACCACGCGCCCGTCGGCAGAGCCGCCCGGCCTCTTGTCGTCGTTTTGGTTTTGGGCTTATCCGGCCTCTTCTTCTCGCTCTCCCTGTTGGCCTCCACGAGCGCGCCTCTCCAGCTCATCGATGAACTTGAGTGGGGACGGCCAGAGCATGGGCTCCGCCGCGACCGGGTTCAGCAGTGGCGCGGAAGGGGTAACCGGGGTAAGGAGGTGGTGCGGGTGTCGCTCACGAGGCGCGCATGCTGGTGGATTCTCGGTGTGGCTCGGGATCGAGCAGCGCGTGTAGGGCAGGAGAGATTGGCCACTCCCGAGCTTGCAGCCATGGCGGACGGGGGCGATGTGTCAACGAAGAAGAAGAGGATTGGAGGCTCTTCCGCTCGATTCGTTCGGCTGGCCCTCCTTCTCCATAGTTGATGTTGCAGCTCGGGCTATCGGGCACGACCATAGGTGACTGCGCGGCAAGGCGCAAAGACACGACGAGCTGGCCCATCAGAGGATTCCGGTGGACACATGACCCAGCAGGGGCACGGACACGACTACGACGCCGTGGGAGGCCTCCGCGTCCATGACGCGCGCGCTATTCGGGCCTCTGGCCGGCTCGGTGTCGAGGCTAGTCTGGAGCTGCGTGGGTCTAATCTAATCAATGTCGCGGTCAAGGTAGCAGGGGCGGCCTCCGCCGCCGGCGCGTCAGAGATGAGGTGGATAACGACGGCGGAAC
Organism: Poa pratensis; assembly: GCA_947311845.1. Taxonomy (NCBI): domain Eukaryota; kingdom Viridiplantae; phylum Streptophyta; class Magnoliopsida; order Poales; family Poaceae; genus Poa; species Poa pratensis. Next base: position 10,881,912 of record CAMZMU010000073.1, read on the forward strand.
ACCACGTCCGCTGGAGGAGGTAGCCAGTGGTCGCGGACCGGCCTGGGCACTGTCGCCAGTAGCTAGGCAGGTCTGGCGCGGGCGAGCTCCGGCCAGATGCGGGCGACCTTCGCGAGGGCGACCATAGCGCGGGCGAGCTCCGGCCAGGCGCGAGCGTGGGCATGGGCGACCTCCGCAAGCACGACCATGGCGCGACCGCGGGTGCTCGGGACCTGTGTTCGTGGCCGACGTCGACGCCAACGGGGCGGAGGTGCTTGTGGAGGTGATGTAAGGTTCAGCGTAGGGAAGGGGCTGCAGACAACAGACGCAACATTTGGCTCGGCATTCTTCTCCTGTGTAGCACGATCATGAGGAAACATCTAGCATGGATGGAGGAGGGCATGAGAGAGGAGTAGGGTGATGGTTTTTGGGAGCAAGCGGGGAGGAGGTAACACCCAAGTATACCCAAACAGTGTTGAACTCGTTTTGGGTTCTGACTGTAATCTTGGCATTAATTTGTACAGTATGAAATTGCTTTCTCTTGCAGAATAGATTGACACAGATCAGTTTGTTACCTTCTCAGGTGTTTTGTTTCATTGATGGGTAATGAGGAGAAGGATTGATACTCACCATGAAGTTCTCTATCAGAAATTATAAGAAGTTTGTGTATCGGACGCAAACCGAACTCTAAGCTGTCCTGGTGAGTTTGCAATGTTTGGCAAATACAGTTATATTGTCATTTTTAGTCCTACATCACCTTGCGGGATGACGTCGTATACCTTGGCTGTAAGCACAATGTTCATAAGTCTTATTCCACTGTTTTTGGATAGATGTGAGGGTTAATAATTTCACCTTCACGATAGGTGTTTGGGGGCAGTTTCTGAAGGTCTTCACATGGCGAAGAAAAAAATGGAGTGCAACTATAAAGGACGAGGATTGACGGACATAAGGCATGTAGTATAATGTTTCACTCCTCTGGTAACCTCTACATATTTGCCAAAAGGAAATGGGTTGTCTTTATGTCCTTTGAGAGCCAAAAGTTTGCCGCCTTGCCTATTTTGACCAAACTTTCTGTTGTTTTCCTTGATGCGCCTATTGCTCATATTGTTGTCTGACACGTTGTCTTGTGTATTTGCTCACTGTGGTTCTTTTTTGTTGACCCCTGTGGATGATTTTATGAGGTGTGTGTGCTTAACCAGTGTAAATATTGAATGCACTACATTGACGATATTGTAGTTCTCCTCAGTTTGTTCTGTAGAACAATACCACTGTACACATTGTAATCGTAGCTACAAGTAGGTCTATCGAGATGCATTTGATTGTCCTGCTTTCTGTATATTTGAGGACATGTACTTATCTGTGAAGAGGTCCTGTATTATGTATACCATAGGATATTTACCTATCCGTTAAGCTGTCTTGGTTTATGCATACCATAGGATACTTAAATTTGATGGTGAACACTGAGCAATGTTGGATCATGGTGATTTGTTGATCACGGCAATCAATTCCTGTTAGGCATACAACACCCTTTGGAGTTCTCAATGATACATCTTTCTTATTCGCTTGGTGAGCAAAATTATTTATTCTGAAATACCCAATGTAGAACGTTATATATATTTTACAAGCCTTTAACTGAAATAAGGTGGAAAGGATGAAAGCACAGGGGAGTTATGAAGGTCTTTTCCATTTATTTTGAACACAATTTTTACTTATCTGATTATTATTTTCAGTTTGCGTCTTTCTCAAAATAACCGGGTTATTAACCATTCGAGATTAAGTTGTGGTTACTTCCACTTGAACGTACCATTGCTACATTATTTACATAGTTATGGAACTTGAAGCAATTGCTGCCAATCTTTGTTCTTTATTTTTAGTTTTTCAGTCACCAATCTACTCCGAAGACAGAATAACAAGCCTCTTTGATGCTAACAGATTGCAACACGGTCTGACATGTTACTACATAGAGTCTTGAGAACCTTCCGGCAACTAAATACATCCTCTATCTATTGTTGTCGTTTAAACCTCTCAGTATTTTTGCTATTAGTTACGCCTTTGACATATTCAAGGGTTTGTCCTCTTGCGTCAGGCTAAAGCTATTTTTGATTATTGAAAATAGGCTTGTGAACTTCAGAGTTGTTAGCCTCTTAGATCTGCAGGTGATGCTTTTGTGCCCCTGCATTTTCATGTGACAGAAACAAGGATTGAATATTAGCTCATGACACTCGACAGATTTTTATCTCTAACTGTGTGGGTAAAATTAATCTAAGAAAAAATGATGAAGTCTAATGTACGGCAAAAGCCTCGAGAGATCATATGGACAATCTTTACATTTTTAACATGGCAAATTACATGGGACATGCAGGGCACTGAAGCTGATCATGTGCTACATGATGAGCTGTTTACTTTCAGATGCTAAGTTGAACTTTTGGTTGTTTCACATTGTTTTATTTGTAAATGCTTTGATAGAATTTTTATTGATATCAAATCTTGTTAAGCAGCAAGCACAACAGATACAATATTGTGATGTTACATGCGAGTATATTTTCTGTTTTCACAGTACTAATCCTTGTGTGGATTTCTTTTGGTTTCATGATTTTTTGTCCAGTTCATGCTGATTTCCTGTGCTACAATATTGTGATGTTAGATACAATATTGTGATGTTAGGTACAATATTATGAAAAATAGAGCCCTACACTAAACAAAAAATTGGACTGCCAGTCGCAATGTGCATTATTTTCATGTCTATGATATCTATAGTTGTCTCATAGCTATAAATAAGAAAAATTTCCTTTTGTTTATGTTACATGTGTGTGAGATGCCGAGTTAAGTGGTTATTGTTTCGTAGTACTTATCAACACACACAATTTGTCTGTAGAAAACATAATTCCAAGCTTGACCCACAAACATAAGAAACACACTGATGCCAATAAACAATGGGCGCAACAAAGCGCGCTTAATCCTTCTAGTCCTACTACATCGTGGGTTGATGTAGGAAGCGGAGACGGATTTGGTGCACGTGGTCGGGATCGATTTTCGTTGGGCAGCGCAGGGTGTTCAGGTCGTGCCCTTGTGGGGATCTGTTCGCTTGTTTAAAACTAAATGTATAGTGGGTAATTCTTGTTAATTTCGGGGGCAGTTTAAATGATGTACCACAAGAAACCTTAATGCCTTTATTATTAGGTATATATATCTCTACTATATAATATGGCTTCAGGTGATGGTTGGTACGTCATTTTTATTTTCAGCTTTACCTCCCACCAAGTCACATATTACGCACTGATGCCACCATACCATTTCGTTTCACCTATTTACGGGAACTGCCACCGCAAATCAAACAGATCGGGAAATTCCCCTCCAAGCCTGCGCTATGTTCGCCCAACGCCGCTGAGATGTGGCAGCGCTTCCGGTTGCAGCAGCGGCAGCGGCCTCGAGTAGTCGAGTGCCACCTGACGACGGCTCTATCGAGCGCGACCCCTTCACCGACGGCATCACAAGGCAGCTTGCATCGGCGAATTTGGGCGCTCCAGAAGGGCACGGGCAGGTGGCGCACGACGTGCTGCTTCCGATGTCGATGACGGAAGAGACCGCTCGAATCTAGCATAGGAGGATCTCGCCGATGACGCTGCAGCGGAAGGCCGAGGCGCTCGAGACGGCGGCCCGCCGGAGCTGGCCGAGCCACCTCTCGTGCTTCAGTTCGTGGTCTGCTGCAGTGCAACGACGCTGCCGTCGTCCACCCGCAACCTCCGGCCATGGCCTAGCGAGTTAAGCTCGTGACCGACGCGCAGGAGACGTCCCCGTCGCCATCCTCGCCTCCCCCGCGGTCCGTTGCCGCCGTCCCTTTAGTTTAGTCCCTGACGAAACAGAAAATCAACCCGCAGTCTGAAATCCACGCTAGCCCAACCCCCAATACCGCACGGAGAGAAGAAATAGAGGCCAACGTCAAGATCCGCCACACCGCCATGGGGTTCCCCTCAGCCACCGCCAGCACCTGTTGAGCCGTCCCTTGCCGGCGTGATGAGCTCCCCCCAGGTAGCGCCGAGAGCCGCCAGACGTCTGGACACCGCGCCGCCTGGCCGCACGCCTCGTGGACGGCGACCTCGACCGCACGTTGTCGGTGTCAATCCAGCGCGCCACCTGGTTGACGGCGACCTTCCCGCTGCATGTCAATCCATGCACGACAGCTTCTAACTCGAGACGACAACTCCAAACACTTTCTTATCCAAGGCCATCGACCGAAGAGAGTGTGTGCTGGTGCGTGAGCTTGTGCTTGGGTCACTTCGCGTGTGCTGTTGTGTGTTGAGACGTGCTGGCGGCGGGGGGTGGATCAGAGAAGCTAGCTAGCAGTGGCGGACCTTGGGCCAAATTCTTGGGGGGGCAAATGGGCTGGGGGGGCTAAAATATGAGGAAGAGGCTGATTTTTCGTTGCCAAATGGGCCAAATACGTGTAGCATATAGGTTGTTTCTTCGTGGGCTGGGGGGGGCCACGGCCCTGTTTGGTCTCCATGAAGGTCCGCCACTGCTAGCTAGCGCAGCGTTGTGTTGAGTGCGTGTCTCTTTGCGTGTGTGTGCGCTGTGCGGTAGGCTAGGTTAGATCGGGTGTGGCCGGCTGGCTGTGGGCTGGCCTGGCCGGCCCAATTAGGTCCACGTTGGATTATTTTACAAGAAAATGGAATTTTAGAGGATTTTAAAATGACATTTAAACAATGCAAAATACTTCCAAACTCTTGTTACGATTAAAAATAAAATAAAAAGTTAAAATAGTCTGGTGAAGAAAATATTTTTGCGTTTCCTTTTAAAACAGCAAAAAAGGTTGACGATCAAATTTGGAGAAAATTTAGGTCGCACCGATAACTATAAACCATGATCTTTTCTAATCCATTGCAACACATAAACACTTTCGTGTCTACTGAGGCAGTGAAAGAAATTTTGACGTTGCGCCTCACATGTATTGAATAGGTTGGTTCATGTAGGAATAATGTCATTGGGCGAGACAAAATAAAGTCCCACTACGACGCTACGACATGCCAAGAAGTATCAAAAATTGAAAGTTTAAGACGGAGGCGGCGTTACTCCCCATCAGAAAAAATTATTTCCGAAATGTTATATATTTTTATTTTTTGCGAGAATGTTGACCCATTGCAACGCACGGGCACTTTGCTAGTAGATTTAATTTGGTTAATACGTGCATTGCAGGTGCACCATTACACTAGTAGTAGTCTAGTATAACTAAAAAGCGAAACACAAAGCACCCATATTTTTTTTAAACGAAGATAAAAAGAGAACGCATATATAAAAGATGAGCAATCAGCTAGCATAGCTCATAGACACTATCATCTGACTGATTCTCCTGTACAGCCACAAGACTTGGCGCAATCTCCGGCCCCTCCTCCATTGCAGCACCGCCAAGCCCCGTCACTGACGTCGCCTCCACCCGCCTTCGGCACCGTCACGACGAAGTGCCGTGATGCCCGTCAACGTATCCGGCCATCGCCAGGCAGCTAACCTCAAGCAGCCGAGACCTCCACAGGTCAAGATCCATGCCGTCACGCCTCCGCGGCCCCAGCAACCTTGCACCACCACCACCTTCACGACGCCGGGGTGGATCCTCACGGCGCGCCCTCACCTCCACAAGCCGCGACGAAATGGAACGCGCCGGAGCTCTCGAACGCCACGACGTCCGCGTCCGCAGGGAGCGGCAGCCGCCGGGGGTCCTTTTTGCTGCCGCCGGGCGTCGTCGACGGGTGAACCATCATGGACGTGCACGCAGAAAGATCGATCCAGAAGCTCGCAGAAAGATCGATCCAGAAGCTCGACCACACTTTTGTCTCACTCTCGATAGGTTCCTTTCTTGGCACCGCGTATCCTTTGCTTGCTGCCAGACGATGCGGTTAAAAATATAATGGCGGCGAGGATGAGATGCTAAAAGGGTAAGGATCGAGGTGTCACGCGGTGGCGAGAGGAGTCAGATGGATCGAGATCGGAGATGGCGTGTCCGACATCTTTTTCAACTGTGCTCTTCCCGCCTTTGTTTGGAGTGCTTAGTGGCTAGTGGGCCAAAACCAAACAGTTTTGATCCAAAAAACAATAAGCGTGTGTTTTTGCTGGGTAAAATGAGCCTGAAAACTTAACATTAATAGGTCGGCCCATATAACTATAACAGATCGGCCCACTTAACTTTGCAGGCCGGCCTGTTTATCTTGAACAAGTCGTTGGTGTGATTGTATCTACCATGTTTTAGACATTCTCAAAAAACAAATCTACCATGTTTTAGAACCGTGTTATGCTGTTAGTAAAGATGATGATGTAATTTTGAACTTAACATAGTTTGCCACGTATCCGTTATGTGCATCTACCATGGTAACTTTTTTCGTGGCTACCCATCTATTATGTATTTATTGAACCGTGGTAGATTGATCTGCCACGCAGTTATCACCACAGCCAATAGTTTGTTGTAAAAAATGTTTTATCCATGAAGAAGTCCCTTCTACCAGGCAATACGGGCATGACAAAAGCCTTTTTTCTCATGCTTGTAGATATATAATACTCTGTACATACTTTCCTAGAAGTATATCCTTTTATCATCGATGTTAAGTTACATAAGATTGATGGAGATAATTCAAAAGGATTCACCATTTTCACGATAAATTAAGCATGTGCGCTCACTAAAAGTGTCCTTACATTTATGCTACCCCTATGATGAAAGTAGTGCTATTTTTGGTACCGATACTAGATAGCTGGATATGGATTAGCTGACTTTTCGAGCGTCATGGTCAGGTGTGTATGAGTCACTGACATCTGGATCCACCATACATAGGGTTCACATGTCCGTAACTCAAAATAACTTGTGATTAGTAGCCAAAAAGTCGATGAATTTTCAGACACATATTGCAACATGTATGGACAACAAACAAGAAAATGTTCCGGTTCTACCAGCTGGTCTATCATCTAGTAGACAAAAACCGACTGGCAACAGGGATGATAATTTCTCATCTCGTTGGGGTAGGATGCCCAGAGGAGGGTTGCAACCATGGGCTCCTACAGGGCCCCTTGTTGGTCCCTTCCTGAGGAGCTTGGTACACAATAGATGACTTCACGCTAACTAGCACGTGTCTGTGTCCCTGCTTGTCAAGGTAGTTGCAAAATTATCTTGTGCCATAGTGGGGGTGGCAAGCGGCAGCGATCGCGATAAAAAAATTGCAATGTTCAGATCTGATTCATACTTCTTTTTATAACTCAGAGAATTGTTTTTCACAGAACAATCTTCGTTATTGATGGATACATGAACTTCCTTTATTTTAAACCAAATACTCGTGGATACTAACTAGTATTACTAATTGATGACAAACATTCATGGCACACACAAAATCCTCCACCAGGTTGAATATTGCAATATGAACAAGGGTTCATATAGCACCATTCATTGCATGTAATGTCGTCACTACATGGTATTGTAGTTTGTTGATCCTTGCACTTCCCTTGAACCATATCTACTTAAAAAAATAAATGAAATGAACTAAGAATATAATTGCATACTATTAAAACTTATTTTCAAGCTGCATATATTCAAGTTCAAAACATGTATCTTCTCCTTACCACAAGACACGAGGAGTGGCAGCATAAAGATAGGCACGATATCAACAATAATGGTAATCTTGCAAGCCATGGTGAACACTTCGAATGGGAGTTTGTTTACACGCCCATGTATTTATAGGAGAACAGTTACATGTGAGGGAGATTTGCCTTAATGTCATAGGATGGAGAATGGGTGCGCATATTAATCAATAGATTTTACACCTACTCACAGTAGTTATTTGTCTATTTATATTTATTTCTCGCAGAATAAATTTTAATTCAGTATCCAAGACTAGCATAGTTGTTAATTAAGATTTAAACATTTTGGTGATATGTATGTGAGAAGGAAAATGCTATATAATTACTCTAGCATTAATTGTTCATTTAAATAGAAAATTTGCATTAGTTGCTGAAGATTGAATGTAGATTTGTATGTCTTTTTCTATATAAAACAAATGTAATAGAACCAATAGGTTTCACACCTTCTTTATTTGTCATAATAATTATTCTTATATTTATATGTGTTTGCCTCGTGATAGATTTTAATTCAATATCCAACTCTCACAGTAGTTGTTGAGATTTTTTTGATGATGTGTAGCCAACCAAACAAATGTTTTATAATTAAAATCCAGCCGTTATTTTGATGATGCGGAGCTACTTAGTGTGCATCAGGGTAAAAAAATACTTTAGTAGTGATTAGCGTATGTAAGTGGCATACTGGTATGTGCACCAGGTTCGACATGCATCGGTGCACCAGGTTCCAAAGGATTTATGTTCTTTCCGGAACAGCCGGCCCCGCTTGGGAGTCCAGTAATTAAATGCGGCCGGATTAAAAACGGGGGTATTATACTGGGCCACGATTAAAACCACCGGAAATCAACGTACTGTTTGGGCTGCTAGAAAACGCGACAGGTTTTGGCCTGCTGGCTGAGAGTGCGCGAGTTCGATCCCTCTTCCGCACATATTATAATCTTTCAGTTTCAAAAAAAGTACTGTGCTGCCACTACACACTATTCACGCAAATGCTAGGCCACGCTGCAATTTTCTAACATAAATATCATAAAAATTGTCAGATAATTCATGCTTCATTTGACAGACATAAACTAGAAATAATTGGCCAATAAATAAGCATCCTTTTTGGCAAATTTCTCAAGCAATTAAATAGCAACAAAAAATTAGTCTTCTCATACATAAATATGCCAAGCACATTGGCGTCTCTCAAGCGAATAGAAATTTGACATACGTAAGCTTCATTTGAAATACATAACCAAGAAAGACTTGTTGCCCATGTTCACAGCCAGCACCTTTGGCTTAGAGAAGCAACAAATGACGACATTGCATGATAGCAAGAAAGAAACCAGGGTTATCAATGGTTCACTCCTGCACAAGATGAAAATGAGGTCAATGTAAGACTACTGTATGGATCTTGCATTAAAAGATTAATTGACTGGTAGTAGCACATGAAAAGATTAACTGACTGGTACTAGCACATGCAAAACATTGTTCTGGCACATGCAACGTCGCCAAGTACTATTCTTAGCAGGAGGAAGAATAGTCAATAATACTCACTGGTCAAGTGCACCATTCAATTAAAACAGAGCAGAAACCAAAGTAGGATTAAAAGGCAACAAACTACTTACATGGAGGCAATTGAATTCCGAGCTTTGCCACTTCCTTCTTCAACCAGAGACCACGAAGCCTTGCATCATAGCTTAAGAAAAGCTCTCGGTTTGCTGCATCTTTGAAAACATCAGAGGCTAGGACTTTGATCTCGTCGGACACGTCGTCCATGGCATTGAGTATTTGCAAGCAACATGGAATGGAGTATTGTTGTCCTTGAATTGATGCTTGTTCTTTCATCCCTGCTTGTTCTCTCTTCAGCTTAACAAAATCTGACATGGTTTCTTCAATGCGTGAGAACGATGTGGCGCCCTTTTGTTTCTTGGGCCTCCTGATTGTGCTCCACTATTTGCACTTCTTGAATTAGCTTGATCACAGCTCCTTTGCACATCTTGATCCTTCTCACAATCTTGAGGCATAAGTTCTTCATCATTGTGAGATTGATAGGAATGACTCCTTCCAGCTGCAGCCATTCTTTCAACATCACTGAACATGTTTTGTCCTTCTTCAAGTGGGCTATTCTCTATCCTTTGACTTGTCATGACACCAATTCTTGGTGGCAGATTTTTCATGCTTGGGATCTCATCTCTTTGACGTTTCCTAGCAATGCTAGGCAGAGGTTGGCTAGAAGTTAAGCAATGCTTTCCTTGGGCAATGTTACCATCATAAAGTTGATCCAATGCCTCATATAGAGGGAAAATCTTGCCTTCAAACCTTCTCAACTTAGAGTCCTCCTACAAAAATTCATCGATTTAGGTGGTCAACTTCAAAAGCAACCATAGCAGCAAAAAGATAGATAGTCCAAGCAATACAGGGCTCATACCTCAACGATTTCATCCCACTTTTCAGCAGTGGTGTTTATCATGCAAGTGGTTGGATTCCAAGCTATGCCACTTCTATTGATAATGGATTTGATGACTTTGTAATCCTTTTTTAGTTGACCCTCTTTATCCTGAACCTGAGACTTGGTAAGCTTTGATTCTGGAAATTGGGAATTCAAATCTTTCACAATTCTGTTCCAGCCTTCAGAAGTCCATCCATTTTGACCACGGTACTGAGAAAAATTGTACTCTGTAAGTGCATCCACAAGCCCCTTTTCATACCATGCTGTCCACCTTGCTCTTTGTGCCATTGAACCTAGGACAAATAAAAAACAAGTTATTGCAGGAGTACACATCACAAATAACAAGTCATTGGACCTACTAACAATAGCAATTATATTTGCAAATAGGACAAACCTTAGGTAACAAAAAAATAGCAAATGGTCATCGAGCAGATCTCCTTTCCACTCTCCGAGCCCTATTTCTTTCATAATCTGCCCACATCCTTTTTGCTATATCGTCTCTAAGAGCATTGCCCAAGTTTCTTTGATTACTTGACGGTGTTGTATCATCTCCAGGCGGCGTGTCTCCACTAGGAAGATCAACATACTTACTAGCATTAATATGCATCTCTTGGGTCTTAAGCCATTCTTCATCACCACTATGGCTTCGGATTATATTATGCAATACAATTGTTGCCACCGGAATTTTGACTTGAGTATCTATTGGATAGTGTGTCGCAACTTTTAGAATAGGAAACCGCATCTTTAGGATTCCTATAACACGCTCTACATGGTTCCTTAGTCGGGCATGCCTAAGGTTGAATAGCTCTTTATAGTCCCTTGGTCGACAATTGCCCCGACTTTGCTCTTTTAGATGGTACCGAACATTTCTATATGGGGCAAGAAACTTTGGTGTATTCGCGTACCCTCCATCAACCAAATAATACTTGCCTTCGGGTACGCGAAATCCAGATTGGATAGCAGAATTCAATACCCCTGCATCCGACGCCGACCCTTCCCAACCACTTGAAACATAAACAAAATTCAAGTCAAAGTCACAAGCGACCATGACATTCTGAGATAGCGTCCCCTTTCTGTTCCTATAAGGCGCAGCTCGTTGGTATTTATCGTCACAGGGACATGAGTCCCATCTATCGCCCCTAAGCAATTCTGCAATAAATATGATCTGTCACTAACTCATATGTGCCATGAAAGGATATAAATTTGTAAGATACATTTCATATATCTATTGTACCTCAAAGTATGGCCAATATAGAGGACTTGATGATATTTTGGAGTGAGGGTCCGTTGATGGGAGCTTGACGAAATCATATGCCAATGAAGTGATTGCATCAATGGATGCATTGATATGTCTATGTACTGTTTCTGGGCTACGCTGGAATCTGTCGGTCAATGTACGGTAGCTAGCATTCCTTGACAGCATGTACATCAACATTCCTAGTTGTTCTTCGACACTAACCCCTCTCAAATTTTCCAAAAGTTTTCTAGATCAAAGATAATCACAAAGTGCTTGGAAAATATGGGACTCCATTCTTAACACATCATAACATCTGGTAGGATGACCATCAAGCAACTCACGGATATACTTAGGACCCGTGAGGACAGAAGTATTAAGAGGAGTTTTATTCTTCTTGGACAATAGATATAATGCCGGAAAAACAAGAAAAACCATTTCTTCATCCTCTTCCTGCTCGGAATCTGTAATCTCCATTTCCATATTACTCATAAAATCCTAAGAAAGCAATCATAAAATGGTATGACAATAAGAAACAATACCGGGAAGAAATAAAGTAGCACAACACTAATCCAGCAAAGCTAATTCTGTTTTTTTACAAAGAAACATGCAACGAGTTGACAAAACTACATAGTTAGAAACAAACAAGTGTAGCAGTTATCAATCAGAGCAGCTAATCTCTATTTTTCCCCATCTATAAAAATGTATGCTTAACTACTGGACCACTATTCAGTTTACAGTTGACATGGTTCTGATGGAAAACAACAATCGGAACAACAATAGTATCCTGCAAGGAGGGATTAGCTGATGCCATCTGAATAGTAAGCAACGGAGGAGGTTCTTGCAAGAATGAGTAAGCAAGGGAGTAGGGTTTTTACCGCAGAAACCCTAGGCCGTCCGCCTGTGCACAGAAGGGCCCGGACTGTAGACAAGAGGTAGACGGCGACGGCGGGGAAGCGCGAGAACAGAGGGACCGCGACGGTTCCAGGTAGAATTGCGGACGGCGATGGCGGCTATGGCAGGGAGGACACGGGCTGGAGGTCGTCGACGTCGGAAGAATAGGGTGCAGGGCGCCGCCGTCGTGCTCCTTGCGGCAGAACGCTCCCTCCGCCGGGTCCTCAAGGCGCCGCCGTCGTGCTCTTGCTCCTCCGCCGCCGACGCGCTCGATCTGTTTTCTCTCTCTGAGTAGCTGGCGTAAAAGAAAGGGACCTCCAGAGGTCCGTGTTTTTTACGGGAGGAAACGGCCCGGAATCGAAAAAAAAAAAAAAACGGCCCGGAATCGAAACGGAGAGGGGAAAAAAAAACAGCGAACCAAGTGCCAAAACTGGGCTCCGTCGGAAACTAGACGGCTCCGAGAAAAACCCGGGTATTGGGCTAAAAAACGACGATCCAAGCGCGCCCAAAGGAATTCTAATATGCAGTTTTTTGTTTGACACTACATATGCAGTCTTTTATGCGTGCTACTAGGTAGAGGGTTCCCTTCACAAAGGTAAAAGCAGAGTAGTCAGAGCACGCCACGTGTGGTCACCAGCGCGAGGCAGAAAAACAAAATCCAACACGGCACGTTCCGGTACGGCGGTACCCGCGTGCGTCGCATGCGTCCTGACCTCCTGGGTTTGAAGCCCCGCGTCCTCCCGCGTACATTCGGCTGCCGGGCATGTACGAGGCCCAGGGTTGTACATCTTGTCGTATGCATGCATGCGTGCTTGCGTACGAAGTGTACATCCTGCCGCATGTATGCGTGCTTTGGGGCTGCCCCTGTTCCCGTGTGAGCTCGTGAGTTTCCTAAATGTACAGAAGTCAGACAGCACGTATGACACCAAAAAAAGTACTGAGATGTACGCGTGGCCGGCTGGTCGTGTACAGATCCTTAGCCTCGCGTACGTCCGTGTACAAATTCAGCATCGGTCGGTGTACAGATTGTTGGTCTCGCGTACGTCTGGACAGTGTACAAATTCAAGAATCAAGTATATACACAAAACACATGATACTACATAGATATAAGTTGTACAAGTAACAGGTTGTACATCTAAAGAGACACAAGTTATACAATTATACAGACACCTGTTGTACAATTATATAGACACAGATTGTACAACTACACAGATAGAGGTTGTACAACTACACAAATAGAGGTTGTACAACTAGACAGACACATGTTGTACGACTACGTAGACACAGTTTGTACAGACACAAATTGTACAACTAGACAAACACAGGTTGTACAGACACAGGCTGTACAAGTATACATGCACATGTTGTACAACTACACATAAATAGGTTGTACAACTATATATAACCAGAAGTACAAAAAAAAGTTCATCGAAACCTATCAACATGAGATCTGGTTTTGAATATCTCGACGCGAGGAGCTCAAAAGTGAAAAAGGTTCGTAATTTGGATAAATGGTTCTCAAAATATTTTGTTTTGAAATTTCAGTTTTGAAGAAATAAAGGAAAAACTGCTCTCCCACCTCCGGTGTCCATTTTCTCTCCTGCTCCCGACTTTCAATCTAGTTGTGACACTTGGCGAACATACATGTAATTGTTGGTACCGCACGAAGGAGAAGACGACACTTGTCAACACGAGATGGGTCCGCTGGGTTCCCTTCGTAAAGGGAACCCTTTTTCTAGTGATTTCGGTCTTTTATGGATTTGAGCGTGTGACCTATTGGGCAGCAGAGCACGCGGCCCATTTAGGAGATAGTGGGAGGTGGGAGGCAACGAGAAATCTTTAAAGATTAGTACAATTTTCACTTTCAAATGTCACACAGTGGGCAAGATTCACCATAAACTTACAAATTAGTTGATTTAACCCTCACACGTACCAAACTGGACAAATAACCCCCTAAGCTGATTTTGGACAATTTTGGTGGTTTTGTGGGATGACGTGGAAATAACGTGTCTTCTGCTGTTAGCGAGGGAGATAACAGCGTTGTGTTTGAGCATGGCCCCATCTGTCATCCTAGATTGGAAGCGCGACTTTTCCTAGCTTGCCACAAGCTCCTGCCGCCGCATCCCGAGCTGCTCGCACCGACGTGCATCGCCGCCGTCTTCGACTGCCCCGGACCAAATTGACGACGCCACCGGCTCCGTCTTGTCCTCCTCTACATCCACGCCGAGTAGTGCGTCCCAAGAGGCTCGGGATTCGGGAACGTCCGCGTCGGAATCGTCTTCCTCGTGGTCGGCCGCCGCTCGCCCGGCTCGATTCCGTCGTGCCAGCAGTAAAGATTTCGAGTTATCGGAGGCGAGCGGAGCTTGAATCTGGATCAGGCGGCCGGGGAGAATCAGCCGGGGCACCGGACGAGGCCGTTCAGGTTGCAGTTTGCGCAGACGCGGAACTTCCGCTCCCGATCGATGTCTGCCATCTAGAGCAGAATTCAGTTCGTTGGTTTTATGTTCTGGTTCTCTGATCGATGTCTTCCTTCGATAGCAGATTTCAGTTGCTGGATTCTCTATTCTGGTTCGCTTAGCATCACATTTCTGAATTCTACTTATCAATAGCTAATCACCGTTTGTGCATCAGTTGGTTGTATTTCTGATTGCACTTGTAATTATTCCTTCGTTTATGCATAACAGCTGAATCTAGCATGGTCATGTTGAACTGAATCTTGCGTGTGCACTGTGTACATAGCCACACAAGCATTACATTTTTTTATCTCTGTTTAGCCTCCCTTGTTTGAACTACTCCCGACAGCCTCCCTTGTTTGAACTACTCCCGACGAAGCCAAAATCGCAAAAAAAGAGAAACTTCTGAGATATTCCAAAGTAAGAGAAGTAGCTGCAAGAAACAAAGGAAAAGAGGTCAGAAAGTAATACAAAAAACACAACAAGAACAAACAGCAAAAATATGAAACAAAAATAGGAAGAACACGGTCTGCAAAAAAATATGTATAGAAACAACAAACAGAGTCAGCAAAAGCTATAAAAATACGAAAGCACAAACCGCACAACCAGTAAATAAAACATATCATTAACTAAATTATATACATTAACAACACGGCTACGATTGACTAATCTACACGATGCGGCCGACTAATCCACCAATGCGTCCGACTAATCCACCCGATGCGGCCGACTAATGCAACCCATTCGGCAGACTAATCCACCCGATGCGGCCGACTAATGCAACCAATGCGGCCGACTAATCCACCCCAAATCTTAGTGGTGCGCTCAACGGGTCTCACCGTTTATATCTTTAGATTTCACATTTGACCGTCAGGCAGAAAAACATAACAATAAAAAATGCCTTAAACTAGACCGAATCAACTTCAAATACAACCGAAATATCCTAAACGAAATATCGAACATCAAAACTCACCAAAATCACAGGGGACACGCGGCAAAACAAACGCGCCAATCCAAGCAAGGGAACCGACCAAGACAACGACATACACATAACATAGAAAATAAGATAAAACAATTTTAAGAGAAACTCGAATAAAATATCGAAACGACAAAAGCAAAGTATCACTCAGACAAAATTAGAACAGGAAACACAAACAAACAATGGAAAACAAAAACATAGGCAACAAACAAATGAACACACAAGAATCACACAACAGCATTAAGAAAACAACGAAATCAATAAGCGCACAACAACATAAACCAAATCAAAGACATAAAAATTTACCCAAAAGAGTATTAGTACTCGTGGCGAGAAACATCTCCACATTTGTACACGGCGAATCAACTCGTCGATAGAAACTGAGACGACGAAAAATAATAGAACGATGAACGGAGAGTCTGTTGAACTGAAATACCCAGCCCGGACACGACAGATCTCGAGAAATACACGGCAGGGCAAGACCAGCGAGGGAGAAGAAAAGGGGGCAAATGAGAGCTGAAGTACCCATTCGATCCAAAACCCAAACTATATACCCGCTCACCCCAGCATAGTGCACAGTGAACGCGACAACCAAATAGGTCGGTTCCGACTAGACGTACCAATGGTGAGACGCCAGCTAGGTCACAGCGTAGGTGGGACGAAGTTTCCTTTCGCGGCCAAACAGTGCAACGTATCTGACTCTCGTACGAAATACCGAGCGTGCCCCGACATACTATAGAAAATACGCAGCACCCCCACGCGCACCGGAGGGATGGACGGAAAACCTATTTCGATAAATGAACAAAATCAGCCAATGGGAGCCACGCAGCGTGAGGCCGACGGGTGGGCCCATTGGCTCCAGGTGGCGTCGGGGTAGGGCGTCAGCCAGAGTAGGTGCATGAAGGTTGGTACGCAGAGCGACTTTGTGAATCCCTGTTCATGCCGACTGGATTATACGGCAGGATCGCACGGTGCTGAGGCAGGGAGCGGGAAGTATCGGACGGTCAGAAAGCTCAAATCGTTGTGGTGCCCTCAATGAGTCTCACCATTTATATCTTTAGATTATTCATCTATATCTATTTTCCTCACAATATATTTTAGTGCAAGGTGTCAAAAGAATATTTTGGTGCAATATCCAACTGTGCCATTTGTTGACGAGATAATTTATTACATAATGTGCATGTGAGAAAATAAATGATTTATAATTCAGCCAGGCAAATTTAGCTCATATAATCATTTACATACAAGATCGCCATTAGTTTGTGGATATCGGAATCATATTTCTGCCAAGAAAATTTAATGTGTGTCACACAATTATCTTGGCATATGAAATAAAAGGTTATATACTGTAGTATTAGTAACATGCGGTGGACAATTTATCTGTTTGAAATATTTTATTTCAGTACCCAAACCTCACATTAGTTGCATGAGATTGAATACACTGGCGTAACTTTATATCGTGTAGCCAAAATTGACATAAGTTTTTTATAGATTGAGGGGAGCTTTTCCGTGGCGTATAGCGGTGGAACAATAGTTTTTGTACCAACCATCACAAAAATCTTTAACATTTATTGTTGACCTTGCATGTAAATGAACACTATGAATGAGATATCCATGGACAAATCATAAATCATTTATTTGCAAAGTACGCATCATCAATAATATTTTTCAATATATGTATTTAATGCTAGATATTGATGTTGGGCTAGAACGTATTGAGAGGGAAATATATATAAATAAAATACTTCTTAGAATGAAAGTCTCCACCGCACAATACTTTTAGACCTATAAATACATATCGAGATAAACCAAACCCCATTCAAAGTGTTACCATGGCTTGCAAGATCATTATCGTTGTCGTCATCACGTCTATCATTATGTTGGCGCCTCTCTTTTCTTGTGGTAAGGAGAAGGGATGTGTTGCTAACTTCAATATATGAAGTTTTCATATGTTGGTTCTTGTTTTAATGGTATGCATGGAATTCTGTACTTATTTCATTGTTTATCTACTTATACAGACACGCTTCAAAGGAAATGCAGGCATTACCCCGAGACTAGAATGAAATGCAGTGGTGATGATGTATGCGGTACATGGTGCTTTGCTGGCTTCTATACTGGTGGTGGGTACTGTGATATTCAGGCTGGTAGTTGTGTGTGTCTGCTTTGTCCACTTGGAGATTAATACTGCTAGCTTGTATCAGTGACTATTTGGTTGAATGAATAAACAACCATGTGGGTTAAAACTTAGAAATCAAAATAATAAAGAATTACCGAATCAGGTTCTCGCGAGGTGTACGTGGTGACTTCGTCAATCTCAAGAACTGATCCGCCGGCTCAGTCCATCGTAGGTGCTCATAAGGATAGTGTGTGCGTGCATGCATTCATAATAGGGGTGAGTGTGTGGTCATGTATGTGAGTGTCTGTGTTGTACTATGTTTCACAAAAAAAAAATGGTTACCAAAAGAAATTTTCCAGGCTACCCATAGTGGAAAGTAATATACACAAAGTATTATATATGATGTAAACTACACGGAAATCAGTTTTGCCTTGTATGTCCAGATGATCGCACTATCTGTACCACCCGATCTCCCACCCCCGATTTTATTTTCGTATGTAATCACGAAGTATGTTCTGTATATGCCAGAGATCAGTCCCACCGCTACAGCTATTTTTATGGACCACCTCCCTGTGAAACACTGACGTTTTGATGGAGACCAATTTTCCTGTACCGTGTACCATCGAATCTGGAGTTCTGGACCAACGTCACCCGTCGAACCTGGACCAAAATTTGAAATTCAAATTACCTAGCAGCGTAAATGCACCACTTGACAAACATCACACATTTATGGTGCCACGTGCACGTACAACTACCACCCAACGGACTGCTTAAGAAGCTTTTTTTTTTTTTTGAAATTGACTGCTTAAGAAGCTTTACGCACTGAAAAATGCATATCTCCACGACCAGCCGACTTAGGCAAACTGACGCAAAACCATTCAATTCACCGGGTACTACGAAAGTACGAAATAGGTAGAAACAAATCTTAAACAAAATTGTATCACAATACCAGGCAACATTTCTTTGCATCTTAAATTAGTTTATCTTACAAAATCCAACGCACACCACCAATTACTCAGAATTCAGGATACAACCACAGAGTTTCTAATTTGCAACCGGTTGTTTTGCTAATGCTACCCCGCACTTCATGCATGTTCCAACTTTTCTGAGTTGATTCGGTGCGTCGTCACATTGCGTCACATTGTTCTTTGTGACCACTACCTCTGCATATTGTGCAGAAACGTCTTCGTTTGCTTAAACATGACGGTGCCCCTTCTCTACTTGTGGTTGGTCTCCCAGCTCTACAGATCTTCAAAGGTGCTTCCAAATCTGCGAGATCACACCCTTCCAGAGCTTCATTGCAATCAGCTTTGTATGACACCAAATCTCTGCACTCCACAGTTGCATCTTTACTAGCTGATGGCCTATCTTCTAGCCCCAACTTGTCTCTCCTATCATGGTATGTTGCAATCACAACCATGTTGCTCATAAAAGGCTCAGTGAGTTTCGTAAGATTCAACACTTGCATCTACAGGATTGAATGCCTATACGTGGAAGACCTTGATGAAGCACGGTCATTCTGATACACCGTCAAATGACTCAGCAGCACATCACTTGCATCCCGTGTCCACCGCTTCAGAATGTGAGCATCTGGTATATTCTTAACTCGAAAATAATCCGTTACCTACATACAAAACGACATCTATTTTAATTACCTAACAACAAATAAGAGATGAAACATATCAGCATCGATGGGATCCTAAAAAGTCATTGGCATGTACCAGAACATGACAGCAAACAACCCTCATGTCCTCGAAGAGTCCGCACTCACACTTAAAGAATTTTTCATCTATACTGATCTTGACCTCAAATGTTACCCTGCTAGCTCCCCTTCCCTCTTTTTTCCGGCTTCATGTGCTTTGCCAAATACACCCGTCATTTTTCCTTCTCTTCCACACGATACGCCCCAGCTGATATAGATTCTGCCCGAACTGTTGAAACATTGACCTCATGTAAATTTTACTCACGTTCTCTTCAATTGGCCAGTTTACACGTAGCACCGCCCTAGCGGCCTAGCCTGCAAGAAAACAGCGGTGCTTATCAATGTGACTAGGATAGCCAGTTTACAGCTCAACTCGACATTATATGTTGACTCATAATTTTGGTCCGCTTCTCATCATAGCTTTCATCTGCCTCCCTGTCACGCTGCAGCCTCATATAGTGCCTCACAAACATGGTCATCGGCAAACCAGGGAACGTATCCCTTTAGCATCATGTTAGCACTTCGCTATGCTCCGTGGTTGCCATTTTGCACAGAAAATTTCTTACAACTATGGCTTAACCCATTTATGCCTCTTTTTATACAGTTGAGTTAAAATTGGGTGCCCCTTGACACTGTACTTATCCATCAGCAAAGACCAAGCTTCCTCGAACTCATCAGTCATCAGGATGTGGTTTATCACTTCGTGGAACTTGGCCCTAAGTTCACTCTTTTTACCTTACAAAGGACTTGATTTTTCTTTTGCCTTTTCAGTAGATGCCACTTGCGCCAACAGTGTACTTTCCAAGGCAACACATTCTTTATCGCAACCTCCATAGCTCTGCTCTAATCTGCCATAACAAATTATTCTGAGTTCGGATGCACTCCCCATACCTCACCAATAATAAAACCACAATTAAAACAAAGAGGACAGTGGTACGGTCAAAATAGTCTTTGGTGCCTTCCGACCATTCATCCTCATAAACTCGGAGAAAACCACTCAAACTCTCAGTTTGCTCATCCCTTAGTAACACACCTCCCAAAAATATGCTTTGGAAGTGGTTGTTCACACCAACAAAAATATCAAAAGGCATGTCGTACATATTTGTCCTAGCTAGTGTCGAACGTAACGACATCACGGAAAACTAATATTGCATATGACTCAATTCATCTGTCCACATTTATTTTATCCTGCTATCAGTATCAGCTAGAACTCTACAAGTAAATCCCTTATCTGTTGCTCCGATCTCTGCAAAAACCTCCATTGTCTTTCTCACGTCGTCATCAGCTTGCTCCTTGCTAATTTTACCGCATAAATTCATAAATGTTCTCTTGGTGAAAGGAACATGACCAACTCTTCCAAAAAAAAAAACTATCTATGATCCTACCTACGATGCAAATATGGATGTTATTCTCTCTCAGATGAGATGGCCACAAAACCTTCTCACCATAGGTAGCAGAAAGCGAGTGGTTCTAGCTAACTCGCTGCTCTGTCATGTTCCATGCAGCAATGGTCGGTTGTTCTAAGTAACCTATCATGATTGGGCCCTCGCAACCGCAAGTCCAAGTCTTCTCCCCCAGGTTTGCCCTGACAGACAATTTTATATTTCAGATACAATGCTCATTCTTTTTTAGGAGATAAACACATGTCAATTGCAAAGAAATCAGCAGCAAAGCTCGCCAATGATCCGCACACCAGTTTTTGCAAAGGCTTTGTCCGCTCTGGGTTTATTAGCCTACTCTTACCATAACGGATGCCAAAACCATGCTCCCACGAATAGAGGCGAGTCGAATGTCATACCTAGTGTCGGCTGGACAACGTGCCACCCTTCTTCTCCGGGTAGCTCCTGAGTCCTGATTGACTTCTCTAACGTGCCAACTCTGTTGGCGCAAGGAGTCTGTTCTGAGGCGTTCTCTCCCACCCTTACCCTGAAACCATTCAACTTGCTTCAGTACAGATTCGCCTCTAAATACAGTCATTTAAATTGTTCCAGAAAGTACGTCTAAAAAATGGGCATCACACAACAGCATGTGGAATTGAACTATGAATTTACTAAACAAGATTCTGTCAGATGTATACTAACCTCTTAGTCCATCCTGGTGCTTCAGGATTCATCCTACACCATCGTCAAGATGAACTCTCTTCTTCACGTTGAAATTGCAAGCAGTCTGACTGTAACTCTGTTGCACATTCACCACTGCTATCTGATTGCCCGACGCTGTCAGCATCGTGGACCTCCACATCTGGCTGCATACCAGCAAACACGCTGAATTCGCCATCCTCCCGATCCGCAATTGCAGGTTGAGGATAACTCGTCTGTCCAAATTTTTTGTTCGAGGAAGGTCGTCTGTCCAATTGCCTCCCTCATCCGCTACATCCCTGCCCGGCATTGCAGCCACCACACCAACGACGCCTTCCTCTCCCACTACGACTACATACCTTGATCTAGTTTATCAAGGTTATCCGCTGAATCTCTAGTCTGCATAGGAATCAACGGTCCCCCAGCAAACATCAATCCCAAATCGCATATATCGACCAAACAGAAAATCCCCTATCGAGTCAGGCTCAACTTACCTCTCCAGCGGGAAATCGCCACGGCTGGTGTTCTTGCTCAGCGGATTCCGACGACGACGCTAGAGAAATCGCCGCTGCTGGGTGCCAGTTCCACCCGCCGGCCTGCCCCCTTTTCAACTATACGTCTATTGACAAGTGTGCCACTCTGAACCCAAATCCAGACAGACACCTGATAACCTTGTCGTCGAATATCTTGACGGCGACGAAATTATGGACCAACAGTACATCAAATTGGTTAACATTTTGTACCATGAGTACAAGAAAATGCACCGTCAAGGGAGACGGACTGCCCTTCTGGCTCGCATTAAATCGCTGCGTAGTGCGTATACGGATACATCGACGCACGAAGAATTCAATACGGTAATTTTCAAAAGTCCGCCTCCGCCTAGCGACTGACAGGAACACATCCCAACGCACTAATGAACGGTCCAGATAGTATGTTCAGCTGGACGTACTACCCAAATCGCCGCCTCCGCTCTCACTGTCCTTTGCACACATTTTTAAGAAAACAACCAACTGAGTTACTTTTGTCACAGCTCTAAAGTGTGCCATTATGAATTTCCGCTCTAAAGGTGCCAAAAAAGTTGTGAAAAATAACACAACAAAGAAGAAAAAATCATGAGATTCTACAAATGTTGATGTACACATGGATCCCTCGCCAGCCCAGCAAAGAACACTAGAAGCAAGGCAGCAAAAGCACAGGGTCCAGCAAAAAACACGCGCAACAAGAAGAAATTGTGCCTTTGATTGTAGTTTCATTCACTTTTGGTTATGCGAACCTGTAGTGCGACCGAACATATTTATTGTGTCATATTTGAATCTTTATCATGAGAACCAGAATGATGCTAGTATCTTGCGTCTTATATGTCTAGTATTTGTGAAATGATGTGCATTTATACAGAGTTACTTCAAATTTATGATCTTTTGCTTTGTACGAAAATGTTTACTGCCCATCAGTTGTCAAAGCTGAGAAATCTCTACAACATACAATCTCCCTAAAATTGGAGCCCTCTCTCCTTCTCTCACATATCAACATCATGATAGGCCCCACTTAGCTCACACTATTTATTTATTTATTTATTTATTTATAGTTCATAGTTTTAAATTTAGTTGAACAAAATTCTATTGGATATATACATGTTTGTACTTATCTGCTAAATCACATGTCAACATCATGATAGACCCCACTGAAAACGTGAAAACACACGTTCGTTGGGAGACACCAAGTGGAAGGTATGAAGCATTGCGACATCAAGTTTTCCCTCAGTAAGATACCAAGGTTATTAATCCAGTAGGAGCAAGAAGCACTTCTGAAGGTTGTTGATGGCGGAGTGTGGCGCGACGCAACACCAGGAAACCAACACCTAACGTGGAAACTGCACACAACACAATCAAACTAATTTGCCCCAACGAAACAGAAAGCATGTCAATCTTCCTGGCTTGCTGAAAACAAATAATTAAATGTATGGTGAGGAAACAGTGTTTAATTGCAGAGAATGAAAGAGAACAATGATTGCAGTTGGTGGTTTTATCAGTTTAAAAGAATGGACCAGGGTCCACAGTTCACTAGTGGTGTCTCTCCATAAAAGATAACTAACATGTTGGGTAAACAAATTACAGCTGGGCAATTGACAAATAGAGAGCACATGAAAATGCATATATATGACAAGATGATTACTATGAGATTTAATTGAGCATTACAACAAGATACATAGACCGTTATCCAACAACATATATGACTAATAATCCACCTTCAGGTTGACATCCGTGTTCCCCGTTGGTATTAAGTTGCAATCAACAAATTATTAAATTAAGTAAAGTGCATAATGTAAACAATACAATTATCCTTAGACAAAGCATTGTTGTTTTACGCCTAGTGGCAACAACACATCCACAACCTTAGACGTTGCTGTCACTCGCCCAGATTACTGGAGGTATGAACCCACTATCTAGCATAAATACTCCCTCTTGGAGTTACAAGCATCTACTTGGCCAAAGCATCTACTAGTAACGGAAAGCATGCAAGATCATCAATAACATATAAAGATAGATTGATAATCAAGTATCAATATTCACGGATCCCAGCAAACATAACATGTAGCATTACAATAAGGTGATCTTGATCATGATATGCAGCTCACAAGATCTACACATGATAGCACAAGGAGGAGAGACAATCATCTAGCTACTGCTATGGACCCGTAGTCGAAGGTGAACTAATCACGCATCACTACAGAGGCAGGCATGGTGATGTAGAGCCCTCCGATGATGATTTCCCTCTCCGGCAGGGTGCTGGGAAGAGCTTCAGAACCCTCCCGAGATAGGGTTGACGACGATGGCGGCTACGGAACTTTTCGTGGAATATGACTCGGGTATTTAGGGTTTTCGCTTCGGGAGGAATAAATAGGCAAAGGGTGGCGTCTGGAGGCACCCGAGGCGTCCACACCACCCCTCGGCGTGGCCAGAAGTGGGCCGCGCCGAGCCCTGGCATGAGCCCCTCGTGGCTCATCTTCGTCTCCCCTTTGGACTCTGTGTACGTGTCGAAAAAATAATTGGGTTTATCCAAGTTTTGTCCAATTCTGAGAATATTTCCCGAAAAGCTTTTCTGGAATACAAAAACAGCAGAAAACATGAACTGACACTGTGACATCTTGTTAATTGGCTAGTCCCAGAAAATGCATAAAAATACGATGAAGTGTATCTAAAATACGTAACAATTGGTATAATATCAACATGGAACATCAGATATTATAGATACATTTGAGACGTAACAAGCATCCCCAAGCTTAGTTCTACTCGTCCTCGAGTAGGTAAACGATAAAAAGAAAATAATTTCTGAGGTGGTGCCACGTGCCGTGGCAAGATATTTGAAGAGATCAAGGAAATCATTTTGTGTCGGAGAAACCGACATGACGGAAGGTGTCGACAGTAGTTGGAGGACTGGTTTTGGGTATTTCGGTTCGACCGACATATATATGTCGGATAGTTGGTCAAGTTGGTTTGCTTGTTTAAACCTGGTGTGGCCCTTCATCCGAGTCTGCAGGACCGCACCAGTTTCGGGGACTAATGTCGGGGGGCTACCCCCGGGTAGGGTCAAGGTACGGTATAAAGCATGTCCTGGAGTGGACCAAGTTACACTGAGACCGACATAACCAGGTCCGGAGGGGGCCGGGTTAAGATGTTGGTGCAAACTGACATAAGCTAACCGGCATATGCAGACCGACATAACCTGACCGACATATGAATGTCGGTATCATCATGGTTTCTCTTATGTGCAGGAGAGAATAATCAAGGAAGGGGAATTCGGCATATCCATGCCAGGTTAACAAAGAAGCGGTGTCTTACCCCGGTTGGAAGTCAATGGAGCTGTCTCATCCCGCCTGACACGTGAGCGTGGCAGGCCGGATATCACGGGAGCGTGGTAGGCCGGACGGCGTGGGAGCGTGGCAGGCCGGACAGCGCGGGAGCGTGACAGGTCGGATAATGCGCGTGCGATGTGACCAGTCCACCTATCACTGACCATGCAAGTACAAGGGGACAGTGTACCAGGCATGGGCAAGCCACGTCTTGTCCAGGCAGAGGAGACCATCATGATCACGCGCCGCTCCCGAATATGCGCTGACCATGTGTCGTTCCTGGTTATGCGCTAGACGCAGGAGCACGTGGCTACAGTGCGCAAGGCAAGACCGTTGCTTAACAGCCAACTATAAATAGGCCCCTTCCCCTCCTGCGTGGACAACGACGATGACCACGAGACATTTTCCCCCATAGTTACCTTCTTCTTCCTTGTGCTCTTCGCCATAGCAGCGAACATACAGCTCAAGGAGCATCATTGTACTTGTGACATATCCATATATAGAGAGAGTCAGGCAGGAGTAGGAGTCTTTGATGCGTGTAAAGTCACACGTCCGTTGGGAACTCCAAGAGGAAGGTATGATAAGTGCAGCAGCAAGTTTTCCCTCAGTATGAAACCAAGGTTATCAAACCAGTAGGAGATCGACGTTGCTCTGAAGGTGTCAGCGGCGTCAGAAAAAGTGGAGTTGAAGGGGAGGTCCGACTCGTCGACTTGGAACCTGCACACAACACAACCAAACTACTTTGCCCCAACGAAATAGTGAGGGTGTCAACCTCACCGGCTTGCTGAAAACAAAGGATTAGACGTATAGTGTGAAAAATGATGTTTGTTTGTAGAGAATGTAAAAGAACAATGATTGCAGTAGGTTGTATTTCAGATGTAAAAGAATGGACCGGGGTCCACAGTTCACTAGTGGTGTCTCTCCATAATAAAATACTAACATGCTGGGTGAACAAATTACAGTTGGGCAATTGACAAATAGAGAGGGGCATAACAATGCACAGACATGTCAAGATGATCACTATGAAATTTACTTGGGCATTACGACAAAGTACACAGACCGCCATCCAGCATGCATATGTGTCTAAATAGTCCACCTTCAGGTTAGCATCCGCACCCCTTCCAGTATTAAGTTGCAAGCAACAGACAATTGCATTAAGTATGGTGCATAATGTAAACAACACTAATATCCTTAGACAAAGCATTGCTGTTTTACCCCTAGTAGCAACAGCACATCCACAACCTTAGAACTTTCTGTCACTGTCCCAGATTAAATGGAGGCATGAACCTACTATCTAGCATAAATACTCCGTCTTGGAGTTACAAGCATAAACTTGGCCAAAGCCTACACTAATAACGGAGAGCATGCAAGATCATAAACAACACATATATGATAGATCAATAATCAACTTGACATAGTATTCAATATCCATCGGATCCCAACGAACACAACATGTAGAATTACAATAATATGATCTTGATCATGATAGGCAGCTCACAAGATCTAAACATGATGGCACAAAAGGAGAAGACAACCATCTAGCTACTGTATGGACCCGTAGTCCAGAGATGAACTACTCACGCATCACTCCGGAGGCAGGCATGGCGATGTAGAGCCCTCCGGTGATGATTCCCCTCTCCGGCAGGGTGCCGGAGGAGAACTTCTGAACCCCCCGAGTTAGGGTTGACGGCGGCGGCAGAGGATGTTTTCTGGAATAATGGCTCGATGTTTTAGGGTTTTCACGTCTGGGGGAATAATGTAACATCCCGAAGTTTGAGAACCTAAAAACTCGATTAAAATTTCCACTTTTGTGTTGCATTGCATCATGGCATCCAATTTTAACTTGCTAAACAACACACAAATGGTTTTGGCACCATTTAAAAAAACAAATGCCAAACTTGTTCAATTACAAATTCAAATCAATGAGAGAATTCAAACCTGCAAAACAAAAGTACTTTGACCTCTTATATTTGTCAAGGAAGTTCCAAGAGTTCAAATTAATATTTTGCACTTGCTTTGAAAATTCCAAGGTAATATTATTTTGGGAAATTAGCAAAATTGCCATAATGAAAAACTATGAACAAAAGTTGTTCAAAACATTTTATTTTGGAACACCAAATTTTGTGGAGCAACTAAATGTTAAGGGAGCCTTCCCGAATAATTTCATAAATTTTGGACTTGGTTAAGAACGTCAATTAAATGTTCTAAATGACTGGAAGAAAGGAGATGAAAACAACTTTGTTCTGAAAAGTTTATCCAAATGATCTGCAAATTTTACCAGTGGTGCTTCTTGGAAAATAAGAATTTACTACAAAGTTACATCAAGTTTTGAGATGTTTATGTACTTCAATTAATGGGGTTACTGAAATTCCAAAAAAGAAAAGGAGGCAAGGACTCCCTCGTAAATAAAGAAATGCAGCCAGGGGGTTTTTCTGGAAAGCGTCGTCTTCTCTTCTGTAGCGACCGAGCCGCTGGAGCTCGACCGCAACCGTCGTCGCCGTGCCGCGGCCGAACCAGCACCGCGCCATGCCCTCCCCTGCTTCCCCTGGACCGCGTGAAGAGCAGAGGAGCACCCAGCGACAGTCCTCTCTCTCTCCCCGTGGTCTTTTCCCTTTTCCTCCCTCCCCATTTCCCTCGCCCCGAGCTTCCGAAGCTCAACCATGGCCGCCGCCTAGCGCCAAGGCTGTGGTCCTCCCCAAGCGAATCGAGCGCCACCAGAGGCTCCACCGTGTCATCAGCTCCTTCCCCGCCAAAGGAATCGGCCGGAGACGCCGCGGATCGACGCCGCCGTGTTCTTCTTCGCCGCTGCCGCCCGAGCTCCGCCGTGAGCAAATACGTCGCCGTCGCTGCATCCTCCGGCCTCAGAGTTGCTCCGTCGTCTCGTGGTGAGCTCATGACCTTGCTGGCCCTTCCCCTCTCCTCCTAGCGCCACGAGCCATGCCGTTCGACGTAGTCCACGCCGTAGGTCGCCGTTGCCTGGTTTCATCGGGTACAAAATCCCTTTTTCTCTCCTCGCTCGGAATCGATTCAGAACACATCCGGAATTCCGGATGATCGGAAAAATCCGGCTATCTACTGACTTGATTCCGGCAGAGTCCAGTACCGAATTCGCGTTTCCCGGATTTGGTTCGGAACCAGCTTGGAAATTCCGGATGATTCGGAATTCCGAGATTATTCCGAGTTGTCCAGTACCAAAAATATCCCTGTTTAAGTTTTTGCCTCCCTATTTTGGGTAAATAATTATTCTGTGTTGGTTTAACTAATACCCAGGGCATATTTAAAAGAGGGAATTCTAAATGTAATATCTTGTTATCGGTGATTCAGAAAAATGCGTGCATCATACCAAAATGTCCAGAAAAATGTGAGCTACCCTCTAAAATAAATATCCTGCTCATGTCATTTCATCTACAATTTAAATCCTAGGGTTTCAACTACATTGTTCAACAAGTAAATTTGCCGCTTTACTTAAATCCACGGTATATTCGAGATGTGCCCCTTGCGCGTCCGAACTCCGTTTAAATTGAATAGATTGAATCATCCCCCTCCCGGGGATTTAAAAATGTCATGTCATCATGTGTTTGCGCATTGCACCGATGATATCTGTGGTTTTGATTGTTCCTCTCCGATATTGTTTGTGCATCGGTAGATCAAGGAGTGGAAGTGCCACTACAGTATCGTGAGGATCTATACTACCAACACGCTGATCAAGGCAAGCGTAATCCCCATCTGAGCATATTTTATCCTATGTTTCTGCAAATATTTTCTCCACTATAATATTGCATGCGGTTCCAAATGACAATTTAATTCAGATTAGAGTATCCTATAGTTGCATTATGATTCCGATGCCAATACCTGTTTCCCTCCTATTATCCATAGGTTTGTATTGTTGGTCTGAGATACTTAACTATGCAATGTTGATGCTTAGCCATGCTTAGTTAAATGTTTATCCGTCCGTTGGATATGTCATGTTGGGAACAGGTGTGGAAATGTTTGGATGATGGTGGAGGGAATTGTGGTGACAGATAATAAAATGCTTAAAGGTGGGGATGAGAGGCCACTGTGGTTGTGGTGCTTTGTCTCGTTCTCGCCGCCTAGGTGCGAGTTCTTTACCTCCCGAACCAAGACTAAGCGTGCAACCATGCGTGGGGCCTATGCATTCGCAGTGTAGGAACCCTCATAGACTAAATAACTCGGGCGGGGCTAGCCAGGGTCCTCTAGTTCGGGCTTCCATTTGCGCGTGCGTGATGATGGTGGTATGAACTGGGATGAGGATGGTGGTGTTAGGAAAATGAGTGGCCGTGGGGCAGGGTGTTGGATCTCGTGTCCTGCCGCCACTGATGATCCTGGAAGGTCCTTAACGAGGGAGAAGTCGACACCGCTCCCACCCAGCCGACTTTTCAAGGAAGAGAGCTAATTGTACAGGTAATGGGCCGGACGGTACGTGTGGCAAACATTGTACACCCCTGCAGGGTAAATCTTTTCGAAAAGCCGTGTCCGCGGTTATGGACAACTTGGGAAAGGACGATAAGTTCATAGAATAACTTGAACAGAATGATTAAAAAACTAGGTACTAAAGGTACCACTCAAGATTGTAAGGTTGACTTCCTCGAGGGTGATTCGGGGAGGTGCCTTGGTGAAACAGGTACTGTGGTTGATGATGAGGGTTGATGTTGAGAAAAGTGTCAAGAAAAGAGTCCCTTCTTACCCCTTTTGAAAATACTCTGAATAGTCGATGCCATTGAGTTATGTTTTCATAAATAAAATCAGCTTTATGCAAAACAGCCATAAAATCTTGAAAGCCTCATCGAGCTAAAGCTCTATATATAATCTTGCGAGTTCGTCGAACTCAACGTCGTTTGTTTTGTTTCAGAGGAGGATTTCACCGATCTCGAAGGTGGGTTCTTTGTGGACGTCGACGAGTAGTCTGGGGTTCCCAGGTGGCAGCTTGGGACATCCCGGAACAGCTGGCGCTGGATGTTTATCTGTAGGCCTCTTAGGCCATATTTGGTTCTTGTTGTTTAGAACAACACACTTCGCTTCCGCATGTTGTACTGTTGGGTCTGTGACCTCTGGTTGTATTTTTGCTATCTTTCTCTATTATAAGAGTTGAACTATAATGATTTGTGTCGTAGAGTCTATGATGTGCCAGTTGTTCCACAAGTCTTGATCTCTCTATTATGCTTTGATAGTTGAGCCTGTGTTAAGGCATCAATCGGGGTGTTGCGTTGTCGGTGATCTATTCCGAGCAACGCCTGCCAAAGGTTTTGGCCGGGGATTGGTAAACCCGTAACCTCCTGTTGTATCGCTTAACCGGTGACACTCAGCATCACTGTATAGCAGTCAGGTCGGGGCGCCACAAGTTGGTATCAGAGCCGTACTGCCTGTAGGAAACCCTTCTACTGGTCGACGTTGAGTCTAGTGTTTGTGAAAATATTTTAACCTAAAAATGAGTTGTGAAAACCATCTTAGGATTCTTTTTACTCCTTACCTGGTTACCCTCTAATCTCGGAGCAATCTTACCTCTATTTGATTTAAAAAGGGTTTCGTTATCTCATCTGGTGTTTCAAAATTAGGTGACACGTTGGGTGGGCCGTTCCTAAATCTGTTAACCTGTTACTCCAGCTCACGAGATACAAATAGGCGTCGGAGTAGGAACCACGAGATCTTAAAGGCTGGGATCCATCTCTAGCTATGTATCAGGTTGTCGGATTCAGAGTCTCCAACTCCTTTTGCTGGACTGATGCAACTCCAATTCTTCAAGACCACGGTTAAAACCCAGAGAATGGAGGAGCCCAAGGTCTTGAACCGAAGGTCCCGGATTGTGCTGTGATTCTGGCATGTTGAATTGTGTGGGTTGTTACCCATGTGATCGTTATGCTATTTATGATTCTTGGCACATGAAGCTGGCCTTTAACCCAAGTCCTTTATGTGGTATGTGTGGTAAATGGTTGAACCTTAATCTACCACACTCTGATGACTATGTAACTTTACCTCTGCCATAGCTGGAGATTCTGTCTTGGAATCATCTGGGTTATGACCAGAATTCTCTTAGCAAACCCCCATCTATGTTCATGACTCTGTTGCATCCCTCCTTCTTGGGCATGGTTATCACAATGGAGTAATGACCGGTGCATCCTCAACATCTTAGGATTTCTCCTGAGCATGTTTCTTACTCTGATCTGTTTCCCGACCTTTGTCTGTCTGTTGACAGGAAAGTTTTATCCTGCGTTGGTATGTTCCGATGCAAGTCACTCCCTTGATTCGTCAAGACTTTCACTTCGGGATTTTAGGAGAAACAAACTCCAGTACCTTGTCCATTTCTCGGACCAGGTCAAAGTATTGTAATCTGCAGAATAAGGGCCGTGTCTAGCTTTTGTGCTGCTCCACCTCAGAGTGTCACACTCTTTTATATCAAGGGGTCGTGCTAAGCCCCATGATCTTCTTGATGAAGTGATGCTCTTACAATTCATTACTCTCCGTTGTCCGAGTGACTCGTTACTCGAGAAGGATGAGACGTGAGTAATGATGTAACTATCGGATATTCTCAGCAGTTCTTACTGTGCCGAAATCCAAGAACATTCCTTGTCCTTCTTATTAGGATTGGTTAGCCGCTCAATAAGTTGAGTTTGACAGTGTTCCAAAGTTCGTTCTCTCTGGTGCCCGTCCTCGGTCAAAGAGCTAGGCTTGTGCCGAAGCTCCCAAGACCACCTTGTTGTGCCTTGAAAGGGGTGAATTCTCTCTCGAACTTAAGACATATCGGTGGATCGTGATATTCTGGGGGTCTTCCTAGAAGTATCGCCAGGTTGTCACCTGACCGTGATGTTGAGCTTATGAGTAAGCTGGTTCTTTGAACAACTCCCTTCCCCAAGAAAATCATGCTGGATGTCCAGAATTATTCGGTTGAGCTTAAACAACTTGGAGAGTTGAAAGACCAAAGCTCCATCCGATATAGTTCCTTCCTAAAGGGATGTCTAGTATGTCCGTGTTGAAGCGAGGCGGTATCTCCTCTTTGGATATGCTAACCTCTAAATCTTTTGATTTGAATTGGGCTATCGTCAAATCAAACTCAGACCTACCTACCTGAATGTGTTAGTCTGACCAATACTTATGCCCCGTTCTGGTGAAATATGAGTCTACCGTCTTGGAGTATCTGGATAAGTTTGTTGTTGAGCCCATCAACTACCTTCTTATCTTCTCCATGTTTGAGGAGATTCATATTGGATATTGGGCGTTAGCATTGGAAAATTGTTAGAACTGACTTTGTGTCGTCACAAGGTATGTGTTCTGGAAGTTAGAAGTGACCGCCTCTGGTTCACGTGCAATTGCTGAAAGATGTCGCCGTGGATCTGAGTGAATTGTCTGGTTTCCTCAAAATCATTTCAACTCGATCATGCATGTGTGGAATATTCTCGGAATGGAATGTTGTTACCTCCATTTCTTGAGAATTTTATCGATGCATCCAAGCCACTGATCGAATTGTTCCAGAAAGAGAGGAAGTCTGAGAACTTCTTTTGTCTTCGTTGGTGTTTCCCCAGCAGAGACTCAAAGGTGTATCGTCGCAAGTACTTCGAGTAGGTGCTGATGTACTCTGACAAGTTGCTAATCCGCAATCTCGTTCCTCCTTTGGAGTTAGACCTTCTAGTCCAGCTCCTGGAGTTCTAGCAAAAGTAATTCCGTGGCAAAGATTCCCTATTCCTACATGTGGAGTCTGAAGTATCTCTACACCTGACCAGATCTAAATCTCAATCAGAAACGATAGTTGGTGATCGCCAAGAAGCTTGTTCCCGATGTCTGGAAAATCAAGAAGTGTTCCCAATACGAACGTTTGCGGAGTTTCTGAAGTTCTCCATGTCCATCTTCTCGACCCTTCTCCAGTGATCCGAAATGCTCCTCCGTGAGGAAAGTTCTACTCAAGCTGTTTGGTAGAAGTTGCCTCCTCATCTGTTGGAATCTGCTTTGACATTCGTCTTCAGAAATTCAAGGCCTTGTGCAAAGTTCATATTCTAAATCTTTGAGAAACAATTGTCTACCAACTGGAAACTCCTTATCAATCTCCCGTCAAACGCATGTGTCTCCTAACTGTCAAATCGAGGGATTCTTGAAGTCTCATCCTAAGTTCTACTAGGAGGTACTCGGTCGTTGTATCCTTACAAAGACCCATCCTTCCGGAGAGGTTTCCTTCTTTTCTATGGTGTACGTTGGTAGTGACCTCGAAGTGAAGCCGATGAAGATCTTCATAGTGCACTCGATCAACCTCTTCGAGAAAGAAGCCACATGAAGCGAGAAGATCGTGTAGTACCGTTGTAACCCCTTCTCCCTCTTTCCTACTCTAAGAATCTCGGGACGAGATTCCTATAAGGGGGTAGAATTGTAATAGCCCAAAGTTTGAGAACCTAAAAACCCGATTAAAATTTCCACTTTTGTGTTGCATTGCATCATGGCATCCAATTTTAACTTGCTAAACAACACACAAATGGTTTTGGCACCATTAAAAAAACAAATGCCAAACTTGTTTAATTACAAATTCAAATCAATGAGAGAATTCAAACCTGCAAAACAAAAGTACTTTGACCTCTTATATTTGTCAAGGAAGTTCCAAGAGTTCAAATTAATATTTTGCACTTGCTTTGAAAATTCCAAGGTAATATTATTTTGGGAAATTAGCAAAATTGCCATAATGAAAAACTATGAACAAAAGTTGTTCAAAACATTTTATTTTGGAACACCAAATTTTGTGGAGCAACTAAATGTTAAGGGGAGCCTCCCCGAATAATTTCATAAATTTTGGAGTTGGTTAAGAAAGTCAATTAAATGTTCTAAATGGCTGGAAGAAAGGAGATGAAAACAACTTTGTTCTGAAAAGTTTATCCAAATGATCTGCAAATTTTACCAGTGGTGCTTCTTGGCAAATAAGAATTTACTGTAAAGTTACATCAAGTTTTGAGATGTTTAAGTACTTCAATTAATGGGGTTACTGAAATTCCAGAAAAGAAAAGGAGGCAAGGACTCCCTCGTAAATAAAGAAATGCAGCCAGGGGGTTTTTCAGGAAAGCGTCGTCTTCTCTTCTGTAGCGACCGAGCCGCTAGAGCTCGACCGCACCCGTCGTCGCCGTGCTGCGATCGAACCAGCACCGCGCCATGCCCTCCCCTGCTTCCCCTGGACCGCGTGAAGAGCAGAGGAGCACCCAGCGACAGTCCTCTCTCTCCTCGTGGTCTTTTCCCTTTTCCTCGCTCCCCATTTCCCTCGCCCCGAGCTTCCGAAGCTCAACCATGGCCGCCGCCTAGCGCCGAGGCTGTGGTCCTCCCCGAGCGAATCGAGCGCCACCAGAGGCTCCACCGCGTCGTCAGCTCCTTCCCCGCCAAAGGAATCGGCCAGAGACGCCGCGGATCGACGCCGCCGTGTTCTTCTTCGCCGCTGCCGCCCGAGCTCCGCCGTGAGCAAATACGTCGCCGTCGCTGCATCCTCCGGCCTCAGCGTCGCTCCGTCGTCTCGTGGTGAGCTCATGACCTTGCTGGCCCTTCCCTTCTCCTCCTAGCGCCACGAGCCATGCCGTTCGCCGTAGTCCACGCCGTAGGTCGCCGTCGCCTGGTTTCATCGGGTACAAAATCCCTTTTTCTCTCCTCGCTCGGAATCGATTCGGAACACATCCGGAATTCTGGACAATCGGAAAAATCCGGCTATCTACTGACTTGATTTCGGCAGAGTCTAGTACCGAATTCGTGTTTCCCGGATTTGGTTCAGAACCAGCTCGGAAATTCCGGATGATTCGGAATTCCGAGATTATTTCGAGTTGTCCAGTACCAAAAATATCCCTGTTTAAGTTTTTGTCTCTCTATTTTGGTAAATAATTATTCTGTGTTGGTTTAACTAATACCCAGGGCATATTTAAAAGAGGGAATTCTAAATGTAATATCTTGTTATCGGTGATTCAGAAAAATGCGTGTATCATACCAAAATGTCCAGAAAAATGTGAGCTACCCTCTAAAATAAATATCCTGCTCATGTCATTTCATCTACAATTTAAATCCTAGGGTTTCAACTACATTGTTCAACAAGTAAATTTGCCGCTTTACTTAAATCCACGGTATATTCGAGATGTGCCCCTTGCGCGTCCGAACTCCGTTTAAATTGAATAGATTGAATCATCCCCCTCCCTGGGATTTAAAAATGTCATGTCATCATGTGTTTGCGCATTGCACCGGTGATATCTGTGGTTTTGATTGTTCCTCTCCGATATTGTTTGTGCATCGGTAGATCAAGGAGTGGAAGTGCCACTATAGTATCGTGAGGATCTGTACTACCAACATGTTGATCAAGGCAAGCGTAATCCCCCCTCTGAGCATATCTTATCCTATGTTTCCGCAAATATTTTCTCCACTATAATATTGCATGCGGTTCCAAATGTCAATTTAATTCGGATTAGAGTATCCTATTGTTGCATTATGATTCCGATGCCAATATCTGTTTCCCTCCTATTATCCATAAGTTTGTATTGTTGGCCTGAGATACTTAACTATGCAATGTTGATGCTTAGCCATGCTTAGTTAAATATTTATCCGTCCGTTGGATATGTCATGTTGGGAACAGGTGTGGAAATGTTTGGATGATGGTGGAGGGAATTGTGGTGACAGATAATAAAATGCTTAAAGGTGGGGATGAAAGGCCACTGTGGTTGTGGTGCTTTGTCTCGTTCTCGCCGCCTAGGTGCGAGTTCTTTACCTCCCGAACCAAGACTGAGCGTGCAACCATGCGTGAGGCCTATGCATTCGCAGTGCAGGAACCCTCATAGACTAAATAACTCGGGCGGGGCTAGCCAGGGTCCTCTAGTTCGGGCTTCCATTTGCGCGTGCGTGATGATGGTGGTATGAACTGGGATGAGGATGGTGGTGTTAGGAAAATGAGTGGCCGTGGGGCAGGGTGTTGGATCTCGTGTCCTGCCACCACTGATGATCCTGGAAGGTCCTTAACGAGGGAGAAGTCGACACCGCTCCCACCCAGCCGACTTTCCAAGGAAGAGACCTAATTGTACAGGTAATGGGCCGGACGGTACGCGTGGCAAACATTGTACACCCCTGCAGGGTAAATCTTTTCAAAAAGCCGTGTCCGCGGTTATGGACAACTTGGGAAAGGACGATAAGATCATAGAATAACTTGAACGGAATGATTAAAAAACTGGGTACTAAAGGTAACACTTAAGATTGTAAGGTTGACTTCCTCGAGGGTGATTCGGGGAGGTGCCTTGGTGAAACAGGTACTGTAGGTTGATGATGAGGGTTGATGTTGAGAAAAGTGATCAAGAAAAGAGTCCCTTCTTACCCCCTTTTGAAAATACTCTAAATAGTCGATGCCATTGAGTTATGTTTTCATAAATAAAATCAGCTTTATGCAAAACAGCCATAAAACCATGAAAGCCTCATCGAGCTAAAGCTCTATATATAATCTTGCGAGTTCGTCAAACTCAACGTCGTTTTTTTTGTTTCAGAGGAGGATTTCACCGATCTCGAAGGTGGGTTCTTGGTGGACGTCGACGAGTAGTCTGGGGTTCCCAGGTGGCAGCTTGGGACATCCCGGAACAGCTGGCGCTGGATGTTTATCTGCAGGCCTCTTAGGCCATATTCTGGTTCTTGTTGTTTAGAACAACACACTTCGCTTCCGCATGTTGTACTGTTGGGTCTGTGACCTCTGGTTGTATTTTTGCTATCTTTCTCTATTATAAGAGTTGAACTATAATGATTTGTGTCGTAGAGTCTGTGATGTGCCAGTTGTTCCACAAGTCTTGATCTCTCTATTATGCTTTAATAGTTGAGCCTGTGTTAAGGCATCAATCGGGGTGTTGCGTTGCCGGTGATCTATTCCGAGCAACGCCTGCCAAAGGTTTTGGCCGGGGATTGGTAAACCCGTAACCTCTGGTTGTATCGCTTAACCGATGACACTCAGCATCACTGTATAGCAGTCAGGTCGGGGCGCCACAAATAAATAGGCGAAGGGGCAACGTCGGTGGAGGCGTGGGGCCCGCTCCCCATAGGGTGGCGCGACAGGGGGCCCACCCGCGCCACGGTATGGGGACGGCGCCCTGCTGACCCCCTTCGTCTCTCCTTCGGACTTCGTGTACGTGTCAGAAAAATAGGCATCTGGGATTTTGTTTCGTCCAATTCCGAGGATATTTCCAGAACAACTTTTCTGAAACCAAAAACAGCAGAAAACAGGAACTGGCACTGTGGCATCTTGTTAATAGGTTAGTACCAGAAAATGCATAAAAATGCTATGAAGTGTGAATAAACATGTAGCTATTGGTATAAACTAGCATGGAACATAAGAAATTATAGATACGTTGGAGACGTATCAAGCATCCCCAAGCTTAGTTCTACTCGTCCTCGAGTAGGTAAACGATAACAACAATAATTTCTGAAGTGACATGCTACCAACATAATCTTGATCAATAATTTGTAAAGCATATGAGCTGAGATCAAATCATTCAAAGCAAAAGTCTATAATTGATATAAGAGACAACAAAACAAGTTAGTTAAACAAGCTAAAAGTTTTCATGAATGATTGCTTTAAAGACATGAAACCGTACAAGGTTCATTAAAGATGTGTTAAGTATCCAATGTAGGAGTTCTATCCTTCAATTCCAAGCATCAAGTAATCTTTCACAACAAAGGAGGATTCAGCCAAGTAAAAATAAACATGAACATCATGAATCAACTGTTTCGAAGTCTACTCAACCGGTGAGCGTAAGCATTTGTTTTGGCACCAGGATGTTATGGCTAAAAGAACATTAATGGGGGTTTGGAAGGCCAAAGGAAGAAAGTCTCACAAAGCTATAAGTGATCATTAGACAAGAGGAAGTCTTATAATCGAAGCTATGTAAGGAGTAGTGATTGCCATGCAACGGATGCACATAGAGCTATATGTGTATGAAAGCTCTCCAATGGAACTAGTGGGGGTGCATCCAACTTGGTTGCTCATGAAGACCTAGAGCATTTTGAGAAGCTCATCATTGGAATATACAACCCAAGTTCTATAGTGTAAATTCCCCACATAGTTATACTAGTAAAACATGAAAACTCTCTCACATGGAGTACAGGTGCTAAACATGAGCACAAATGATGACTATGAATAATGCAGGTGCTTCAACATGAGCACAAGTGTGGATAAAGGATAGTAATGTTGCCCCCTTTTTTTTTTTTTTTTCTCTTTCTGTTTCTTTTTTTGATGGCCTCCATGGCTCTTTTCACTTTCAGGGGCAACACTCTAATATGACAACACACTTTTTGTTACAAATAACTCACAACGAACTAAAACATGATGTATGAAATGTATGCTCTGCCAGTGTAGCAGGATATGCAATGATCTAGCGTAACATGGGTAAACCGCACATCAGCTGTATAGAATCATGCAAAGCAATATGTATATGATGAATGACAGCAAGTCATGTAATGTAAGATGGAAGTTGCATGGCAATATATCTCGGAACAGCTATGGAAATGCTGTAGTAGGTAGGTATGGTGGCTGTTTTGAGGAAGATGTATGGGTTTATGTGTAGGAGAACAAGAGAAAGTTCTCCCACGGGTTTGGATGTACTGGCGAAGTATGCACAACTCTCAATGTGAGCAGAAGGCAATGCACAACACCGAAGAGGCTAGCAAATATGGATGGTGGAAGTGCCAAAAACCGTAGCTCAACATTAGTCAAAAAGAACTCACAAGCTTATTGCAAACATCTAGCAGGTTCAACATTAAGAACATGATTAAAGTTTACTCCAAGAAGGGCCGTTCACGGCGGCACAAGTACCCCGTTAGATCCCTCGACCTTCAGCACAACTTAGTTATTACGAATCACTTTTAGACATGGAAAGCTATCAAGTCCAACTACACCTTCAACAATTTAAATAGAGTTTGTAGTACGGTACAAGCTTAAAGACAACTATCCACTAATAATTTTAACTTAATTAACCAGCAAGCTTTACCATCTAAATACCTCAAAACATTTGCAAAGAATCAAGTCATCAAAGTTCAATGATCTACAAGATTATGCAAGTTATTACTATACCACATGCAGCATTTTCTGAACCAACACATCAACCAAGCAACTAAACAAAAACTCTCCAAGATTTACAAATGAAACAAGAGAGTACTACTCCACAAGAATTAACAGCTCTAAAAGAGATGCATGAAAAACAGGAGCTAAAAACATACAGTAGCTAGATAAGAATACTCAAAAGATATAAGTGAAGAATATGAGTATTCACATGAAAAAGCGGAGCGTGTCTCTCTCCCACACAAGAATGCTAGGATCCAACTTTATTCAGAAAATAAAAACAACAAGCAAAAATAAAAGCAACAGACGCTCCAAGTAAAATACATAAATGTGGAAGAATTAAAATATAGTTTCACTAGAGATGACCTGATAAATTGTTGATGAAGAAGGGGATGCCTTGGGCATCCCCAAGCTTAGACGCTTGAGTCTTCTTGAATATTGCAGGGATGACCCACGGGGGCATCCCCAAGCTTAGGCTTTTCACTCTTCTTGATCACATCATATCATCCTTCTCTCTTGCTCCTTGAAAACTTCCGCCACACCAAACTCAAGTAACTCATTAGAGGGTTAGTGCATAATCAAAAATTCTCATATTCTACTGTGACACAATCATTACCAAAGCTTCTGGACATTACTACAGCCACTGATGTTTAATGGAGCAAAGAAATCCAATCAAACATAGTAAAAGAGGCAATGCAAAATAAAAGGCAGAATCTGTCAAAAACAGAACAGTCTGGAAAGACGAATTTTTTCGAGGCACTTAACTTGCTCAGATGGAAGAAACCCAAACTAATGAAAGTTGCGTACATATATAAGGATCATGCGTGATTTTTTCAGAATTTTTCGAATTTTCTGTAGTGCATACAGCTCAAAACGGTGGACAGCAAAAATCTGTCACTGCGCAGAAATCCAATTTAGCAACAACTTTCAACTAGAGACTTTACTTGGCACAACAATGCAATAAAATAAAGATACAAAGGAGTTGCTACAGAAGTAAACAACACCTTGAGAAAAACTGAAAATAAAAGATAAAGGGTTGCCTCCCTAAAGCGCTTTCTTTAATGCCTTTTAGCTAGGCTAGAAGATTTTAATGATGCTCTCATAAAAATAAGAGTTGAAAACCAAAGAGAGCATCAAGAGGCAAATATCAACACATTTAAGTCTAACCCACTTCCTATGAAAAGGAATCTTGTAAGAAAACAAATTATTGAAGCATGAAGCTACTAGTGTATGAAGACAAAACAAGTTCAACTTCAAAACTTTCAACATAAAGGGATGTTTTAGTGACTTGAAAACTTTTACCACCATATTTTCTCTCTCATAATAACTTTCAGTAGCATCATGAAAAACTCAACAATATAACTATCACATAAAGCATGCTTTTCATGATCTATAAACACATAATTTTTATTAAGCTCAAAAACAGTGAGGTCATTAAACCCACTTTTGACAATAGTAGTATAATAAATATCATTAGGCAATATAGGACCATCATCAAGAGCACTATCATATATAACATTAGGGAGCCATTGTTTTATTTCTGAAATTTCCTTTACTTGAGTCAAGGTGTTGCTTACGTAAAATTTATCAAAAGGAGATATTTCAATAGAATCATGACATCCAACAATATAGCACTCTTCCTCCTTAGGCAGGCATGGAGGGTAATCAAATAATGTAAGAGTTAAAGAGTTACTATCATTAGAAGGTAGATCCTCCTTTTGTTCATCACTCTCTTCCTCTTTTTCATCCAATGAGCTTTCAGTTTGAGCAATTTCTTCTTCCATAGGTTCCTGAAAGGAAGCAAGTTGTTCTGGAGAATAAATTTTCTCAAGAAATTCAGTGATATAAGGATTATCATTATAATATTCAAGGCAATAACCTAGTATAGCATAATTCTCAGTTTACAAGGAGCATCATCATCTTGAATATAACCAGCAATTTCATAGGCACCCTTAAAAACAACAAATTCTTCAATTTGTTCAAGATTATCAAAGTCATAGTTTCCTTTAGCATAAGCAGCCAAGGTTTCATTATCATTATAATCACATTGAAAAGGGAGGTGTTTATGCCTTCTACAACAAGAAGATTCATTGAAGCAGTAGGATTCATCATAAGTAGAGCACAAGTTTCTAGCAAAACAATTCAATTTATATATTTGTACCCATAAGTGTTTCCCTTTTTGAGACAAGCGGTATTCCTTATAATAATTATGTTGTTCCTCCGTGAACCCACTTAGACAATAAGATTTTGTTTCAAAAAGAGAAGCCATTGATAGCAAATAAATAACTAGACATAATAACAAACCGAAATAAAACTAGATGCAAGTAACTATTTTTTTTGTGTTTTTGATATAAAGAAAGCAAACAAGACAAAATAAAAATAAAGTAAGCAAGACAAAAACAAAGTAAAGAGATTGGAAGTGAGAGACTCCCCTTGCAGAAGCAATTCGGCCTCCCCGGCAACGGCGCCAGAAAAAGTGCTTGATGCGTGTAAAGTCACACATCCTTTGGGAACCCCAAGAGGAAGGTATGATGAGTGCAGCAGCAAGTTTTCCCTCAGTATGAAACCAGGTTATCGAACCAGTAGGAGATCGACGTTGCTTTGAAGGTGTCAGCGGCGTCAGAAAAAGTGGAGTTGAAGGGGAGGTCTGACTCGTCGACTTGGAATCTACACACAACACAACCAAACTACTTTGCCCCAACGAAACAGTGAGGGTGTCAACCTCATCGGCTTGCTGAAAACAAAGGATTTACGTATAGTGTGGAAAATGATGTTTGCTTGCAGAGAATGTAAAAGAACAATGATTGTAGGTTGTATTTCAGATGTAAAAGAATGGACCGGGGTCCACAGTTCACTAGTGGTGTCTCTCCATAATAAAATACTAACATGCTGGGTGAACAAATTACAGTTGGGCAATTGACAAATAGAGAGTGGCATAACAATGCACAGACATGTCAAGATGATCACTATGAGATTTACTTGGGCATTACGACAAAGTACACAGACCGCCATCCAGCATGTATCTGTGTCTAAATAGTCCACCTTCAGGTTAGCATCCGCACCCCTTCCAGTATTAAGTTGCAAGCAACAGACAATTGCATTAAGTAAAGTGCATAATGTAAGGAACACAATTATCCTTAGACAAAGCATTGATGTTTTACCCCTAGTAGCAACAGCACATCCACAACCTTTGAACTTTCTGTCACTGTCCCAGATTCAATGGAGGCATGAACCTACTATCTAGCATAAATACTCCCTCTTGGAGTTACAAGCATAAACTTGGCCAGAGCCTACACTAATAACGGAGAGCATGCAAGATCATAAACAACACATATATGATAGATCAATAATCAACTTGACATAGTATTCAATATCCATCAGATCCCAACAAACACAACATGTAGCATTACAATAATATGATCTTGATCATGATAGGCAGCTCACAAGATCTAAACATGATGGCACAAAAGGAGAAGACAACCATCTAGCTATTGTATGGACCCGTAGTCCAGAGATGAACTACTCACGCATCACTCCGGAGGCAGGCATGGCGATGTAGAGCCCTCCGGTGATGATTCCCCTCTCCGGTAGGGTGTCGGAGGAGAACTTCTGAACCCCCCGAGTTAGGGTTGACGGCGGCGGCAGAGGATGTTTTCTGGAATAATGGCTCAGTGTTTTAGGGTTTTCAC
The DNA here is from genome assembly GCA_947311845.1 of Poa pratensis. Classification (NCBI taxonomy): domain Eukaryota; kingdom Viridiplantae; phylum Streptophyta; class Magnoliopsida; order Poales; family Poaceae; genus Poa; species Poa pratensis. Next base: position 10,924,963 of record CAMZMU010000073.1, read on the forward strand.
GTCTGGGGGAATAAATAGGCGAAGGGGCAACGTCGGTGGAGGCGCGGGGCCCGCACCCCATAGGGTGGCGCGGCAGGGGGCCCACCCGCGCCACGATATGGGGACGGCGCCCTGCTGCCCCCCTTGTCTCTCCTTCGGACTTCGTGTACGTGTCGGAAAAATAGGCATCTGGGATTTTGTTTCGTCCAATTCCGAGGATATTTCCAGAACAACTTTTCTGAAACCAAAAACAGCAGAAAACGGGAACTGGCACTGTGGCATCTTGTTAATAGGTTAGTCACAGAAAATGCATAAAAATGCTATGAAGTGTGAATAAAACATGTAGCTATTGGTATAAAACTAGCATGGAACATAAGAAATTATAGATACGTTGGAAACGTATCAGTCTTACCTCCTCATGAGGGCCCCAGACCTTGGTAAATCGTGTGTGTCCGTGTGTTTTTCCGGGTGCTCTTCTTAGCGCGCTATCCCTCCCCGGTTCCAACAGCATCCATCGGCCCCATCATTAGCCATCCTATGGCATCTGCCGTGATACCACCACGACATTATTGAATGTGTAGGAACAGGACAAATTACCCTTGGAAGATCTCTGCTATAACTCTTGGGAGCAACAATAGATGTGGGAAAAGGCACTCTTAATTTCACCTCCACTCCAGGATGAGGTCATGTATTCCCTAAACCCAAGAGTAAGAATAAGGGTAGGAGAAGTAAACGTAAGACTCCTGTTAATTTTGATGCTTCTTCTCTTGGAAACACTTGATCTTTGGTTTTGTGCCTAGCTGAAAGGCATTAAAGAAAAGCACTTCTTGGGAGATAACCCATGTTTTCTTTCTGCAACTTTTCTTTTACTTTTGAGTCAAGGAGTTGCTTACTTCTGTAACATCTCCTTTGTATCTTTACTTTTTCAAATTGTTGTGCCAAGTAAAGTCTCTAGTAGAAAGTTGATGCTAGATTTGGATTTCTGCGTAGGAATAGATTTCTGCTGTTCACCGTTTTGAGCTCTATAAATTCCAGAAAAATTGAAAATTTATGCAAATTTTTGTGCATGATCCTCATATATGTACGCAACTTTCGTTTTGCGGACTGTTCTGGTTTTGATAGATTCTGCCTTTTATTTTGCATTCTCTCTTTTACTATGTTGAGTGGTTTTCTTTGCTCCACAAAACATCAGTGGCTATAGCTAATGTTAAGAAGGTGTTGGTTATGCTTGTGTCCATGCAGAACATATGAATTTTTGATTTATGCACTAACCCTCTAATGAGAATTACTTTGAGTCTGGTGTGAAGGAAGTTTTCAAGGATCGAGAGAGAAGGATGATATAATGTGATCAAGAAGAGTGAAAATCCTAAGCTTGGGGATGCCCCCGTGGGTCACCCAGGCATATCTCAAGAAGACTCAAGCATCTAAGCTTGGGGATGCCCAAGGCATCCCCTTCTTCATCAACAACTTATCAGGTCATTTCTAGTGAAATTATATTTTAATTCTTTCACATCTTATGTGCATTACTTGGAGCGTCTTTGTGCTTTTATTTTCTGCTTTGTTCTTTATTTTTCTGTGATCAACTTGGTTGGATCCTAGCATTCTTGTGTGGGAGAGAGACACGCTCCGCTTTTTCATTTGAATACTCATATTCTTCACTTATACTTGTTGGGTATTCTTGTCTAGCTACTGCTATGCTTTTATTTCCTGTTTTTCACGCATCTCTTGTTTAGAGCTGTTAGTTCTTGTAGAGAAGTACTCTCTTGCTTCATTGTTAAATTATTTGGAGATTTTATGTTGAGAAAAATCGACCTGGTGTTTGGTTGGAAGCAGAAAATGTTGCATGTGGTAGATGGTATTTCAAAAAGACATGTTTATTCTTATAGATCATTGTTTTGGATAATTTGACACTTGGCAATTGTTTTGAGCTCTCAAGTAGTTCATGTTTAAGCTCTTCTATCATGTGGTTAAAACCTATTAGTGGAGAACTACCGTAGAGCTTGTTGAAATTTGGTTTGCATCATTGGTTTCTCTAAGGTCTAGATATTTTCTGGTAAAAGTGTTTGAGTAACAAGGAAGACAGTGTAGAGTTTTATAATGCTTGCAATTAATATGTTTTCATGTAAGTCTTGCTATACCGGTTTATACTTGTGTTTGCTTCAAACAACCTTGCTAGCCCAAACTCTGTGCTAAGAGGGAATGCTTCTCGTGCATTCAAACCTTGAGCCCAAATCCATGCCATTTGTGTCCACCATAACTACCTATATGTGGTATTTCTCTGCCATTCCAAGTAAATTCTTCATGTGCTACCTTTAAACTATTCAAAAGCTATTATCTATTATTTGTGTCAATGTTTTATAGCTCATGAGAAAGTATGTGGTGTTTTATCTTTCAACCTTGTCATTTACTCCTGACAGACTTTCACCAATGAACTAGTGGCATATACATCTGCTTATCCAATAATTTTGCAAAAAGAGCTGGCAAATGGAGTGCCCAGTCCCAAAACTAATTACAATACTAAATTCAAGTTCTTTTCACATTTTTGCCCTGATCTAATCAGCCAAGCAATGATACCAGTTTTTAACTGCATTTGTAAACAAAAGAGAACAACAGGGATGATCTACCTTGGTAGAAATAACGTCCTTCATGGGAGACACTTTTGAAAGTCTGGTTGACAAGGGGGTTAGAGTGCCCACTACCATTCGTTGACAACAACAAACACCTCTCAAAAACTATATTTTTATACTCTCTATATTATTTCAAAACTTACAAAACTCTAGCACATGATTTAATCCCTGCTTCCCTCTGCGAAGGGCCTTTCTTTTACTTTATGTTGAGTCAGTTTTCCTACTTCTTTCTATCTCAGAAGCAAACACTTGTGTTAACTTTGTGTGCAAATTTTTTTACATGCTAGTTTATTGCACTTATTATATTTCTTTGTGTTGACAAATATCCATGAGATATACTTGTTTAAAAAGTTGAAAGCAATTGCTGAAACTTAAATCTTCCTATGTGTTGGTTCAATGCCTTTTACTTAGAATCTATTGATTTTTGAGTCAACTCTTATGCAAAACTTTTTGATGCTTGTTTGAAAGTACTATTCATGAAAAGTTTTTGCTCATATGATTTAGTTGTTTACTCTATATCTATTTGTTAGCAAACTATAGACCATTACCTTGGATCATTTCATTCATAACCTGTGCCTTACAATATTATTTGATCAAGATTGTGTGATGGCATGTCACTCCAGAAATTATTTTGTTGTTATCGTTTTACCTACTCGAGGACGAGTAGAATTAAGCTTGGGGATGCTTGATACGTCCAAAACGTAACTATAATTTCTAATGTTCCATGCTTATATGATACCATTTGCTACATGTTTTATATACACTGTATATCATTTTTATGCATTTTATGGGACTAACCTATTAACAAGATGTCACAGTGCCAGTTCCTGTTTTCTGCTGTTTTTCCGTTCCAGATAATCACTTAAGGAAATATTCTCGGAATTGGACGAAACGAAAGCCCAGGTCCCTATTTTTCTGTCACGTACACGGAGTCCGAAGGAGACACGAAGAAGGGCACCGAGGCGCCCTCACCTGTTGGTGGCGCGGGCCCACCTCTGGCCGCGCCGCCACGTGGTGAGGGCACCTCGGTGCCCTTCTTCCTGTTTCCTTCGGAGCTAGCCGCGCCGCCACGTGGTGAGGTGCCCTCAGGCCTCCACGGACGTTGCCCTTCGCCTATATATTCTAATATTCAGGAAAACCCTAGATACCCGAGCCATATTCCACGAAAAGTTCTGTAGCCGCCACCGCCGCCGTCAACCCTAGTTCGGGAGGGTTCTGAAGCTCTTCCCGGCACCCTGCCGGGGGGGGAGATCATCACCGGAGGGCTCTACATCGCCATGCCTGCCTCCGGAGTGATGTGTGAGCAGTTCATCCTTGGACTACGGGTCCATAGCAGTAGCTAGATGGTTGTCTTCTCCTATTGTGCCATCATGTTTAGATCTGGTGAACTGCCTATCATGATCAAGACACTACCAAAATTCCGTCGATCCGGGACGTTTGCATAACGTGGTGATCGTGCTCCAAAACGTAGCGATCTGAGATCTTCGACGATTCCCACGACGTTATAAAAACATCAGGGACCGAGTGTCATAGACGATTCTACGACGGTTCGGTGCACCTCCGAACGTCGTAAGGGATCCTCGACGTTTCATCAATCGACGCGACCAACTAGGCCAGCCCGTTACTACGCCCTGCAAGATACGACGTTTTTTAACGTCGCGGTCTGCGACACGTGGCAGATGGCCGTTACCGCCTTTTGCTGACGTCATGGTATATTCGACGAAAACGAAACATCGTGTTATACAATGACGTCATGTCCGCGAGGTAAAAAGCCGACACCTGTTCTACCCACAAAGGTGCCACGTGGAGGAATTTCGTGACCGTTTTTTTTCCGTCGCGGTATCGATGTTGACGTAGGTGATGACGCGAGGGATGAACTTGACGTTTGCATATCCGTCGTGGGGTCATTGAATTTGTTTTCCACGTGGCCCAATCATATGGGTCCATGTTTTTTCTACCCACGACAAAGAAATTTTGTCGCGCGAAATTCAGGATGTCACCGTATCCCGACGTTTCCATTCGATTGATGTTTGAATGGCCATTTGGCAATCGAGACGAATTTTAAGTAGTTTTCACATCAAAGCAAACACAGATGCAACAAATACATACATTCTGAACAAGGGCTCACAGCCTTGCTCACCAAAAGCCACAAATGCCATGTTCTACAGTTCACGAGGCAACAAGTGGTTGCCCACCAGTGGCAACATAGAGTGTTCTGCCTTTCAAAGGCCACCAGCAACGTACAGTTTGAGACTCAGGAAGGGCATCAAAAAGCCTCACGAAGACTTACCAAAATGGCACGAGTTTGCAGAGGTTTTCGCTTAGGAGAGAGTTCAGCTATCATCTGCTTGATAATGTCATTGCACGATGCTTGAATCTTCCTGGTTTCTTCTTGTTCCTTGATTATAGACTTCAGATGTTGTACACACATGATTGCTTCTGCGTCAGCATGTTCCTTGGCCTTATTGCGCTCATCAAGCAGAGACTCCAGTTCTAGCCTCCTTTTTTCTCAGCATCAAACAGAAGCTGAAGCTGAATCATTGGCGCGTTCGTATGGCTTGGAATCACACCTATGTTTTTCAGGAAACTAGAATTTCAATTGCCCCGACCCAGCACAGCAGCAACAACTTCAACAGCAGAAAGAGGCGCCTTGACAGTGCCATCGGCTGCAGCAGATGGTTGCATCTCCATTTCCATTTCAGCCTATAAAGCATGTGAAAGCAGAAGATGAAATAGCAGCTAAAGTAGAGTACATGGTACATTGATATGATAAGGGATCTGCTTGTACAGAACTTAGATTGGAAACCATGTTGTAATGACAAGGGATCTGCCTGTACAAACATAGATGCAGATAGTAGATCACAATGATATGTGAAGAAGCAGATGACAATGAAGCAAGCATGCTTGTACATGAACTATCAGAATTAAGCATGCTTGTACATGGAACTATCAGAATTAAGCATGCATGTACATGAACTATCATATATGAGATCACAATGATATATGAAGAAGCATATATGCATGTACATGAACTATCAGAATTCACAAAGATATACCTCAGAAGCTACCTAGAAGAATCTATTCAGATAAATTGTTGATTCCATAGATGTACAGAATTTTGAGGGACTTACAATTATTGTTTTCACAGGCGAAGTGAATCCATGTTTCCTGAAGCTGAAGTGAGTATCTTTGAACAATTGAAAGTCATTGGCTTTGGCTTCCATATTGTTGCAGATAACCTCGTAGCTACGAGAACCTGTGGCACCAGGGAACCGGATAGCCATTCTGCTCTGCCTGGCTTTCTGACAAGTCACCTACACAAACAAAGGGTATGAACAGATTAGCGACAGTCCAGATGATAAAATTGAAACAGTGGCAAGGTTGAGTGAACAAAGACAAGACCTGATTCTGGGTTGTGGTCCATTTATCGACTAACTTGAACCAAACTGCTTGAGTAAAAGGATTCACTACATAAGGAGGTGTTCGTGCAAGCCTAGCCTTGTTGTTACAATTGTTAAATATGTTCTCTTCAGGAAATGGCGTCTTCGTCTTACACAGCTCTTTAGATTCATTAGAAGAGATCCACTGATCCAGGGGTCTTCAAGGTTCAAAACAAATCTTCCCTGAAACGAAAGAAAGAGCATTATTTAGTTTTATGAACAACAATGGAATGAACTTGAAAGTTGGGTTCCAAAACTTACACAGACATGTCCGAAGTACCCCTGAAATATTTCACGTCTGCCCTTGTACTCTTTCAAGTGGGATAAGATAGGGACAGTTTCCTTCACAGCTAAAGAACACGCAGTAGCAAACATGGAAGCAATCTTTGGCTGCACTAGCCTTGTCTTTCCGGGAGGAATAACAATTTTGATCCTCCTGTCCTTCCTGTCCAGGTGGCCACGGCAAACTGCTTGTCCGAAGTACCCCTGAAATATTTCACGTCTGCCCTTGTACTCTTTCAAGTGGGATAAGATAGGGATAGTTTCCTTCACAGCTAAAGAACACGCAGTAGCAAACATGGAAGCAATCTTTGGCTGCACTAGCCTTGTCTTTCCGGGAGGAATAACAATTCTGATCCTCCTGTCCTTCCTGTCCAGGTGGCCACGGCAAACTGCCTGCTCGCCTTGGGCAGCTTCCTGCTGGCGTTGGGGAGCTACCTGCTCGCCTTGGGCAGCTTCTTGCTGGCGTTCAGGAGTCGCCTCCTCGGCTTGGACAGCTTCCTGCTGGCGATGGGGAGTTGCCTCCTCGGCTTGGACCAATGGTCGCTTGAGTTCAGCATCTACCTTCTTTGCTTGGGCTGATAGCTTCCGTTGGGCTGCAGCCCTCGTTACTCGTGGCGATGCGGATGCAGGGACTGCCTGCTCGCCATGGGCAGCTTCCTGCTGGCGTTGGGGAGCTACCTGGCTCGCCTTGGGCAACTTCCTGCTGGCGTTCAGGAGTTGCCTCCTGATGACCCACAAGTATAGGGGGTGTATCGTAGTTGATAAATAAGAGTGTCGAACCCAACGAGGAGCAGAAGGTGTTGACAAGCAGTTTCAATGAAGGATTCACTGTAAATGCTCACAGACAAGTTTTTAGTGGTTTTTGATATAGCAGCTAAATAAAATACAAGTAAATAAAATGCGGTAATAATAATTGCAGCGAGTGGCCCAATCCTTTCTATAGCAAAGGACAAGCCGGTTGGTTTACTTATGATGACCAAACGTTCTTGAGGACACACGGAAATTTAGTCTAGTGCTTTTGCTTCATATAGTTGATTAATCTTCATTGTTTTGATAAGTGTTGTGTGGGTGAACCTATGCTAATGCACCGCCCTTCCTATGACTAATACATACTTGTGATTATACCCCCTGCAAGCATCCGCAAATACAAGAAAGTAATTAAGATAAATCTAACCACAACCTTAAACTCTGAGATCCTGCTATCCCTCATGCATCGATATACCAACGGGGGTTCAGGTTGCTGTCACTCCGGCAACCCCACAATTAGCAAACGAATACACAATGCATTCCGCTAGGCCCATAAAGGTGAAGTGTCATGTAGTCGACGTTCACATGACACCACTAGAAGGATAACACCACAACTTAAATATCAAACCATTAAATATTACTCAACATAATTCACTACTAACATTTAGACTTCACCCATGTCCTCAAGAACTAAACGAACTATTCACAACACATCATATGGATCATGATCAGAGGTGATATAATGATGAATAACAATCTGGACATAAACCTTAATTCAACGGTTTCACTCAATAGCATCAACCACAAGGAGTAATTAACACCGAGAAAGTTTCCCCTATGAAATACACAAGAATCAACCCTAGATGTTACAGCGGAACGGAGTGGAGCGGTGGAGATGACGGTGTCAGCGGTGGAGATGATGGTGATGATGATCCCAATGAAGTCCAGCTCGATGACGGCGACGATGGCGATGATTTCCCCCTCCGGGAGGGAATTTCCCTGGCAGATTTCTCCCTGCCGGAGAGCTTTTCTCTCTCTGATGTTTTCTGCCTCGAGGAGGCGGCGCAGTCTTTCCTCGATGATCCCCCCGGTCTTAGGGTTTCTGGATGATGAAGTACGCGAAGGGGCAACGGCTGAGGTGGGCCTGGGCCTCCTCCCCATATGGCGGCGCGGCAGCATTGGGGGCCGCGCCACCGGGTGGGGAGGGCCCATGGTGGCCCACCTTGGCCTCCCCTTTTGGCTTCGTCCGTCATCTGAAAAATAGCAGCTTCTGTATATTTTCCTCGAATTGTTGATCTCTAGAAATATTGTATCCTGACGATGCTTTTTCCAGCAGAATCCTGACTTCGGTGAATAATCCTCCAATAATGATGAAACATGCAAAATAGGTAAAATAACATAAGTATCATTTCCAAATATGAAATATATCAATGAATAACAGTAAATTATGATATAAAATAGTGATGCAAAATGGACGTATCAACTCCCCCCAAGCTTAGACCTCGCTTGTCCCCAAGCGAAAACTGAGCTCAGTAAACAAGACCACATGTTTATGGAGCGAAGTGTCGATAAACAAAATACGGACAAGAAGCATCACATTTATTAACACACAAGTCATTTTAGATAACAACTTCCTCTCATATAACTTAACTTGAAACAAGTAAAGGGAAATCACAAATAAAGGTGCATAAAGGAAATCATAGTTGGTGATGGCAAACTTCGTTCTTGGTCAGAGAACAATTAACAGATTGTACTTATCTTTCGATCAGAGTCTTTATATTAGAGCTTATATCGCAGAACTTGTATGCTCAACTACAACGGTCTCCTTACAATCATTGATAACTTTCAAAGTTGCATTCATTCAGATAAAAGACTTGTGCTAAACAAGGAAGGATAAAAGACATGATTGCAAGTAATAACATATAGATGATTGAATCACAACAACTCAAATGCTTGCTTGAGATAGAGGGGAATAGGTTTACTGACTCAACATGAAAGTAAAAGATAGGCCCTTCGCAGAGGGAAGCAGGGATTAAATCATGTGCTAGAGCTTTTTATGTTTGGAAATCATATAGAGAGTATAAAATATATGTTTGAGCTATGTATGTCGTTGTCAACGAATTGCAGTAAAGAAAACACTATCCCCTTGTCAACCAGACTTTCAAGAGTGGCTCCCATGAAGGACGTCATTTCTACCCAAGGGTAGATCATCCCTCTTCTCTTTTGTTTACACATGCATATTTATAAATTGGTTTGACGCTCCTCCCCACCTTTGCTTACACAACCCATGGCTAACCGAATCCTCGGGTGCCTTCCAACAATCACATACCATGGAGGAGTGCCTATTTGATAGTTTAACATTTTGGTTTTGCTTCTGATAAATCATTGGCAAGCATGTGGAGAGAATTAAAAGGTGAATAGCTTAAATTAATTCGGGGCTGGGCACCCCAATTGCCAGCTCTTTTTGCAAGTTATTAGATAAGCGGATGTATATGCCACTAGTCCAAAGGTGAAAGTCTGCCTGACAAGAGTGATAGAGAAACTCTACATAACCCTCATGAGCTAATAAATAGTGACACAAAATAAGGAGCAATAAGGTTTTGAATGGTTTAAAGGTAGCACATGAAGTATTTACTTGGAGTGGCGCAAAATACCACATAATAGGTAGTTATGGTGGACACAAAAGGCATGGGTTTTGGCTCAAGGTTTTGGATGCACGAGAAGTATTCCCTCTCAGTACAGGTTTCGGTTAGCAAGGCTAGGTAGCAAGCATAAGAGTTGAGGGATACAAACAAATATACATATAGTAAAAACAATCATGCAATCTTCCTTGTAAGCACAAATAATTTTAACGTGAGAATACTAAGCTCATTAGCCAACAAGAAAGAAAGATAATGAAATAATATATCTACATGCACTTCCCTCTTTTCTACTTAAGCCTCAAAGTATTGTTGCTACTGACCAATAATGCTAATTTTACCAAAACCAAATTGATTCACTAAATACTCCCAAAGTGATGTCAATACTAACAACAAGATCATTCATATGACAGAAATTGCAAACTAAAATAAGAAGTGCAGAAAGTAAATGATGAAACTTCTCATTAATATTGCATAATGGCAACTCACACCAAGGGATACATAGACAATCAACTAAAGGAGAGATACTTCCACACTGCAAACCATCCTATATGATAACTTCTCTACTCATGATATGACTTGATTGAAAGGTAAAAAGGTAAAAGATAATAATGTGATACCGCGGCACTCCCCCCAATCATGGAACAAGCCAAGGGGATGCCAATACCAATGATGAATTACTCCTTCGGTGGCGATGGTGGAACAACCATGATGGGAGTGAGGAAGAGCTCCAACATTCTGCGAAGTCAGCTGTTCTCCTCTTGAAGTATCTCCACTTCCATTCTCAGAACACGATGTTTGTGGCACCCCCTTCTGGCACAGCTTGTCAGAAGGGCGGTCGCCCCGTGCGCCAGCCCAAGATATCTGGCCGCACGTTACGACAATGCAACATAGCAGATATTATTACACAATCAGGCACAAAGTGCTACAAAAGGTTTACAAGGCCATCGTGGCATTACACAATATCATTCCAAGCATGGCCCGACTCAGAGTTTTAACTGGCAGCAGAAGACATAAATGAGGCAACGGCTTGGAGCGGCTCCACTCCACAGGTATCTGGCTGGGCTACTGATCCTAGCACGCTTCTGCTCCTTGTCCTTGCTAAGGTAGAAGTTGAGTCCTCGCCAAAATCTGGCCACAATCACAAGGCCCGTGAGTACATTTGTATGCACTCAGCAAGAATCGCCACTTACTACAAACAATCCAACAATCATGCACGAAGATATACATTGGAAATAAATCCTACAAAATAGCAAGGTGTATACTAGATACATGACATAAAAGTAGCATGGCATTGACAACCAAACATGGCATAAGCAAGCAATGGGGGTATCACCAGTACATAATCCAAGCCAGGTGGGGTTGGATCGTGCACCGGCAATCATACAAAGGGCTTACCTGTGACGAGAAGACGGGTGTACCAAGTGGATACCAAATAATACACAACATCACCTGTGATCACTGCTAGGCCCACTGGCCTCATCATTTCACTCTGGGCACGCACGGTTGATGTGGGCTCTGGCCTAACTATAGGCTTCCCAACGCATCACACCGCCACCCCTAAACTTGGTTCATAATCACATCTCAAGTAACATTCCCTGCATCAACTTATTGTTCATTTAGTGAAATCAGGTTGTTCATCTTTCTTTCAAACAGAACTTATGTTTAACCTCCTGACTCGACAAGACAAAAGTGTGACCGACACTGAACTCATTATTCCATAACCTCAGAACTAGGCTAGATATCCAGATTTACACTCTCGAGAGGTTACAATACTTCACTCATCTAAGTGGATCATTAACAACCGGTACTTTAGGATCACGTCCTTAAGACGGTCTGATACACTCACTCAACCGTTCACGCCATCAAGACACTCCCTATATAGCCACCGACATAACTATATGCCTTATGCAGAAGTGAATCCGGCACGTCCCCAACCCTTGAGCGACGCCTAGCTCCGGAACCTTCGCAAGACTAGCCCTGACCAACTATGGTAACCGACTAGACTTGCCAAAAGGGTGGCATCAAAGGAGGCTCAATAGGATTACGTAGGTCAAGGCCCGCCCATGTGAGCGACAGTGGTAGTGCTTTCGATGTTCAGATTAGTGGCACTATGGACTGACCCTATCGAAGTTTGGAGGGGTGTTTCATTTAATCAAGTTTCATCATAACAAGTCCAAATAACAGGTGATTAGTCCAACACAACAATCACAATATCATAATTATGAATCATCAAACAACAGGACATTAGCAACATCATGATTCAAGCAATAGTTTGTTTGTATTAACTAGGTGACTATGGCGGTTCCTCCAGCCGGCGTCACCACAGATCAATTACGAATTATGGTTTAGTCGGTTTGCGTCGACCGGGTGACTATCGTGGCGATCCCGCCAACAAGCGCCACCACAGATCAACTAGTTGGTTAGCGTCGACCGAGTGACTATCGTGGCGATCCCACCAACAAGCGCCACCACAGATCAACTACAAAATATAGCTTAGTTGGTTTGATCGGACGACTGTGGCGGTTCCTCCAGCCAGCGCCCTCGCAGATTAATTACAAAGTTGGTGAGGCATGTAGCCTCCAAACAATGAACCGAAAAGCAATCATAAGAAAGAAAGCATCCATTCCACTCGAGGATTAACCTGACGTGGTGTCAGCAATCTTGGCAAAAAGAACCAAATGGAAAGTCAGCTCCCAAGCGTCGTAGTCCGGGTGGCTTACGCCAACCATATTTGATGGAGGGATAAGAAGCAAATAACTCTTTTGGCAAATGCCCCCAACTCCGAGGATCATAAGATGACATTCGTCCGCTCCTCACCTCGGCGAAGAAGAAGAAGCAAACAATCATAGGGACACATGTTTTATAGTTGTTTATTTAGAGGGTTCGACAAAGCCACGCATGTGCGAGGCGCACAATTAAATTCACACGTCATTCTAATGCATACATGGATGATGAATATGACATGGCAGGAGCAATAATCGAAGCAACATATTAAACAAGAATAACAACAGACATGCAACAATAGTAGACAGACATAACAATAGAACATGCGACAGACATAAACACCCGATATGGTATTAAGCAGATAAACAAACAAACATTGCGGGACTACTCATAGCAAGGGGTTAGCTTGCCTCCAAAGATCGACACAGTTTGGCTTGGAGGGTCACGAACGCGTCTCGGGTCAGGGTCTCGGTTCGCCGGTACCGTGGAATACCCTACGCACGCATACAAGGTGCTGAGCATACAAGTATTTTACAAAAATGTAAAACTTATACTACTGGACAGAGCTTTTCAAACTAAGAATTTACAAATTTGAATCACTCCAAACGGAGCCACGGTTCAAAAGATACGGACGTGCGAAAATTAGCTATCTGCCGCTCACCAGAGAAAAAAAACAGAGTGGGCTGAAATTTGGCTGGGCTGGGCTAGTCGCGTATTTCTCTGGAAATGCGTCTTCGCTTCAGGGAAGCGTATCCACGGAAATATGCCTCCACTTAACCTGACAGGTGGGGCCGGGACCTACCTGTCAGCCTCTCTCTCTCCCTTCTCCTTTTCTTCTTTTCTTCTTTTTTTTTTCTTTCCTTCTTCCTCTTCCTTCCTCACACGCACTGGCAGGAGAGCACGGCAGCGCGGCGATTCGCCGGCGGCGGCTGCTGGGAGCACCGGGGCACGGGCCACGGCAGGGACGGCGGTGGCGGACATCCGCGGCCGGGGAAGAGGCGACGCCGTCGGCGGGGATGCCCCTGCGCATCGCCACGACTGCGGCCTCTCGGCCATGGCGGGGAGCCGGCGAGCGGGAGACCGGGGAAGCAAACCGACGGCGGCGGCGGCCTCAGCAGACCACACCGCGCCCAGGGGAGGCGAATACGGCGACCGGGAAACCTTCCACGCGACGCCCGCAAGCTCGGCATGCTTGGCCCGTGGCCATGGCGGAGCCACGGGAGGCGGGCGGCGGCGGCGCTGGGGTGGGCTAGGGGCTACAGCGACGGCTGGAGTGGACTCGCCGGACCACACCACGCCCAGGGAATGCCTCGGCCAGGAGGGGGAGAGAGAGTGGGTTGCATCCAGAGGAGGGCAGAGGAGGGGCTCGGGCTACTCTTCATATGGTCATGAGCAAGGAGGGACGACCAACCACGTGCCCATGGCACTATATCATCGGTGAAGAAGATAAGAACAGGAGCTGGTGCACAGGGAGGGCACGAGGTGCACTGCAGCACACGGATTAGGCACCGTCCACAGCAGTAATCGGGGTTTAGGGTCTAAGCAAAGCGCGCGTCCTGGACGCGACACGGGCGGCATCGTCGCGTTCCCGGTGACTCGGGGCTCCAAACGCAATGGGGTTTTCACCACTGCATGCCAAAATCAAAACTCCACAACTTTGGTGACTAAAGTTTTTGCAATTTCGAAAGTTGGTGCGACTAGAAGTTTAGAAAAACAGTACTGGTCAAATTTGAATTCGATTGTTTGAGGAGGCAAATGATTTTTGTTTTGATCAAGACTTCTCCCAGAGGTGTGGGCTCTCCTAGTGCTTGCATCTAGGTGTTCTCCTCCTACTACAAAAATCATTTGGCTTGGTTTTGAAAACATTTGAATTTTAGGGCAGAAACTTGGACAGTGGAAAAGTCAAATATTTCTTAACAAGGTATCCAATATTTTTGCATACATGGGTTGCACACTGCCTAGGGATCATCCCCTAATTTTAGTAGAATTTTTGGAGACATACAAAGAGGGGTTCCTTTGGAATTTGCTAATAGGCAAGGAAAGAGCACTACAAAGGAAGTACCTCATATATTGCTCAAATGAGGTTGGGACAGTGGAGTGAAATGTTCAGGAGGTGGATTCATGCATCTCCCCAAAATTGTGGAATTTTTGGATGAGTGGGAGGTGTCTGGATAATTTTCGGATTGAAACCGACATAATAGGGAATAGGGTTTATCTTAGGAATATTGCATGGGGCTATGAAATATTTTTCCGTGGGAGTGATCTCTGTGTATGAGGGAACCATATGGTAGCTTGGTAGAATTTATTCCAAGCTAAGATTGCGGTGGAGGCTTTAGTAGGACATGCAGAAGGTTTTTTTTGCAATATCCAGATGGAACCAATGTTTAGCAGACAAAACAATACCCCGGAATTATAGTGGAGGTTGACGGGGATCGAGGATGACTGGGAATTTTCCAAGAGAGCGAAACCAAAGTCAAATCAAAGGCCAACGGTTCGAAGAAAACATTTAGAAACCCGAAAAAGTTTTTTTTTCTGGCGTCCAAAAATAATTTAAAATTCGGTCTAAATTTTCGGGGTGTTACAATATTGATCACAAAACTCATCGGTGACCCGAAGAGCTTCCTCCACAGCAGGGAAAGAGCTGAGGCCCGGGGCAGGTGGTAAAGGTCCCTGCAAGTTATGAGAAAAAGCACGTCGAGTGTTAATCGATCCCACAAAGGTTGGCTTGCTCCCCTTTAATCCCGCAGCTTGGCGCTCTCTTTTTGTTGATGACATCTTCTTCACTTCCTCCTTGACGCTCTCATCCATCTCCTTCCGCCTTGCCGCGACCCTTTCCTCTTCCGCCCATCCGACGAAAGTTCTTTGATCAAGATCCTGGAGGAGCTCACGTCTACGACGCATCGCGTAGTCTTCCGAGGATGAACCCTGAGACGACATCTGGACAGAAACAGCTCGAAACAAAACACAACGAAAAGACGATATACAGACCTCGAGGGGTCCGGGGGATTATATAGCAAAAACTTTCATGACAAAAGGAAGGTACGGGAGAGAAACCGGGTCAGAGAAGGGCTCCAAGGTGCCCTCCCCATATGGCGGCGCGGCCAGGGGTTGGCCCGCGCCACCAGGTGGAGAGGTGCCCTCGGGCACCTTTTCCAACCCGTTTCGATCTCGTAATTTTCCATATTTAATATAAATAACAAAAATATTGTTCAGAAAGTTAAACGCGAACTTTTTCTTACCAAAACTATTACCTACTCGAAATCAGACTCTGCAGTCCCACCAATTTGATCTTTGATGTAAGTTTCCGGAGTTACCACTCGAATAACATCAACGTCTTCATTATAAGAATCTCCAGAAATATAATGTTTGAGTCTTTGTCCATTCACCACTTGTGTAGCATTATCTTTCAGCGAAGCAATCTTTATTGCTCCTAAACGATACACCTCCACAATGACATAAGGTCCTTCCCATTTTGAGAGTAATTTTCCTGCATAAAATCTGAGACGAGACCGATATAATAGAACTTTATCTCCAACATTAAACTCTCTTTTAATAATTCTTCTATCATGCCATTTCGTAACTTTCTCTTTAAAAAGTCTAGCATTTTCATAAGCTTCACTTCTCCATTCATCTAAAGAACTCAATTGGAGCAACTTTTTCTTACCGGCAAGTTTAAAATCTTTATTAAGCTCTCTCACAGCCCAATAAGCTTTGTGATCTAATTCTAAAGGCAAATGACAAGCTTTTCCATAAACCATTTTATAAGGAGACATACCCATAGGATTTTTATAAGCTGTTCAATAAGCCCACAAAGCTTCCTTCAACTTACTTGCCCATTTTTTTCTAGATTTATTAACAGTCTTTTGCAAGATAGATTTAATTTCTCTATTTGATAATTCTACTTGCCCACTAGTTTGAGGATGATAAGCTGAATCAATTCTATGATTAATACCATATTTAGCAAGGGTCTTTCTAAAACCACCATGAATAAAATGAGAACCTCCATCAGTCATAAGATATCTTGGTACTCCAAACCTAGGGAAAATAACATCTAAAAGCATTTTTAAAGAGGTTTCACCATCATCACTTTTTGTAGGTATGGCTTCCACCCACTTAGTAACATAATCAACAGCAACAAGTATATGAGTGTTACCTTCTGAAGAAGGGAAAGGACCCATGAAGTCGAATCCCCAACAATCAAACGGTTCAATAACAAGAGTATAATTCATAGGCATTTCATTGCGTCAAGAGATATTACCAACTCTTTGACATTCATCACAAGATAGAATAAACTTTCTTGCATCTTTAAAGAGAGTTGGCCAATAAAAACCTGATTGTAGAACCTTTTGTGCAGTTCTATCTCCGGCGTGATGTCCTCCATAAACACTACCATGACATTTTCTCAATATCTCTTGTTGTTCATATTCGGGGACACATCTTCGCATAATACCATTGTAGCACCCCCAAAGAGCCAAGCTAGACAAATTCCATACCTTCATCGGACATAAGTCTAACCCGGATCTCGAGAGCTTACAATTACATATCGGTAACACAACAGTGACTCTACGACACAAAGCAATATTATTTAAACTCTTAAAAGAGTGAAGATAGCAAATATTACACGCAGAGGTCACACGACCCAACATTACATCAGACAACGGAAAGCAAATATGTTGCTATTCAACAAGACAGCAAAAGGCCTAAGAGGCCAGAAAATAAGCAACGTAGGCTACATAACCTACAAGTTTCAGGCTGCCACCTGGGAACCCCAAACTACTCGTCGATGTCAACGCGCGATCCACCATCGGAGTGAGGAACACCTGAACCAAATTTAAGCAAACATGAGTACTGAAAGTACTCAACAAGACTTAATTAACCTATTATATATCTGCTTGTTCAGAGAGATTGTATGACGGTTGTTTTGCATAAAGCCAACTTTATTTCCAAATAGAGTGAGAAAGAATATCGTATAAACAGTAGTTTTTCAAACGGGATAAGAGAGCGACACAACTAGCTTCATCCACCATCTTTTGTATCCACCGAAACATCAGCTGAACCTATCAACTAGGATCACCCCCTCGGCACCCTCGAGGAAGCACCCTTTCATTTGTTGTCAACAAGTTTTACGATCACGTTCAAGTTATCTATGATCACAGAATCCGTCACCAAGTCGTCCATAACCGCGGACACGGCTTTTCGAAAAGATTTAACCCTGCAGGGGTGTACAATGTTTACCACACGTACCAACCGACTCTTAATGCCACAAGATTAGCACAATTACTTGATGTGCCGGCAGAGGGTGGTTGACCACGACCTTTACCTTAGTTGATTATATCTCATGGGTCATCCATAACAGGGAACCGCCGCCATTACGCGAGATGGCCATCTCGTGACGGTCCCCGTTACTCTGTCACAGGAATCAAGATCCGTGTTCGTCCATCACTGGATCCCTGCCAGGCCCTACCTTTTTCACAAACATTTTTGACCCACACACAAATGGAAAACCAAACTACGTGTCCCATGGGCTACAACCAAATAAGTTAGTTAGTCATGCGGGGGTCTAGGCTGCACATGGAAGTACGCTCATTCTTGGCTTGGAAGGCGAGAACTCTGGTCCTAGGGCGGCGAGAACGAGACAACCCACCACAGACCCCCGTGGCCTCTCATCCATTGCCTTTTAGTCAAATTTAAGTGCTCACATATCTTTCCACGATATCCTGACATATTAAGTTCATTCGCAACTCTGATTCACCAACCGGGTGGAGCAGAGATAAGCAAGTATGAATATAGATAAGCGTAACAGATATGGGCTCTAGCGTTGCACACAAAGCACTACTTAGTTTTGCTAGGAGCAGTGGATCATGGTATTTAGGCAATGCAATATATATAGGATAACTCTACCTGTCGACCCAAAATCATATTGGAATCGTATGCAACATACGAGAATCAAAACACGTTGAAAGCACATATATGAGCAGATAAGAGGTTATGCTTGCCTTGTTTGTCGATAACAAGATATAAATAGCTTTTGCAAATCTTCGATTTGAGCATCCATCAAATATTAGACTTTGTGTTGTCGATCTTCACTTGTCGATCTTCACTTCGGATTCACATTCTACCGGGAAGAACGAAACACCGGAAAAAGGAAAACAACACTCAACATGTTCAATGCACAGTATGTATGCATGATCAGTATTAATGCATTGATATTAAGTCCTAGAACATGAATAACAATTTAAATGGGATGTAAACATCAGCAAATAGACAACTCCAAGAACAATTGCACATAGATAAAAAATTTGCAGCCAGCAGATTGCTCTGCTTCTTCAGATCGACAAGCTTCTCTAGCTGTTTGGCCATCTTCTTTAACTCATCCTTCTGCACCCTATTCTGCACCGTAGCAACAACCCCAGTAGCAGATCCCAATTGCTCCACCGCCGGTGGCAAATTGGGCACCAGGGATTTGTCCTCCTTTTGAATCCTCTTGATGTATGCATCAAGCCACTCGAAATGGTCACATGGAAGCAGATCCTGCAAATACGAAAACCCAAATCGGATGCATACCCAAATCGGATGAAAACCCAAATCGGCTGAAACCCCAAAATTGAGGAAACATAAAACGAAATTGAGAGGGGGGAAACGCATATCTCACCTCCCCAGCTGTTCTTTGCTCTCGCATTTCACATACTCACGCCCGCGGTTGCCGTTCTTGTCGCTCGTGGTGACCCGCCGCTTCAGGGACGCCGTCCGTCCGCACTCAGGGCACCTTCCCAGCGGAACTGGACCGAAGCGCGGCCATTGAGAGTGGGAGACGGAAGCAGAGCTCGACGCCATGCCGCCGGAGAAGAAGGGGATGTCGCCCCTGTAGCTGTACCAGACGGCCGCACCCTCCACGGCGATCTTCCAACCGTCGGCGGCGCTACCCGTGGACGCTGCCCTCTCCGTCGCCCGCGTCCGGCTCCTTCCTATCAACAGGGGTCGCCGCCCACCTCTGCGCGTGGCCGCCCTCTCCGTCGCTCGGCTGATTTTCCTGCTCACCGCTGCGAGCTCCGGGGCCACGCTCCGCCGCTTTTACAGCACCGCCGCAAGCAAACGGTCAACAGCTGGGTCCCACAAGCCGCGCCAACGGTTCTATTATGGGTCCCACAAGCCGCGGTTGTCTTCTGGGTTCCATAAGTCCGCAGTTAACGGTTGCATTCTGGGTCAAGTCAGCAGACCTGACGGAGACGGCGAGAGTCACGGAACGAATCCTTGCGCACAGACTAGGGGCAAAACTGAGGTCCATTTGCGACTGAGGGTAAAACTGAGGTCATGGACACAACTGAGGGCAGCCTGATAAATAACCCCTATTTATTTACCATCATTGCATATTTATTTCTTGTTTGCATAACATATTATCTTGATATCATTCTTACATCTTGTGCTTGACAACCACAGGTGAGGTTGAGGACCAAAACATTTAACTTTGTTTTGTAGGTAACCAAAAGAAGGATTGGAAGATAAATCTTTCACTACTGATTCCCCAAGAGGTCGATATTAAACCCTTGAGTCACCCTCGTGGGGAAAACACGTCTTCCACTTACTACACACTCTGCACTTGGAGTCTCAACCTAACCCCGTTCACTTTATCTTGCAGGTAGCTACTGAAGGCTATCACATCTACGGGTATCAGGTAATCGTAAACGACGCCACCAACAACCTTCAGAAGTTCCTTGATCTCCTACTGGATCTGACAACCTTGGTTTCATACTGAGGGAAAACTTGCTGTTGCACTCATCATACCTTCCTCTTGGGGTCTCCCAACGAACGTGTGCTTTCACGTCATCAGTTATCAAACTACTTCTATATAACACTAACATTGGAATATGACACTATTTCTAGAAAGATTGTTAAGAACAAATATTAATATAAGAGTTTCCAAATTCTCAATGATGGTATGGCATAACATTTCTATGCCATCCTAAGAAATCCTTCTTCAAAATCTTCTTATTGCTTTACCTCCTTTCTTGGGATGCTTCTCTTGACTTCGAGAAGATTAGGGGATAAGAAGATAAGATAGTCTTGATAGGATAAGTAGATCTAGATTAAGATTTAGTTTAGACTTTTATTAACCTCCCTTTCACATCTCCTTACCTTACCTTTAAGATATGTACTTCTCAATTAATGATGTAAGTCATCCTCATAAATTCTTTTATAGTTTCTTGTATTATTAACTTGTAATCAAAGTGTTTGGAAATTTAGATAAGATACGATTTTGAAGTTTATAACACTCATGTTGATGACTAAGTCGAATCCACCAACATCAGCGAAACTTCGATGTAAGTTTCACAAGTTTAGTTCCAAGTTCTTAGGTACTTGTCAAACAAACGACATTCTCAACTAGCCTTTCGAGTGGTGGTTGAACACTCTATGACTTCGTTGAAAAAGTTTAAATTTTTCACGGATTTTCAGATGCATGCTATGCAAATGCACAAATTTACTTTAGCCCCTTTCTACTCTCTGAACTACGGATTATTACATGTGGGCCCCTCGGGCACCTCCAACCATCGTCCTTTCGCCTATATATTCCCCCCGACGCGAAAACCCTAAAAACAAGAGCCTCCATCCACGAAAAGTTTCGTAGCCGCCGCCATCGTCAACCCTAATTGGGGGGACAGAAGTCTCTGTTTCGGGCTTTCGGCACCCTGCCGGGACGGGGAATTGCCCCCGGAGCCATCTCCATCGACGCCACCACCATCTTCATCGCCGTTGCTGCCTCCCATGATGAGGAGGGAGTATTTCTCCCCCAAGGCTGAGGGCTCTACCGGTAGCTATGTGGTTCATCTCTCTCCCATGGTGCGATCTTTATGTGATCATGAGCATTATAATCTAGTTGAATTCATAGATGTTTCTCATTCATTATGTATTGAATATGCTACTCAAGTGGTTTTATCATTATGATCTTTGGAGTCACGTGAGAACACTATATCAAGGTGACAGTGTGGGTGATGTGTGTGGCTCTATTAATAGATCAGAATGATATTTTGGGGCGCTCGTAGTGATATTGGGGTACCCTAGATGTGGAATATAGACTTTAAGGTGTGCTTTTGCAGCCCTACGTGATGGTCTTGGTGTTCTATGATATTGTGGTGTTTGTTCACTCAGACTTTAAGGTGTGCTCTTGTAGCCCTATGCAGTAGATTGATATTTCTATCCAACGGAGAATAGTTCAGAGTAGCATAGCATAGTGAAGAGGAAATATTTATGCATTCAATTATATTAGTATTGTTGAGAGAGTCCACTAGTGAAAGTATCATTCCTAGGCCTTATTTCCAAGCACTGAAACACCATCTACAACCAGTTCTGCTACATATTTGTTTGCTAACATTTTTATTTCAGATTGCAGTTACTACTTATAATCATCCATATTACTTGTATTTCATTATCTCCTCGCCGAACTAGTGCACCTATACACCTGACAAGTGTATTGTGTGTGTTGGGGACACAAGAGACTTCTTGTATCTTAATTGCAGGGTTGCTTGAGAGGGATATCTTTGACCTCTATCTTCTTGAGTTCAATAAACACTGGGTTATTCACTTAAGCGAAACTTGCTGCTGTTCTACAAACCTCTGCACTTGAATGCCTAACTCTGCTACAAGAATAGAAGCGTGCGTAGACATCAGGCATCGACGCGTCAATGTGCAACTTTCGATCACCAGATGCTGGCTTGGCTCATCAACATTGATTTCGTGGGATTATGGACCCTTTGACTAGCCTACGCTATTGGCTGCACTGTGAGGTGGACATGTGCCGCCTCACACTGATGACGTGTAACTTTAGGCATCTAAGTGTACCTAGTTTGGCAGTACAGGGGTCCGAGTTCCCATCGCGATCCGCGGCAGACGCCGGAGAAGCCGACAAGGAGAGGCGTGGTGATGCTTAGGGGGTGGGGGAGGGGGTGGCCCCCTGGCTCACAGATGAATGCTAGTGTGGTGATGCTTAGCGACTGCATATATTGATTCATCATTTTTCCTCACACTCGCCGCCACGATTCACCCTTCGTCTATGTAAGTATGCATATTTTGGCACCGTCTATTTCCATTTTATACACTGGTTAACGTAACTCTTGTCCGGCAGAATCAAATAGTCATGCACTCTGTGCAAAAGTCATGTTCCTTCTAGGTGAAGCAAACGTTGAATAGCCTGGCGTGATGTTTCTGTTCCCAGAGGATGTACATGCTGTCATTTGTTCATATTTTCAACACAATCACCCTTTCATAAATCACATCCGAAGTATGTACACGGTCACCCGTCTACTTATGATGGCATACGGTTAATTCTCATCACTCCGGGGAAATTCCCATGACATAAAAATTATGAGAAACACTCAATATTTGAGCTGATTTGGTTGACATTTGTATCAGGTAGCATGCTATAGTACAACTCGTGTTTAAGTTTTCTTTTAACCCGATATATTTGACCACAACGTACTATTTAATAAATCACACCCACTAAATACCTTAGCAAGCAACATAATTTACAGTTACCGTTCACTAGGCAATATAACACTAACCATTTGTTCTGCTTAGTAGGAATAGTTGCTTAGTTGGAATGACTTACACAAGAAGAGCACGCTTCGGGACAGTCCATCTCCACCGGACCACCACGCAGTGTTGCTCAGTCCGTTCTCTCACCTTCTGAATACCTTCACAACAGGCAGCGAGCTCAGCTTTAGTTTTTTTGAAGTAGTAACACAGGTAGTAGTCTGTTTCCCCATGGGCTAGCACTAACATGTCATTAACCGAGTAGCAAATACTTCCACGGCGATGAGCCATTCATCTTGTTTAGTAACTGTTCTATGTACCTAAAAGTTTGTTTTTCACTCACAGATGAGTGTTGGTTCTGTGATGCTTACCGACACGGTCTTCTGGTTCATAATCTTTCTTTACCTTCGCATCCTCCATAAACCCCTCGGCTATCAGGGCGGAGCTATGCTGAGGTCAGGGGGGCCACCCCCCCACCCCCCCCCCTCAAGAAAAATATACCTAAAAACTACTACTTTATAGCCATTTTCAGTAATGTTTGGCCATAACAGCGGGTTTGTTGCAGCTTCCGTGCTTCGCGGTATTCAGGTCGTTGTTCCAACTAAAACATCGGCTGATGACGCCTCCATCACCGTCAACCAAACCATTCTCAGGTTTAAAACTATTCTCAGGTTTAAACCCATTTAATATTTTCGTCAAACTATTCTCAGGTTTTAAACTCCACCATACCTCAACCAAACCTGCACGAATAAACGTAGCAGCCCAAACTGAACTAAACCCAATTGATATTTCCGTCAACCCAACCAAAACCAAACCAGTTTTACTTTTCACCCAAACTGAACTAAAACTTAGTGCCCCACCGTGGGTTGAAACCATTTGTGGAAATGGTTTGAAACTGTTTGTTGTACTACGGGTGATATGTTGAGGATTCCCAGGTGGAGGAGATCGCGGCTATCTACCAGGAACTGATCTTATCAACCCGACTATTAACCATGGGTTGAACATGTATAGACCCGTACCTACTTGGACCCATACCTGACCATACCTGGCCATTTTTCACGAGAAACTAAACTAAACTAAACTATTAGCAGATCCAGCCCATTAACACCCGAAGCAAATAAAATCAGAGGGGAAACTGAACCAGTGTGCCCGGGTATGGAAGAACCATTCCCAGATTTACATTTGAGAGGATCATGTTTTTTAAATTCAGAAATGTTGCCTTATTGAACACTTCAGCGAGTTTGTCATGTTCTTACACTTGGTAGTTAGTACTTGAGAAAATTGTGCTTGATTTACTGCTCAGCAAAATCATGTAATCTTGTTCATAGTGCTGCTGATGATATAGTATAGATATCCTTACATTCAATATCTACAGTGTGCCCGAGGAATGGTGACCGTCGCGCTCGCAGACATGAGGATGACTTAGTTCTTTCTCGAGCCGAACGCGCTACTGGCCAGGACGAATAGCACGGATGCGACAAGGAGATGTACGAGCATGTCGAGAAAGGGCGACATGGTGCCACAGACTCATGAAATTTGCTAAAAGCATCTGTCATTAGTGGAAACAAGGCCTTTAGTCCCGGGTGGTAGAGGCCTCTGGGACCGGATGGACATCCGGTACATGCCAACCGGGACTAGAGGCATCCACCCTTTAGTCCCGGGTGGGTTACGACCCGGGACTAAAGGTGCTTCACGTGGCTATCGTCTAGCTGCTGGACCGGAGGACCTTTAGTCCCGGGTGGTAACACCACCCGGGATTAAAGGTTACCAACCCGGAAAAAAGGAATTCTGATTTTTTTTTAGTTTCGTGTTATTTTAATTCTATTCCGAAACTTTTCACTTAGCCACTCATTCAATCTCGAATTATACACTTAATATTAGGTCAAAGTAATTGCTCTCATCAAACTTCCCATTGGGTCACCCATCCTCGGACTGCTCTAGTAACAGCACGCTTAACTTTTGAGTTCCTTTCATGTTAGCTTCCAAATGAGAAATGAGAACTTACTGATACTAGTATCTTATCAATCATATTAACCCCTCGGTTACGACGTTACACCTTTTTATTGTTTAAATTTTAAAACTTTGTTTGAATAAGTAACATTGATTATGTAATAGTATATCTTGAATAAATAATACTAAAATGAATTTTACTTTATGTTTTTACATTTAATATGGAAGAATTCATATCTTTAAATCCGGAAATCAAAATTTGACAAATAAAATGTCTAAGTTGATTAGAAAAATGAGATAAATTCAAATATGCTATACATATCATCTTTTGCATCACAGAAATATTGATAGTTAGAAAATTTGACCTCTTTCGATGAATAGTCATGGCGGCCATTTTGATCGTTTTCCGAACAAAATCAAATAAAGTGAATACCCCCTAAAAAGGTATCCTTTAGCATGGTTGTGTTAGGTTAGGACATAGGAACATAAACAATTAAGATCCATCCAAATCTTGCAAAGATTCCCTTCGTTCATCTGAAGTGAGAATTTTCAGCTATAAGTGCACAAAGTTACTAGAAATAAAGTAAAGCCGGTGAAGCCGGTCACACAACGGAGTAGGATCTTGGACATGTACACCACCCAACACACTTATATACATATGGAATTAAATTAGCTAGGTTTTGGTGGGGTTTCCGATGCTCCTGAGCCCCGCTTCGGTGAAACTTTGGACCCGTTGGAAAAAAGTCAAAATTCCAATATACCCCTTTGAACGGAGTCGAAAGGGGTAGGCCAGTGGAGTTTTTTCCCTGGTTGTGTTACGTTAGGAAATATGAACATACAAAACCAAGATCCACACAACTCTTGCAGAGATTCCCTCTGTTTCGTCTGAAGTCAGAATTTTCAGCTATAAGTCCACCAACTTACTAGAGAGAATGTGAAGCCGGTGAAGCCGGTCACACACCGGAGTAGGATATTGGACATTTACAACACCCAAACAATTATATACATATGATATGGAACCAGCTAGGTTTTGGTGGGGTTTCCAACGCTCCGGAGCCCCGCTTCGGTGATCCCTAGACCTCTTCGATAAGAGTCATGGTGGTCATTTTGACCGCTTTTTGAAAACAATCTAATAAATTAAAAAAAACCTCTAAAAAGATACGGTGCAAAATGACATCCATATAATTTCACATAGAGTAATCCACAATTTATGAATATCCTCAATTATTACGATTTCTTGATTTCTACATAATTTCGTCTAGTTAAATGAATTTGTGCTGATTTTTTGAAAGTAAATTATCCTATTTAAATGAGTTCTTGTGATGCAAAAGATGATATAATTGTTAAATTTGGATTCCTCTCATTTTTCTAATCGATTTAGACATTTTATTTGTTCAATTTCGATTTACGGATTTAAAGATATGAATTATTTCATGTTAAACGAGCAGGGGCGATGCAATATATATGCAGAGGACTGGTCTCGTGGGGGAAGAGCATTGGTTCCCGGGTTGTACCACGACCCGGGACAAAAGCTCCACCTCTAGTCCCAGGTTGTAATACAACCCGGGACTAGAGGTTCTCGCGTGGCCCTCGCCCTGCGGCAGCCCTGCCACGCGCCTTTAGTCCCGGGTCACGACCCGGGACTAGAGCTCCCTCACGACCTAGGACCAGTAGAAAACTTTTGAGCCGGGACTAGTGCCCCCCTCTAGTCTCGGGTCGTAAGCCACCCGGGACTAGAGGCAAAATCGGCCCTAGACTAAAGGTCTCGTTTCCAGTAGTGTGCGGTGGATACGCCTGAACGTGGCTCGGCACAAACGAGTTCATGTACAGGGTTCGCGAGTCTTGTTTGCATAAACTCGGTAGTAGAACACTGAATTGATTAGTAAAGGAGCTGATGCTAATGCACTTTTTAACTAGGACCAGATGTGGAGTTGGTTAATTTGTGTTTGGTTTGACTTCTGCGTTAGTTGGCTGGGATGTCCCGGACGTCTGGGGTGGTGGTGTTCTACTTTTCTGCTCTTTACTTTTTCGTGCAAAGACTATGTGTGTACTGGCTGGAACCAGTTTGGAACCAGTTTATGTGGCTTTCAATAAAAACCCGGGCTCTCAGAGCCTTTCCTCGTATCACTGAATTGATTAGTAAAGGAGTTGTTCAGATACTTGCAGCTTGATTAGAAAAAGCTACAAGTATGGTGGGAGGATGTACGAGGCTCCTACGGGTGGATTTTTCTCCTGGCATATATGGCAGCATATTAGTCGACTTTCGTAGTTTACTTATTCCCGCCACTGTCGGCTGAGGAGTCCTTCTTAATCTTTGTGATCTTTGAGGATGTAAACTTTAAGATACGATATATTTTGTAATAATACGGTTGTGTGCATCACTCGATGAAGATGCCGGGATTAATAAAATTCCCTTTTCTAAAAAAAGATACTTGCAGCTTGAAGATGATTCAGAAATTAGAAGCAGGCGATACTTGCATCTTGATAATTATTCAGAAACTAGGTGTTATCGAAGAGAAGCATATGCGGTAGATAATTGACTCGTAGCGACGAACAAATATATTTGCTATTTATTTCAAATTTCAAGAGACCTCTTGTAAAAAAAATCATGAGAACTATTTAGTATCTATTTACCCATTGCAATGCATGTGTATTGTGCTAGTTTTGTAATTGGTCCTAACGGGGTATAACATCGTCAATGGGAATTGATTTGTGTAAGTTACACAAATGTGTTGTCAGGCAAGCGTCTGAGGCATATGTCACTAAAATCATATCTTAAAAACATATCTAACAGTTGAGGACCTTCTTAACCAGGATAAATATATTGGCGATGAAGAATGGTTGTTTCCTCTCCCTTTTATAATGGCATAAGACGGGATTAGGTTTTTGGAATCCTTCCTTCACGAATTAGCTTTGGGACCTTTGATGACTTTAGGTCGGTTTGATCTGACGGTCGCAACGGTACACGATATGGTGGATCCTCCTTTGATTCTTTCCTTCTGAAAAGATCGAGTAGGTTGACTAGAGGGGGCTGAATAGTCAACTACAAATTTTCGGCGAACCAAAATGAAATTTAGCAAGCGTACATTTTAAAACTTAAAATAAATATAACAAGTGACATTTAAGTTTAAATTAGACCCTAAACTCTAGATATTGATGCGCTTTCCGGGTACGGTAAGAGAAGGAGGCATATTCTGGCACCTTGATGCGTGTAAACCACACGTTCGTTGGGAGACCCCAACAGTAAGGTTTGATGAGTGTAGCAGCAAGTTTTCCCTTAGTAAGAAACCGAGGTTATTAATCCAGTAGGAGGTGAAGACACTTCTGAAGGTGTCAACGGTGCCAGAAAACTTGGCGTCTTGGGGAGTGCAAGAAATCCTGACGGTTGACTTGGAACCTGCACACAAGACAATCAAACTATTTTGCCCAACGAATCAGTGAGGGTGTCAATCTCACCGGCTTGCTGAAAACAAAGGGTTAAAAGTGTTGTATGGAAAAAGATGTTTGTTTGCAGAGAATAAAAGAGAACAATGATTGTAGTAGGTTGTATTTCAGATGTAAAAGAATGGACCGGGGTCCACAGTTCACTAGTGGTGTCTCTCCATAATAAATAACTAACATGCTGGGTAAACAAATTACAACTGGGCAATTGACTATTGAAAAGTGCATAATATGCCTGTGCAAGTTGTAGTGTCTACTATGAGATTCATTTGGGCATTACGACAAAGTACACAGACTGCTATCCAGCATGCATATGTGTCTAAATAGTCCACCTTCAGGTTAGCGTCCGCACCCCTTCCAGTATTAAGTTGCAAGCAACAGACAATTGCATTAAGTAAAGTGCATAATGTAAACAACACATTCATCCTAAGACAAAACATTGTTGTTTTACCGCTAGTGGCAACAGCACATCCACAACCTTAGGGGTTGCTGTCACTCCCCAAGATTAAATGGAGACCGAACCCACTATCTAGCATAAATACTCCCTCTTGGAGTCACAAGCATCCACTTGGCCAGAGTATCAACAAGTAACAGAGAGCATGCAAAATCATAAAGGACATAGACATGATTATTCAATATTCAACTTGACATAGTATCAATATTCATCGGATCCCAGCAAACACAACATGTAGCATTACAATAAGATGATCTTGATCATGATAGGCAGCTGCTGATCGCTGAGTTGACTAGGGGATATATAGTGTTGTTGCTTCTATCTCCCTGCCAACGGCGTCAACAACAGTCTTGATACCCGTAGTAGATACCTGCAGTGAAAATGTATATGGGGTTAGGTTGAGTCTCCAAGTGCAGAGTATGTAGTAAGTGGTAATGGTATTTTCCCCATGAGGGTGACTCGAGGGTTTAATATCGAACTCCCGGGGAATCAGAAGTGGTAGATTTATCTTCTTGTCCTTCTTTTTGGTTACCTGCAAAACAAAGTTAAATGTTTTGGTCCTTAACCTTCACCTGTGGTTGTCAAGCACAAGGTGTAGAATGATATCAAGATAAATATGCTATGATGATGGTGGCAATGATATATGATATATTTTTGGGTTTTTTGATGGATGCAAGATGGAAAAGTGTTTTTGTATTTTCGGATTTATAAATGGCAGAAAATGGCAAGGTGGCAAAAGTGGTTGGAAAGGTGTTTCTTATGATTAAAAATGGACCGGGTTCATGGTTTCACTTATGCACTCTCTCTTTAAGTGGTGTGGCAGACAAGTGGACATAGAGTTGACATATGAGATTGCAAGCACAAAGTTTGATATCAAGTTGAAAGTTATATGGGCATCACGTCCTAACATAGAGACCTTTTGGTTATTAGTCTCACTTATACTCCACCAAGATGCGAACTAAATCATAACACCTCAGTAATTAAGATGACTCAGAGTATAGCAATAAGTTTCATGACATGAAGTTAAAATAAGAACATGCTGGATCTAGTCATAGAGAAGAGGCTTGATCACCCTCAACCCCGCAGCAAGGTATTTTTGTTTATCCCTAGTGAGGTAACAAAGTAAGGTAAAACCCAAGTGGATCGCGATATTTCAGTTGTCAGCTTACCGCACTCACCACTCCCCGTTACTCCAACTAATGCACACATCACCCCACACACGCTCTCATAAACATGCTTGATCATAACAAGTAGACAAGAACGGGGTACATAATATGCATCTATACTCATAACTGAAACAAACATTGCAATCTCAACATATATTAACTCACAAAAAGATCCACCACATAGGTAATACAAATATGACCGTAATCATGTTCAGCAGCTCATACGGTACTAATTAGTGAAGCTCAAGAGAGGAGAGATACATAAGTTACTTCCACAAACCCATAGTCCAGAGGTGGACTACTCCCTCTTCATGGTGGAGACGGTGGAGATGTCGATGGAGATGAAGGAGACCACGCCGGCAGCGCCCCGCCGGAGTTTTCCCCCTCCAATCTGCAGCTCCAGGTCTTCGTTTTCGTGTTTCTGTGATATGGCGGCGCTTGTTCCGAAACGCCAGGGGACCTTTTTTATAGGCGTTTTTAGGTCAAGACGAAGGCGGTGGAGAAAGATCGACGGCTGCGGAGCCCGAGGCCCAAAGAGTGGGCCCCACGCGGCCAGGTACCGTGGCGTGGGCCACCCTCTTTCGGCCTTCTGGCCTCCGTTTGCTTGCTTCCTTCGCTCCGAGGTCTTCCTCCTTCCAAAATAATGATGCCTGTATTTTTCCATAATTTTTGGACGACGTTTGGGTCCCTGAAACATAAAAGGAAAGAAATAGGGTTTTCTGCCTGCGCAGGGTTAATTCCATAAAAATAGGAAACAATTGATTTATTTCCTAAAATCATTAAATAACAGTAATATAACCCTTATATGATGCAAATATGATTGGAATATGTGTGATATAGTGCAAAGTTCATGTATGCATTTTACATGCATCAACATCCCCAAGCTTAACCAATACTCGTCCTCGAGTATGAAGGTGATAAAACTAACATGGGCTTTGCAATATAGCACTAACAATGGATATCAAAGATGATTGCTACTGCTACATAGAGTCAAATGATTCATTCTTCAAAGGAGTAGCAATATGCAAAACAGTTTATGAAGTGATATCAAGTATTCAATGCAAGGATGTTCAATGATAGTTCACAAAGTGTAACATAACAGATAGTAATATGGACCACATGTATGCATAATGATAAGCATGAACATCCTACATGGTCATAGAGTGATGATGAAAATCTGAATATGTTTGGTGGACACTTTGGAAAGATGAATAAGTGAGTAGAGGTAAAGCATGCATAAGTTTCATCTAACCTCCAAACTCTCCTACTTAAGTTAATGATTGCAATGTGGTAATCTTGGTGTCAAGCTCTCATTCCCCTATCATAGCATCTTGAATGATTATAGTTTAATGTGAGAGCAAATATGAGTAGTGTGCTTGACAAAGTAAAGGTTGGATGTCTCATGCCCCTTGAATACAAGTACCTACACCATGATTACTCAACTTGGGAAAAGCAAGTTCAAGTTATCTATCATTGTAAGTAATAATAGTATCATCAAGAGCGTCAACTGGGGTACCTCTTGTCCCAGGATATGGAACAAGCCCATATCAAAATGACAAGACAAACAAACAAGATGAACAACCTCAACACCCTTTTTATTTACCATTGGAATAGCTTTTTATTGTAAGGTGTGTCATAGATAATTCACCATAGCATGTAAGTAAATTTCCACCATGAATAATGCATGGCTTAGATTAGCGGCCCAGGCGTCTCTCTAACCATTTATACAAACTCATTCAAACTAAATCATTTCCCCCTTATTTCACCATGATAGGCATCCATAGACAAAAGCACATGATATCAACTAAATGAGCATGTTGAAAGCTTTGCATGTGACAGCACATATGGGCTAACTCCCAACCTCGGACATTTATCAAGCCACTAGCATCATAATCTTAATCACAATGGGTCATGTTTTATTTATAGCAATGATAGTAAAAATGTGCATCAAGTTCATGAGAGCTATATAACCAACTTTTCCCATGGCAATCAATAACATAATCATTTTCATTCAGAGGTATAGATAACACAAATATCATGATGAACATACTCGGAATAGCATATAGCTAGTAGGTAGATATGGTGGACTCACTGGAATAACTTTGGTTGAAGGTGTTGGAAACAAGTTTTACTTGTTGGAATGTTTGGGCTAGCAAGAGGGAGAAAGTTGACCATCTAGATGCATGCATGAGTGTCCATAGAACTAACTATCATGTTAAACAAGTAAAATAACTTTCAGCATCAAAACATGAATAAGTGATAGCTCTTGATAAAGCATTTGCAATTATTACTCATAAAAGCTCATGAATCATGCAACTATATGTATCATTAAAAATCAACTCAAACATCCCTTTTCCCAATATGATAAAGCATCCAACATATTTCAACCCATATTTCCAGTAGCTTTCCCATATAAATGATATGTGGTGGTCTCACAAACTCAACAAACAAACAAAAAGACGCTCCAAGTTTATGCGATAAAGTGTTTCGATCGAAAAACAGAAGTTAGACGTGTGCAAACCGAGAGTGTGTAGGTCCAGTGGGGTTGTCTTCACATCCCCAAGCTTATGGTCTTCACCATCCTTGGATAACTCTTGGTGCATCTCCTCCAATCCCTGTGAAAAAACTTCAAAACACCGTTTCTCCCATTTCTTTTCTGTGGGGTGCATTAGTAGTGATAAACAAATAGGTTTCTTGCTGCATATAATCCTTGACAAAAATACATATGAATGTCCAGAAAGTGTATAATGTTGTATGCCTACTCAAAAAAGATTCAAGATAAAAGTTCAAAACATGCATAAAACAAAATGGGACAGAATCTGTCCAGAAAAACAGCAGCAGCAAAACGTATTTTTCTACCCTACCAAACTTTGTCGAAAAATTCCGAAAAAATTCATGCATACAGAGGATGAAAAGTTGCAACTACAGTTCAAATATGAGCTCATTCGGAGTTACAGAATAAGAATTAAAAATCATACCGTGCACAGATTCGTGCAGGAATAAAATCTCCGAACTCTATAAGCAACTTTTCAAGACCAAAATGGGTAAAACTTGGCACTTTATTAAAAACTCCAGAACTAAACTAGACACAAGTCTCTTGTTACAGCAAGAGGACACAAAGAAAAATCACACACAAAAATAACCGGGTTGCCTCCCGCAAAGCGCTTTCTTTATAGCCATATAGCTAGGCTTCTTACTTGTTGTTTATCGAAGATGAAGCTCATGAGGGAGCTTGAATGATGTGTCCCTCTTCCTTGGGAAGTGTTCCATGCACTTCTTGTGTGGGAACTGAAACTTCACATTCCCTTCCTTTGAATCAATGATAGCACCTGTGGTACGAAGAAAAGGTCTTCCAAGAATAATAGGACTAGAGGTTTTATTCCCCATGTCCATGATTAGAAAATCCACAGGCACAAAAGTCATATGTAGCTCTACCATAACATCACTTACTTTCCCTAAAGCATGTTTAATGGAATCATCAGCAAGTGCAAGTTCAATAGAGCATTTTTCAAGATTTTTCAACTCAAGTATTTCATATAGTTCTTTAGACAAGACAGAGACACTAGATCCTAGATCAAGTATGGCATGGTGTCTCTCTTTTCCAATAGTTACTAGCACCTTGGGGATCCATATATCCCCAAGCTTAGGTGGTATCAATTCCTCTTGGTTGTACCTAGCAATTTTCTCTTTTAAGACATGATTAACAATATAGGAACCAAATCCAGCTTGATTAGTGTTGATAGAAGGATCACTTGCAAACTTTTGTAGGATAGATATCAATTCATGCAAGCTACAGTTTTCTAAATCAAGCAAAGGATCCTTAACTTCCCTAAGCATTTTAACTTCTTCAATATTCTTTTTACTAGGAGCCTCTCTTAAATGTCTAGATGAAGAACCTTTCTTTAGCGAATCACTAACTCGAACCAACTTTTCCTCAATGTTGTTCAAATAAACATCTTTCTCAAGGAATTCTTTCTCACATGATCTCAGTTTATGCATAACATTAACCAATTCATTGTTTATTTTTGGAATAATTTTTCAGAATAAGTCACAAGTTGCTCAAAGTCCTCAATGCTTGGTAGCTTCTCTACCTTAGTTTCGAATTTTTCTTTGGATAAAGTAAGTGCCACAGTGGTGTCCTCCAACTTTTCTTACTACCCACAAAGCTACCAAAAATTCTTCTAAGTTTCATGGCAGCACAAGGTGGAGTAGACAAGACAAAACTTCCCCTAGTAGCACCATCTAAAGAATTTTGATACCAAGGGTCTATTCCATAGTAAAAGTAGAGATTAAGCTTCTCATCCTCACAAGGTGTAGGATCCTCATAGTGCATCCTATTAATTCTTACCCAAGCATCTTTTAGTGTTTCTCCATGATATTGTTTAAAGCTAGAGACCGAACTCATAGGAGGACTCACTTCTTTTTTGTTTCCCAAAACCATGATTGCAAGTTTTTATGTGTTTTTGATTTTTATGATGCAAAACTGAAAATAAATATGACTCACAATTGCAAACCGAATTACACATGCAAGACACAATGCAATGACAATGACAAAACAAATGAATTTGCTTTGAAGGTAAAGATGGATAAGATGATGCTCACGTAGGTGCAACCTCCCCAAGCTTAGGTGTTAGCACAAGTTGGTGATGTTGACTTTGTTGTGATCTCCTTGGATAAACCTTCTCAGCTATGATTCCCCGGCAACGGCGCCAGAAAACAATTTGCTGATCGCTGAGTTGACTAGGGGATATATTGTGTTGTTGCTTCTATCTCCCTGCCAACGGCGTCAATAACAGTCTTGATACCCGTAGTAGATACCTGCAGTGAAAATGTATACGGGGTTAGGTTGAGCCTCCAAGTGCAGAGTATGTAGTAAGTGGTAATGGTGTTTTCCCCACGAGGGTGACTCGAGGGTTTAATATCGAACTCTCGGGGAATCAGTAGTGGCAGATTTATCTTCTTGTCCTTCTTTTTGGTTACCTGCAAAACAAAGTTAAATGTTTTGGTCCTCAACCTACACTTGTGGTTGTCAAGCACAAGGTGTAGAATGATATCAAGATAAATATGCAATGATGGTGGATGAATATGCTATGATGATGGTGGCAATGATATATGATATATTTTTGGGTTTTTATGATGGATGCAAGATGGAAAAGTGTTTTTGTATTTTCGGATTTATAAATGGCAGAAAATGGCAAGGTGGCAAAAGTGGTTGGAAAGGTGTTTCTTATGATTAAAAATGGACCGGGGTTCATAGTTTCACTTATGCACTCTCTCTTTAAGTGGTGTGGCAGACAAGTGGACATAGAGTTGACATATGAGATTGCAAGCACAAAGTTTGATATCAAGTTGACAGTTATATGGGCATCACGTCCTAACATAGAGACCTTTTGGTTATTAATCTCACTTATACTC
The DNA here is from genome assembly GCA_947311845.1 of Poa pratensis. Taxonomy (NCBI): domain Eukaryota; kingdom Viridiplantae; phylum Streptophyta; class Magnoliopsida; order Poales; family Poaceae; genus Poa; species Poa pratensis. Next base: position 10,960,354 of record CAMZMU010000073.1, read on the forward strand.
CACCAAGATGCGAACTAAATCATACACCTCAGTAATTAAGATGACTCAGAGTATAGCAATAAGTTTCACGACATGAAGTTAAAATAAGAACATGCTGGATCTAGTCATAGAGAAGAGGCTTGATCACCCTCAACCCCGGCAGCATGGTATTTTTGTTTATCCCTAGTGAGGTAACAAAGTAAGGAAAACCCCAAGTGGATCGCGATATTTCAATTGTCAGCTTACCGCACTCACCACTTCCCGTTACTCCAACTAATGCACACATCACCCCACACACGCTATCATAAACATGCTTGATCATAACAAGTAGACAAAACGGGGTACATAATATGCATCTATACTCATAACTGAAACAAACATTTGCAATCTCCATATATTAACTCACAAAAAGATCCACCACATAGGTAATACAAATATGACAGTAATCATGTTCAGCAGCTCATACGGTACTCATTAGTGAAGCTCAAGAGAGAGGAGAGATACATAAGTTACTTCCACAAACCCATAGTCCAGAGGTGGACTACTCCCTCTTCATGGTGGAGACGGTGGAGATGTCAATGCAGATGAAGGAGACCATGCCGGCAGCGCCCCGCCGGAGTTTTCCCCTCCAATATGCAGCTCCAGGTCTTCGTTTTCGTGTTTCTGTGATATGGCGGCGCTTGGTTCTCGAAACGCCAGGGGACCTTTTTTATAGGCGTTTTTAGGTCAAGACGAAGGCGGTGGAGAAAGGATCGACGGTTGTGGAGCCCCGAGGCCCAAAAGAGTGGGCCCCACGCGGCCAGGTACAGTGGCCGCGTGGGCCATCTTCTTTCGGCCTTCTGGCCACCGTTTGCTTGCTTCCTTCGCTCCGAGGTCTTCCTCCTTCCAAAATAATGATGCCTGTATTTTTCCATAATTTTCGGACGTCGTTTTGGTCCCTGAAACATAAAAGGAAAGAAATAGGGTTTTCTGACTGCGCAGAGTTAATTCCATAAAAATAGGAAACAATTGATTTATTTCCTAAAATCATTAAATAACAGTAATATAAACCTTATATGATGCAAACATGATTGGAATATGTGTGATATAGTGCAAAGTTCATGTTTGCATTTTACATGCATCAGCAGCTCACAAGATCTAAACATGATGGCACAAGAGGAGAAGACAACCAGCTAGCTACTGCTATGGACCCATAGTCCAAAGATGAACTACTCACACATCACTCCGGAGGCATGCATGGCGATGTAGAGCCCTCTGGTGATGATTCCCCTCTCCGACAGGGTGCCGGGAAGAGCTTCAGAACCCTCCCGAGTTAGGGTTGACGGCGGCGGCTCTGGAACTTTTCGTGGAAATTGACTCGGGTACTTAGGGTTTTCCCGAGGAAGGCAATTTATAGGCGAAGGGGCGGCGTCGGTGGAGGTCCGTGGCCCCCTCACCACGTCACGGCGCAGCAGGAGGTGGGACCGCGCCGCCACGTGGTGAGGATGGCCCACAGCCCCCCTTCGTCTCTCCTTCAGACTTCGTCTACGTGTCAGAAAAATAGGGACTTTGGATTTTGTTTCGTGTAATTCCGAGAATATTTCCAGAACAACTTTTCTGAAACCAAAAACAGCAGAAAACAGGAACTGGCACTGTGGCATCTTTTTAATAGGTTAGTCCCAGAAAATGCATAAAAAATTATATAAAGTGTATATAAAACATGTAGCAATTGGTATAATATAAGCATGGAACATCAAAAATTATAGATACGTTGGAGACGTATCAAGCATCCCCAAGCTTAGTTCTACTCGTCCTCGAGTAGGTAAAACGATAACAACAAAATAATTTCTGAGGAGACATGTTTTCACACAATCTTGATCAAATAATATCGCAAGGCTCATGTCATGAATGAAGTGATTCAAAGCAATTGTTTATAGTTTGCTAACAAATAGATAAAGAGTAAACAACTGAATCATATAAGCAAAAACTTTTCATGAATAGTACTTTCAAGACAAGCATCAAAAAGCTTTGCATAAGAGTTAACTCATAAAGAAATAGATTCTAAGTAAAAGGCATTGAAGCAACACATAGGGAGATTTAAGTTTCAGCAATTGCTTTCAACTTTCAACATGTATATCTCATGGATAATTGTCAACACAAAGTAATATAACAAGTGTAATAAGCAAGCATATAAGAATTGATGCACACAAAGTTGACACAAGTGTTTGCTTCTGAGATAGAAAGAAGTAGGTAAACTGACTCAACATAAAGTAAAAGAAAGTCCCTTCGCAGAGGGAAGCAGGGATTAAATCATGTGCTAGAGCTTTTTAGGTTTTTGAAGTCATAAAGAGAGCATAAAGTAAGTTTTTGAGAGGTGTTTGTTGTTGTCAACGAATGGCAGTGGGAACTCTATGCCCCTTTTCACCCAGACTTTCAAGAGCGGCTCCCATGAAGGACGTTATTTCTACCCAAGGGTAGATCATCCCTCTTTTCTTTTGTTTACACATGCATATTAATAAATTGGTATGACACTCCTCCCAACCTTTACTTACACAAGTCATGGCTAACCGAATCCTCGGGTGACTTCCAACAATCACATACCATGGAGGAGTGCCTATTTGATATTGTTTAACATTTTGAAAATTGCTTCTGATAAATCATTGGCAAACATGTGAAGAGAATCAAATGGTTAAAGTTGTAATTAATTGGGACTGGGCACCCCATTTGCCAGCTCTTTTTCCAAAGTTATTGGATAAGCGGATGTATATGCCACTAGTCCATTGGTAAAAGTCTGTCATGAGTAAATGACAAGGTGATAGAGAAAACGCCACATAACTTCCTCATGAGCTATAAAACATTGACACAAATAAGGAGTAATAAAGTTTTGAATAGTTTAAAGGTAGCACATGAAGTATTTACTTGGAATGGCAGGAAATACCACATAATAGGTAGTTATGGTGGACACAAATGGCATGGGTTTTGGCTCAAGGTTTGGATGCACGAGAAGCATTCCCTCTTAGTACAGAGTTTAGGCTAGCAAGGTTGTTTGAAGCAAACACATGATATCAACCGGTACAACAAGACTTACATAAAAACATATTGTAAGCATTATAAGACTCTACACTGTCTTCCTTGTTGCTCAAACATTTTACCAGAAAATATCTAGACTTTAGAGATACCAAACATGCAAACCAAATTACAACAAGCTCTATGGCAGTTCTCCACTAATAGGCTTTAACTACATGATGCAAGAGCTTAAACATGATCTACTTGAGAGCTCAAAACAATTGCAAAGCATCAAATTATCCAAGACAATGATCTACAAGAATGAGTATGCACTAGTACAGAACGACACATCAGAAACGGGCCAAAAAGCTCATCGGCAACGGAGAAAGGGTCCGTGTCCCCGCCTCTGTCACTAATGTGAAGCATCACAACGGCAACGGAGATTTTGATCGTTTGCAATAAGTTTGGCAACGTGCATAATATATAATCGTTGCCTTTAGTCTTTACATCAGATACGGAGATTAGTTTTTGACCGTTTGTAATGAGGGCGAATGGAAACAAAAAAAACGCCGGTGACGCCTGCTGCGCCGTCGACGGAGCCCAGTGGTTCCTGCCTGACGGCCGCCGGTTCTTCACCTTCCTCTTCGCCTAGCTTCATTGCGTGGTCTTCTTCTACCTATTTAGTACTGCACAAAAGTCTTGCTCCTAGAGGCGCCGGCTTCAGTGGACCGTCTGGACGGAGCCCCGCTCCTACGTCTTCGCGGCCGCCGCATAGTCTCCAGGTTTCCTCCTCGCGCTAAAGGAGATGAAAAAATCAAAATGTAAGCTCCTTCATCTCTATACACAGGACAGATGCTTCTTCATCAGCATTACAGAAAATATAGAACTAATTACACTAGAACATAGCCTAAACAATGCCTCATATATAGGTAGATTGGACACACAAATTCCAGGGATGGAGTTAGTGAGCCAAGTAGGATGCACAAGATCAGTATTTGTGCATACCACAAGAATCACTAGCGCCACCCCCGGATCACACGGTGTCACCTAATTTTAATCATCGGCATAACAGAAACAAAACTAAAATCTATGTGTAAACAATGCCTACTAAAAACAGATCAAATTTATGGATAAACAATTAGCTACTTACAACTAGAAAACAGCTAAAATCTATGTGTAAATAATGCCTACTATAAACAGAGCAAATATATGGCTAAACAATTAGCTACTTACAGCTAGAAAACAGTTAAAATCTATGTGTAAACAATGCGTACTATAAACAGAGCAAATCTATAGCTAAACAATTAGCTACTTACAGCTAGAAAACAGCTAAAATCTATGTGTAAACAATGCGTACTATAAACAGAGCAAATATATGGATAAACAATTAGCTACTTATAACGAGAAAATAGCTAAAAATCTATGTGTAAACAATGCCTACTATAAACAGAGGAAATCTATGGATAAACAATTAGCTACTTACAACTAGAAAACAGCTAAAAATATATGTGTAAACAATGACTACTATAAACAGAGCAAATCTATGGATAAACAATTAGCTACTTACAACTACAAAACAACTAAAATCTATGTGTAAACAATGCCTACTATAAATAGAGCAAATCTATGGATAAACAATTAGCTACTTACAACTTGAAAACAGCTAAAATCTATGTGTAAACAATGCCTACTATAAACAGAGCAAATCTATGGATAAACAATTAGCTACTTACAACTAGAAAACGGCTAAAATCTATGTGTAAACAATGCCTACTATAAACAGAGGAAATCTATGGATAAACAATTAGCTACTTACAACTTGAAAATAGCTAAAATCTATGTGTAAACAATGCCTACTATAAACAGAGCAAATCTATGGATAAACAATTAGCTACTTAGAACTAGAAAACAGCTAAAAATCTATGTGTAAACAATGCCTACTATAAACAGAGCAAATCTATGCATAAACAATTAGCTACTTACAACTTGAAAACAGCTAAAATCTATGTGTAAACAATGCCTGCTATAAACAGAGCAAATCTATGGATAGACAATTAGCTACTAACAACTAGAAAACAGCTAAAAATCTATGTATAAACAATGACTAGTATAAACAGAGCAAATCTATGGCTAAACAATTAGCTACTTACCACAATGCCTAATTAGAACAGAGCTAATCATCTGAAACGAGCAAAAAGAAGTGCAAAAAAAAACTATCCTACTGAACAGGGGTCTTACATTAGGCGAGGCGGGCTCGCTTAGCGTCGCCGCCGGCGACGGAGCTAGCGCCGGCCTCCCCTGGCGGCGCCTTGCCCTCGCCGTGGACCAAAGAGAGGGCTATGGCGGCCCGGAGGTCAGACTGGTAGACCGCCTCCTTGGCGCGTTCGACCTGGGTCGAGGCCTCGGAGAGGAGGAACGCCGCCTCCAGATCGGCCTCGACCTGATGACGCTTGGCGTCATCGCGCTCGAAATCGGCGCGGGAGAGTTGGCAAGCGATCTCCAGATCACGACCCTCCTCCTCTTCCTCTTCCTCTTCCTCTTCCTCTTCCTCTTCCTCTTCCTCTTCCTCTTCGTCCTCATCGGAGGACGAGGACAAGGAGGAGGAGGAAGACGGATGGTTCAGAGAGCGAGACGGTGGCCGGGGTACATCGCCTGGTGGATCTCACGGTAGCTGCAATGGCGGCCAAATGAGCGGGTACGGCTGGAGCCTTCGCCGTGCGGACGAGCGCCAAGGTTGTGGGACCGGCCCGCGGGGGCCGGAGCGGCGGCGGCCTGTTCCGCAAGCTCGTCCCGCAACACCAGCTGACGCTGCTGCTGCCTGAAGGCCCAGAGGGTGGGGCGGCCACGGCCGCGGCCGCGATGGACGGATCTACCAGCGCCGACGGTGGAAGCCATGTGAGAGAGTGGAGAGAGATCGAGGAGACTGTGCGGCGGCTAGGGTTGGAAGTGGGACAGTGAGAGTGAGAGTGAAGGGCATAGTAGGTTCTTATAGGCCGCGGGCTGTCGGGCTGCTTCTAAAGGCAACGGAGATTACAAAACTGTCCATGTGCGATGAGCACACATCGGTAACGGAGGCAAACTAACCTCCGTTGCCAACATATATTCCACTATTCACCCATTGCCTTTGTTGTGGGCCTGCTTTACGGCCCAGTGCGGGCACGCGGGGGATGTCGCGATTCTCCGTCGCCTAACTCCTGCTGTTGCCATAGAGGGGTATCGGATGTGTCGTTCTGTACTAGTGATGTCTTTTCCAATATACCATCTATAACACATGTAGCATTTTCTGTTTCCAACCAAACACTAATCAACTTATTTCAACACAAACTCTCCAAGTAATACAACAATGAAACAAGAGAGTACTTCTCTACAAGAACTAACAACTCTGAACAAGAGATGCATGAAAAACAGGAGCTAAAAGCATTGCAGTATCTAGTTAAGAATACTCAACAAATATAAGTGAAGAATACGAGTATTCGCATGAAAAAGCGGAGCGTGTCTCTCTCCCACACAAGAATGCTAGGATCTAACTTATTCAGAAAACAAAGTAAAAATAAAAGCACACAGACGCTCCAAGTAAAGCACATAAGATGTGAAAGAATTAAAATATAGTTTCACTAGAGATGACCTGACAAGTTGTTGATGAAGAAGGGGATGCCTTGGGCATCCCCAAGCTTAGACGTTTGAGTCTTCTTGAAATATGCTTGGGTGCACCACGGGGGCATCCCCAAGCTTAGGCTTTTCACTCTTCTTGATCATATCATATCATCCTTCTCTCTTGATCCTTGAAACTTCCTTCATACCAAACTCAAAGTAATTCTCATTAGAGAGTTAGTGCATAATCAAAAGTTCACATATTCTGTAATGACACAATCATCACCAAAGCTTCTGGACATTAGCTACAGCCGGAGAGGGAATTATTTGCAACTAGTTGCACCCGCAACTAGTTTTCAAAAATCGTACTTCCGAGTTTCAAAAAATTCCGAAAAAAATCATGGACATGCACCATGTTGAATCTACTACACCCATAAAATTTCATCCAAAATATGCTCATATGTGGCCTGTGCAAAAAAGACAAATGAAAGTTTGAATAGTATCACTACTATTCAAACTGCCATTTGTCTTTTTTGTACAGGTCACATATGATAATATTTCGGGATGAAATTTTATGGGTGTAGTAGATTCAACATGACACATGTCCGTGATTTTTTTTGAATTTTTTTGAAACTCGGAAGTATGATTTTTGGCAACTAGTTGCGGGTGCAACTAGTTGCAAATTTGAGTTTCCCCTACAGCCACTGATGTTTTGTGGAGCAAAGAAATCCACTCAAACACAGTAAAAGAGAGAATGCGAAATAAAAGGACGAATTTGTCGAAAACAAAACAGTCTGTAAAGACGAATTTTTTCGAGGCACTTAAGTTGCTCAGATGCAAAAAGTCCAAACTAGTGAAAGTTGCGTACATATATAAGGATCATGCGTGAAGTTTTTCAGAATTTTTTAATTTTTCCGGAGAGAATACAGCTCAAAACCGTGGACAGCAAAAATTTGTCACTGCGCAGATATCCAAATCTAGCGTCAACTTTCAACTAGAGGCTTTACTTGGCACAACAATGCAATAAAATAAAGAGACAAATGAGTTGTTACAGAAGTAAACAAGCTCCTTGACTCAAAGAAAAGAAAAAGAAAAATCACAGAAAATAAAAATCATGGGTTGTCTCCCATAAGCGCTTTTTTTAACGCCTTTCAGCTAGGCGCAGAAAGTGAAAATCAAGTGTTTCCAAGTGAATAAGCATCAACAGGATTACCAAGGGCTTTACGTCTACCTCTCTTACCCTTATTCTTACTCTTTGGTCTAGGGAATACATGACCGCATCCGGGTGTGGAGGTAAAATTTAGAGTGCCTTTTCCCACATCTATTGTTGCCCCCAAGAGTTTCAGCAGAGACCTTCCAAGTGTAATTTGTCCTGCTCCTACACATTCAATAAAAAGATAATCAGTAGATATCGTTCTCCTAAAAAGGTTGTAAACACCCCTTCAGCTACCCCAATGGGTAGTACAACGGAGTTATCAGTAAGAGTTATCCCTTCTCCACCTTCAGAAAGTCCCCAAAGATTCAAAGTTTCATAAATACTTTTGGTCATAAGGCAAAATTCAGACATAATATCACAACGGGCATAAAAAGTTTCACCACAAATAGCAACCTTTACTGTTGGGACCCACATTGAAGGTTCAAAACTCATTGGAACATAATCATAGAATTCGCGAATCTGGTTATACCCTTGTTTTAAACAAGATATATTTGTCTCAAGATTGTTTAATCTATCATGAATGCTAACCAGGGCGGAATCAAATTTATTAGCTGAGCTAGAAGATGCAACCAACTTTTTTATGGCATTAAAAGCTTGATCTCCATCACATTGAAGGAAATCTCCTCCCACTACAGCATCCAAAGCATATCTATAACAAAGAGCGAGCCCAAAATAAAAGCTACTAAGAAGCAAGCTTAAAGTCATCTTAGGCTCAGTTTTACAATAAGAATCAAAAATTCTAGACCAAGCTTCTTTAAAACTCTCCTCACTCCCTTGTTTAAAAGTGAAGATCATTTCCTCATGTGACAAAGTAACAGGAATCAAACTAGACATAATAAAAGCTGAAAAGTAAGCTAGAAACAAGTAACTAATTTTTTGTGTTTTTGATAAAGAGAGCAAACAAGAAAAAATAAAAGTAAACTAAGCAAGACAAACAACAAAGTAAAGAGATTGAAAGTGAAAGACTCCCCTTGCAGAAGGCTTGACCTCCCCGGCAACGGCGCCAGAAAACTTGCTTGATGCGTGTAAACCACACGTTCGTTGGGAGACCCCACGAGTAAGGTTTGATGAGTGTAGCAGCAAGTTTTCCCTCGGTAAGAAACCGAGGTTATCAATCCAGTAGGAGGTGAAGACACTTCTGAAGGTGTCAACGGTGCCAGAAAACTTGGCGTCTTGGGGAGTGCAAGAAATCCTGACGGTTGACTTGGAACCTGCACACAAGACAATCAAACTACTTTGCCCAACGAATCAGTGAGGGTGTCAATCTCACCGGCTTGCTGAAAACAAAGGGTTAAAAGTGTTGTATGGAAAAAGATGTTTGTTTGCAGAGAATAAAAGAGAACAATGATTGTAGTAGGTTGTATTTCAGATGTAAAAGAATGGACCGGGGTCCACAGTTCACTAGTGGTGTCTCTCCATAATAAATAACTAACATGCTGGGTAAACAAATTACAGCTGGGCAATTGACTATTGAAAAGTGCATAATATGCATGTGCAAGTTGTAGTGTCTACTATGAGATTCATTTGGGCATTACGACAAAGTACACAGACCGCTATCCAGCATGCATCTATGCCTAAATAGTCCACCTTCAGGTTAGCGTCCGCACCCCTTCCAGTATTAAGTTGCAAGCAACAGATAATTTCATTAAGTAAAGTGCATAATGTAAACAACATATTCATCCTTAGACAAAGCATTGTTGTTTTACCCCTAGTGGCAACAACACATCCACAACCTTAGGGGCTGCTGTCACTCCCCCAAATTAAATGGAGACTGAACCCACTATCTAGCATAAATACTCCCTCTTGGAGTCACAAGCATCCACTTGGCGAGAGTATCAACAAGTAACGGAGAGCATGCAAGATCATAAAAGACATAGACATGATAATTCAATATTCAACTTGACATAGTATCAATATTCATCGGATCCCAGCAAACACAACATGTAGCATTACAATAAGATGATCTTGATCATGATAGGCAGCTCACAAGATCTAAACATGATGGCACAAGAGGAGAAGACAACCATCTAGCTACTGCTATGGACCCATAGTCCAAAGATGAACTACTCACGCATCACTCCGGAGGCAGGCATGGCGATGTAGAGCCCTCCGGTGATGATTCCCCTCTCCGGCAGGGTGCCGGGAAGAGCTTCAGAACCCTCCCAAGTTAGGGTTGATGGCGGCGGCGGCTCTGGAACTTTTCGTGGAAATTGACTCGGGTACTTAGGGTTTTCCCGAGGAATGCAATTTATAGGCGAAGGGGCGGCGTCGGTGGAGGTCCGTGCCCCCTCACCACGTCACGGCGTGGCAGGAGGTGGGACCGCACCGCCACATGGTGAGGACAACCCACGGCTCGCCTTCGTCTCCCCTTCGGACTATGTGTACGTGACAGAAAAATAGGGACTTTGGCTTTGTTTCGTCCAATTCCGAGAATATTTCCAGAACAACTTTTCTAAAACCAAAAGCAGCAGAAAACAGGAACTGGCACTGTGGCATCTTGTTAATAGGTTAGTCCCAGAAAATGCATAAAAATTATATAAGTGTATATAAAACATGTAGCAATTGGTATAATATAAGCATGGAACATCAGAAATTATAGATACGTTGGAGACGTATCACACCTTGCCAACCACTACACGTCGTGAGGAAGATGCCTATCCTAGCACCACCGCCTTGAGGAACTTGCATGCCTGAATGATCTGGTGCAGGAAGTGTCACCTGCTATAGGCGGCGGCGAACTTGATGAACCGAGGCTTCTGGTTTCGCCGTCGGAGTGTGGTTGGATTTGATCTAGCAGGATGCAAGCCTCGATGTCCACCTTGCATCCACATGTCCTCCCACTGATGCTCTGGCCAGCCATCCTCTCTATATGTGTTTTGCGCCCCATTCTCCGGTACCGGCGCTGGTGCTTGTGTCGGAGTTGGGGCCGGCGCCCGTGGTAAGGGAAGTCGTCTTCCTCGTTTAGAGAGCCCGGCTCATCGTCCGACGTGGACCACTCTGACGGTGGTTCCCGCATGCCAGCGGGGATGAAGAAGCTGCTGAGACGTGCCTGGTACTCCACCTCCATGACTTTGTGCTAGTTCGGTAACGAAACAGAGTAGAAGAGGTCCATATGATGCATAAACGGCAGATCCCTCCAACTCTGTATGATGTAGTGTAGACGCGCTTGCATGCTCTCGCGGCGCTATCGGCACCTTAATGACGTTCCTGATACATGCAAAACGTATATATAATTTTTGATTGTTTCATGTTAATATTATGCCTTTGGCACTTGTTTTTATATTAAGTTTATAATTTATTTGGACTAACCTATTAATAGTTGCAAAAGTGTACAATGTTCTTGTTTTACACTTTGATGTGTAGAAATTATTAAGAATACAAAAGGAAACCTTGTTGGACTCGTATTGGGACTTTCCAGAAATCTGTCTGAGAACTTTTTACGGAGTTTGTCAGTTTGACCCTCGAAGACTACGTCAAATGGAAATCAAAATTGTTAGAAAGTTGTCACAATTTTCCATATGAACATTGTAAGCCCAAGATCAGCCCAATCAAAGTTCAGACGTGGCCTGTAGGCCCGTTTTGGTGGAACCCTAAAAGGGGATGACGGAAATCCGAGAAGTTATATAAAGGGAGGAAACCTAACTCGTGTAGGACACCCCATACCCACGAATTTCCAGCCACCAAAGCCATGTTTTTGCATCCCCCATGGATTCCATCTCCATGGGGGAGGGCTCCCAAGAAGCCATGGAGGAAGGAGGCTAAGAGGCGGCGATCCCCCATCATGCCGGCGACGCAGGAGGAGCCTGCGCCCCCGCCGACGCCGCCGCGCTGCCCCTCTTCATCGTCTTCACTGCCATCTCCATCACCAACTCCTTCTTGTATACAGTGGTTCATCCTCCCACACACCTCTGTATTGTCCTATGTAAACATGGTGTTTGATGCTATAAGTTATAATCCTATGATCTATATCATGTTTGTATATCATGTCTGTGTAGTTTATTTGTGTTTTGATTGCTTTGTTGAATGTCTATGGTTCATTAGAGTTGTATATTGATATGGTACTGCCCTATTGATGTCCATTATACTTGTGCGCGCATGGATCAACATCATAGGGTTGGTAATATTTGTAAACGAAGGGGGTAGGCCTGCCGGAGTGACAAAAACCTAAGGTCTCGAACCGGTTAGTTGCACGTATGGGAGTAAGAGGACCATAAACTTAAGGCTATGGTTGGGGAAACCTTAATGCATTGTGCACTTTTAGTATTTATGGATGTCTACTAACAATCCAATCATATAGTACTTGTAATCCCAAGTAGTGGAGTGCATGTATATTTAGCCTCTCCCACATTGCAAACTGCATCGAAAACAATGAAACAAATATCTTCACTAATTAATCTTAGACAAAACCATCACAATTACCACCACTTTTCCACACTCATGGTATTGTTGGTTTATGATTACTTAGCGTAATTTATTGCTGCAGCACTAACTTTACTTTCTTGTTATTCATTATCCTGCAAAACTATCTCTCATACATGTATTGTTACTGTAGTTTTATTTCCTAGATAATGTAAACGTTTAGTGTGCGTAGAGTTGTATCAGTGGTTAATAGAACTTGAGAGAATATTTATCCTACCTTTAGCTCCTCATTGGGTTCGACACTCTTACTTATCAAAAAGGCTACACATGATTCCCTATACTTGTGGGTTATCACTGCACTACATCATACATTCCTCCTGAGGTCTCCCAACGAACGTGTGTATCCACGTCATAAAGCATATATTTTTTACACTGTTGCCAGGGAGTGACAGACTACAACAAATGGGAGTTTCACACTTCCAATCTCATTAATTTGTTTTGCGTTGCTTAGTTTATTTTTGTTTTATCTTGTTTTGCTTTATAATTGAAAAACAAAAAAAATCTGTATTTAGTTAATTTCGAGTTGTTATTCTTGTTTAGTTTTAATTTTGCTAAAATGAGTAATCCTTAAAACACCAAGTTGTGTGACTTCACTATTACAAACAATAATAATTTCATATGCACACCTATTGCTTATCCTTGTAAGACTAACAATTTTGGGTTGATATGCCTGTATTTTTTTGTTGTAATCTGAACAAAAGTTATAGGCCTTGTTTCAGGCTTTCCGTAGGAATTTGATTTGTGCTATTTGGTCAGATGCTTTGCTCGCAGCGATCAGTTTACTATTCTGTCCAGAACTGAATTGTTTCTGCGTGGAGCGATTGTGACGAGGTTATACCTTTCGGGTACCCTACCATGAGGGTACCTGGTGCATGTGATGACTAAAGCCCAAGACTATTGAAGCCCAAGAAGGAAGGCCCAAGAAGAATACTTCCCAAGTTAGGCTACGATTTTCCGAGACCTGTAAACCTAGTCGATTACGATTTCCCGAGACCCAGCCTCCTATATAAAGGCTGGGAGGACGGCCGATCAAGGGCAAGCAATCCATAGCCACCAAAACCCTAGCTAGATCGACATCTAGCCAGGACCCTCATTGTAACGGGCATACTCTCCACAATCAACAACAGACAAGCAGGACATAGGGTGTTACTCTCCGGAGGCCTAAACCTGGGTAAAATCTTTGCCTCTTGCTTGTTAGCCGACGATACTACCAACTCTACACGTTCTCTACCCCATAATCTCAACCCTAGGCCCCAAGCCATGGGACTTGCCGAGGACACCCCTCGTCAGATTGGCTTTGCAACTTTAGGCCTTTTTAACATCCAAATTAAATCATGGGCTAGACATGAAAACTAGGGACAATGTTGTTCTAATGTTAGAACTTGGTTTGTTTGCAAGTTTCTGTTTAGAATTTATAATTCTTATAAAAATTCCAAGTGGTATGTCCTGTGTTGATAGAAATTCGGTAATTCTGAAGTTTGTGACGGTTAATGACATGGTCTTGCACATAAGAGCGACTTAAAATTCTGCGTGTATGCTTTTGAAGTGTTCATGTGTATATTGAGAGTGATATATGTTTCAATATGAGGTGCTGGTACTTCCAGTTCGAGACCCTACAATTCACACAGTTCATTCCCCGGGGCTGAGGCAAGTGCATGACGGGATAATACTTTGAATGATCCCCTCACCCGACTTTTATTTTCTAGCACATGCTCTTTATTTCAGTGGCTAGATAAATGTTTGTATTTGTGGAAGTGAAGTTGACAGAGCAAATGATGCAGTCGTGCATTTTTAATTACATTTTCATACGGTGCATAGTGTTATGTCTTACTGAGGTAGGCACCTTGAGTCTGTCAATGATGGGACTCCACAAGTTGGAGTGAGTGGATGACGGCGGGTGTCCACTCAAGCAATACCGGTATGCGCAAAGAAAAGTGAAAAAAATAGCATGTAGACATATAGGGACATGACTGCACTATGACAAGAGTTAAATGATAATTGTTGGTGACGTGATTATGCAAATATTATTATTTCTTTGTGTACTTGTTGAGTTCTTTTATACTCACCCACATTGCTTGCGTGTTTTAGGTAGTCCTTGAGGACGACATGCATGTGAAGATTTGGTAGTATAACCGTCACCTTCACTACTTCACGATGCAGCAATTTATCACCTTATCTTGGAATTTAGCTTTCAACGTTAGGAGTAATAATTTTCATAAACTATTATGTGGTCTTGTGGGAGTTTTTTCCTGAACTTTTCTTAGTTATTTCGAGGTTACTGTTTTGTGTGGATGGTAGCAGATTTTGTTGTCAAGTCGGAGTTTACTTATAGTTGATCGTCGTGACTACACTAACTTGTGATATATTGTTATGTTCTTGTTTTTATATTTACCACTCGTGGATGTCTCTAAGAACAAAGGAGATTCTGCCAAATTTTTTGTAAAAACTCCTAGTTATTTTTCACGTAAAGAATGTGGTAACATCCCAAGTGAATGGTTGGCTTGGGGTGTTACACAAGATCTGGCAACACTTCATGAAATTGTAGAAAACCTAGAAAATACTTCTCTCATGTAGAAATTTTGCATATGTCGAAGGACCCACCAGCGTCATAGTGAACATGGTAGCTCTATTCTCACATGAACATGTACAAATAACCTAGCCGTGTGTATGATGAGGATTGGGTATGCATGTTTGTTAATGTCAGATGTTTCACACACCTACTTTAATTTCTGTAGTAATTATTCATCTATATCTATTTTTGCCTCACAATGTATTTTAGTGCAAGGTGTCAAAAATATATGTTAGAGCAATGTCCAACTGTGCCATTAGTTGTCAAGATAATTTATTTCATAATGTGCATGTGACAAAACAAATGATTTATAATTAAACCACGCAAATTAGTTTCTGGATTTTGGAATAAATATTTCTGCCAAGAAATTTTTATGTGTGTCGCTCAATAATATTGGCATATAAAATAAAAGGTTATATAATGGAGTATTAGTACATGCAGTGGAGAATTTATCTGTTTAAAATACTCTAGTTTAGTACCCAAACCTCACATTAGCATGCTGGAAAAATAAATGATTTTAACTCATAATGATAGAGCCTAACTTTATATCATGTAGCAACCATCGACATTAGTTTTCGTAGATTGATGACAACTTTTCCGTGGCG
This sequence comes from Poa pratensis, assembly GCA_947311845.1. Taxonomy (NCBI): domain Eukaryota; kingdom Viridiplantae; phylum Streptophyta; class Magnoliopsida; order Poales; family Poaceae; genus Poa; species Poa pratensis. Next base: position 10,975,718 of record CAMZMU010000073.1, read on the forward strand.
CATAGAAGTGGAACCAATAGTTTCTACCAACCATCACAAAATCTTTAACATTTATTGTCGACCTTGCATGTAAATGAACACTATAAAGTAGATATGCATGGACTAATCATAAAGCATTTATTTGCAAAGTATCAACAATATTTTTCGGTCTCTATATTTAATGCTAGATTTGGATGCTGAGCTAAAACCTATTCAGAGGGGAATAAATATAAATAAATAAATACTTCTTAGAACCAAAGTCTCAATCACACAATACTTGTAGTCCTATAAATACATATCCAGGTTAACAAAACCCCATTCAAAGTATTACCATGGCTTGGAAGATCACTATCGCTGTCACCATCACGTCTATCATTTTGTTGGTGCCTCTCATGTCTTGTGGTAAGGAGAAGGGATGTGTTGCTAACTTTAACATATGAAGTTATAATACGTTGGTTGTTGGTTTTACGGTATGCATGGAATGCTATACTTATTTCATTGTGTTTATCTGTTTATATATAGACACGGTTCAAAGGAAGTGCAATCATTACCCCATTAGACTGAAATGCAATGGCGATGATATCTGCAATAAGTGGTGCTATTACGGCATGTATACTGGTGGCGGGTACTGCGATATTCAGGCTGGTGCTTGCGTGTGTTTGCTTTGTCATGTGGGAGTTTGATACTGCTAGTTTGTATTGTTGACTTTTCGGTTGAATGAATAAAGTACATGTATCCACCAATATTGATGTGCGCTTTCATATAAACAACCATGTGGGTTAAAACTTAGAAGTCAAAATAAGAAAAAGCAACCGAACTAGAGGTTACTAAAATAATTGTTAGGCTGCTCATAGTGGGAAGTAACAACACAAGTATCATGTATAGGATACTAATTTATATTAATACATACATAATGGATAGAAACATATGTGTGTTATCATGTAATATTGTATTTATTAGGTTGCAGACTCATTTTTTCTTGAAATGTGTTATGTTACGACATTATATCGTGATACCACTATCCCCTCTCCTTTCATTAATTAATAGACCATGTCAGTTTTTTACCAACATGACATGTATAATACTCCTACGTTCCACATTATAAGATATTCTAGATATTGCAATGTGAACTAAATACAGACTAATATGAGTTAATATACACACACTAAAACATATCTAGATGCGTATTTATGTCTGAGAAAAACTAAAACATCTTATATTTAGAAACGGAAGCTACTTGTGATACCACCACTATGGATAACCACATAAGTTTGGGGTTTAAAACTATGCAAAAAAATATTTTAGTTAGCACTAATTCCACATCATATATATGATCTATAATAACGAAATGAAAGCAACCCATTAATGATACTAGATGATACCCCGCAAGTTGTGGCGGCATTTGCGGCAAAGAAAGATGAACATATAAGCCAAATGGATAATAAATAATTTAATTATGTATGCTAAGATACCACAACCACTATTAGCAATATGTACATATTTTCATGAGAAGTATCCATGCAGATTTATTAGGAATATATGGTGTGTACACTAAATAAGAATTAGAACATATTAAAATCTGTGGCGGGAGTATAAATTTGATCATTGCAAATGAAGGCGAATACTTCGAATTCAGCATCTGCTTCAGTTGATTAGGTGCAAACTTTCCTTTTGGACTGATCCTGGGAATGAGGGGAATTAACTAAGTATTTAGTGAGACACCATACTTCCAATATGCAAGGGCACCTAACAGTGATTATTCCTCTAACGGGTGATTATTCCTCTAACGGGTTATTTTGGGTTATGCTAAACCTTCAGTCCTTTTACCCCAGATGAATACTTAATCTATCCCTTCTGCACACGAAATGCTTCAAGAGTATATGTCAAAAATCCTATGTTTGGAGTGACCATGAACACACTGATTGAGTCCCTTTTTTCGCGTGACAGTTGTGATTCTTTTTTCATGTTTTGGATTGAGCTTCTTTATCTAAATCAATTCCAAAAAGAACTACTAATCCTTTTTTTAGTAATCATTCATCGGTGTTGTGAATGTCTAACTTTTTCAATCCTTTTGACATTGGTTCCGGAGGAGCGAGTCAGAAAGGTTGAGAAATAGAACTGTCTATGTCCTCCACTACCCCTTCACAAACATACAAAAACACTAAGACACTGGGAGCAAATTCTTTGAGACATGAATTTTGCCCATATACTTGTGGGTTATCAGTTCCTCACCCACCCGGTAGCTGATGACCATCTGCCACGGGATGTTCTGGTAGAGGTGTTGCTGCGCCTCCTCGACTGTCACCTCGGATGAAGGCGCATGGGACGGCAGAGGATATGCCGACGCTCGGGACGAGGTTGCCTCCGCACGCCGTATCTCGTGGTACCATGCCTCGCCCATATGCCACTCCATTGGACCAGTTGCTCGTAGCGGCAACGCACACGGCCGGTGCCCCGACCACACATGAGGATTAATCCAGCGGAATGGACTCGTCCAAACACTGTCCGTCCACTCCCAAGCAGGCCCTCCAAGTTTAGGTCGGCCAGACACTTAGATGTGTCATTGTGAATTTCGCTATCCGGAACCCATTGAGCTTCTTTGGGTGCCTCCTTGCTCTAACCGAGCCCTTTCAAAATGCGACAGACTTCCTTTCCATAGAAAGAGATGAATGAGAAGAGAGTACATGAAAAGGAATAGTAAAAGGACTGGAAAGTTTTCCAAAGCAACCACTTTCACCCGTGTGATTCATAGGAAATGTGGAAAGGAAAAGTACATAAATTTTTCCTTCCAATCTTACTTTCAAGTCAAAACATACTGGAAGAAAAAAAATCTACTCATACTTCATTTTTCATTTTCTGTGCACAATGCCATCCTTTCCCATCCCATCTATTTCCTATTCCTTTGAATTTCCTTAAAGCCCTAAGGATGAGAAGAAAAGTGGGACGGACGACAGGTAGCTACAAACATATGCTTACCGAAGAATAAAGTTGTGGCCTTGTCGATAGACCGTAAAAGTAATTACATACGAATTCTTGCAATTTTATGTGCAATTACATATGGTTTTACCTCAAGGAACCGAAGAGATGCCACAAACTTTACAATAGCTTCTTCTTCCATATTATGCTGAAAAGGCAGCAGGAATGTCTTATGAAACAGTTCTTCCTGTTGCTGCCACAAGGGCAGGCCCTAGCTAGCTCTCCCTCTCAGCTCACTCACGGACAGAGGTAGGAGAAAGGAGACACACTGGACTCGAAGAAATTTTCCGGCCGGCGCACGAACGCCGCCGTGGGCGCACAGACGCCCTAGTCTATTTCTTGTTTACAATGGCTACATTGCTCTAGCTCAGGGATTATCGAAGCAGTACACTGTGGGGGCTTTATACAGGGAGACGCACGCACGAACGCCACGCTCCACTCCTGCCTCCAACGTGCTGCACGATCTGCTCCAGTCCGCGAGCACGGCGCGCCACCACGCGCACGACGCGGTCAGCTCCAACTGATCGCCCGCTACTCCCGCTCAGGTGGACACGACCACACACCGGCCTCCGGCTTGAGCTGGACACACACACGTCACGGTTTATTGGCTAACACTTCCTTAAACCAGACGAGAACGAGAGACAAGAACAGAACACAAAGCACCCATCTTTACAAAAAAAAAAAAAAACACGAAGATGGAAAGAGGTAGTACTAGATGAGCAATTAGCGCTCATAATACACACACTATCACCTGACTGGTTCTACTGTACAGCCACAATACTTGGGCTAATCTCCGCTCCTCCATTACAGCACCGCGAAGCCCCGTCACCTCCGCTCGCCTTCGGCACCGTAACGACGAGGTGCCCGTCGACGTACCCGGCCACCGCCATCGTCGGGCAGCTAGCCTCAGGCAGCCGGGACCTCCACCGGTCAAGCTCCATGCCGTCATCGGCCTCCTCGCCGCCTCCGGCCCCATCAACCAGCACCACCACCACCTTCACGACGCCGGGGTGGATCCTCACGGCGCGCGCCCTCACCTCGCCGGCACCTCCGCAGGCCGCGACGAAATGGAACGCGCCGGGCTCTCGAACGCCGCGACGTGCGCGTCCGCCGGGAGCGGCAGCTCGAGCACCTTGCTGTATACGTGCGGCAGCCGCCGGAGGTCCTTCTTGCCGCCACCGGGCGTCGTCGACGGTGGATCCTCATGTACGTACGTACAGCTCGCAGAAAGATCGATCCAGAAACTCCGACAAGTACTAAAGCGTCTTCGCTCGTTTGTCTCTCTCCCGATCAGTTCCTTTCTTGGCAAGTATCCTTTGCTTGCTGCCGGACGACGCGATTTATAGGGATGGTGGTGAGGATCGAGATGCTAAAGGCTGAGGATCGAGGTGTCACACGGTTCCTGAGTGACGTGTGGGGAAGATAGGCCCGGGCAGGAGGTGGCCGGTGGCGAGAGGAGTCAGAGGGATGGAGATCAGAGACGGCGATAGGATGAAGAAGACCGGTAGTGTGATAACCCGGAAATTCTACAGGAGCCGGTACCTACCGGATAGGTTGTTGCCGTTGATCTGTGCTTTGAGATGCGTGCACCGACTGGGGCAGGTTCGCCCGTGGAACCCTGCACGCACCGTGGAAACCTGCACGCACCGACTGGGGCAGGTGGCGGCTTGTGAGTGGCCAGCAGGACTCCGTACCTACCGGCTCCTGTAAAAATGAATTATCGGGTAGTGTGACGCATGCGTGTCTTGCCTAGTTGCCCCTTTGTACATGATCATTCTGGTGTGCTGCGGGCACGTGGCACGTCACGCTGTGGTGTGGGCTCCGGTGGACTCTCGAAGATAAGGGCGGTATTGGCTTTTCTCCATCAATCGAACGGCCAAACGTGGGCTGCTCCAATGGTTTCAGGGGTTTTATTCGGTCACGGGAGCCATGGGTTTTCGCCTTCTTTTATTCTACACAAATCTTTTTAGATTCCTTTTATACGCTGTCCTTTTGATATGCAGCTCTTTTTGAACCAAAGGAATGAGCCTTTGTGTAAGATTTATATGTTATCGTAGTCTCAATTTTTTTCGTGTTCTCATGTTTAGAAAAGACACGCTTGGACGATTCTCTTAGCATGTGGGGCTCAAACAATGTCACCTCATCTCCCTCATTTCATGGTAGTCCCGGTCTCCCCTCTCCTCCCTCCTTGTCTTCCTCCTCCCGCTCCACCACCTCACTATCCTTGTCGATGTGTAGTCGACTAGTCATGGTTGGCCGTGACATAAGTAAAAACGACATCATCGTTAGATAAATCATTTGTGTAAACTTGGGGCACTCATTACCTTTCTAAAACCACTTAATCTCTCCTCAGCCATCATTTCGTCTCGAGGTCGAAATCAATCACTCTCTTCCTTTGTCTCGCGGTCGAGATAAGTCACACCCTTCCCTTCTCCTGCTTCATACGCTTCCTTATATTTCCCATTTTTCCTCCATCTATGTTGCTCATCTTCTCAATGCCACACTGTAAAGGGTTTGTTCCCCAATATCAACTCTAGCATATCCCCTGAACAACCTCATTCCTTTAGAAACCCGCTAATTTAGAGGACGGAGAGCAAAAGAGACCCCCACTCTAGCATATCCGTTAAAAGCCCACGGTCCCGTTTTATAGAGAATCCTCTAAAACACTCTCTTTGGTTGTAAATATTGAGAAGAAGGAGCATGTATCCACGAAGTTTTTAGCGCCAATGAAGTTTCAGTCGACCGAGCTTCCAGTGACCTGCATGTGCATCCGCCATGGTTACTGACGCGAGCTCGGCCAGGACCTGCCACCACCATATCGATGTCGCGTCGAGCATCTGAGCATCACAGATTCCTCCTAGGATCACCGCCCTCGTCGTCTGATCCTCCTTCGCCTCGAGCTCACAATTGTTCTTCCGCCTCAACTTTGTCCAGGATCGAGCTCTCCACAGATGATTCACACTGTGTGTGAGCAAGTCGAACTCATGACCCCTTAGAGTCGCTTCCACTCCTCCTATTTTGTTCAAATATGGCCTATGTCTGATATGCTCAGTGACGAGCATGATGCGATGCTCGATGAAATACCCTCCCCCCCCCCCCCCCCCCAAAGTATATTTGCAACCAATTTGTCGATTGTTGTCATATGCACGTCGTGTTTCATGTAGGTTACATTGAAATTGCAATCCATGTAGATGAGCTCCACTTTTGAGAGTTTGAAATAATGGATTTGAAATCTTGTTTAATTTAGACGGAATGCTCGAAATGAGCCCGGTTTTGAATTAACGAAGCCAATAACCGGGTAAGAGTTACAGCTTAATTGCGTCAATAAAGCTTGAACTATGTCGATGCCAGATTGCCGTTGGAATAAGGCTTATATACATGTCCACGAGAGAAATGGTAAAAAACAACTAGAGGTTGCGGGTTTAAGTATCCTGAAATATATCCTCTAGAATGATTTTGGAGAATCTTCTAAAATCATTTTAGGGGACGGGCCTTTAGAGGATCTGCTATAAATTACTCCCTTAAAAAAAATGCGAAACGGGATTCATTGGAAGTTTAGAATCAAAGTGCCAGTAGTAAGTTTGTATGGGGATAATGCACATGTACGTACTCCCTCCGTTTCAAATTAATTGACTTTCATTTATCCAAATGTGAACGTATCTATAATTATAATATGTCTAGATACATTCACGTGTGGGCAAATAGAAGTCAATTAATTTGGAACGGAGGGAGTACATACCTGGCTCATGTCTCATGCATGGCAGTCTCCCCGCCTGCTCTGATGTATCCTTCCTGATAGCGAATCCCGATGTCGCTTTGCCATTTTAATTACGGTTCTTGTTAACCACAAATCCCGGCAAAGCTAGGTGCGTACCAAGATAGTCAGGTCAGCCAGTCAGGTACTCAGGTGATGCTGGGAAGTTGCATACGAAGCTTCGTTTTTTAAATTAGATGACTTTCATTTGTCTAAACATGCATGTATTTATATTTATAACATGTCTAAATACATATACATGTGGGCAAATCTAATTTGAAACGGAGGGAGTAGCTCGTAGAAATCTCCATCGTGATATCTTGACTTCTCTGGTAGGACGTACGTACCGACAGTGTTCGTCCATGGTGTTTGGATATGCACCAATGGACGTGCAGAGCTTATCTAAACTCTCTCGTTGTGTTAAAAACAGAAAACAAAAACTTTCTTGCGTATCCGGCACGTTTTGTTAACTTCGATGTGTCCTGAACTTCTCAACTTCTCAGTCTACGCAGCCACGCGCGCGAGCTAGTTACGGCACTGTCACTGCTGGCCGGCCACTCATCGTTGTGCGATCGATGCGTCCAGGGTACAGCACCAGATGCAGTGCACACATGTAGATGTAGGCACGTCGTCATTGCACGGGGCCGGCGTCCGGCCATGGACGCAGTCAGGAAGCTCCATCGGCCTTTGGGTAGGTATCTTTTTACTAAATGGCCTTAATCGGACGTTAGTCTAATTGTGATCTTTCGAAAAACTTTCACTCCAGTGACGTATTTTCGGCCCAGCAACGTCATCCGCCTAGGCATTTGTTTAGTTGGGCCGCCACTTACGAAGGCGTTTCTCCAAGGCCCTAACGATCGGTTAGACGGTAGAGTTAACAGCGGCGCTTGTTTTACTTTATTAGGGCATGTACAATGGGATAATGTCAGCCTTCTCTTAGAGATGTCACGTAGGATTTTTGCTTAGTTGGAGGAGAGAGAAAGAAGAGAGAGGAGGTTGTCTTCCCTTAGCTAAGGGATAATCTCTTAAAATTAAGAGAAGGCTATTTTCTCCATTATACAAAATGACTTCCCTTATTAAGCTATTTTTAATCAATTTTCATTAATTGCTAGAGATAACAATAAGAGATAATGCATTATACGGCTAATATTTATTGCCTTCTCTAAATGACGTGAAGTGTTAAGAGAGGACTCGTCTTCTCTACTATTGTACATGCCCTAATCTGGATATGCATTCGTACGAGTCAGTTGTGTACTGATAACTGTCTGACTGATTATATTTATGTAGAGTAAGGTACTCCCCCTGTAGCTTGAGTTACGCTAATCCGATCGCTTCATCAACTCGATCATCGTGTGTGATCGCCCTTGTGTGCACGTAGGTACTTTTGATCCTTTGCGTTGCTTCTCGCCCGTGCACGTGATGGCTAAACTTTGGAGATTTTATAATATAAATAACATTTTAAAGACAAAACAAAGTTGTTTAAATCAAGCAGTACGGATCGATCCGGAGCCGTTGTCTGCCGTGCCTTGCCTAGTTGCCTTGACTTGCCGCAAAAAAAAAAAAAAAAAGACCAGCCTGTCCGACCGGCCGTGGACACGTTACGTACGCGGAGGCCCAAAACGGTCACGTCATGTCACACACAAGGCACGTAATTTCGCATACGCGTGACCGAGTGAGTGTTCCTGTAGGCATAAAAAAAAAGTGTTCCTGTAAGAAAATGACTGTGTGAGTCTGTGAGTGTGATCTCACTAGCTTGGTAATCAGAGGAGAGAATCACAGTGGCGATTCGGCCCCTTCGATTCGATCGAATCGATCGGATGGGCTAACCATTCGACCACTATTCCCGCTTCCCGGCCGGGCTGTCCCGTCCGGCGAAGCTTCCGACCACCCGGCCGTACCGTACGTGATAGCTGCGCCCAAACTGACGAGTGAAATAAAAATCAGCATGTTCAAAAAAAAAAAAAAAAAAAATCAGCAAGCGCGTGGAATTTTCAAACGCCCGCTCGACCGATCATGGGATATCAGGGAGCATCACTCGTGGTCGTGGAACGATCGACCACCTTGGATTTAGCACCAGATTTTTCACAACAACTAGCTAATTGCCTGTATGTTGCAACGGATATAAATATTCTAATAGTTTCATTTTAATTATTTAATTTTAAATTCTTGTGCACATCAAACATTATTCTCAAGTTTTGAGCAAAGCCATAATACTCTTTGATAACATACTTTTTTTTTTGATTAACTAGCACCCGGGTTCCAATAGAATTTTTCGTGGGAATACCTTGCTAACAAACAAATTAAGTTTCCTTTGTTCACGTTGACAATAATTTTATAAAGATTAAGAAAACTTCTAAACATGCATCAAGGAAAGTACGGAACTGCCTTTTAAATTGTTTGCCGAAACAAAGCCCATTCTCATATTTTCAAACATGCCCAACTGATCGGTGAAACTCAAAGGAAGTTTCCTCCGTTTCAAAAAAGGAAGTTTTCTTAAGACGAACTGAGTACTACACTCTCATGCTCACCCCTTTACCACGCCCATCTCTATGCTTGTTTTTAGATATAAGGCACCAAGTGACCGGATTTAAATTATAAGATCACAGAGTTCACAACAACCGGTTATATGATGCGGCATACAGCTTAGCATGAAGGGTGCGCGGCTGCAGGACGAGAGTGAGGAGGACATCATCAGCGGTGAGGGTTATCTTGTAACGGTGTGGTTGCTCCGCCTCCGTCCCAGCTCTCCGCTGCCCTCTCGTATCTCGGAACCGCCGGCGCGAAGGACCCCTCCACTCATCCTCGCCTCTTCAGTGCTAGCAAGATCCAAACAAAATGAGATGCGGTGCTCGTGCGCCAGGACCACTTGTCGTCTTCAAGGCGGGGTCATCGAGGTCGACGCTGCTCTGAGCTGAACATGGGGTGAAGAACGGAGGCCTAGTCTTGAATTGGGATTGGGAGCACAGGCTGGATTTGTAGCAGATCGGAAACATGGATGGCGGCGACGATGTGTGATGGGTGGCATGGAGCAAAATGCACATACCACCACATTGGTGCTGCTTTTGCACGGAACCACAACTTGGCTTTTGTGTTGCGCAAAAATTTGCACATACCACACAAGGAGGTATTTGCAGCACACATAGACAATTAGTCATTTTGGGTTAGCGGTTGCTCGACAAGTAAATCGAGCTGGCATGTTCTAACCAGTTCTTTTCTTTTTGAGAATGGTAAGATATATTAATTAAACATGGGGATTACAATCAGTCTGACAAAGTTCAGAAATATTTAACGGCCCTGAACCTAACCACACAACCGTGGTTGTACTGGCACCTTTCACCAAAGCTGGAGCGTGCTGCCTTGCCCCATTGCGATCATTCGGCCTTCCCAAAGTATGTGAATTATCTCCACTGAATGAAAAATACAGTCCTTTCCGTGCTGCTGGGTGGTTCATTGGTGGCACATAAGTCTCAAGATGTCCATACTTCCTCATCGGGGAGCAGCGCGAGCTGGAATCATACGCCAAGGACGGCACGCATCTTCTCTTCATACATACACATATCTCCAGCAATTAACGGGTCGGTACTGTTGTACAGAGGAGAACAGATCGTCAGCAGCCTGCATCACAGAGAAACAAAGGTCCTCCAAGATCACATGAAAATTTGGAATACTGAGACTTACTTCCGGTCCCAATTGCACAACTTATTTGGTTTCCGCTGTCATCACAAAAAAGAGTGTTGTTCTTCTCTTCATTGCAGCTCACTGTCATTGGAAAAACACAATAATCTGACGACCTTCCGACAGGCGACCGGCAGTACATGTCTCACAGGCCACGATCTCCATATTTGCCTCTTCCTCCACAACTTTTCCACTCACCCGAGATTCCACATCAGCCGGGGAGCCAAAAAGAACCCCGGAGAGAAAAACCGTCGCTTAACAGCCTCGTCCGTACGTCGCCCTAGAGTCGCCGCCCTAAACGGAGAGGCGAAACGTTTTCTCTTCGTCGAGGAACGAGAACTCTGACATCGAGACGACGGTGCTAGGCCTAGCGACGGCAGAGAAACCGAGAGCGGCGGCGTGCCGGCGGCGAGGACTTCATGCTGCATGCATCACCATGGACAATGCCTTGGTTCCACTGCAGGGGGTGGACGAGTACGGAAAATGGGGAAGTTCGGGTCCAGCAGAGGCACCACCGCTGAACACGTCGACGTGTCACCGGCGGCAATCGGATGACCGACGTCCTCGTGGCCAGTGCGTCGCTGCCGTTGGCGGAGGGTCCTCATGGCCAAGGTCCTCTGCTCTAGCCAAGTCAAGATCCTCTAAATCCATGGCCGACGTCCTCGTTGCCGGCACGTCGCTGCCGCCGTCGTCTGCGGCGTGTCGAAATTGCCTCTGCTCCAGCAGCCCCGTCCCCGTCGCTAGTCATGAGCCTTTCATGCCGCCGCCTCTCGTGTGGAGAAATTGGTTCCAACCGATTGGTTCAAGGGATTGTCTCATTATTATCCCAGCCTATTTCGGCATTCATAGTAGCAATTATCCTACATGGGCCCTTGTGTTAACCGCATGGAGAGGATAAACATAGGCCCTTTGCGTACGTTCCTGAAGTGAGTCATTCCGTACCCTAGATTGCATTAGCGACGTGACTAGTTGTATATGACTGTACCTGCCTGTGAATCCGGAAACTCTTCGTCTTGGCCTCCCGTCTCTCGCGTCTTGGCGTCGCCGCTGCTTTGCTGATTCCCATGCATCCCGTCGATCGTCCAAGCGGTCGTCCGTAGGCGATCAAGGAACTGAAAGAACCACATAAGGTAGGGGATCGATGAATCCTAATTATGTGATATTCCCTAATTCTTATGTAAAACTAGTCTATGGCTCTATGCCCTAATCTCAATTACTATTTGTTTTTGTTCTCTTCAACGTGGCTATAACGCTAGAAAGCTTTCATCCGTTAGTTGAAAAAAAGATCGAGTTGAGAAGTTGATAGCATCACGATCTATGGATAAATCTCTGAAGAGTAACACGGAACATATTGCTGGTGAAGGTGTCTATTAGAAAAGAAATTTATGAGTATATCATTTTATATGAATTTTTCTTGTCCATACACTTTAATTTTTTGTTGATAACAATACATATTAAATATATAGGTTATTATGTCAATAGTTCAGTCGATAGCAAGACGTTGGTGATGACTTCGCTAATTTTAAGATCCGACACATCGCTTCAGTCTTTAAGGCGTGCTAATACAGGTAGGATGTGTGTGTTTATAAAGTTGAGTGTATATGCGAGCATCTGCGTTTAAAATGTGTTTTCTAAAAAAAAATTGTATCAAGTGCCCCAAATTTTAGTTTCGCCCTGGGCCCCCGAAATCTCAGGACCAGACCTACGAAGAGGTGGGCAGAATGTGGAACTAATTTATTTTAGATAGGAGAGATTTGGCACCATACTTGTGCGACCATGGAACATGCCGGGGGCTAATTAACACGGCACCGGCGGCGCATTGTACCCGTACATCATCATCCTCATCTCCGGCGCCGCCCCCACGCGACGCCGGGAGACGGCCCCAGCCCCACGACCAACGGCTCCCCGCCGGCCGTATCACCGCGTGCCAATCTCCGGCGGCCCCACGTAATCATCCCGCCGCGTAACCTTCACTCGCACGTCGTCGTGCTAGCTAAACCCAGTGTCCAGTGGCTTGCTTCAGTAAATAACCCCGAACCCTCGCCCCCAATCTCGACGCCGCGTTTTCGCAGTCTCCCCTTCCCCGGAAACATTTCCCCGCACCCGTTCCGCTTTCCCCGCCCCCTCTCCCTCCACCTCGCCGAAGGCGACGCGCGGAGACTTCACCGATCATCGTCACTCGCGCGCCAACCAACCAACCAGAGAAGAAACCTCGGAGCCGCCTAGCTGAGCCGAGGGGGGGTGAGAGTCGAGGCGCGGGCGGAGATGAAGAACCTGTTCAAGAGCAAGATCAAGTGGCAGCACCGCTCCAACGACCCCGCCCCCTCGCAGCCGTCGTCGACCTCGCCGGCCAGCTCCCCCTCGGGGACGGCGCCCGCGCCTTCCTTGTCCACCTCGGCGACCCCGACGGCCTCCGCCCCGTCCCCTTCCGCCGCCGCGGCGACTACACCGACGGCGGCGATTGGAGGTGGGGGAGGCGGAGGGGCGGGGGCGGGGGCGACGACTACATGTACTCGGAGGAGGAGTTCCAGATGCAGCTCGCCATGGCACTTTCGGCCTCCAACAGCGACTTCGTGGGGGACCGGGACGGGGACCAGATCAGGGACGCTAAGCTCATGAGCCTCGGCGGCGCAGACCGCTTCCGCGCCGCCGGACGGGACGAGGGACACACCGCCGAGTCCCTCTCAAGGCGATACTGGGTGAGCCCCTCTCCACACACCCGAATTCCATTCGAGCTAATAGATGGATATATGTGATGAACTGTACAGTTCCGTTTGCCTACTGAGACACTAGGTTTCAGTTGCTGACCCTAATTTTCAGAACCGACGCACTCAATGTAGAGCTAGTTCTGTTGAACTGATTGCTAGTTCATCTACACCATTTATTACCATGTACATCCATTCTACTGCTAAATTTGTCTAAAAGATACCCTATTCATATCACTGGTTGCAGAAAACCTGTTCATACCAGTATCACATATTTAAACTTAGGGTCATGGTTTTGGATATTAGTGGTTGTTTGTGTCTGAATTGTGGCAAATTGGTTCGTAGAGAAATGTGCTAACATTGAAAACGTTATGATAAATCTTATGAAAACGTTATGATAAATCTTATGATAAGCTTGGTCAACTTAAACTAGTTTGACTTAGGACAAACCTACAATTTTAATTAATTTGGAACCGAGGGAGTAGATGCTCTTTGTTGCTAAATTTGTCTGGTAAATCTTATGTTTTAGTGCAAGATTCATTGAAAATATTATGATAAATCTTATGTACATCCACACTAATGCTAAATTTGTCTAAAAAAACAACCTATTCATATTACTTGTTTCCGAAAACCTGTTCATATCAGTATCGCATTTAACTTAGGTCCATGGTTTTGGATAGTAGTGGTTGTGTGTGTCTGGATTGCTACCAAATGGTTTGTAGAGAAATGTGCTAACATTGAAAACGTTATGCTTGGTCAAACTTAAAGTAGTTTCATTTAGGACAAGCCTAGAACTTAAACTAATATGGAACGGAGGTAGTAGATGTTCTTTTGTTGCTAATTCCTCTTTATAGAGAGGGCAGATATTGTGTTTTTCCTCACTGCAATTCCAGCTTAAATTCTCAGCCTTCAGCAAACATGTAATATCCATCTATTACACATATATATATCCGTGAAATTATTTGCTTTTGTATCACATGTAGCTGTTATTCTACATATTCTGTCGATGCATTGATCACTGATGTTTCCTGTTTGTAGCGATTCTTATTGGCAAGGCAAATACCTGCCTCATTTTTTCCTCCTTGATTTGTCAACTAAACTCAAATTCTCCGTGAGCATATTATGACTGCGCTCCATTCTGACTTCCAGGACTACAACTTTCTCGATTATAATGAGAAAGTTATTGATGGTTTCTACGACATATTTGGCCCCTCTATGGAATCCTCTAGGCAGGGGAAAATGCCATCATTAGAAGACCTTCAAACAGGCATAGGGGACCTGGGCTTTGAAGTCATTGTAATCAACCGTGCCATTGATGCTGCCTGCAAGAGATGGAGCAAGTGGCGCAGTGCATCTTGTTGGACTTTCCTGTCGCAAATATTGCACTCCTAGTGCAAAGAATAGCTGATCTTGTCACAGATAATCTAGGGGGGCCTGTGAAAGATGCAAACGCCATGCTGGCAAGGTGGTTGGAGACGAGTACTCAGCTGAGAACCTCACTACATACTAGCTTGCTGCCGATTGGCTGCATTAACATAGGGCTGTCTCGTCACCGTGCTCTTCTTTTCAAGGTCTGCCCCTCCCTCCCTCCCTCTCCATCTCTGAGTGTATTTCCGTGTGGACATGCTTGTGTAGTGCACCTATTGTTTCCTTAGAAACGTAGAATATCTTCCGCCCAGTCATTGTTATACCTGGCAGACCTTTGAAAAGGGAAGTTTTATCAATCTTTAACTTAGGGATAGGACCTAGTTCCTAGTCCATGGCTTGGATGGGTATATTAAGCCCATATCATTAGTCACCCTTATCTGAACGGTAGAACCTAATGTCAAATGGACGCATCACCAACATAGTGAACTTTGAATCTATGGTACAATTTTTTGTAAACTGAAATTAAATTTAAATACTATCCTCGCTCCATCTTCATATATTTATCATTGTCAAATTGGAACTGGGCACCCAATAAATTGTGTAGACCCGGTGGTGTTTCCATCCAGCATTACACCGCTTCACACCATACTGGCCTCACATGGATGAGGTGCCTCCGTGCCTGGGCCCAACATGTGGCTGTGGCAGCATAGTGGGCAGGGGAGAAACATCAAAGAGATTATGTGATAACTGCTAGGGCTATGGTTTGGATAAGTTTGACAACTGGTTATTACGAATGGAGTCTATATTACATAAAAAATCAGTTCCCCAGGATGATCAATTTTTTTTTGTTCCGCATCTAATAAGGACGTCTTGATTTTTTAAAAGTAGTTAGCATTTTCGTCATCTATAGAAGGGAAGAATCACTCTCTTACTTAAAATACTCCCTTCGTTGTTTGAGTAATCATTACATGCCATTTGCTCACCTACCTTATATCTTGTGAAAAAAAAACATCTTTGTACCTTGTTTACGGTACTAATAGATTTTAATATGTTATCATGCTCTTTGCAAGCATATCAAATTACTAATGGTCTGAGCCATTTGAGTGGTTTATTATGTGTTTTCACATGTTCCTACATGATCCTATCAACAGTAGAGAGAGGTGTTAATATTGTATTCATTACTAATTGATTTATTTTCTTACTTCTCTATAAAATGAACTGCCAGCGATCAAAATGCTGAAGAGTGAGTAAGTGCAGGAAACCCAAAATATATTGAACATAGCACTAGATCTGTTCATTTGCGTTAACATACCTGGAGCATTCTTACAGTTCATGTACCTCTTTGTGCAGATTCTTGCTGATAGCGTTGGCATTCCATGCAAACTTGTCAAAGGGAGTAATTACACTGGTGATGAGGATGATGCTGTTAACATAATAAAGGTGGACAAAGAAAGGTATTGACAAGATTGAGCGTTGTAATTTGTTCACGGCATAGCAATTTCTTAGGGAAACACAATCCAAGTACATTGTTCATGTGCTATCGCTATTTCTGGTTTATTTCAATTCATCTGCTTATTCAGGTTTGCTAATTAGATTTTGTGTTGCGAACTGCAGGGAGTTTTTGGTAGATCTGATGGCTGCACCTGGTACTCTTATTCCAGCAGATGTCTTAAGTTGGAAGGGCAATTCGTTAAATCCTAACCGTAACTTGGCCAGAATCAAATGGCTGGGTCATCAAGTACCATTGTTTCTAATCTGGCTGCTAATGCATTGCCACTTGAACGTAAAGGTGATCAACTGCCTTTGTTTGACAATGGTGATTGGATATCAGCCAGTCAATCTGGATATGAGAAAGAAGCGGCCAGAGCACCTTCACAAACCTCTTCTATTGGCATGCCATCTGTTGCTGCTGCAAGTGTTTTTGATGGTTCCTGGACATTAGTTTCTCGTGAGCAATCAGATGAGCCGTCAACTTCTGCTGGTACATCGTCACATCAGAAAATTGTACCCCAGGTGGAGAACATCCTGGGGCTGGGAATGTAAAAGTAACTCCCGGTCACCAGGAAAATTCAGAGTCCGAAAATCTATTTGCTGAGCTTAATCCTTTCGGGCGTATTGAGTCAAAGAAAGCTTCAGTACCTTTCAAAGGGCCAGATAATAGAAACACCGAGTTACAAAGGCGTAGAGAGAATGTGGTCCCTAGCACTGGAAGACCACAACAAAGATTGGTTATGAAAAATTGGTCTCCTTACAATGACGTCTCTAACAACAAGCAGTACAACTATGTTCAGGACTCATTTGCACATAGAAATGTCGGTGATAATGTTGTATCATCATCGCAGATGCCACGGTTAGCTGCAAATAATACTGATCTCAATATTGGAGCGCGTAATGATGCATCACATGCGGTATCAGCTCATAATAATCACAATTTTATGTCTGGTTCTACTGCCATGAAGATGCCTTCTGTAGCTGAGAGTGGGAAGGCTGCTGAAAAGGCGATGCGTGGTGATTTGAATAAAGGTCCTACAGATCCTAGACTGGAAAATCAACCACCATTTGACAGACACAAATGGGGTAATCCTGCAGAACGAAGGGTTCCAACCAATTCAGTTCAGAATCAAGCAAACGAACGTGATGCTAACTACGATGGAAAACAAGACCATAAGAACTTTCATCCTGATCCAAAGAAGTCTCCATTTGACAGGTTCATGGACGCGTCAGTGCCATCAAGAAATATGGAGTCTATTTCACCATCCTCTGCCAGACCACACAGGCTTGATTGTGTGTTCGATGATGTATCTGAATGTGAAATTCCTTGGGAAGATCTTGTGATTGGTGAAAGGATTGGCTTAGGTATTTTTCTTTTTGCAACCAACTTTTGATGATTTCCTTACTGCCCTTTGATCTAATAAGTTTAACTGACACTCCTAGGTTTAGGGAGAAATATTTATACTTGAAATACAATATGTCAAATTGTTAGTGTGACTCGGTTATGTACTTCCAGTTTTTGCGCCGTTATGAAACAATTTATTGCAAACTTCCATCTTTGTATTCTCCACGAGAAAATAATTGAATGAATTGATTCCTCCTCAATAGGGTCATATGGAGAGGTGTACCGTGCTGATTGGAATGGAACAGTAAGCTCTTATTTCCCTTCATTTGTATCTTGAGATTGGCACCTGTTACACTGACGATGCATGCATCAGATGGTCAACATGATTAGAAACCAAATCATGGACCATCTTCATTTTTTTCCTTCTTAAATTGGCTATGTGCACACAGTGAAGTTTCTGTTTATTTGCAGGAGGTGGCTGTAAAGAAATTCTTGGATCAAGATTTCTATGGCGATGCTTTGGATGAATTCCGAAGTGAAGTAGGTGAAATTAGATGTTTTTTCTGTCAAAGAGCTGTGCTTAGTACTTAGTTTATGCTTCATTTGTTGTATAGCCCATTCTCTTAATAATTTGCATATATTTTCTGTACAAGGTGCGGATTATGCGTCGACTGCGTCATCCAAATATCGTTCTCTTTATGGGTGCTGTCACAGCCCTCCAAACTTGTCTATTGTTTCTGAGTATCTTCCAAGGTATATCAGTTTTCTATCCGTCTTTTATGGCATAGCTTGGTTAATCTTATGGTTATTTTACTCAAGTTATTACAACTTAGAAGTATCCTGGTCAGATATCCTGGAAGAAATTTTAACCAGCAAACCTATACGAGAAGTTCCTTTTACTACTTAACTTTAAAATTGGACATAATACTGAAGGTGCTACATGGTACTTAAGATCATTGGTTTCACATAAAATCAGTGAACACAAGTATTTTAGTTAACTTGAGCCTTGAGGTGGCACATAGCTAGTATAGTGTCATGTAACTTATTTCCAGTCTTAAGCAAGTCTATAATGGATTTACTGGTTCAAGTTTGGTGGTCACCCTTTATTTGATCGTTATTTCCTTGCTTAGGGGAAGCTTATATAAGATCCTTCACCGTCCTGGCTGCCAAATTGACGAGAAGCGGAGGATTAAGATGGCTATTGACGTGTATGGAAAATTTTCCATATTTCTTTGGCATTTTGTTTATTTGCCCTTACTTATGCTGATGATCGTTTTCTTGTAAGGCCAAAGGCATGAATTGCTGCACACTAGTGTACCAACAATTGTTCACCGGGATCTTAAATCACCAAACTTGCTGGTCGACAATAATTGGAATGTGAAGGTGTGTTCTTCTTTAGCATTTTAACAGTTAGAATTCAATGTCATCGTCGTCGTATTAATGTGTGGTTTGTTGGCTCCAATGGTGTGAAGCACAGGTCTGTGATTTTGGACTTTCACGCTTGAAGCACAGCACTTTTTATCATCCAAATCAACTGCTGGAACTGTAAGTAACTAGCACCTGTAGTCTGTACCATTGCAGGACAATTTTAAATTTCTTTAGCCGTCATTAAATACTTACTTCTAAATTTGAATATTTTTTTTTATGCCACCAGCCGGAGTGGATGGCACCCGAGGTCTTGCGTAATTGAGCAATCAAATGAAAAGTGAGTGATTGTTGATCTCATTTTAACTGTTTGTATAATGTCCTTACAAATCTTATTACTTGTTCATTCCGAATTGTTCTGTATGATAGTGATCTTCCTATTTGAGTTGCCGTGTTCGTTTCCAGTATTCATTTATTTCCTACTTTCCTAGCAAGGAGGCTAACCGTTTCTTATATATTTAGAGCATAAACAAAGTGCGCAAAAGCTTAAACTGGAAAAAAATAAGGCTGACAATTTGGCTGTAGTGCCGCTTAGGCTAACCGTTTCTGTATATATTGAGAGCATAAACAAAGTGACATCACAAAGCTTAAACTGGAATAAAAAAGGCTGACAATTTGGCTGTAGTGCCACTTAGGGTTTCAAGAGCAGTAGAGTAGACACCACACATCGATGCCAGTCCTTTCCCATCCATGTGAAAATAATATTGGGTAACAGATGTAGCACCTCTTTTTTGTTGGTATCATGAGTATGTGAGTATGTGACTATCCTTCAGAGACATGTTTCCAGTTTCCATGCTTGAGCTTTGACTCCTAGAGTTGGGATGCGATATACTACTTCTTCTGAAGGACCTTGTAATTTCTTATAGGAATGTAAATATGATCTCTCCCAAACCCTTCAGCAGCTTGTTTTGCTCATTTTTTTCTCTTGTTTTTTATTGGCGTGTCATCTAGATTCACCTCACTCGTCTATTACCTGAAAATGCAGGTGCGATGTTTACAGCTTTGGTGTCATCTTATGGGAACTAGCAACGCTTAGAATGCCATGGGGTGGGATGAACCCGATGCAAGTTGTGGGAGCGGTTGGCTTCCAGGACCGGCGGCTTGACATTCCAAAGGAAATCGACCTCTAGTCACAAGGATCATATGGGAGTGCTGGCAGAAGTAAGTTTTCCAAGTCCCAAGTACTGTTTTACGTTGAGTCGAGAAAGCATTCCCAACTCTTGCTGTTATGAACTTAGTACTGACGTAAGAATAATTTCATGCTAATGGGAGATATGAGCTAATCCGTAGTTTCTGAATCAACAGGGATCCGAATCTGCGCCCTTCGTTTGCACAGCTAACGACTGCTCTAAAGACCGTCCAGAGGCTAGTAGCCCCTTCTCACCCGGAGACGCAGAGCCCCCTGTGCCCCAAGAGATCTGGGTGAACTCCTCTACACCCTGACGATTCAAAACTCGCAGTATCGAGGAACTGTAAACTGTTGCTTGCAGCGGTCTGCAAATGTGGGCGCGTTGTGTAGATAGATTGAGCGCCCCAGATGTGGTAGACATATCTTGATGTGCTGCCGCGACAAAGTTCCCGTGGCAGCCAGCGAGTATTTTACAGAGTCGTCGCCCATGAAGCAACGGTCGGCAGAGAGACCAGTCTGTCTTTCCGTTGCGCATCTGATCTTATTTTATCTGACTGTGCTTACAAGTGGATCAAGTATTAATTTACGATTTAAGCCGCACACGAGGGCCGCAGTCTTGGAGCTCGCACTGTGCTTGTAAAATTCTATACAGCTCTGCACGTTGCTGTATCGAGCTCTCACCAACTGGTGTTGATGAATGACTGTTGCACATTCGTCAACTCCTGCTGCAACTTTTAACGAAGTTCGCGTGGTAGCAGAATTTTTCTTAAAGCCAAATGCACGAAAGCTGTTAACTGTTTTCGATTTCTGTCAGTTACAATTTTGGGGTTTATATACTTGCCCACACCGATCTAAATGCAGAAGACATCTGTATATACGGAATGAAACGAGATAAGGTACACACCAAAATCTGTCTAAATACGTGTTAATTAGAAAACAGAAAGGTCAAACATCTTATCTTTCGAAACGGAGTACTAGCGAATGTGATAACAAAAGACGCCACCATGCATGTTAGACGAAACTGAAGCCAATTACATAACAGGGGACACAACCAAACATGTTGTGTTAGACGAAACTGAAGCCAATTACATAGCAGGGGACACAACCAAACATGTTGACAAAGACGATCGATGTCATGCATTCTCTTAAACGCAGGCAGGTCCTTGAGCAAAATCCACTTTGACGGCTTGTAGTTTGTGCGATCGATAAGCTGGGGACTAGTGTTCGGTTTACTACCGCTGTCCGCTGGCATCATGCAACGCACTTACCATGGCGTGCTCGAGCTGGTACCTATCTTCATCATCGACATCGTCTTCGGATCGTTAGCGTGAGTGGCGAGAGCAGGGTGGGGCGGTAACCTCCGTAGATCTTCGGCCACCGGCATCCCGGTAACAATGGAGTCGTCGGCAGATTGACTCGCTGGTCCCATCGCGAATACCGCCATAGCTGGGTGCCAATGAGCGTTGGCGCTCGTGTCATACCTGTGCAAGATGGAACCCTGCAAGTAGCATAGCATCCGTTGTCGCCAAGCCAGCTGGCCCATGGCAAGCCGGAGGAGTAGCTGCCTTCCATGTCGAAGCTGTAGCGCAGATCCAGCACAGCTCTCTGTCCATGTCGCAGTCATCGTTGTCCTCAGGCGGCGGTGGTGACGACATGACCCAAAGTGTAAAGCCTCAGGGTGACGAAGGTAGCTCGTGACGACGCGAAGCACAACCGACCGTCGAGCTCAAAGGCGTTCACCGGCGGCTCACGGGGATAAGACCAACGGTCTGGGAGGTCATAGGTGTGGCACATCTCGTTAGGAACTTCGACTACCAAGATCCTCTCTGGGATATCATGTTTCGGATCACTGTTCCAAGGAAGGGTCGCCACATATATCTTCCCGCCAATGGACACCGGCGCCCAAACCTCCATGGGGCGACATGCAGAGAAGTAGGACAGTTTCCGCCACTCGCCGGCGCTGTCGCCTAAGGTGTACACCTCAACGTCAATGCAGTGCGAGACGGAAGGTTTGGACGATAGGCGGAACAACTTGTACTCATTGGTGGGCGGACTAAACCCTAGGGCGAAGAAATGCGTCATGCTCCTGCCGCCGAGCGGGGCGCGTCGGGATGCTTCATCGTCTCGCGGTGGCAGGGTTGCACACCAGCACCGGCGCTTCGAGGCGTTGGCGCGGCCGCCATGCGCGAAGCAGAGGAAGCCGTTGCAGACGTTGGCGAGGACGTAGCCGCTGACTATGGCGACGCAGCCGAGGGCCCTCCCTGAAGAGACGTTGAAGACGCCGGCCTCGTCGTTGCAATCGCGCTTGCGCTTCTCTGAGACGAGCAGGTTTCCGCGGTGCCGCAGATGACATGCCTGGCCATCCCGTGGAGGCTACGGAAGGAGGGGTCCCTGACGCTGTCGCGCCATAGCCTCGAGACGCAGCAGGAACGAGCCACGTCCCTGGTCGGCAGCGTCAATAGGATCTCCTGTAGCAACTCCCTTGGGATCTCGCTGCTGTTCTCGGGCTCCGGCGTCGTCATCGGTAGACGCGGCGCGGCGGCGGCGGCAGATCGGTTATCGATCATATCGAGTACGCCCATTATATATGGAATGCAGCTAGTATTTTAGTATTGGCCTTCGCTAGCTGGACGTGTTTTTGGCAAATTCCCGATCGAGTTTGACATGGAATACGTCTTCTTCCCGGGTGTTGAGATTTATTGTGCATGTATTACTTGTATGGCAAGTCTATCCTTCCATGTATAGATTAGGATAGATTGCCTCCTGTACTATATATGTACGTGCTATGCACCCGATCATATATCGTGAGTTGCAGTCCTTCTACATGGTTATCAGATTCCTCTCGATCCTAACCTAGCCCTGTGCGCCGCCGCCTCTCCCATCGGCGGCCGTCGCCTTCCCCTAGCCCAGCGCGCCGCCATCTACTCCAACCGGCAGGCCGTCGCCCTCCCTAGCCCTAGCGCGACGCCACCTCCTCCAAACGGCAGGCCGTCGCTCCCATCTCCTTCCACCACGCGTCGCTCTCTCTTCCCAGCCGCGCACCCACAACCCTAACCTAAACCTCAGCCGCCGCCATCATGTCCGACATCTCCAACTCGAGCAACCCCTTCGCCTCCTCGGCTCCACTTTCTCCACCCCCGACCCCGTCAAGCTCCGTGAGTCTCCATCTCCGACCACGTCCCGTCAAGCTCTCCACTCCGCCGCCAATTTCTTTGCTTGGAAAACCTACTTCAACTTCTCTTACACGAGTACAATCTCTCCTACCACATCGACGGCACCACCGACTCCTCACCATGCGGCGCGACTCCGACTGGTTCGCCATCGACGCCACCATCATTCGCTGGATCTTCCTCACCGTCCGCCGGACATCTTCCATACGTCGTCCGCGACGGCGACGATGCTCACAAGGTGAGGACCAAGGTCATTGGGCTCTTCACCGACAACAAGCTCCAACGGGTGGTCTTCTTGCAGCAGGAGTTCTTCGGGTGTCAGCAGACGACCTCTCCTCGACGCGTACTGCCTGCGCCTCAAGACACTCTCCGACGAGCTCAACGACATCGGGTTCCAGCTTGGTGATCAGATCCTCCTCTCCACCCTCACCGCTGGTCTCGGCGAGGATCTCGGCAACGCCGCCTCCAACCTCTCACTCATGTCTAACCCCACTTTCGAGAAGGCGGTGGATACCTCCGCCTTGAGGAACGGCGCCTGAAGAACCTCCGCACCCGCGCCTCCACACGCGCTGGCCGCCGGCGTCGGCCGTGGCGCCCCTACTCCTGCTCCGCGCCGCCCGTGCCCATGACGCCGCGCCTCAGCCACAACCTCCACCACAGCAACAATGGCGTCGTCGCTGTGGCCGCGGCGGCGGTGGTGGTCCTCGCCCGCCAAACCCGCAGCCTACACCGCCCTGGAGTGGCGGCCACAACCCATGGACGGGAGTCGTCCACGCCTACATCATGCCGGTGCCCCGTCCGCTGCCCCGAGTCTCCTTGGTCCGCGCCCGGCGGCCCATCACGCCTTCTACGCCGCCCCTCAGCCCGGCTACGGCGGAGCGCCATGACTACGGCGCAGCTCCAGGCTAACCTGGATATGCCGCTGCACCGCCACCCGCCCCGGCTCCTTTGGACCCGGCCCTCTTCACCGCCCTATAGCAGGCTCCCACCCCAGCAACTACATCGGCGGCGACTGGTTCATGGACACCGGAGCGTCGCTCACATGGCTGCTCACCCGGGTAATCTCTCACATTCATCTCCCGCCACCACCTCCTTCATATCATTGTCGGTAATGGTGCTACTCTTCCTATCTCCCATGTTGGCTCCACTATTTTCCTTCCTCTCTAAACCCTTGTCCCTCCATATTGTGATTGTCTCTCCCAAATTATTCATAACTTAGTTTCTGTTCGTAGTCTCACTCGTGATAATTCTGTTACCGTTGAATTTGACTCCCTTGATTTTTCTGTAAAGGATTCCGTACCCGAATGGTGCTCCACCGATGTGAGAGTCCTGGCGAGCTATACCCGGTTCGGCCCCCATCTTCATCCTATGCTGGACCTCAGCTCTCTCCGCCGGCGTCGACCTTGGCATGCTCGTCTTGGCCATCTAGCTCCACTACACTTCGTCCTACGGGGTTTTTCCTTTTCATGTAATTAAAACGGATACTCACTCTTGTGAGGCATTGCCGTCTAGGCAAACATGTTCGTCTTCCTTTTAGCAATTCTTCCACAGTAGCGTCTTTCCCGTTTCAGTTAATTCACAGCGATGTATGGACCTCTCCTATACCTAGTCATTCCGGCTTTACTTATTATCTTGTTATAATGGATGATTATTCTCATTTTGTATAGACATTCCCTCTTCATAAGAAATCCGACGTCCCTGCACTCTCACCGCTTTCTACGCCTATGTCTCCACCCAATTCGGTCGTCTATACATGCTCTCCAAAACGATAACGGAAAAGAATTTGACATCTAACCGTACGCACCCTCCTTTCTAGTCACGGCACCATTTTCCGTCTCACGTGTCCTATAAATCCAGCAAAACGGTCGTGACGAACGTGTTCTCCGTACCCTCAACGACTACGTCCGTACCCTCCTATTCCATGCCCACATACCACCTTCCTTCTGGCCCGACGCCTTAGCCACTGCCACACTCCTCATCAACCTTCGCCCATGCCGTACACGCTGGAACTATGCCCCTCACCACCTCCTGTTCGGCACCCCTCCTTCCTACGATGATCTCCGGATTTTTGGTTGCCGCTGCTACCCTAACACCACCGTTACTCCCCCCACAAACTCGCTCCCGATCCGTGCCATGCGTCTTTCTCGGCTATCCCGCTAACACCAAGGGCTACCGCTGCTACGATCCGGTCTCTCATCGGGTCATCACTTCCAGGCACGTATACTTTGACGAGTTGTGTTTTTCGTTCTCACAGGGCAGTGCGGTGGCTCCTTCTCCCTCCCCGAGGTCGAGACCCCATGGCGCTGTATTCCTCCGGCCCTTGCCGTGATGCCTGCTGCGGCTCCATCGCCGCCTCCCGCTGTGCCCTCGAGTTCTGTCTCGGGCGCCGCGTCGCCGCCTCCTGCTACGCCTCAAGTTCTACCTCGGGCGTTGCGTCGCCACCTGCATCGCCCTCGAGCACCGCCACGGGCGTTTGATGACCCACAAGTATAGGGGGTGTATCGTAGTACTTTCGATAAATAAGAGTGTCGAACCCAACGAGGAGCAGAAGGTGTTGACAAGCGGTTTTGATGAAGGATTCACTGTAAATGCTCACAGACAAGTTTTTAGGAGTTTTTGATATGACAGATAAATAAAGTACAAGTAAATAAAATGCAGTAATAATAGTTGCAGCGAGTGGCCCAATCCTTTCTACAGCAAAGGACAAGCCGGTTGTTGTACTTATAATGACCAAACGTTCTTGAGGACACACGGGAATATTGTCAAGTGCTTTCGCTTCATATAGTTGATTAATCTTCATTGTTTTGATAAGTGTTGTGTGGGTGAACCTATGCTAATGCACCGCCCTTCCTAGGACTAATACATACTTGTGATTATACCCCTTGCAAGCATCCGCAAATACAAGAAAGTAATTAAGATAAACTAACCACAGCCTTAAACTTTGAGATCCTGCTATCCCTCATGCATCGATATACCAACGGGTGTTCAGGTTTCTGTCACTCCGGCAACCCCACAATTGGCAAACGAATACACAATGCATTCCCCTAGGCCCATAAAGGTGAAGTATCATGTAGTCGACGTTCACATGACACCACTAGAAGAATAACACCACAACTTAAGCATCAAACCATTAAATATTACTCAACATAGTTCACTACTAACATCAAGACTTCTCCCATGTCCTCAAGAACTAAACGAACTACTCACAAGACATCATACGGAACATGATCAGAGGTGATATGATGATGAATAACAATCTGAACATAAACCTTAGTCCAATGGTTTCACCCAATAGCATCAATAACAAGAGTAATCAACACCGGGAGAGTTTCCCCTATGAAATAGACAAGATTCAGCCCTAGATGTTATAGCGGAGACGGGGTGCAGCGGCGGTGATGATGGTGTTGGCGGTGGAGATGATGATGATGATCCCGATGAAGTCCAGCTCGATGACGGTGATGATGGCGACGATTTCCCCCTCCGGGAGGGAATTTCCCCCGGCAGATTTCTTCCTGCAGGGGAGCTTTTCGCTCTCTGGTGTTTTCCGCCTCGTGGAGGCGGCGGAATATTTCGATGGCCTCCTCGTGTGTTAGGGTTCCGAGGGGGTCAAGTACGCGAAGGGGGAACGGCTGAGGTGGGCCAGGGCCCCCAAACCACCTGCGGCGCGGCTGGGGGCCCCGCGCCAGGGTGAGGAGGGCCCACCATGGCCCTTCTCAGCTCCCCTTTTGGCCTCCTCCATCTTCTGGTAAAATAGGAACTTCCATATGTCTCCTTCGATTTATTGATCTTCAGAAATAGTGCATCTCGACGGTGCTTTTTCCAGCAGAATCCTGACTCCGGTGTCCAATTCTCCATTATTCATCAAACATGCAAAATAGGTAAAATAACATAAGTAACACTTCTAAATATGAAATATATCGATGAATAGCAGTAAATTATGATATAAAATAGTGATGCAAAATGGACGTATCAACCCCCCCAAGCTTAGACCTCGCTTGTCCCCAAGCGAAAACTGAGCTCAGTAAACATGACCACAAGTTTATGGAGCAAAGTGTCGATAAATAAAATACGGACAAGAAGCATCACATTCATTGATACACAAGTCATTCTAGACAGCAACTTCCCTTCATATAATCTAACTTGAAATAAGTAAAGGGAACCACGATGAAGTGCATAAAGAGAACCATGATTGGTGAAGGCAAACTTAAACTCTTGGTCAGAGAACAATTAACAGATCATACTTATCTTTCGAGAAGAGTCTTTATATCAGAGCTTATATAGCAGAACTTACATGCCTTAATCATAACAGTCTCCTTACAGTCATTGATAACTTTCAAAGTTATATTCATTCGGATAAAAGCTATTGTGCGAAACAAGGAAATGAGAGATATGATTAGAAGTATCAACACATATAACTAATTGGATCTCAACAACTCAAATGCTTGCTTGAGATAGAGAGGAATGGGTTTACTGACTCAACAATAATGTAAAAGATAGGCCCTTCGCAGAGGGAAGCAGGGATTAAATCATGTGCTAGAGCTTTTAAGTTTTGCAAAGCATATAGAGAGTATGAAAATAGTTGTTTGAGCTATGTATGTCGTTGTCAACGAATCGTAGTAAAGTGAACACTAACCCCTTGTCAACCAGACTTTCAAGAGCGGCTCCCATGAAGGACGTTATCTCTACCAGCAAGGTAGATCATCCCTCTTCTCTTTTGTTTACACATGTATTTTAGTTTCTTTATAGTTGACACTCCTCCCAACCTTTTGCTTACACAAGCCATGGCTAACCGAATCCTCGGGTGCCTTCCAACATTCACATACCATGGAGGAGTGTCTATTTGCAAATTAAGTTGCTTACTGATAAATCAGGGCAAAACATGTGAAGAGAATTATTAATGAAAGTTGTAGTTAATTGGGACTGGGCACCCCATTTGCCAGCTCTTTTTGCAAATTGTTGGATAAGCGGTGTATATGCCACTAGTCCATTGGTGAAAGTCTGTTTGACAAAAGTGCTAGAGAAACTCTACAGAACCCTCATGAGCTAATAAACAGTGACACAAAACTAGGAGTAATAAGTTTTGAATAATTTAAAGGTAGCACATGAAGTATTTACTTGGAATGGCGCAAAATACCATATAGTAGGAAGTTATGGTGGACTCGAATGGCAATGGTTTGGCTCAAGGTTTGGATGTATGAGAAGCATTCCCTCTCGATACAGGTCTTTGGCTAGCAAGGTTATGTAGCAAGCATAAGAGTTGAGGGATACAAACAATTATACAAGTGATAAGAATAATCATGCAATCTTCCTTAGAAGCACAAATAGTTTAACTTAAGAATACTAAGCTTATGAGCTACAAAGAAAGAAAGATCATGGAATAATATATTTGCATGCACTCCCTCTCTCTACTTAAGTCTCAAAGTATTGTCTACTACTGACCAATGCTAAGTTTGCCAAAACCAAAAAGATTAACTTGGTGCTCTAAAAAGTGATCCCTATACTAACAACAAGGTTATCAATATGAAAGAGAATTGCAAGCTAAAATAAAGTATGCAGAAAGTAAATGATAAAACTTCTCATTAATATTTCATAACGGCAACTCACACCAAGGGATACATAGATAACCAACTAAAAGAGAGATACTTCCACATTGCAAACCATCATATAAGATAACTTCCCTACTCACGATATGACTTTATGGAAAAGTAAAAGGTAAAGATAATGATGTGATACCGCGGCACTCCCCCAAGCTTGGAACAAACCAAGGGGATGCCAATACTTATGATGAATTACTCCTTCGGTGGTGGTGGCGGTATGACTTGGATTGGAGTAAGAAACCGTTCCAGCATTCGGCGGAGTCTGATATTCTCTTCCTGGAGTATTTCCACCTCCCTCCGCAGGGCTCGGTATTGATCACAGAACTCATCTGTAACTCGAAGTACTTCCGTCACTGCCGGAAAAGAGCTGTAGTCCGGAATAGGTGGTATTGCTCCCTGCAGGTTATGAGAAAAAGCACGTTGAGCGTTAACCGATCCCACAAAGGTGGGCTTCCTGACTGCAGGCTGTTCTCCCTTTGTTGACGGCATCCCCTTTACTTCCTTCATGACGCTTTCATCTTTGCTCTTGACTTCCTCCTTCAGCTTGGGGTCTTGAGTCTCGTCTTCCAAAGGCTCCTTGCCCTTGTTGTTGTTGTTGGAGACCATGGCGCTTCTAAATCTGAAAACAATATCTGGACAGAAACAGCTCGAAACGAAACACGATGAAAAGGCGAGATACGAACCTCGGGGGTTCGGGTGAGTTATATAGCAAAAAGTTTTACAACATAAGGAAGGTACAGGAGGAAACCTGATCGGAGACGAGCTCCGGGGTGCTCAAACCACCAGGCGGCGCGGCTGGGGGCCCACCGCGCCGACCTATGGTTTGGGCACCACGGGTGCCGTCTCCCATCCGGTTCGGTCTCTTATTTTTCCATATTTAATAAAAACGACGAAAATATCTTCTAGAAAGTTATTCGCGAAACTTTTCTTACCGAAACTGTTACCTATTCGAATCGAATTCTGCAGTCCCAGAAAAATGTTCTTCAATGAAAGTTTCCGGAGTCACCACTTTAATTGTATCAACCTCTTCATTAATAGAATCTCCAGAAATATAATGCTTGAGTCTTTGACCATTTACCACTTGTGTAGAGTTATCTTTCAATGAAGCAATTTTTATTGCACCTGAACGATACACCTCCACAATAACAAATGGTCCTTCCCATTTTGAGAGTAACTTTCCTGCAAAAAATCTGAGACGAGACCTATACAATAGAACTTTCTCACCAACATTAAATTCTCTTTTAAGAATTCTCCTATCATGCCATCTCTTAACTTTTTCTTTAAAGAGTCTAGCATTTTCATAAGCCTCACTTCTCCATTCATCTAAAGAACTTAAGTGCAACAACCTTTTCTCACCGGCAAGTTTAAAATCTCTATTAAGTTCTCTCACTGCCCAATAAGCTTTGTGTTCTAATTCTAAAGGCAAGTGACAAGCTTTACCATAAACCATTTTATAAGGAGACATGCCCATGGGGTTCTTATAAGCAGTTCTATAAGCCCATAAAGCATCATTTAACTTACTAGCCCAATTTTTTCTAGATTTATTAACAGTCTTTTGCAAGATAGATTTAATCTCCCTATTTGACAATTCTACTTGTCCACTAGTTTGAGGATGATAGGCTGAAGCAATTCTATGATTAACACCATATTTAGCAAGAGTCTTTCTAAAACCACCATGGATAAAATGAGAACCTCCATCAGTCATAAGATATCTAGGTACACCAAACCTAGGAAAAATGACATCTTGAAGCATTTTTAAAGAGGTCTCACCATCAGCACTTTTAGTAGGTATAGCTTCTACCCATTTAGTGACATAATCAACAGCAACAAGTATATGAGTATTACCTTGTGAAGAAGGAAAAGGACCCATGAAGTCGAATCCCCAACAATCAAATGGTTCAATAACAAGAGAATAACTCATAGGCATTTCATTGCGTCTAGAGATATTACCAACCCTTTGACATTCATCACAAGATAAAATAAACTTTCTTGCATCCTTAAAGAGGGTAGGCCAATAAAAACCTGATTGTAGAACTTTCTGCGCAGTTCTATCTCCAGCGTGATGCCCTCCATAAGCACTTCCATGGCATTTCCTCAGTATTTCCTGTTGTTCATATTCAGGAACACATCTTCGCATAATACCATCGACTCCTTCTTTATATAAGTGTGGGTCATCCCAAAAGTAATGCCGCAAGTCATAAAAGAATTTCCTTCTTTGCTGAGCTGAAAAGGTTGGAGGCAAGTACTTGGAAACAATAAAGTTAGCATAATCAGCATACCAAGGACTATCTCGCGAACTTACACTTATTGCAGCCAATTGTTCATTTGGAAAGCTATCATTAACAGGAATAGGATCATAAGGAATGCTTTCCAATCTAGACAAATTATCAGCAACAGGATTTTCAGCACCTTTTCTATCTATGATATGCAAATCAAATTCTTGCAAAAGAAGTACCCATCTAATAAGCCTTGGCTTAGCATCTTTCTTTTCCATAAGGTATCTAATTGCAGCATGATCAGTATGAATAGTGACTTTCGAATCAACTATGTAGGGTCGAAATTTGTCACAAGCAAAAACTACAGCTAGAAATTCTTTTTCAGTAGTGGCATAATTCTTTTGAGCAGAATCAAGAGTTTTACTAGCATAATGAATAACATTTAACTTTTTATCTACTCGCTGCCCAAGAACAGCGCCTACAGCATAATCACTAGCATCACACATAATTTCAAAAGGTAAATTCCAATCAGGTGGTTCAACTACAGGAGCGGTGATTAAAGCCTTTTTCAAAGTTTCAAAAGCTTCCTTACAATCATCATCAAAAACAAAGGGTACATCTTTTTGAAGAAGATTAGTAAGAGGCTTGGAAATTTTAGAGAAATCTTTAATAAACCTCCTATAAAAACCAGCATGACCAAGAATACTACGAATACCTTTAACATCTTTGGGACAAGGCATCTTTTCAATTGCCTCCACTTTAGCTCGATCAACTTCAATACCTCTTTCAGAAATTTTATGTCCAAGAACAATTCCTTCATTAACCATAAAGTGGCATTTCTCCCAATTAAGAACAAGGCTAGTTTCTTCACATCTCTGCAAAACTTTGTCAAGGTTGTGCAAACAATTATCAAAGGAAGTTCCATAGACGGAGAAATCGTCCATGAAGACTTCCACAATTTCCTCACAAAAGCCATGAAAAATAGCAGACATGCATCTTTGAAAAGTAGCAGGAGCATTACATAAACCAAAAGGCATACGTCTATAAGCATAAGTTCCATAAGGACAAGTAAAAGTAGTTTTCTCTTGATCTTGCGCTCTCACAGCAATTTGAGAAAACCCAGAATACCCATCAAGGAAACAAAAGTGAGTTTTCTTGGACAACCTCTCAAGCATTTGATCAATAAAAGGCAAAGGATAATGATCTTTCTTAGTTACTTTGTTAACCTTTCTAAAATCAATGCACATCCTATAACCAACTACTACTCTTTGAGGAATTAGTTCATCATTTTCATTAGGAACAACGGTAATTCCTCCTTTCTTAGGAACACAATGCACAGGACTTACCCATCTACTATCAGCAATAGGATAAATAATACCAGCTTCAAGAAGTTTTAATACCTCATTTCTTACCACTTCTTTCATCTTGGGTATTAAACGACGCTGATGCTCAACAACAGGCTTTGCATCAGGTTCCATGTTGATGGCGTGCTGACATATAGTAGGAGAAATTCCCTTCAGGTCATCAAGAGTATATCCCATAGCTCCGCGGTGTTTCCTCAACACTCCCAATAACCTTTCCTCCTCTGTACCTGAAAGTTTAGAGCTGATAATAACAGGATATATTTTCTTATCATCAATATAAGCATATTTAAGATTATCAGGCAGAGGTTTCAAATCAAAAACAGGATCCTCCTTGGGTGGCATTGTGGTACCCAAATCTTCCACAGGTAAATTGTGTTTGAGCATAGGTTGACGAAGGAATACTTCATCAAGCTCATTCCTTTCTTCCCTGAAGTTCTCACTTTCATGATTCTCCATATGTTGCTGCAAAGCATTGTTAGGAGCAAGAACAATAGATGCAAGTTGAGCAATTTCAAAATCCTCACTAGGCAATTCAGTTTCATAAGGTGCTTTAGCAAATTTAGAGAAATTGAATTCATAAGATTCACCAGCAAATTTAGTAAAGATTTTCTCTTTCTTACAGTCTATAACAGCACCACAAGTATTCAGAAAAGGTCTACCAAAAATAATAGGACAACTATCATTGGCAGCCGACCCAAGTACAAGAAAATCAGCAGGGTATTTAGTCTTACCACAAAGGACTTCGACATCTCTAATGATACCAATTGGAGAGATAGTTTCCCTATTAGCAAGCTGAATAACCACATCAATCTCTTCAAGTTTACAAGGAGCAATTTCGTGCATAATTTCCCTGTAAAGCTCATAAGGAATAGCACTAGAACTTGCACCAATATCACATAAACCATAATAGCAATGATCACCTATCCAACAGAAAGCACAGGAACACTAGACTTCCTAGAACTTTTAGGATGTGAGACAATATTAGAAGCATCCTCACAAAAGATAATGTGTCTATCTTCTAAATTTTCAGTGACAAGATCTTTAACCAATGCTACAACAGGTTCAACAGTTATTTGCTCATCAGGTTTGGTAGTTTTCTTATTACTTTTACTAACAACACCAGTTATGATAGTATGTTCCTTAATCTTATTAGGAAAAGGAACTTTTTCAATATAAGGTTCTGGAATAATGCGATCAGCAACATTAACCTCAACACCTTTAGATATATGAGAAACAGATTCATCTTTATATGGTTCATGATAATTTTTAAAACCCTCCTTCGGCAAACCGAAATAGGAAGCAAAGGCTTTATAAAAGTTTGCAACAATTTGAGAGTCAAGACCATAAGTAGTGCTAATTTTGCGATAATCATCAGTATCCATAAATTTTTAACACACTCAAAGTCATAGCTTATACCTGACTCCCTACCTTTGTCATTCTCCCATCCTTCAGTGTTCTCCTGAATCCGATCAAGAAGGTCCCACTTAAACTCTTCTTTATTACGAGTGAACGATCCAGCACAAGTGGTATCCAATAGAGTTTTATCTTGAAAGGAGAGTCTTGCATAAAAGTTATCAATAACAATATTACCAGGAAGCTCATGAATGGGACATTTGAGCATTAATGCCTTCAATCTCCCCCACGCTTGAGCGATACTCTCTCCATCATAGGGCCAGAAGTTATATATGAGGTTCCGATCCTTATGAATCTCACTTGGAGGATAGAATTTGGAGTAAAAGAGAGGTACAATTTCCTCCCATCCAAGAGAATACCCATTCTTCAGCAGTTTATACCAATGTGCAGCTTTACCAGACAGTGATAGAGAGAATAATTTCTTCTTAACTTCTCCCATCGAGATACCTGCACACTTAAATAACTCGCACAATTCATGCAGAAATAACAAATGATCTCCAGGATGGACAGTTCCATCTCCTGCATAGCGGTTATTTGTGACACGTTCAACAATTTTCATAGGAATTTTGAACGGTATTACCTGCTCATCTGGCGCCTCCTCTACTACCTTAGCAGTGGTAGTTGTTTTCCCAAATAGGAATTCAAGAGAAGACCCCTCCATAATGAGATATAGCAGCAGGCAAAAATAAAAACAGCACGTACAATAAATGTTTCCCTTACCAATTCCACTTACCAATAGCGCTACACTCCCCGGCAACGGCGCCAGAAAATAGTCTTGATAACCCACAAGTATAGGGGGTGTATCGTAGTACTTTCGATAAATAAGAGTGTCGAACCCAACGAGGAGCAGAAGGTGTTGACAAGCGGTTTTGATGAAGGATTCACTGTAAATGCTCACAGACAAGTTTTTAGGAGTTTTTGATATGACAGATAAATAAAGTACAAGTAAATAAAATGCAGTAATAATAGTTGCAGCGAGTGGCCCAATCCTTTCTACAGCAAAGGACAAGCCGGTTGTTGTACTTATAATGACCAAACGTTCTTGAGGACACACGGGAATATTGTCAAGTGCTTTCGCTTCATATAGTTGATTAATCTTCATTGTTTTGATAAGTGTTGTGTGGGTGAACCTATGCTAATGCACCGCCCTTCCTAGGACTAATACATACTTGTGATTATACCCCTTGCAAGCATCCGCAAATACAAGAAAGTAATTAAGATAAACTAACCACAGCCTTAAACTTTGAGATCCTGCTATCCCTCATGCATCGATATACCAACGGGTGTTCAGGTTTCTGTCACTCCGGCAACCCCACAATTGGCAAACGAATACACAATGCATTCCCCTAGGCCCATAAAGGTGAAGTATCATGTAGTCGACGTTCACATGACACCACTAGAAGAATAACACCACAACTTAAGCATCAAACCATTAAATATTACTCAACATAGTTCACTACTAACATCAAGACTTCTCCCATGTCCTCAAGAACTAAACGAACTACTCACAAGACATCATACGGAACATGATCAGAGGTGATATGATGATGAATAACAATCTGAACATAAACCTTAGTCCAATGGTTTCACCCAATAGCATCAATAACAAGAGTAATCAACACCGGGAGAGTTTCCCCTATGAAATAGACAAGATTCAGCCCTAGATGTTATAGCGGAGACGGGGTGCAGCGGCGGTGATGATGGTGTTGGCGGTGGAGATGATGATGATGATCCCGATGAAGTCCAGCTCGATGACGGTGATGATGGCGACGATTTCCCCCTCCGGGAGGGAATTTCCCCCGGCAGATTTCTTCCTGCAGGGGAGCTTTTCGCTCTCTGGTGTTTTCCGCCTCGTGGAGGCGGCGGAATATTTCGATGGCCGTCCTGTGTGTTAGGGTTCCGAGGGGGTCAAGTACGCGAAGGGGGAACGGCTGAGGTGGGCCAGGGCCCCCAAACCACCTGGCGGCGCGGCTGGGGCCCCCGCGCCAGCAGGTGAGGAGGGCCCACCTTGGCCCTTCTCAGCTCCCCTTTTGGCCTCCTCCATCTTCTGGTAAAATAGGAACTTCCATATGTCTCCTTCGATTTATTGATCTTCAGAAATAGTGCATCTCGACGGTGCTTTTTCCAGCAGAATCCTGACTCCGGTGTCCAATTCTCCATTATTCATCAAACATGCAAAATAGGTAAAATAACATAAGTAACACTTCTAAATATGAAATATATCGATGAATAGCAGTAAATTATGATATAAAATAGTGATGCAAAATGGACGTATCAGCGTTGCACAGCCTGCCGCCCCGCCGCCGGCCGCCGCCTCTACGCCATCCTCGGCGTCCGGACCCGTCACCCGCGGACGGGCAGGCGTTTTTCCGTCCGAGCATGCGGTATGCCTCGGACGCATACACCCTTGCCGCATCGACCTCTACGCCGACCTCAAGCTCCGCACCTGCGCCATCGACTCCGCCCGTTCCCTCGCCGATACCGACCTCTGCCCGGGCAGCTCTCCGTGACCCCATGTGGCTCGCGGCCATGCAGGAGGAGTTTGACGCTCTCCAACGCAACCAGACGTGGCAGCTGGTTCCTCCACCACGTCACGCCAACATCATCACCGGCAAATGGGTCTTCAAGCACAAGTTCCACTCGGACGGCACTCTAGACCGTCACAAGGCACGTTGGGTGGTCCGCGGCTTTCGACAGCGCGCGGGCGTCGACTTCACCGACACCTTCGCCCCGGTTGTTAAACCCGGGACGATTCGCACCGTTCTTCAGCTCGCGGTGTCCCGCTCATGGCCTGTCCACCAGATGGACGTGTCTAACGCCTTTCTCCATGGCCATCTTGAGGAGCAGGTGTTCTGCCAGCAGCCCACCGGGTTCGTGGACGCTTCCCACCCGGATCATGTTTGCATGCTGTCCCGTTCTCTGTACGGACTCAAGCAGGCGCCCCGTGCTTGGTACCAGCGCATCGCAGCATTTCTTCACCAACTTGGCTTCCGCTCCACTCGCTCCGATGCCTCCTTGTTCGTGTACCACCAGGGTGCTCACACCGCCTACCTGCTGCTCTACGTCGACGACATCATCCTGACGGCATCCACTGAGTCTCTTCTTCGACAACTCACCGACCGTCTCCGTGCTGAGTTCGCTCTCAAGGACTTGGGGCCCCTGCACTACTTCCTCGGCATTGAGGTGGTTCGCCGTGCGGATGGCTTCTTCCTGCATCAACGGAAGTACGCACGCGAGTTGCTTGATCGCGCCGGGATGCTTAATTGCCACCCCGTGACCACGCCCGTCGACACGAAGAACAAGCTCTCCGCCACCACTGGGACTCTTGCCTCGGACGCCGCCTTCTACAGGTCCATCGTTGGTGCTTTTCAGTACCTCACTCTTACTCGACCGGAGCTCCAGTATGATGTTCAGCAGGTGTGCCTTCACATGCATGCTCCCCGTGATGTACACTGGACTGCGGTTAAGCGGATTCTCCGCTATATCTGTGGCACTATGGACCTCGGCCTCTCGCTTCATGCCTCTCCCGCCATGGACATCACCGCCTACTCGGATGCTGACTGGGCTGGCTGCCCTGACACTCGCCGTTCTACTTCGGGCTATTGTGTCTACCTTGGACCATCGCTCATCTCTTGGTCATCCAAGCGACAGCCGACGGTCTCTCGTTCCAGTGCAGAGGTAGAGTACCGCGCCGTGGCCAATGCGGTTGCCGAGTGCTCGTGGCTCCGTCAGCTTCTACAGGAGCTCTTGTGTCCTGTTACCAAGGCCACCGTCGTCTTCTGCGATAACGTCTCAGCGGTATACCTCTCCGCCAACCTGGTTCATCATCGACGCACCAAGCACATCGAGCTCGATATTCACTTTGTTCGTGAGCAGGTGGCTCTCGGTCATGTACGTGTTCTACACGTACCCACCACCCAGCAGTTCGCGGACATCATGACTAAGGTCCTGCCTACCGCGTCCTTCGAGGAGTTTCGATCCAGCCTTTGCGTCGGTCCTGGCGACGCTTCGACTGCGGGGGGGGGGGGGGGTGTTGAGATATATTGTGCATGTATTACTTGTATGGCAAGTCTACTCCTTCCACCGGCAATCGGGTCGGGTTTGGTCGGGTCGACCTCTTCCAGACCCATGCCCGTTTAACAAATGGGCAAGCTTCTCTGCCCGCGACCCTGCCCATGGGTCAGATTTCATGCCCATGCCCATGCCCGTCGGGTCGCCCGTCGGGTCTGCATACAACAGCTCCTCATATCAATTCTGGCACTTCAAAATGGCATATTTTATGTGTCAAACTGCATCAGTACATCAATAAAATCATAATAAGTGTTGAAATGCATCACAACATCAGTACATCAATATCATCAAACTTGGTGTTGAGAATTACATCAAATATTCAACATCAAGTGGCAGGAAAGCAACGGAGCGGCGGCTCGGTGGAGCAACGGCGCGGCGGTCAGCGCCGCCGTTTTGCTGCGGGAAAGGGAGGGGAGCGGAGACCGGAGAGCACCGTGAGGCGTGAGCACTGAGCACTGAGCAGAGAGAGAGAGTAGGGGAAAGGGATTGCGGCGGGGACGGGGAGAGACTGGGGAGGGACACGGTCACACCTAGGGTTAGTGGCTTAGTGCGGTGCGTGTTGGATTTGGACTGTTGGGCTAGGTTGGAAATTACATGGGCTCTAGTCATGTCTTACTATGAGACCCCACATGTCAGCTAATCGGGTTACCCATCGGGTCGCCCATGGGTACACATGTCTGCCCATACCCTACCCATGACTAATCGGGTCGCCCACGGGCGAGACCCATGGGCGAACATAGCGACCATACCCTGCCCATTAGGGTCGGGTGCCCGTGGGCGGACGTGCCCATGGGCGGAATTGCCGGCTTGAATTAGGATAGATTGCCTCCTCCTGTACTATATATGTACGTGCTATGCACCCGATCAATATATCGTGAGTTGCAGTCCTTCTACACCGGGTACGAGTATACTCCAGAATCCAGATAGTCCCAAAATAAAGTCGGGCGAGACTGAATTATTCTGAATATATTTACGCGCACCTGCTTTATATTGAGAGCATACACAAAGTGACGTCACAAAAGTTTAAACCGAAAAACAGAGGAGAGGTTGACAAATTGGCTTTAATGCCGATTGGCATTTAAACAGCAATAGAGTAAAAAGATTATCAGTCGACGAGGAAATATTGTTTACACAAAAAGTATTAGAGTGATTGATTTGGAGAGACCGAGTCATGGGACGAGGAACTGATTAGAGAGCTTTTCTGGACGGCTGATGGCCTGATGCGGAAATGATCTTGAGAATTCCTCTTCCGGTGGGAATGATGGAAGACTTTATTTCGTTGCACCACAATAAAAAAAGGGATTTTTTTTCAGTTAAATCTTCATATTTTTTGGAGTGGGATCATCAACACGGCCGGAAGTTCCAAAGAACTCAATTTTTCGGTTCATCAGCAGCTAATCCTATTTGGAGCGCAATTGTCCTGGGAACACCTGCAAAAATCAAAATATTCTCATGGAGAGCGATGCTGGGTGCTATACCATGCATGGGCGTGTTGGCTAACCGCCATCTACCTGTTTCGATCCAATGCCCATTGGCCATTGTGTTCTATTGATTGTGAGAGTGTGTCTGATACCTTTTCAGATGTGCTAGAGCTAATAAGCAGCTTTGGTCGGGGCTGACCCATTTTATTGATAATGCTGCGATTATGGAAATTCAAGGAACTCCTACGCTGGAATCTCTCCTCCCGGACTCGGCGATTTTGCCAATGCTACCTGACGTGCGTCGTTTGATCTTGTTGCTTTTGCGACATGGTATATTTGGTGGGAGACGGGGCGACCATGGAGAAAACCTTCAAGAGGTCCTATGAGATCGTCGACATGGTTAGTCGAACCCTCCCGAAGAGTTTGTGAAATTGAATTTTTAATGTGGCTTTTGACGTCAATTCTGTGCCTAGTGAATCCGATGCTATTATCCGTGAGCACCAGGGGCGGGTCCTGCAGAACACGCTCGTGCTAGACTAATACGGTAATGCTGGAGGAGTGGAGGCTTTGTATGATACGTGAAGTACAAACGTGCAACTATTCCCGAAGTTAGCGTCGTTGCAGCATTTTTCTCAAAGTGAAATGCATCTGAAGCTATTAAACTGTTCTCGATTTCGTCTTTCAAGTACAATTTCGGTTCAGTATTATACTCGTCTACTGGACCACGTGGTTCTAAATAGGGAAGACGTCTGCATACTACTGATGTGCAATTGAAATTTTGCACAAAAAACACCCTTTATCATTAAATTGTGGCAGTAACAGACCGTGCATAGCCAAAAACAGGGGAAACCATCAAGCAATAATGTATGTTAATCCAAGCCGATCGATGCCACCGTTGTACCTGTACCATGTATGGTAAGCGCCACCGGACTTGGCCATACATGGTCTTCAGCGATACAACTTACTTAGCATGGCGTGCTCGAGCTGGTACCTATCTTCGTCATTGACGTCGTCGTCTTGGGGTCGCAGTGTGAGAGGCGAGAGCAGGGTGGGGCGGTAACCTCCGTAAATCTTTGGCCCTCGGCATCCCGGCAGCAATGGAGTCGTCGGCAGATTGACATGCTGGTGCCATTGCAGAATACACTCGTAGTACTTGCATGCTGATGGCGATGGGGATTGACCTCTCGTGTCATACTTGTGCAAGGTGGAACCCTCCATGTAGCACAACATCTCGTTGCCGCCAAGCCAGCCGGCACACGACAAGTCGGAGGAGGGGTAGTCTTTCATGTCGAAGCAGTAGCACAGATCCCAGCACAGCTCTTCGTCCATATCGTAGTCATCGTTTTCCTCTTGAGGCGGCGACGACATGACCCAGAAGCGTTGGTGGTTGTCGTTGTCGTGCGCTGCGAAGCACAGCCGACCGTTGAGCTCAAAGACGTTCACCGGCAGGTTACTGTCACAGGCATAAGTCCTATAGTTTGGGAGAGGATATGTGTGGCACATCTCCGTACACACATCAATTACCAGTATTCTTCGGGGGATCGAACTATCCGTGGAATGATGGTCCCAAGGAAGGGTGGACACATATATCTTCCCGTCTATCAGCACCGGCGCCCAAAGCTCCATGGGCCGACTGTAGAAACAAGGGTACCAGAGTCTTCGCCACTCGCCGGCGCTGCCACCCAAGGTGTACACGTCCACGTCAACAGAGTGCACGGAAGATCTGAACGATAGGCGGAACAACTTGTACTCATTGGTGGGCGGACTGAACCCTAAAGCGAAGAAATGCATTCTGTTCTTGCCGTAGAGCCGAGGCGGCGCATCGGGAAGTATCATCGTCTCGCCGGTGGCAGGGTTACACACCAGCACCGGCGCTTCGAGACCGGTGGCGCGGCCGCCATGCGCGAAGCAGAGGAAGCCGTTGCAAACGTTGGCGAGGGCGTAGCCCTTGACGATGGAGAGGCGGCCAAGGGCCCTCCCTTTAGAGACGTTGAAGACGCCGGCCTCGTCGCTGCAGGCGAGCTTGCGCTTCTCTGAGACGAGCAAGGTTTCCGCGGCGCCGCAGATGGCATGGCTGGCCTTCCCGTGGAGGCTACGGAAAGAGGAGTCCCTGGCGCTGTCGCGCCATAGCCTGGAGACGCAGCAGGAACGAGCCACGTCCCTCGTCGTCACCTTCAACAGGATGTCCTGTAGTAGTTCCCTCGGAATTTCGCTGCTGTGCTCGGGTTCCGGCGTCGTCATCCGTCCACCGTCGTCGGCGGCGGATAGATCATCGCAGATCGGGTACGCTCATTATATATGGAAGTAACCTTCACTAGTTGGACGTAATTTTGGCATATTCCCGATCGAGTTTGATTTGGAGTCTTCTTCCTGCGTACGAGTATGAGAAAAGGAGTCCTAATGAAGTCGGTGCAAACCTATAGCTACGGAGTATTTGCCTGGCAAGCACGGAAAATTGATCCATATAGGACGGGACTGCCCAAAAAACCACACACTCATGGCACACCAGATTATGCCCATCCAACTATTGAAGGTTACTTCCGCACAAGCTCATGGCACACCCAGATGCCGCAAAGTGGAAAGCCGCGGTTTTTTTGGTGAGGATTTCGGTTTTATTTCGGTTGCAGTTGTGAATTTTGTGTTTGGTTTTCCCTCTTCTATAAAGAAAAAAGTGTGCTTTAGCGCGCGTTCCTAACAAAAGATTGAACCCTAGACTCTGCCCACCCACCCACCCCCATCCCCCACCCCCGGCAAAAAAAAACCTCGACGCGCTTTCACTTGTAGGAGTGCGTGTTGCTGCCTTGCACCGTAATGACTCCCTCTGGTCTTGGAATCTTCGTTTGAAGGTGAATGGAGCTCAAGAGATGGTCATGAACTTGGCGAAGAAAGGCCGCCCGAGGAGGGTGTGGTATGCGCCGCGAAAGCCGACCACCCCAATACTAGATTTTCCCTGCGGAAGTTGTCGGGTGCACCGAAGGTGACACAAGGGTCATGCGCGGCCAAGTGGTTGAGCGTCTTTATCATGAAAGGGCATAGCACCTCAGGATGCAGGCGGCGGCGGATGTCCGCTCGTCCTCTTGGGCCGCGCCGCTCCAAAAGCCCAAACGGCTTAGCGGATGGGCAGCAGAAATTTGACGGCCCTGACGGAAAACGTCCGCTCCTCCGCTACCTTCCGTCCCTTGTCCGTCTCCATCTCCTCGCACAGGCAGCACCAAAGATCGCCGCCGCCATCGCCTGACCGCTCGGCCAGACCGCCGGCTGACCCTCGCAATCCCATCGATACGCCGTATGGCAGCGAGATCCTCGGCCCCCAGAACCACTTAGGGCTCCGCTCCCTTCCCGGAACCCAGCGCCACCTAGGGCTCGATGCCCTCCTCGTCGCCCAACTCCAGAGAGATGTCGAGCGTGGTGGAGACGGCGGCGGAATACGCAGTGGTGGACCAAGCAGCGGACGAGAAGCTGCCGGGAGAAGAGGAGAAGAAGCCGCCAGAGAAAGAGGAGAAGAATTCGGGGAAGGAGGACAAGAAGGAGCCACAGGTATGGTCTGGTTCTCCTGCTCCTGATCAATTTCTTCCTTAAGCGAAATTCAGTTGGTTGGTTCTCTGTTCTGATGTTCACCTGATCGATGTCTTCCTTCTAGAGCAGTATTCATTCGGTTGTATTCCCTGTTCTGGTTCGTATAGCATCAGATTTCTGAATCCTATTCCCTCCGTCCACAAAATGATGTCTCAACTTTGGTCTAAGTTAGGACAAAATTGAGACATCCTTTTGTGAACGAAGGGAGTACTACTTAGATATATGTATAGCTACGGAGTATTTGCCTGGCAAGCACGACAAATTGATCCATATAGAACGGACTGCCGAAAAAACCACACACTCATGGCGAACACCAGATTATGCCCATCCAACAAGTGAAGGTTACTTCCACACAAGCTCATGGCACACCCAGATGGCGCAAAGTGGAAAGCCGCAGTCTTTTTTGTGAGGATTTCGGTTGTAATTGTGGATTTTGTATTTGGTTTTCCCTCTTCTATAAAGAAAAAGGGTGCTTTCGCGTGGGTTCCTAACAAAAGGTTGAAACCCGGCCTAGCCTCTGCCATCTTCACTAAAGTTGATGCAAGGCATGCCGGTCGGATGAAGCCACTAGGCATATTGATCTCGACACGATCTCACTTGTAGGAGTGCATGCTGCTGCCTTGCACCGTAAGGACTCCCTTTGGTCTTGGAATCTTCATTTGAAGGTAAATGGAGCTCGAGATGGCCATGAAGTTGGCGAAGAAAGGTCGCCCGAGGAGGGTGTGGTATGCGCCGCGGAAGCCGACCACCTCAAGATCAGATTCTCCCTGCGGAAGTTGTCGGGTGCACCGACGGTGACATCGAGGGTCATGCGGCCAAGTGGTTGAGCGTCGTTCTCATGGAAGGGCATAGCACCTGACCTGATGAGAGATTGAGGGATCTTCATGTCATCCAAGGTCTTGATGTAGATAACGTCCATGTCGATGCCTCCCTAAATGAGGACCCGAGTGAGCAGGATATCATCACAAATCGGGTCGACCACCAGCATGGACGGATCCGCAACAGCCTAGCCTGGTGCACAGGACATTGGGAGGAAAAATTCCTTTGTAAATAATAATTTTTTACCACATATGCATCAAAAAATGTTTTAAATGTGTTGTGGCATCATGGGTGCACCTTGGTTTCAATTGTTCTAGCCTTCGTCCCTGACCACCACTAGGCACCTTCCCGAGCTTTGGACGAAGCCGAGACACTCCGCGCAACGGTGCTCTTTGCTCTGAGGGTTCCTCGTCCTCCATGCCGACGTACCTTCGCCGAGGATCTTTAGCTTCAGCATGAGCAGCACGATGCCTCGCTTGGCCCCACCCCAAGTGGTCTCGTCCCCGGCGGTGTGGCCAGCGACCGTTGCTTCGAGGCTTTGCTGCTGTGATGGTGGAGGACCAGATCGCGTTTCTGCCTTTTCTTTGAGATCCTTTTTGCAAATCTTAAGGACCATGTTGTCCTCTTTGTAAACTTGTTCCCACCTCTATGTAACAGAATAAAGCTTTTGGGCAAAAAATAAATAAATCACGAAACCGAAACATATTTCACGGGCGCAGGCACGGGCTCCACCCCGGAACCCAGACGTTTGTTATCAACCCCGGTTTTGCGCCGTCCGTTCCGACTTTCAAGTCCGGCGTCGCGTAGCTCATAGAGGGAGCAGGCTGCCACTTTCCCTTCCACAGTCCACACCACCACCCCACTACCCCAACCGCTCAGCTCCCATCCACCTCGACCGCCCCGTCCCTCCATCCTCGCCACGCAGATCTCGCTCGCCGTGACCACACGCAGCAGCAGCCAGATCCATCCGCCCGGTCGCCTCGCGAGGATCATCCATCCGCCGCCTCCTACGTCCCCGCGGACACTTCCCTCGCCGTACGCTCGTCGGATCGGTGAGTTGGGAAATGGCGCTCCGGGCCCGTGAAATGTTTTGAGGATTTTTGTTTGGCCGTTTTGTCTGATCCGTGGCGGTGCGATTCCTCGATGCAGCGTGTGTGTTCTCGGGTGCGGAAGCGGTTCGGGGCTGCGGAGGCGAATCTGAGAGGGGAGTGGCGCGCGTCCCATTCCGTGCTCCTGTGTGTTGCGGTCTGTTCCTCGGCTGGAGATCCGCGAAGGTACCTACCGATCTCTAGATCTACGCATCCGCTAATATCCGCTCTGTATTGTGTAGTTTTGCCATTTTGCACGGTGAAAGCCTAGTTCTGCATGTGATTGTTTCCACCAAAGCCGCTCTTTTGTGA
The DNA here is from genome assembly GCA_947311845.1 of Poa pratensis. NCBI lineage: Eukaryota > Viridiplantae > Streptophyta > Magnoliopsida > Poales > Poaceae > Poa > Poa pratensis. The sequence goes on from CAMZMU010000073.1 coordinate 11,020,612, forward strand.
AGCTACAGCGTAGTTCTGTGATAGAACGCGATGTCTGATGTGCATTTCGTTTGTTTGGCACCAGGGATTGGTTCGATCTGAGAACACGTCTGGCCATGGAGACTCTGGTCATCTCGCAGCAGCGCCACCACCACTCTGGTCGCCGGAGGAAGCCATCGCAACACTTCTCATCGCCTCAGGCTCATCCCATGCGCGGCTACCACCAAGCCTTCAACTGCCGCGCCTTCCACTCCAGCGTCAGCATCGGCATCCTGCCATCCCCGCCCTCGCCGCCACCACCTCCACCCCCGGCTCGGACCTACTACTCCCCGGAGCCCAAGACGCCGAAGCAGCAGCTGCACAATGGGAAGAAGCGCAGCCGGGCTATCCCTATAACTCCATCAGGATCTCCTCCGTCCCGGCCCGAGCTCTGGGCTGGCCCGGCATACTCCAACTCGCCGCCACCCAGCTCACTGCCGATTCCCAAGTTCTCCCTCCACCCGAAGCGCAGCGTCTCGCTTGAGTTGCCGGCTCCTGACCGGTCGGAGCATGTGGAGGTGCTTGTGCATGCCAAGTCGGCACCTTCGACACCCACTGCTGGCTCAGGTGCCGGCTTCTTTGGTGAACATGATACTGCCATTGCGACGGAGAATCTGAGGAGGATCCTCCATCTGGAAATCGCCGATCACTGAATGATTGGCATCATCGTGTACATAGGTCATCAGCAGCTAACCTTGGTACTGTGTATAGAGCAATTTAGAATAGAAACCTTCCACTTAGGTTCTGCATCGCTAGGAGTACTGTTAGGTGGGTTAGCAAGCATATCAAGACTCCTAGGAAACTGTTGTGGAGGATGAGGAGGTGGTGGAGAGTGGAGACAGTTGGAGTGGATGATAGCACAGCAGTTTCTGAGTCACCTTTCTAGCTTGTAGTCACCTATATGGTTCCAACTTTCTTTAGGTATTTGTCCTTTAGGCTTCATTTCCATCCATGGTAGCCATCATGATCCAGTAGTGGTAGTCTGCATGATCCTAGCTAGTAGGAAACTGCATCAGGCAGGGGTAGGGTAGTAAGTTAGTATTGGTCTGTTGTCAGATAACTGGAGTTTACACTCTGGTATCTGTTCCTGTGTTACATTCTGTAGGATATCTGCATCTTATATTCTTCTCATACATACATTCTACCTCCCGCCTTTGACACTCCTCTAATCATTACGACTTCTCCAGTGCTCTTCAAAGAACACAAGGATCTCTCCTTACTGACTCTTCTGTATTTTTTGGAATGAAGAGGCTCAGTGGAGATTTAAAGAAGTCCCCCTTCAATGTTCTTTCTCCGTCATCTGTCTACTAACTTCTATCTGTGCACCTCCCCTCCCTCCCTCAGTTTGTTGCGTATGTAGCATGTCAAATATTCTCCCCTGCCACTTCCAATCTTCATTTCATCCATAACCTAAAGTTCCATCTAGAAGCAGAGGTGCACCTGTTCTGTCACCCTGTATAGTCCATGGTCCTTGTTCATGGAACATGTCGAGGATTCGACTTCGGTCCGTATGTTGATAAAGGATGCGAGACTCCAGATTTCAGAGACCTGCAAGCGTACAAACCATATATGGTAATTATATGTTCGCTGCTCGTTTAATCTGAAGCTGTTGATTTCTTCGGCTAATACTAATGTCGTTTCTGTGCTGTGTTGCTGCAGGTTTGCTTCTCCAGTGCAACTTCGTGGTACATGTACCTGGGGTTCAGATTTCAGAGTGCAATCATGCGAACCATGGTATGTTATTTATATCTTTGCTGCTCGTTTTAACTTTATGCTGTTTATTTTTGTTCGGCTAATACTAATGTCATTTCTGTGCTGCGTTGCCCCAGGTTTGCTTCTCCAAGACTACAAATGCAACTTCGTCGTACATGTACCTGGGGTTCAGATTTACCTAAGTTCCAATAAATCTAGTTGCTTGTTTGTAGTTAACAAGCATCAGGGCAGCCTATGCTAGACTGATCCTTCTATGTAATGCCAGCTTGGCTAGCTGTTTCTAGTACTGTTTAAACCTTCTTAGTATAAGGTTAGTGGTGTTAAACTCTGTTATCAGATGTAGCTGCTTTGTCAGCGTGCCGTTTGAGGACATAAATGGTAGACCTTTACAGTATCAGTATTAATCGTGTGTCCTGTTATCTGTGATGCTGACCATTGTGAGGATCAGTCATGTTATATGATGCAGTGTATTGTTCTGCCTCAGCTTCTAAGTGATTTTCCATCATCAAGTGACATATTGTTAATGTACTCGTGTGATGCATTTGTAACTACCAGTCCTGGCCAAGACCACTTTGAGATAAATTGTTTATGTTGAAAGATATTTGAAATGTTACTTTTTGGTGGTAAATAAACTCTTGTCTGGCACGGAGACTTGGGCAAACAGACATCAAGCATTCTACATGTCAGCTGGTTTTGTAGTGTAAAAATCTGCATAGTGTGGTTAGGGCCTGATGATATTATCGGCCGTCAGCATACCATGTCATTTTAACCTGAACTATAAGCGTGAAACAGACAAACAGAATTAATACTACGTTTCAAGTGATATACCAGCACTAGTCCTGCTTGGCGCGTGATGGTGAATCGGCAGGTAATGAAGTATCACTTGATGGAGAATCGCAGGACATCATCACATCCTCTGAAGCTATAGCAAGACTACCCAGTAATTTGCAAAAGCAGCTTCGATCTAGCTAAGATTTATTGTCGGTTGTCGCATAACACTACACAATTGAGCCCCTGGCTTATTAGCGATCACCGCAGACGCTAGCTCACGGAGATTCCACGTCCACTTTTTTTTTTTTTTTTTTTGAGAACATCCACGTATATTCAACAAGATACCACGTACACAGTACACAGTACAGAAACAAAATACAGCACAACATACGTAGAGGCTACAGAAACAGAGCAAACCACAGCAGCTCTACCGGCGTCGACGACGAAGGCCGCCGTCCTCCAGCACACCTCAGCCCAAGAGCACCTTAGGTTTTGAACGCCACTAGAGCCGTCCGCCGCACAACGGCAGAACTGATGTCGATGAACGAGCCAGGCAAGAGCCCTCCCGCTCCAGCTTCTCCGCCTTGCCGCAGCCACCTTCGACGCCGATGCAGACAGGGGCCACCGAGCTTGCTCCGCCCTGAAGTCCAGCCGCCAGATCCGCCACAGATCCGACCGGACACCGGAGATCTCGAGCACCATGCCGGGTCTCGAGCCTTCGCAAGTCGGGGACGACGACGACGACCTCCGAGGAGCACCACCGCCAGAGAAAGCCGCTCCGACACCAAACCACCCGCCGCCAGCTCTACCTCCTCCGAGAAGCCGCCGGCGAGATCCCCACCCTACCCTACCAAATGTACATGCCGGAGACGGGGATCCCCCACCCTCCCGCTGCCGAAGCAGCCGACGGAGGAGAGGAATCCCACGCCTCGACGGCACGGACGCGGTGGATCGACGGGGTTCGTCCAAAAATCGCCTTCCGCCTCTCTTCAACAGTGACGAGAGAGGAGAAGATAAGCTTCTACGTCCACTTTTTCAGGGTTCACATCCAGTAGCTGGATGCAATGGCAGCGCTGAATTCACTTGTCGCCGGTGGCACATCCATCATGCATTCCCCATGTGATCGCTCGCTCCGCCTCGCCTCACTTGGACGACCGCCGCCGCCGGAGCAGCATCTGCCGCATGCCGTCGGCGACTCTGAGCGCGGGGTCCTTGCTCCGGCACCAGCCGGCGCAGAAGGCCATGTGGTCCTGGAGCGCCTCCTCCATGCCCCTCTTCCTACCCTCCTCCCTCACCGCATCCGAGCACAGCCCGCACAGCCACCGCCCGCCGAAGTCCGCCTTCACGCCCACGATGTAACCCCGGGTGCAGTCCTCCCTCAGCTCGCAGCACTCGCACTTGGCCGACTCCACCTCCATCGCCATTCACGCCCTTGGTAGCTAGTGCACGGGTTCTAGATCAGTGTGGATTGGTGGAGCTTAGTGTGGGAGACGGGCAGAGAGCAAGTGTGAGAACAACGCACGCGCCGTGTAGTGTATTTAAGGGAGACGGGCATGAGGGAGGCTTGGCCTGTGGAGTTGCATCGATCGTCCAAGTGCCACTGCCATCATTGTGGCTCAGTGCTGCTTGATTAGAGAGGTTTAGTCTTCAGTGGCACTGTCCTAGTGGCTTAGTTTGGCTTGATTGGGGCACTGCTAATCAGCTCACTTATGGAAAATTCTTGCAGAGGTTACAGTGTGGAGCATGTTGCATGATGTGATCTCTCGGATCTATACTTCCTGACGAACAGTACACTAACCTTTTCTCATCTACAGAGCAACTCACACCTTGATTCTGTAGGAGTAGGTATTTTCAGATAGCTTTACTTTAAGGGAGCGACTAGAGCTCACTTAATTCTCGGCCAGGTGATGTCATCCAATCTAAGTTGCAAGCTATGTGCCAAGTCCCCAGGTCACATTAGCTTAATTTGGTTCGATTTGGGATCTGGACAAGCATTGCTAATCAGTTCACTTATGGAAAATTCTTGCAGGGGCTACAGCGTGCAGCATGTTGCATGATGTGATAATCTTAAGATGCATAATTACTGATGAACAGTACCAACTTATACATCTCCTTACCAACTCACACCTTAATTCAGTTGGACTATGTGTTTCTGATTTCTTACGTTGCTTTTAGTTTTTTGTACCCTGAATTTCGTTTGCAAAAATTCAGAAAATAACCCCTTGCAATGTAATTCCAGCGCAGAACGAGCAGGAGTACGGGAATCATCAAGGAGATCTCTGCGATATTCTTGTTCCCTGTGTGCTCCATAAAGCTTGAACACAAACCTCACGCAACAACTGGCTCGCTGTCGACGGATCTAGGACCACCCGGTGATATTCTCTTCATCCCTTCTGCTAGATTACAGCCGCTGTTCATAGTACGACACAACTGGCCTTGTCGGATGGGTTGCTTCACGGTCGATTCCGTCTGTCGTCTGATGGCCCGCCCGTGTGACCCATGATCAACTAACACTAAGTTTGCTGAAGTTGTTAAAGGATCATCGGCTCTTCGGCAAATCAGTTTAGCTTGGAGAGAATTGAGTGCTAACTCAGTGGTAGGGGCAGCTTGGACCTGCATGATCTGTCCATGGACTCAACACTCGAGCTGAGTGTGCCAGTAGTGCAGGACCCTACCATCCGTGCCAGGAGATCCACACAAGTTTTGGCGATCCTGCTTGGTTGGACAGCATCTGTGAGCTAAACTGCAGAAGTGCTACTGAGGTAGTCTCAACTCTCACGTGTATACTAGCACAGGTGGATTTGTGCTCTGTACCGAGTTATTATCAGCTGCAAAGGTTGGTGATACTTATTGTTGGAGTTCATTTGTATAGCTGGGTTGATCAATGAAAGGGAGAGAACTTGAGAACATCAGCTGTTGCTTTGATGATCTCTAACACACTTAACACTGTTGCTTGCTGTCCCACGCTACGGAAAGGCATTCGTACCGTGAAGAAGTAAATATGTTTCGTGACGCGATGAAGTACATTGCAGCACGCCGCACAAAGCCAAGCTGGTGCCTTTTTCGTAAGAGCAGCCAGGTAGAGCGCTAAACACATGACAGAAAGAACGCCGTTCTTCGTGATCTACTACCATTACATGGGTTTAGAGTTTCTTTTTTTGAAAGATTTGTGTTTTCATTGATATAGAAGAAAAGAGTTGGTCAGTTTATAAGTAAAACCGTTGGCCAGTTTATAAATGAAACTGGCCAAAAACCGATACAATACAGAACACACCACACCGGCCCCGAGGCCGTGCCCCATATGCTGTTCGTTGCCTACTGGCATCTTTGATTTACTCTGCGTACTATTCAAGTGTGATAGTAACCACTTTGGGCACCCGACAGAGATGAATGCTGATGGTGCAACGGTGCAAGGAACTGAAGAAGCAATGATGGAAGGAAAGAAGACGAAAGAGATGCCAACGGCCAGTGACCAGTGAAAAAAGTTTCGTCGAAATTTCGAACGAAATTCGCGAAATTAACGAATTTCGGTGCGGGGCGAAAAAATACAATCTCGGACGAAACTTTCGTTTAAATTTGAATAAACATGAAGGATTACACATCTTGTAGATATAGAGCATGGTATAGGCAAGAAAGTCTCTTTAACGTAGTGGTTATGAGACCAGTTTCATGTTAGGTAGGTTCTGTGTTCGATTCCCCCTTGTCTTTCCTTTTTTTCGAAATTAATTTAAACGCTAGACTAAAAATCTGACCGAAATATTTGAAATATATCTACGAAATTTCGTTAATTTCTCGAAATTCGCGAATCTCTGCGAGGAGCGAAAAATATTACAAAAACAAAATACTAAACCCTGCCAGTGACTCCCATCTTATTTGTACAGTGTATATCTGTGTGTGAGCTCTCAGCCCCCATATATGTTCTTCCATTATGAGTTTGAACAAGGCCAATATTGCTTCATGCATGTATTCGCTTACCATTAAGCTTTGAGATATATGCATGGTTAGTCACTTAACTAGGCCGAGATGAGTACTTTGGTCACTAAACTTGAAAAATGTTGCGCGAAGGTCTCTCAACTTGGCAGAGATGAGTAAACAGGTCACAAATCAGGTTTGACAACATATGGACGCTGACAGGGCAGGTTGAATATGGTTTGACCAGCTGAGGCAGGTGGAAGTTAAGCAGAAACACCCCTGGAAAATACGTCGAAGCACCACTCCATCCACATCATCGAGGGCGGCTGTTCGTGTCCGTGTTCAGGCGACATGGAGGCGCCGAACGAGCTCGTCGGCGGCGTGACGGGCGGCGGGTGGAGCGGCGGGGGAGTGGATGTGTGGGGCGGAGCAGAACCTCCGCCGCCGCGCCTCAGATATCCATGGGGCGATCCGCCAAATTACGGTGAGTTCTTCCGCCTCGAAACCCTAATGCGGGATGGTTGCTGCGGGTAGTTTCTGACAGATTTAGGGGATTTTATGGGTTTGTAGTCCACGTAGGCTGTAGGTATTTCTTCGTTTTTGTTCGATTAACCGATTTGTAGCAGTAATTTGGCCGAATTTTGTGGAGATGTTTGTTTTGGAGAGGCGAAATTTTCCGCTCCGTTCTGATGGATTTTCTCTTAATGTAGGGAAAAGTGACGCTTGATTCAGCGTGGAAGTTCATCATGGTGGATTCTTCTGTGGTACTGGGCAGAACCATGCTTATTTGGACCACAAGATTGACTTGTTTGACGAGCTGGATAGTAGAACGTTTTGGTGTGTGTTCATCGACAAGATTGTGACAGATTTGGGCTACAGTTTGGCCGATAACAGAATCACAGTGTACTGGTGCAGGCCTGGATGCAGTTTGCAAGATGGTTTGGTAGCAATGAACTTCGACATGGATGCAGATTTGATGAAATTGGCTGCCAAAGAGGAGAAGACACTTGTTGTTTATGTTGATCATGTGGGTGTCATTGCCAAACAGAGCTGGGATCCAGATAGGGCAGCACATTCAGCTCAATTGCCATCAGTGCTTAGTCCACGCAAGGTTCCAGGCAAGGTTTCTGTTGATGATGTTCACGCTGCAGCGCAAGGTGAAGAAGAAGTAGTATGTGAAGATGTTTTGGAAGCCCAAAATCAACAAAATGTGCAGGATGTGGAAGCTGAAGAAGAAGCAGTGCAGTCGAATGGCACAAGTTCAGACTCAGACTTTGTTGACTCTGACTACGATTTGGAAGAAGAAAAGGAGAAGAAGGATGATGAGCAATACCATAAGAATGTGGATCATGAGGTTGAAGATGATCTTTGTGGCAAGGGCAAAAAACCTGTCGAGATGGCCCCTGATGTAGATGTTTGTGATGTGCAAGATCTTGAATTGCCCCAGGAAGTACAAGAGAGATCAGTGATCACATACAAGTGGAAAGCCTTCAACACGCCATGTCAGCGTCCATATGTTGTCAAACCTGATTTGTGACCTGTTTACTCATCGCTGCCAAGTTGAGAGACCTTCGCGCAACATTTTTCAAGTTTAGTGACCAAATTACTCATCTCGGCCTAGTTAAGTGACTAACCATGCATATATCTCTTAAGCTTTTGTCCGGAGAATACATATGATAAAATGGACTACCTTAACGATTGGTTCCCTCCATCTGAATCGAGAAGCCAGATCAAGTTCTACCGGATACTGATTGCACGGTGTATACTCCTCCCCCACGTCAGAGCCACATGCAGCTGCCCTAACACGTAGCAAGAGCATCTCCAACGGCGCCCTAACTAAATGTCCGCAAGGCGTTCGGACACAAGGACACCCCAAACATATGGGACAAGTGTATGTTTGTCCCTTTTTTGTTTCTATAAAAAATCCAAAAAAATGGATATAAATTCAAAACTATAAATTGATAAATAAATTTGATAATAATAACTTAGATTATTACAAAATTCGTCGATAATTAGGGTTGTTGAAGAAAATTTAACATTGTAAAACTGTAATTATTGAAGCAATTTTCGTCAAAAAAGATGAAAGAGCATGCCTTGAACACAAGGCGCTTGCAGTTTGAATGGATGGCTTCACTCCAAACTTATCATATTATTGACAATTTGTGAATCGATCTTTTCACTGGATCTTCTATTAATGAAGTATTAATTTACTAGTTAGATGGAATATGCGGATTTTGAAGTTGTATTAAGTCAACACTGTTATGCTAGTAACGCTACAGACGGTTAGATTAAATTGGATGTTTGGTGGTGCTTTTATCAGTAAAAATGGAGATAGAGATAGAGATTGGTCGTGACTTCTTATTTCACTTTCTCTCCTCACTTAATTTTTCTCCTTGAGGAATTCATATTTCACAGATGATATGAAAATGACTGGAATATTTGCTGGATGCCACTATAAAAGTTAACACATTAAAATGCCATTGGAGATCTCGTTGACATTTCTAAGTTCTCTTTCGTGCTTGTGACTTTGTATGGACTTGCTTGACATGTTGCTTTATTTATAAAGCGGGATGAAAACATGTTTCGAGATCTCGTTGACATGTCAAATTGACCTACATGTATGTTTTACTTGTAGGAAATTATTATTAGATGCCTCGAGAATACGGTTGGCAACAATCTTCACAGTAAAGAGCACCAACCGATCAGGCAGGCACAGATAATACAGAAGCAAATGTAAGTGGCTTGCAGACACCCTTGATAACAAGATTGTAAACTCGAAGCTGGTGTTGGGTTCAGTGGAACTGTTGTTGGGCACAGTTCTGTAAGTGCGGGTGTTATCCATATGGGAAAAGGCCAGTTGGACCGAGGCTGAGGGGTTACAAGTGTTTCTCTACTGTTATTTTCCAAGTCAAAGACTCCAATATAACGGAGGTCATCCTTTGTATCCAAAAAGATACGACTCATGATCATCCGTAAAGTAGACATGATTTGCCTTCAACTGTGGATATTCTTCAGCACCCAGATAAAGTGAATGGCTATGACCAAGAACCAATACATGATCACCCAAGCAATTTATTTTCACAAGCTTTTCAGCTATAGTGTCGACTCTAAATATATCGACCTTCCAAGTATGACTGTCATAGGAACGTTTGGCTCCTGGTTGCTCCCCCGCGGGCGATCCAGGGGCGAACCCTAGCTAGCCAGCCCTCGACCTCCTCTCCCGTCTCCCCCGTCGCCGCCGCCGGGCAAAGCCCGGGCGGTGCCGCCGGCGGCGGCCTTATTCTACCCGGGTGCGCGTCCTCCTGTGCGGGGCAGGGAAGGGTGGCGACGGTGCTCTTTGGCGGTGACGGCGATGCGCTTGGCTGGACGGCGCAGAAGAGGAGACGGCGGCGTGCTGGGCAAGCACGGCGGTGGTTCTGCGGTGGTGGCGGTGCCCGGAGCTCCCGGAGGGAGGCGCGACGGCTCAGGCCCGATCTGGGTAGAGCGGGCCGCCATGTGTGCTTCTTTGTGGTTGTTCGGTCCTGATCTAGAGTTGCCGGCGTTGGTGCTCTGGTTCTTGGTCTGCGTGGAGGTCTCCGGGTGTGGCTGGTAGGGTGGTGCGGCTGTGTTGGTTCCGGCCGCCTCGACGTGGAAGGGGCAAGGGCCCCGACCCTCGAGCTCTATTGCCCCCGTGCCGGGTCTAATGCCGCCGGTAGCCATGGGGGCTGGTGGTGGTTGACCTGGTGGTGGAGGCCTTCCTCCTCGTCTCGATCTCTTCAGCGATGCGCGGAGCTGGGACGCCGGGGCGGCGGCCCTGGGCGGTGGGAGTCCTTTGGTTGGCGGGCGTGCCAGGGACTCGGATGCTGGCCAGCGACCATGGCCACGGGGGCACGGTGGCTAGATTGTGATCTGTGGTGACAGTGGCTCGGGTGTCGGTTTCGACGTTCGGCGCCCTGTGTAGAAGACGTGGAGAGTTTGTCAGGGGAAACCCTTGCCCGGAGTATTCTCGGGACGCGGCGGGTTCTTGAACGCCGTTACCTTCTTGGAGGCGTCGTTGTGGCTTCTCCGGTCTTCTACGCTCCGGTTGAAAATCCATGATCCTCGGATCGGGTGGTGGCGGCGCTCTGGCGTCGTGTGCTTCTTGAGGACGCTGTCTTGGAGTTCACAGTGGGTTGCGTTGCGGAGGTGGTGTGGAGCTCCCTCCGGCCATGCTTATGACTTGTCCTGCACCGCGGTGTTTCCTGCTAGGGGCCTTGCTGATTGAGGCTGCATGCAGTCGTGCGGATAGTGGCGGTGATGATCCTGCTGGTGTTGCTACCCTGGTTGGTGTTGTGGGTCTCGGCGGTGTGCCGCGTGTGTTGGTGTGCCCGTGCTCTCGTTGAGCTCCGGCCCAACACATCTGCCCGCCTTGCTTGTGCTCCCTCTTTGGCATTGCCCGCCTTTGGTGTTTCACCTGTAATCTCGTCGGTAGCTCTGTTTCTTGTTGGGTGTGTGCAGTGTTGTGTTGTAAGCTGGGTTCAGCATCATGTACCTTTTCGCCGTTCGTGGCGTTATTAATTTAACGTCGGGCCTCTCGGCCTTGTATCTAAAAGTATGACTGTCATACTCAGCTTCATCTTCTAGTCTCCAAACTTGCAGCAGATCACCGCAAGGAGCCTGGACAATATAAATTTCTTCACGAATATAATCTTTTTCCATGTCCATAATTAACTTTTTTGTGACCATAGGGCCTCTGAGATTAAAGGCAAAAAAATCTCCCAGTGCAGACACAACATATAAAAGATCATCCTTGTAGATGCAGTCATGAACATATGAGTTTGTCGGCAGGCAGGTCCACTTGTCATCCCCTAACCAAACAAATGAAAGCTGTCCATATGGATTGGTGTGGATGAGCACCACGATATAACGTTTTGCAGACGTATCATAAAATACAAACGCCTTGTGATAGAGGTGGTGCCGTAGCTCATAAAGATTTTTTTTTTTTTTTTTGATTTTAAAAGGTAGAGGATTTCTCTACCTTATTATTAAAGATTGGTTTCTGTACAAGAAATGGGCCTTAGCCCCAAAAACAAAAGAGAAAGAAAGAAAGAAAAAAAAAGAAAAAAGGAAAAAGAAAGAAGTTCACGGGCTGATCATGTTAACCCAAGCAGCTATTTGTTGTCTTAGTTTTGTGGATCTGTGGGACCATAACGTGAGCTCCTGTGCAATTGTAGTTAAGATCAGATGACGTGAGCCACTTTGTTGGTCAAACACCCTTCTGTTCCTTGATCGCCACAGAGTCACTGCGCATGCAGCAAAGCAAATTGGCCAAGCTTCTGAAGATAACATGTCCTGCATTTTTTGTACAAATTGGTAGATGTCATTTGATGTAGCTGCTGCCTGTGACATACCCAGCCGTTCCCAGACCCACTGAGCAGGGCGGCAGTGCAAGACAATATGATCGATGCTTTCAAGCGCCGGGCAGAGATCGCAGCCCGCATCATCAGTCCAAGTCTTAGCAGTGGTATTATCCTTTGTATTAAGCCTTCCGCGAAAGGCTAACCATAAGAAGAAGCGGTGTTTGTTGGGTATGTGAGTGAGCCAAATCCACTTCGCTGGCCCCCAACGCAGTCCATGTTCAGACAGTAGCCTGTAGTAGGATTTGGTGCTTGGCTGAATGCCACCATAGATCATTGTTCTCTTTGTTGGTCCTACATTGGTTGTACTTATCTGATTGATGATGTCCACGAGTTCCAAAAGTTGTATCTCAGCCGTAGCGGACAGCGGAAGGTGCAGCTGAATATCCCAGGTCTGATGAGAGACTTGTGACTGAACTGAACATAGTTGATCAATGGCAAAGGAGTATAAAATCGGGAATCGCTCGACAAGACGACCCGCTTTGCACCAGTGGTCGTGCCAGAAGGAGGTCGTTTTATTGATGTGCATGGTGCATTTTGTGGATTGCTGAACAAGGGGGATCAGCGGTAGGATAGATTTCCAGAATGGTGTGTCTCGGGGGGTTGGATGCAGTGGTATTTGATCTTGCATGTACCAGTTTATTAGCCAGTCAGAACACGTACCAGTTTGCCCTGAGAGTAGTTTAGTCACCAGATTGCACATCAAAGATTTGTTGTGTGTGTGTAGATTTCGTATGCCCAGGCCCCCTTGCTCTCTCGGTAATGTCACAGTCTCCCATGCAACTAAGCAGTGTCCACCGTTTGCCTCCCCTTTATCACTCCAAAGGAAACCTCGACGCCGTTTATCGGCAGCTTCAATACTGGATTTGGGCCAAACAATGCATGCCATAAAGAAGTTTGGAATTGCAGATAGCACCGCGTTGATCATTGTTATTCTGGAGCCCGAGTTCATTAGGCGTGGAACCCAACCTGGCAATCTTCGATCAATCTTCTGAATAACCGGTTGGAGCAGCTGTTGATTGATCTTATTCATGGATAGCGGCATGCCCAAATACGTGCTCGGCAGGGAGGTAACAGAGCATCCTAGGATTGCAGCAATTTGTGCAGTGGTCTCCTCATTTAGATGTATTGGTACTATGGTGCTCTTGGAATAGTTAATTTTGAGACCACTGAATTTAGCAAACGCATCAAGAATTGTCTTGACATAAGTCATTTGCTGAACTGAGCCGTGCAGAAGCAACAGTGTATCATCCGCGTACTGCAGAATCGGTAGTGGAGCGCCCTGCTGTATCGGATGGCACAAGAGGTCAGCTTGATATGCTTGTTTAAACATCTGTTGCAGTATGTCAGCCATAATGTCAAACAAATATGGGGAGAGCGGATCACCCTGACGGACTCCCCTGGAGATGGAGAACACCTCGCCCAAACAGCCATTGATTAAAACTTGCATTTTGGAAGAATTTAGAAGCAGTGAGATCCAGCGCACCCAATCTTCTGGGAATCCTCGTTTTCGCAATGTGTGTAAGAGTGCGTTCCAATTAACCGTATCGAAAGCTTTTTGAAAATCCAGCTTGAGAACAATGAGTGGTTTCCTGTTCTTGTTGGCGCATTGGACCATTTCTGCAGCAGTCGCAAAGTTTTCAATGATTGATCTCCCCTTTATAAATCCTGATTGCATTTGATCCACTAAGCTGCCAATGAGAGGCTGTAGCCTGTTTGCCAGAACCTTTGCGATGAGTTTGGGTATGCTGTGCTGTAGTGCGATTGGTCTGAAGTCCTTAATAGCATGAGGGGAATCCACTTTCGGCAAGAGAGTCAGGAAAGCTGTGTTTAACCCTGCTAGGTTCAGTGAGTTTTGATGCAGAGCCTGGAAGAGAAGCATGAGCTCTGGTTTCATGATCTCTGCATACTTTTTGTAGAATTCATTGGTAAATCCATCAGGTCCAGGGCTCCTGTTGTTGGGGGCATTTGTGATAGCTTTCTTGATTTCCTCCCAAGTGAAAAGGCCAGCTAGAGGTAACAATTGGTCAGTCTGCGGCTGGTATAAGACATTTAGATCAATATTGGGTGCCCACTCAAATTCTTCCGTGAGAAGATTTTTATAAAAATCCGTAGCGATTGTAAGCTTATCTCTGTCAGAGAAGAACTCCTGGCCTTCATGTCTGAGAAACTGGATTTTGTTTTTTCTGAACCTGTATGTGCTCATAGCGTGGAAATAGCGCGTATTTTCATCGCCTAGCTGACACCATTTGATTTTTGCTCGACGTCTCCATTTTTGCGCGTTGCATATGTTGATTTGGTTGATCATAGCTACACACCTCTTCCGTAAGCAAAATTCAAGATTAGTTAAAACCCTCCACTCCTCAATCGCGTCCAGGTATTGAGAGGTAATGGTGTTGTTGGACAGTATGGTTGCTTGACAGTGTTGCCGTCTGCACCATTCCCTTGTTGCTGCTCGAACAGATCGTAGTCTATGGTTCAGTTTAGTGGCAATTGTCATCGGTCGTGTGCCTCTTGTTAGCTTCTGAGTTGTTATCTCCAAAAGGCTCGGATTGAGGCACCAATGATTTTCGTATCTGAATATTGCAGATCTGGGATGGTTTTGATCAGACGTTACCTGCAGTGGTGTATGATCAGAAGTAGGCATCGATAGGGCCTTACATTGGGTGTTGATAAACTTGTTGCTCCAGTGAATGTTAACCATAACCCGATCCAAACGTATAAGTGTAGGGTGGCGTCTTTTGTTGGACCAAGTATATTTCCGGTTGCATATATCAATGTCCATTAGTTCCAACTCATTTATCCAGTCGTTGAATTCTGACATGGCTGTCCAGTTGATGTTCCCATTGTTCTTTTCAGATGCGTATCTGTACATGTTGAAATCCCCAACTAATATCCAAGGTGCGGTTATTGAGTTTTTGATTTGCCTTATATCATCATAGAATTCTGGCCTGTCAGCTGTCTCAGTTGGGGCATAGATATTGGTGAGCAAGAATTGCTGATCATTTGCTAGAGCTTTGACCTCAACGTGAAGGAAATGTTTTTTCTGAGTTATGACCGAGACACTGAACTTCTGTTGGTTCCAAGCAATCAGAGTTCCAGCTGAAGCGCCCTCCGAAGGTTGGTACACATAGGATGCAAGTTTAGTTGGCAGGAAAGTTTTTGCTTTGAATATTGTGATTTCCTGCAGTTTAGTCTCTTGCAAGCATAGTATATCAGGATTTGCATCAGTAATATTCTTGTAAATGACACAGTTTTTTGAATCATCCCCTAAGCCCCTCACGTTCCAGGATTCAAGATTCATCGGATAGTGAACAGCCCCGCCAGGAACATAAACAAGAAGAATGCAGTAGGGAATGCAGAGTAGTTGATGCAGAACGGAAAGCAAACTAGTTCTTCAGTATTACAGGGGGCAGGTACATGGCGTGGATAAAACAAAGTGCAATGTCGATCTGTGGATGCACGGACAGTGTGCTCCATCGACTTTGAAGGAAATGAAAACAGGTGGATGAAAGCAAAACCCCCTAATCTACATGTAAACTGAAGAACGCCTAAAACAAATGAGCTAGCCATCGACGGAGATGGTCCTCTCAGAGCTGCCGTCAGACTCGGCGCGCAGCGCATCGTTTATGACGTCATCTGGGTTGATCCCGCAGCAGGAAGCAAGGTGCTTGAGCTTGTCCATGGTGGTCACCTCCGGGCAGGCAGAGAGAGGTAGCTTGATGGTGTCGTTGAGGTCCGGGAGGCGCTTCATCTTGCGGCGGAGTGGCTTGGCAGAGCTTGCCGAAGCGCTGGAACTGGGTGTGGCGGAGCCAGAGGACACCGCCTTGCGGTTCGCAGCCCGATCGGTCGCATCAACGCGGACGCCGTCGTGGAGGTTGCGGAGACGCTCGCTCCGCCTAGGCCCTTCGCCCCTCCTGGCGTAGGTGAGCAGTGCCTTCTTTGCTGGAGGCTCAGGCGGGAATAGCATGTTTGAATCTTGATCGTTGTCGGAGAGCTCGATAGGCTGGGTGGCGTCTGTGCCAGGCAGCAGCCCGTTCTGTTTCTCCACTGCAGCTTCATCATTGCCGGCCATGGCGTTGGAGGGAACGATGGCCTGGCCTTCCAGCACCACAGGTGGCGGCTTCGAGGGGCCGGCTTCTCCAGTGGCCCAGCCTCCTGCTGGACCGGTGGCCCGAGGCATGGCCCAAGTGCGCAGCGGCTGCCCAGTAAGTTCGCCGCTCGGACCACGGCAAGGCGCAACCTGGCGCACGTCGTGGGCGCGCTGCAGTTCTCCTTTTGGGCCCAGCATCGGAGTGAAGGACCCGGCTGCCAAGCTGCTGACCACAGGCGAGGGCGCGAAGGTGCAAGAGGTGAAAGGAAGCGGTGTAGTGGCGATCGGCGAAAAGGGGACATTATAGAGCGGGATGATCTCAAGCTTCTTGCTGTGGGTGACAAACGGTGGCATGGTACAGGTTGGGATTGTGGGAAGGTGGAAGGCGGTGCGTGGCAGCGTGATGCAGTGTGGCGTATCATCGTCCTCATCAGCCGGGGATCCTAGGCTGCAGGGGCTGACAAAGGGGCCCATAGCATAGAGCGGCTGCAGTGCCTTGGGCGGGTGTGTGCAGTCAACAGCAGGCAGAAGAGGCAGAGGAATCTGCCCGTGCACTGGTTCAGGAAACATGCTGTAGAGCAACGACCGCACGCTCTCACGAGTCAGACCAGCAGGCCTGTGAACAGTAGTAGCGGGGTTGGTGGAGTTTATGTTGTACACCATGAAAGTGTCATCGCCGTCGAGGCCGGGTGAGCCCGCGACTATCCGCACCTTGAATACGCGCGAGTTGCTTAGGGTGATGGTGAGGTTGTATGTGGCAGTGGAGTCAAAGATGGCCTCGGAGTGCGGGACACGAGGTGGCGCCAGTGGGTATGGCACCTTGGTTGAGATGGATAGCAGCGCCATGAAGTCGAAAAGGGAGGCAGCCTGCGGTAGGTCGAACGCGCGGCGTGCACGCGCGAGAACAGCGGGTGGGATAGTGGTTGTTACCAGGCTAGATTGCGCTGCAGCTACAGCAGGTGGCGGTGGCGGCTGGTTGGCGTCGCGAGGTGGGGAGGGACATGCAAGCCGCAGGTCAGCGGCAATGGGAGCTACTGGTGCAGAGGCGGTACGGTTGGGCGTGGACGGGGGCGCATCAGTACCGGACCGCACCCAAGTGTAGGGAGAGCGGCCGCGCCTGTTGGAGCCAGATGGGTAGGAGGTTTGGTAGAACATGTGGTGGCGGCGGAACTGGTTTGGAGGGGTGGGTGGATAGCGGCGGCGTGGGGTTTGCGATGGTGGAGCGCTGGTGTCCCATACCTCATTGATGAAGACGTCGGCGTAGGTTCCAACCTCGCCGTGCTTGTGGAAGGCAAGGTGGTGCGGGACGTGAGCTGGGTCCTCGACCTTGACCATGGCGAAGATAGCCGAGTAATCGTGGCTCCGGACCGCCGAGTGCTCGACGCTCATGAGGCTGGCGAAGCCGCATGTGGCTGTGGCAAGCCCTCGCCTGTCCCAAAACTCCAGCGGGAACTTCTCGAAGGTGAGGCAGACAATGTACCGGTAGGAGAATGTGAAGGACTCTTCCCCTGCGTCATGCGGCACCACCTCCACCGTGAAGACGGTGTCGCGGTCCTGCACCTGGATTGGGCTCGCTAGCATGGCGAACTCCTGCTCACGGAGGCGAAGGAACATGGCGTAGCAAGCGCCGGTGGAGCTAGAGGCGAAGCGGACCGCCGGATTCTGGAAGCGCTGGTGAAAAACACGGCGCAGCCACGGGATGCAGTTTGCTCGCGGCGGGTCGACAAGGACGAGGCACGTCAAAGCGTGAGGATCCCGAACCGGCGGACAGTGCACGTCCAGCGAGGTGGGGCGTCCCTCGATGATTGGCTCCATGTGGCGGCGCGCCGAAGGGAGCAGGTGGCGTATGCGGTGAAGAAGAGGGCAAAGCTGGCGCCAATGGCCGCTCAGCCGGCAGAACCAACACACGACGGGGTCGCGGCAGGATTTTGCGAAGTGTTCTTTAGATAGGCATCGGAAGCATCGTAGGTGGAGGTCTGCAGGACGGTGGAGGTGGAAGATGGCAATGGGGAAGTGTTGAAGTGGTGTGGAGGAAGGAGGCCGTAGGAGCATGTCTTTATAGGGCGTGCGAGGAAGGGGGCTTCCGGAGGAAACGAGAGAGTCCGCAACGCTCTCGCTGGTAGCCGAATTCAATGCGGAAGTACGTGGCGGCTGCATGGGGCGAGAAGTCACACATCTGGGCAGAGCCTCGATCAGAGTTTGGTCGGAGCAGGTTTCTGTCGGCACCTGGGTTTCCTCGTCTAGAGAAGACAAGGGAAGGAACCGGTTTGCCTCGCGCGGGACGTATGCTTGGCGCAGCGAGGAAGCAGAGGGAAAGCCAGACGCAACTCTTCCGTTCGCAGCGTTATGAGATGCAGTAAAGGCCGCGTTAACGCTGAAGCAACTTGGGACTGACTGAATGACAGGGTTGTCAGCCCCCAGACGCTGCCGTGACAGAACAGAGGCAGCCAGCGTTGAGTTACTCCGTGAGCAGGTGTTCCCTCCATCGGTTACAGCGGCTACCACGTCTTCGCATTCGTGGCGAGCATGCAGAAGCGGCACCGTTTCCTTCGTCCGGGAGGGAAACGCAGGTGTATCGCATTGGACCGGCCCAACAAGGTTGATCAAGAAGAGGAGCGGCCCAGCGGCCCATCGACCCTTGAGAGCTACTTCAGCAGCTACGTCAGCAGCTGCGATACGAAATTCAAATTTCCCATCCCGCCCAGGACGAACGAGGAAGAGCTCCGGCGAGCCGCCGAACCAGCGGGAAAGCTGGGGGCGACGAAGGAAGGGTGAAGCACGACGCCAGGGGTGCAAAGCTCGATGGTTAACAATGATGGATTGTCACGCCAGCCGGAGATCGAGTCGGAGACCCCGTGATGGTACTTCACGAGCATCCGGTTTTCAAACAGCTCAGCAGAGGACCAGGCACGAACAGGGCTAGCGGCTAACTGATGCATGCGCGGCGACGGTAAGCGCCGCCGGCGACAACTTCTAAGATGCATGCAGGTAGTGGATGCAAAAGTGCATGTTCCTGGACAGGCAAGGCTGGAGCACTTATCTCGATACCGGGCGTCCGGGCGTGAGGAGCAGGGTTCCCGTCGCGGCGCCACCTCCGGTTTGCCGCCAGTTGCGGTGTTGCAGAGGACTCCGGGCCCGCTAAAGCACCATGGCGGCCGTTGCCTTGCGGGAGGCGCCCCCCGGCGCGCGGCCGGCCGTGGCCCGGCAGGGGACGGTGACGTGAGCAGCCGTGAAACGGGCTGACGACGCTCCGAGAAGAGAAGGTGGTTCGTGGCAGAAGATCTGGTGGCGCCCAGGACCTGGGCGGTCCAAGGCGGTGGCTGTGGCCGCCGTGGCCGGAGTGGCCAGCGGCGTGTAGGCTAGGTGCTGGCAACGCTCATGCGCCCTCCAACGCTGTCCCAACAATGTCGATCCTCTTCGTCTCATCCGTGTCGCACGTGACAACTAGGCGAGCCTAGATGGACCGGCGATATCACGCAATACACAGCATCTAGCTCATAAAGATCAAAGGCCACGGGCGGGTTCTCGGCATCACTCCTGATATTGTACTTATACAAGGCACCTGTTTCATCGAAAATGGCCGCTACAATCTCGAATGTGACCACGGATGGAAGAGTAATCTGTTCCACGGTGATAGGGTTGAGAAGGTGCATCTCAGATCTATCATCAACAGTAACCAGCCAGCCATTTGAGGACCCGATCAGATGTCTACTGCAGATAGGCGGCTCCGGGAGAGTTAACCTGTATGACCTCTTCGCGAGACTGTAGAGGCGTGCATCGCTAACACTGTCATCATCATCAGAGATGTAGAGCAGGCAAGGCGTCTGGGACCGTTTGTACTGCTGAAGGTTGCGTAGGGTGGTGTATGGGGTGCGCCAGGAGGGGCAGACAGAGCTAGCACGCACAAGGTCAGGGATCTCCAGCAGGGTAAAGATATTCATCAGCATGACCTGTGGCAGCTCCGGCAATGTAACCTCCATCGGTGCCGGATGAATGCTGAATTTCTTGCGTAAAGTGGGAGGGAGACAGAGCAGCTTAGGTAAAGCTCGCAGGAGTCGAGAGGGCAGATTTCTCGGCTGTACAGACAGGAGGTTTTTCACCGTGGCTTTGCAAAAGGTCTCCATTGAAGCAACCATAGAAGACGAATTGCTTTTCGCGCTGCAGGGACGCTTGCCAAGTTGCAGACTTTCTCGAGCTGACAGCGTTTTTCGCAGACAATTGGAAAGCTGCAAGCAACGTTTGATTGAACGCACGGAGCGCTGGTTTCTGCTCTACTTATAGGGAGCCTCTCCAAGACCTCTGTCCTATTTTGATTTGTGACGGACAGCGATTCGGATTCGATCAGAAAACGGAGTCAACGACAACCTGAAATTGAACTTTATTTCTGCAGGAACTCCCTCTGTCTGCCTATCCGAATTCCCTCCCAGCAAAGGCTGGCGGAGCGCTGACCGGCAGCAGCAGCCAGCAGGTGACATGAGGAACAGCAGCAGCGCGGCCGGCGGATCCGACGAGGGTATGGTTCTGCGGCGAGGGGCAGGTCCGATCCGATCCTCCATTGCTCCCTCCTCGTTTTCTGTTCGAAAGGGAAGAGCGTTTCTGGAGAGACGTGGAAACAGGAGACGGACGGGGGCAACCTGAAACCTTTTTTGAAAAACCAGCAAGAACTGAAGATAATCTACGTGAACTCTGGCTTGATTCCTTCAGAAACAACACTAGAATCTTCACACGAGGAAAAATAGCACGAGTATTATTTATATTTTCCAAATCTCAGACGCAAAAATATTTTCCTGTTGCTGGTAGATGAACCCAACAATCCTAGCCTGATAGAACCACATGACCTCATGAGTGAAACAGAATATAAACACAAACAGCTCATGAGAAGACAACTGCGTTCAGATTTCTTTCACCAACGGGGATAGTCGGCCTGCACGTCCAACCATCCCACACAGTTAACAACATCCCCAGGTTTCTTTTCAACAACAGGGACATAACCCATCCACACAGTCAACAAGATCCAGTTAATTAACAAGGAAATTCAGCAAACACTACACTAGACAGATTCAGTATTAGCGAGGGCGAGTCCCAAGGCCTCGGGAACGCAGGAGGAGAGAGATGCCCTGCAAGTTGGCTCCACAAGGGCGACCCCTAGGTTATTCTACCAACAGCAATGGCCCGTAAGTTGAACAAAGTAGTTATTCGCCGAGCCGGAGCGATCGCAAGGCTGGCTGGTTGGTCAATCCCAGCCTGTCGAAGGGATGTTCGACATGTCGCCCCAGCCAGGAGGGAAGGTGTACTTCTGCACATAGGCTTCATCGACCACACCATCGTCATTGGTTGCACACTGGCCAGGTTGCACGTCACCCTGCCCAGCCTCTTCCTCGACGTGCTGGTGCTGTGCCTCCTGAGGTTCTGTTCCTGCGCTAGGAGCTGAATGGTCATCCTCATCTGGCCTCTCCTCAGACCATTCCAGTACTTTCTTGGTGGAAGATGGGGCGTTGTCATGTCTGAAGCCACGGTCAGAGGGTTCCTGGTTGTACTCCCAACCAGTAGCAGCAGGTTGGTCTCGGGTGTCACTGTATCCTGAGTATCCGAATTCTTCTTCTGGTGGAGGAAGTGGACATCCTTGATAAGAACCATTGTCCGCGCAGTACCTTAGGAGCTTATCCCAGTACTGATCCTGCAGTAGCGCTCATTACCACAAACAGAAAAGGGACATGATGCAAGAGGTGCAGCATGTACAAAGAAAATAGCTAGAGCGATACAGCAACACACCTTAGTGATAATGTGAGGGTTTCCTACTATGATGAGCAACGATCTGGCACGTGTTATTGCAACATTGAACCTCCGATGATTGTCAGGAATCCCAGGTTGAAGACTTTGTCAATCTCGTTATGCTTTACGGTTGACCTGACTGTTGAGATGATAATTATTTCCCTTTCTTGGCCCTGGAATTGCTCGACACTTCCGACTCTCAGTTCGGGCATCTCAAATGTCTCTAGGGCCCTCTTTATCTTGACAACTTGTTGACGATATGGAGTAATGACTCCAATATCAGCTTCACGAACATCACCATCCCTTGTCAGTGATATTTACTACTTTACTAGCTTCGATTCTGTTAAACCATGATGGATTGTTGCCTTCTCTCTCATCGCATCCCTGAATTCCAACAAAAAGAACAGGGAACGACTTGTTGGGAAGACGAATGCAATCACAGACAGATGGCACTTCATCTCCCTTGCAAGCGATCAGTTGACTCCCGTAGAAAAGCTGCGATGGTAGATCTAGGATTGCCGGATGGCACCGATAGTTCCTCAGTAACTTCGTCACATAGTTAGGATCCTCCGAATAGTACTGCTGAAAGTCACGGAGCAGCCTTTCCAGATATGATGTTCCCAAACCATCAGTATTCGCTTGTTTACAGAAAACCACCGGTCCCAATTGCTTAGGATCTCCTGCTAATACAACCACGGTGTCTCTTCCACACAAACCCGACAAAGGAACCATTGCCTCTGGTTCACAAGATTGGCCAGCCTCATCCAAGAAAATGTGTGTGAAATGCCCCCGACGAATACCCTCCGCCTGTAGGGTTGATGAACTCATGTAGGTTGATATAACTATCTTGTACCGCATTAATGCTCGCATTGGAGGGCACTTGAACACCATATCTTCGAAGAAGCAGAACCGGATAAAATCAGGATTAACATCAGCGTATTGACGACTAGGAGCATTTAACCTAAAGATGTCACTTGGGCGGATCAGATAGCTAGCAGATACCAGTTTTTCCAATACATGGTCAGCAGCACTATTGGAAGAGGCACATATGAGAACATTTGCCCTCCTATTGGATGTATAGAGCTGCAAAATGGCCTCAACAAGGGTCATGGTTTTGCCAGTACCTGGAGGTCCATATATCACGTATGGTGGAACCCCTCGACAGCCAAGTATCATCCCGACTGCATCTGCTTGCTCAGTGTTTATGTCAGGATTCAGAGGTTTAAATGGCACCTTCTTGACACTTCTATAACGTGATTGGGAGGGAAACAGAATGTCAGCTCCAATAAATTCTGCCTCATGGATAGACTTGTAGAGTCTTCTCATGTTCAATCTATTATATGTGAAGCTCACATCATACTTATTTCTATCATGGTGAGCGATGTGAAACTGATTATCAAATTTCAAAAATATCTCATCAGCTTCAACCTTGTGAATGAAACCCTGAAGAAGAACAAATCATGATTCATGAATATAATTTGAAACTGAATACTTTGTTTATAAGAATGCCCTACAGATATTTGAATGCCAAAGGAAAAAAAGCACTAACTTGATAAGGCCGATCATTACTTCCAGCATGCCTGGCGACTATAAAGTCTCCATGGACTAGCGAAGGCCTTTTTTCTGCCAAACCAGGGACCTCAAGAGACAACAAATCATTACCCCGCCTTCTCATCGAGACACGCTCCATGTCATACGATCTCATCTCCTCCTGCGAGTGGGCATCTCAAGTTAGCAAAAAAGGATAAAAGCTTAACATGTCATACTACTACATGTGTTACCTCCAAATTAATTTCTTCCATGACTAAAAGAGTGCTAAAGAATTTCGCATAGTTTATCATGCTCAGCTCTTCAGATAGGACATCAGGTCTCTGTTTACACTCAATGAGCTCACGGATTTCTACAGGTATTGCAAACTGAGGTAACATACTTGAATCCTTGAGTGTGCTGCCGAATCGGCCGGCTACCTGGCACAAATGTAGCACTGTCAAATTTCTTTTGTTGAGGGCCGCGTCCCCTGGAATAAGGTTTATCAGAAAATAAGGCCATTGAAACATTATCATCGGCCAATAGAAAAGCCACACGCTCAATCTTCTCGTCCCCAATATCAACATGAACTATTGATGTATGTAAGCCAATTTCTTTTGGCATACAGGACAGCCAGATTGTTAGAGTTTGTCCAGGCTGAAGTGTACGATCTTCCACAGAGGTCAAACCAAGAAAAGGCTTCTTTGCCTCTTCATCAGCATCATTCGATGGTGGTCTCATCATTGACAATAAATAAGTATCTTCTGGATTTGAAGAGAAAATTCTAACACTCCACAAGTTTACAGGTTCAGAAGAGGTATTCTCTATGCAAATGGTATCTGCGGATGTTTCTCCAACAAGGACAGATTTAGGCTTGCCGTTCACAAAAGGGAAAGGAGAGGTAACACCCACAGGGCCATCATCAGATTGATAATCCTGAAGAGTGTTATCATTCTGAAAATCCATAAACTCTACTTCTGGCTTATCACCAGCCACTGAAAATTCATCATCCGAATGATTCCCCATCTTGAATCTTGAACCCTATAATATATACAATGTCGTAACAAATTAATAGTAGTTCATTGAGCAAAAAGAAACATTCTAATTTAAGTTTGCAATAACAAAACCATTCAGGGTCCTCTCAAGATCGAGATAATATGGATAATATGATTTTTATTATTTTTATACAATGCATGTGAACTGATATCATAACCAAACATTAAATACAACATAGTTATCATAGATAACAAGGGAAAGAGTTCCCATCGTTTTGAAACAGTGTGATTTTATTTTTATCTGTAGAACTCAGGAGTTTCAGAAATTTTACGAACAAGATTCATGATCATCAGCTTTCGAGCAAGGGTTGGTGGCTAGGCTATGCCAACGCTACTCCCTGCCAACTGAGCAGCGGTCCCTTCTTGAAATATTTACACTATTTGTGAACTGAACACTTTCCATGCATAATGTAACGGTACAAGTCAATATGAATTTCTGTCATTTAAATTTTTCAATAAAGATTCTGTCATTTAATTGTACTCTCTACAATCCGCATCCATAGATACAAATTTCCCACTCACGACGCCTATACTGACAGAGGCAATTTTGTGACAACACTATTTTCCTTCTTTGTGCAAGACATCATGATGAGGAACCTAGTCTAGAAATCAGATGTTCACTCGTTACAGTGAAGGCTAGATATCCTAACCATAATTAGAAGGGCAGATCTGCACATCCCCATCATTCCACTACTGTTTCTCCTAAAACAGGACAAGAATTTCCAAAGGCATGCAGCAGCACAAACCGACCCTCGGATATATCTCCCCCTAATCACAGCATACTGGAGAGGGGTGGATCTAGAAGGTGAGCTGGGTGCGCACCAAGAAATTGTCGAAGGCTAATGGGGGATTTAACTAACCACTGGATGAATACAAGCTCACACCTCAAAGCCCAATCGGCAACGACTGCGGACACGGCGGAGACAGCAGGAACGCGATGTCACCGACGAGGAAGAACGGTACCGGCGATGGTGGCGGCGCGTGTGAGGGTTGAGGCCTTGAGGTCGTTTGGTGAGTGGGGGCGTGGGGTGGGATTGAGGCGGCAGCTGTAGGGTAGGCGGAGACAACAACAGAGATTCAGACCGGCGGCGGCGGCGGTGGCGGTAGATCAGCACCGAGGAGGAAGACAAATCAAAGGTGCGCGGAAGAGGGGTAGTGGATGAATCAACCGCAATGCTGCGTAAATCACTAAAAAAATAAAAAATCAAGAGGGAATAATCACCTGTCCTCGCAGACGCAGGGCCGAGAATCGGGCAGGCCGACGATCGGAGAGGCAGGAGCCGCGCCGGATTGGACTAGACCTCGGCCGAGGGGGCGGCGGTTGGAGGTGGGAGAGAAGGCATGAGCGGGTTTATGAGGGGGTTGATGGCTCTGAACCTCTGAAAAGAAAGAACAGAGGAGTCGAGCCAGGGGATCTCTATCATCAAGCTCTGGCTTTGATGGTTCCTATTGGTAAGCACATTGAAGAGCGTTGGACTTGGAATGGACGGATGAGATGAACGATCGGGCAGCATCCGGTGTCTCCATGGGTTATCCACCACAAACTTGTGAAAAACTCGATGAGAGTTGGGAGCACTTGTAGTCATTGTGCATAGTTGAATCGTGATTTTGTTTTATTTTACAGTATACCTACATTGGTTTCAACAGATCGTTGCGAGCGCGGGATTTTATCTGAACTTCGTCCTTTTTTGTGACACAAGTTTAACTCCCGCGATGACTTCATAATTAACTTAATTTGCATTTAAGTGTGTTTCTTTTCTGCACAGGTGATCATTGTTTTTCTTAGATTACATGTCTTCAAACTCGAGCATGGTTCCTTAACGCATTTTGAGTCATCGCCATCTATCTCCAAGGTTGGCCTCCCTCCCCTCTTGAGCATCTAGGTGGAAACTTGATTCTCGCAGTTGAAAATCGAGGAGTGCCAATAGCGGGTATACAAAATAATTTATATCATATATTACCTATATAAGCATGGGTTTTGAGCAACTTAATGTCCATAGTGCGACAAAAAATTGTTTGTGTTGTAATTTTCATAATTTTTGAAGCTTTGTGTTGGATTTATGATTTTAATCAAGGATACCATAAGATTCTAGATCCCCACTATCATGACTACAAAAAAATGCATGTTGTCAAATGAGAGCCATAGATTTCAATAGTTGGAAATTTGGGTTTTAATTATTATAAATATTTTTTTGGATTTCGTAAAATTCTCGGTATATCCATACAGTGTGGATTAGAGGTGGAGGGAGTTGGTTGGAAAGCGGTATCGGAAGCCAGAAACGATGTTGCAATGCTTAATCTCTAAAAGTTAAAATATAGCTAGAATTTTGTAACTAATTTGTTGGTAGCAGCCTATAAATATTAAGAGCTAGCTAAGTGAAATTAAAAATATTAGTTAAGGACTTGCTTGGTTGTGAGGATAGACGTCTCCACCATTTGGTTCACACTTCTCGGTTGAATTTGATCCAGTAAGTCTATAATGTAAGTGTTATTTATGCCGATAGGTGCCATATACGACACACTCGTCACAAAGAAGTGGGCGATGATCATTACGTTTTATGGATGGTACGTAAAAATCTCATGCCTTAAATTTTGCGAAATATATGCAATGAAGATACTCATGGTATGGTAGGTTAGGATATCATAGGAGCTAGTATGCACATTTCCTTGGCTATACGCTATAAATTGCACCGAATTCATCTTGCAAGATCTATACGACGGGATGGTTGGTACCATTCTTTCCTAAACCATTTATCTATTGCTACTATCCGGCTCCCTCACACTAAAATTTCAGTTCGATAGCCAGCGGCAGCATTGGTCGCTGGAGATTGGTAGCAATTAAAGTTCCACGTTGTACCTTAATAACATGACATGCAACCTTGCATGTTCTTGAGAAAAAAAAGTCCCATGTTGCGAACCAGGGCATGCATGCGAAACTCGTGATTTGTCCCGGGCCGTATCGCAGAGGGGCCCTTGTCGAAATGCAAAAGGAATGGGGGCTAGGCAGTTTCGTCGTGACAACCATAGCGGGCCCATGGTCCAGGAGTCAGTCAGTTTCGCAGGCCCTGGGCCATGATACCAAGCGGCAGGAGGTTTGGCTGGGCCGTCCGGCGCGCGCGTTCCGCATCTCCGCTGTGGCAGAAAAAACAAATCCTCAGTCGTCAACATTGTGGGGTCCCGATTTTCCGACGACCCACAGCGAACGAGCCCGGTGTATCCTCAGGCGCCGCGCCGTCGCCGCACGCAGCTCGCGTGTGACATGGCGAAAAGGAAACCGTCGACGCATGGCATGGCATGGCATCGATCGAGGTAATCACGTGGCAAATGCATGCCGATCGAACGAACGAAATCATGAGCCCTCACCTGCATTGCATGCATATCATGCAGCCGATCGATCGACCCGATGGATGGATGGATGCGATCAGGCACCCACACACAGCTTTGCTTTGTCCTAGCTTTGTCTGTGAAGGAGGAGCGACGCTCACCGCCGCGTCGTGGAGGAGGTGGCCGCGGCATTGTTATCTGCGAACGCCGCGCATCACGGCGTTCACCACCGCGCAACCGGCTACATATGTGTCGCCATAGGACGCCGCCACGGCCGGTGGAGGTCATCCCAGCAGGGTACCACATGTCGTCTCTGCTCCTGAGCGAGCACGATGGCGACGCCCGAGGTTCCTGGCGGCGATCGTCGACTCGGTTGCGACGCTCGAGCGGGACTCGCCGGGCCTCATGGCCGGCCACACTGGCGAGCTCCGCGCAAATGGCGGCCTCCTCCTCCTCCGGCGGCGCCTCCACTAGCCATGCGTCGCGTCAAGACGACGCCTCCAGCAGTCGTGCCGCCTCCTCCTCCACCTACGTTGTGCTCGACGACGGCAGCGACTGGGATGACCTCAAGTAGTTCAGGTTTAGGTTTTCAAATTCCGTTCAAATATTTTGTAATATGCAATGATTATTAATGAAATTTATAAACCATTTAAAATTTATTTAAATTCAGTTATGTTTTTTTTTCATCGTTGTGGGTTGCACCCCATTGCGGCGGACATATGTCCGGCACCCCAATTGAGACCCAATTAGGGTGTCGGACACATATTCGCTCGAGATGCTCTTATGCGCGCCTAGGGAACCGGACGGCGCGCGAAATCGGCTTGCAGTTTGATCGATGGACGTGACTCGTCGATGGATCCACAAGTATTCAAGTACGTAACGTGACACCTGACAATGACTCACCGCTCACGACTCTCGTACGTTACGTACGTATATGTTGATTGATTGAACTGGCCGTGGCATTGGCATGCATGCACACACATGCAACTATGCAAGCCCATATGTGCGTGGAAGCAAAAGCTCAAAAACTAAAAGACAACATGCATGCCGCTACTATCGATCCCGGCCTCAAACGTACTAGTAACTCATGACTAGGTAGATACTCTTTTCATTCCAAATGACATGACACAAGTTTGCCTAAATACGCTTATTTTAGTGTATAAATGCATTCCTATTTAGATATACATGTGTCATCCAATTTGGAACGGAGAGAGTAGTTTCCTTCTCCAGCTACAATATCAATTCCTTCAAAACGAAGATCGAAAGAGTCTTTTTGGTACACACTACACACATGGTTCACATGCCATATGTCATGCAAGAGAAATGCATGTGTACAAGTCAGAATGCCGCATGTGGTAGTATACCATTTACGTACTCGCACATAAATGCATCTTGGATGTGCATGGAAAAAACTAGACGTAGCAAGGTCGATCGTACGTTATCTTTTGCTCGATCAACTTGTTTCTTTCCAAGCCAAAAGCCTTTAATTTCTCCGGCTCTCAAAGCCAATCCTAGCTTGCTAGCTAGCATGTGTTGGTTGCTTCCCACTAGCCAGATGCTCGATCTTCCCTGTCCTTGGTCGTCCTGAAGTGACCGATGGAATAGCAAATGCTGACACTATACAAAGCTTAATTGATGTGTTGTGGGTAAGCAGTATGTTTTTCCCCGCATGTTGTTAGTTTAATTTCAGCATTACTCTACCATGGAGACCAACTTTGCATGCATGATTGTGACTCGTCGCATGCAGTGAAAACCATGACGGACACCCTTGCTTAAGAGACAAGTATGACGATTTGACGGGACATGCATGGGCGCGCGAGACGCATCCATGCTTTCAGTGATAGCTAGCGGCGCTTTACACTTTTATTATGCACTGTGGCTGTGCCCGTGTCGATCTTCCCATGCATGCATGGCAAAAGCGTTGCATTGTCCATTAAACACGCTGGGCGTTCGGGTTACCCGTCGGGTTCGAGGCGGGTAATTCGGGTTTTAACTGATTCGGGTTTCCAAACATCACACCCGAGATGTGTCCCAAAAACCTGCTACCCGACAATTCGGGTACCCGTATTTTCGGGTCCGGGTAATCCCGGAATACCCGAGAAATTCTGGAGAGAGGAGGAGGAGGACTCGAAGCAGGGGAGGCGGCTGATTTGTGCGGGCGCGAGGCCGGCGGGGCGATGCGTCGGCGGCGGGGACGACTCGAGGTCGGGGAAGGCGTAGTAGCGCCTGCTGTGCTGGCCGCGGAAGGCGCGCGCGGTGAAGACGAGCACCATCATGAGGAGGCAGGCGGCGAAGGCGAAGAGGAGGAAGAGGGCCAGCGCGGCGGTCATCACGACGCTGAAGGGAGGCCGCAGGCGCGGGCGCTTCTCCACAGCATGGCGTCGAGGGAGGCGCTTCTCCACAGCATGGCGTCCACAGAATGGAGCAACTCCTTGTACCTTGCTTGCATCTCTCAGGCCAGGGCGGGTGTGGTGTGGATGGGTGCGGCGCAACGGCGGGTGGATGCGGCGCAGGCCAGGTGTGGGATAAGAGAAGTTAGGGTTGGCGATTGATTGAGGAGTGCGCTATTGTGATGCTTGAATGGGCTTTTTGGCCTGTTGGGCTGGGAAACAGCGGCGTGCGGGAGAGATCGAGCTAAAGATGCTTCGGCCTTCGGGTAATTCGGGGTTTTCGGGTACCGGGAGTACAAACCCGAGATTCTATAACTAAATTCGGGTTTCAAGATTTGCTACCCGTTGTAGTGCTCGGGTTTGTCGGGTTCGGATAATTTGGGTTCGGGGTCGGGTAATTCGGATTCGGGGTTCGGGTATCGGGTTTTATGCCCACCGTGAGTCCATTTGCACTTCATCTTGCACATCTCTCTCTCTCTCTAGCCCTTTTTTTTTTGCATGGTCTCTCTCTAGCCCTGCAAAGCATACACACGCAAAGAGAAAGAAAGAACATCTTACTAAAACGGTACACGCCGGGTGCATGGGGACATGCACATATCAAAGGCACGACATTCTTTGCCCATTCCGGTGAGAGATCGATTGCTTGCTTGGTTGCTAGCTCTTGTCGTCACCAACACTCACTCCTACGCATTCATGCATGCATGCAGGAGCAAGCAAAGCTGTGCATGATGTGCCGGCGCCATGGTTTTCCGGGAGGGCGACGTACGTACGGTGACATCAGCAGCCATGCATATGCATGCATGCACGGCTCGACATTAATGCCACCTATTTCGGGGTCTCTCCGGCAGGCCATGCACATCGATCGATCGATTGATGGTGCTTGCACGTAGCGGCCAGGACGACGTTGTCGCAACTCGCAAGCCAAGGCAATCACCTCATCTCAATCCTCTCAGTACGTCGTCCCTGTCCACCGATCCCCACATGGTTTTCGCCTGTTTAGGACGTACCTACGATTTTATGAGAACCTCAGAAGAGTTCCATAAATGATGCAATAGCAAACGTCAGAAGTGCACATGGGATATATATATATATATATATATATAATATATATATATATAGCAGTTATATACTCCGTACAAGGGACAACATTGTCAACATATACAGGGTGCACTGGTGCAATAGATCGTCCAAATACACATCTAATCATGAAGTCAGAAATGCACATATATGGATATATACAGAGTGCACTACTGCAATGGATAGTCGAAAATACGCATCTAAAGATCATGCAAATTATGAAGAAAAAAAAACACGACATAACCATGATCCACATCTACCATGTCAGAAAAAAATATCACATTCTAATTCAAATCCATATGTGCTGCATGTGCGAGTGCGAACACATCACCTGGCCGGCAGCAACATGCATGCATTACTGGCCAATCATTAGTCTAGACTAGACACAATCAACCGAGAAATGCATGCAAAATCCAATCGATGGAGTCCATATAAAGATTGCTTGGGCCCATGCAAAGTAAGTATGGTGCATGAATGCCTATGGGGTCTACTTACTCCCGCAGGGAGGGAGCCACGAATCTCTCTCCAGCCGTCGTGTCTTCTCATGCATGTACGCTTTTCTCCGATCACTTCAAACTCAAAGATCAAAGCGTCTAATGTGTCATAGTCAGTTTTTTCCCATACTAGAATGATCTTCCCAAGCCTTTCACCCATACCGTGCTATTTTCTACACTAATTACTAGACTAGATGATACCCGGCCAGTAGTAGCTAAATGTGGGATTTGATTTTCTAAATATTTCGTAGACTGATAAGACCTGCCAATTTCCGAGAAGAAAAAAACATAGCATGAAAGACTAAAACATTAAAAAATCGAGAGAAGTGGAGCAATCTTTTCCAACAATAAAATCCTAGAAAATTTACTTGTGACTATGTAATAGAGTTATACTGGCAGATGCGATTATCGTAAATTTAACTACAAAATTGTGCCCTCCTACCGAAACAACCGTCACAATTCTGAATTATATCACATCTGATCCTCGTCTCCTCCGACCCCGATGGAAATTCGATGGGTCCCCGCCTACTCTGTTTGTCGTGCTAAAGCTGCGGGAGGGGTGGTGACCTCGGACAAGTATTAGGTGCTTAAAGTTAGGCTTGGTCAACCGACAACGATGTTATGGTGGCGATGTGGCGGTGCTTTGCAGAACAACAATAATGGTTACCCGACTCCTCGTGGTCACTGCTCTTTTGGAGTGCTAGATCATGTTTTCTCTTCGTAGGTGTCTACGGGTCTCGGTTCTTTTGTTTCTCCGCCGATCAGTTTGGTTTCATCGCGGAATTAGTGAGGTCAGGTCTAGCTGGATCTATCTGGCCTGACTCTGTGGTCGGTTGTGGAGTTAATGGGTTATGATCATCAATTTGGTTTCAACGCGGAGTTAGTGAGGTCAGGACCACCCCTTTTCATCAATTGCTTCTCCGAGGCAGCGATCCATTTCTCAGATCACTGTCGCCGACATCATCTCGCTCTGACCGGAAACTTCCTGGCGGACGCGTCAATAACAACGTTTTCCTGTCTCTGACGTGGTTCAGAGGTGTAAAGGCAACATCAGAATTCGCTCACGGCGTGCCACCGGCCAGTGCAGGAGGAAAATCATGTCGATTTCTCCTAGGGACTTACGTGTAATTTATGTAAGGATGGTCCTGTAAGAGTTGGTTGATCTTCATATATGGCCTTTGACAAGTAGGGGTAGAAGCTCCGTTTTATTGATATTGCAAAACCAAAAGATCGAATTTGCATTTCACTAGTTAGTAGTTGTGAACGTACAACTTGTATACAATGAGATAAGTACACAAGTATGCCGTGTAACTTGATCTATATTTAGTAATGAGATACGTATTACCAGCAAAAAAACTACTAAACTGTAGTTTCTTTTTACTGATCTGACAGTGTTAATTTTTAGTAAACTGTAGGTTTGAAGTGTGACAATATTTTAGTACTACATTAAACTTCTTTCGGCCTGGGTGCTACCCTTTCTCTGGTTTCTACTGGGGGCAGTGATTTGCTTCAGGAAGCAATATCAGATACTACTGATGATCGTAACCCATTAGCTCCACAACTGTTGGCGTGGATGATGAAGATTGAAACCCTGTGCAGCTAGCCGATCTCCCTCAGGACTGAATCACACACCGCAAGAACCTGAACCCTGAACCACCTGCAGATCATCTTCAGGGTGCACTCAATCTGCTCATCATGAAGCAGCAAATCATTCGTGCGTGCACTCACACAGCTCACAAAAACATAAACAAAATCTAGCAATATAAAACCTCGTTTTGTAGATCTCATGATTTCATCAACACGTACATCTGTTGGCTTTTCTTGCCAAGAAACACTGGTGGAGAGAGGGCACTGCCCAATTTTCCTGCAGAGGTGAAGGCTGGTGCAAAACGTGACAGGTAGCCTTTTTGTCAGCTCAGTTGATTCAGACAACGCTGAACAAACAGGGAGAGCATGGATGAACAATGATGGCCCTATGCGCCCTTTTCCATCCATGGAGATGATATGTAAGCAATGCAGGCATTCATGGCCCCCATTTTTTCCTAGCTTTTAAACTGCGCACAGTGAGGTAAAACTGTGCAAAGGACTACTGCTACGGAAATTCACTCTGGAAACAGGAGAGAAAGGAAAATAATGTTGCCATGCAATTTACATATATGAAGAAGAGAAAAAGATCTGTTGCACGATTTCCAATGTCTTCAGAAGTAATATCTTTGCTGGGGTGGCCAATGTCTCCTGGACTTATGATTGGATCATCGTACTATCTGATATAGAAGCAAGCTATTTGGGTGTGCCATCTGGGTTTCCTGTTACCATCTTTGAACTCAGTGAAACAATTTGAGTAGCCACGCCCACCAGCTGCAGTATAAGTATCTTTGTTCAGATTTCAGAGAACATCGTCGTCACCTGCAAAGAACAAAGGATAATTAGGATCGATGGCTCGTCAGACCTCTTCTTATTCACCACAAATGTATAAGTTGTAAATTAAGTGCATCATAGTTGTACGCTGTCTCATTTACCTGTCATGTGAACTAGCCAAACACTTGTTGCATTTATGAATATGTCCAATGTGAACATATAAAAAAAAGAATATGTCCAATGTGAAAGTCTCTGGTTTTGATAATTTCGGTCAGCTCTGATGTGCTTAGCAAATCAACTGCATTGATCAAGACATACTGATGCCACTGATCACCTATCAGAAGCTTAAACTTATGTCCAATTTTTCCCGGCCAATGCGCTCTCCTTCAACAATTTAGCCTGTCACAGAAAAAGATTTTAGTGTTTTTCTACCACATTCATTTGACTGCAAATCAAACTGGCCTCCAGACTATACCTTTTCATCACTAGTTGTAGAACTGAACATTCGGAGGATGTCGAAGTTCTTGAACCCTTTCAGTAGAAGTTAAGATCAGTGTATCCATACGGATTGATGTCGGTATATCCATACGAGTAGGGCAGTAGTTCCCCGATGTCCAACTGAGAGCTTGAACAGCTCATTTTTTGAATTCGGCTATGATTGATCGACTCCACTTCTGCACTAAAGACGCTGTAGACCGG
Organism: Poa pratensis; assembly: GCA_947311845.1. Taxonomy (NCBI): domain Eukaryota; kingdom Viridiplantae; phylum Streptophyta; class Magnoliopsida; order Poales; family Poaceae; genus Poa; species Poa pratensis. The sequence continues at coordinate 11,055,190 of CAMZMU010000073.1, forward strand.
CCTATGATCTGAGAACCGAGATTCGCCACGAACATATGACAATTGACCAAGGCCCCTTCCATACCACAAAATGCGATCACACCTGCACGGCAAAATTAACAAAATTACTTTACTGTACAAAATCCGGCAAATAGCTGGCACGATAGTGTAACGTACCATGCAGGGGTTCTCCTCTTTTCCTTCTGGTTCATGTCATCTCCGGCATACTTATCAGAATTGTTCGAGTATTTGTATGTCGGGGGGAAGTATATTCTCCCTTCACTCCACCCGACAAACACTCGCCCGCCTCTTTGTTCGATCCTTAACTGAAAGTGACAAGTTCACATGTCAGTGAGATCATACTACAATGTTATGTGATCATCTTCATAATGAGAACAACGAAGACTCCTCGGCTTTTGCCGGCCGATTAGTAATCGTGTAACATGTTAAAGTAACACAATGACAAGACAAAAGCACTGATTGCCTGTGACACAACAATTTTACAGCTTTCCAGGCCCCCAACGGTACACACACATACACAAATTGTGTTCAAGAAGGTTTGCAAGCTCTCACCTGATCTTTCTCCAGCAATGCTTTCCAATTGCGCATCTCCACCAGGGCCTTCACTGACCGATACGAAAGTGCGATTCGGTAATTTAGGTCCCCGAGCCAGATGACACGACTGAAAGGAAAGACACGTTAAGGGCCCCAATATTACACCAAATGCACATGAAACAAGCTTTATGAGACCATTTTTAAGGTTCTTTGCTTACTCGTGCTCTAAGATAGTTTCCGGCGAGCGCTCATAGTGCCCATAAACCATTGGGAACCTGGTCTTCCTAAGGATTTCAAGCACATCCGAATTACGCCGCATCTCATCGCCTTCCTTCTGCCCCGACGTCAGGTGGCTGCAGACGAAGCAGAAGCTTGTTTGGTGCAATGTCATGCTAATCGAAATCGAACCCTGGAAAACAAATCCTTTACGGTTGAATACCTATGCTAGCAATGCTACTTGTTTGTGATTAATTGATACAAGAATTAAAGAAATCACAATAGCTAAATAAACATTGGAACAGTGACCAACCTTATTTCCAAGGTAGCCCATCAATCCTCTCCCAACACAAGAAACCTTGAGATTTCTTATGTCATCCCTTATGTCCTTCCGAGCCCAAATCATCAGAAATAATCCCACCATTTGCTTGCTTGCAACCAGGCAATATCTGAAATCAGATTGCAACATAGGTTACTCACTGCAACTCCTTAAACCACACTGTACTTTAGCTGAATGAAAATACATGAAAAGCTGAAACCTGAGGTGTACGTGTACCTAGTGTGAGCAGAAGGTGGTCTATGGCTGTCGTCCAGAGACGGCGCGTGGCCATATCCGTACGACATGGGCGAGTACACCGTGCTGGGCGACTCCCCGGTGTTATTGTCGTCGTCCGACGACCCACCCCACCGGCAGTGTGCCTCGTAGTCACTGGGCCGGCGGGAGCCGTAATCGCCCGGTCGCAGACGCTGTACCGGCGCTCCAGCCTGGGCTGCGGGGCGAGGATGTCCCCCTCCATCCGCAGGCTCCGGCTGTGGAACGACCGGCGGTGGAAGAATGCCGCGTTGTTGTTCTGATGCCGCGACGATGAGAGGCCCTCGAAGTCGTCGCCCACCTCCGCCACCGGGTCGGGCGGCGCCGGCGACGGCGTCCGGAAGCTGCCGCTGCCGCTGGCGCCGGGTAAACTGTTGAGCGTCCTCCTGATAAGCAACACCCACTTCCTCGCCGGCCCGTTGTCCTCCGTGCCCAGCACGTTCCCGGCGTTCAGAGGCACGATCTCTTGGAACCTTGACGGCGGCGGCGGCATCAAAACCCCATCAGACATGGATGATGGGATGAATCCAGAGGCAGGAGAAAGCAGGGGAAATGACATACCCGAGGACGTAGATGTCGGCGGGCGGCGCGGCGTGGAGCCAGTCCTCGAGGCCCATGGCGCTGGGAGGGGATCGGCCGCCCACATTCCACGTTGCAACAAAGATCCTAGTGTTTTTTATTTTATTTTCCAAAACAGACAAGAGGAGAGAATTACACACGGGCAAGAAATAATGTGGAATCAATCAATCAACAGCAAATGCAGAGCGGCGAACGCACCTGTAGTCCATGGTCACCGTGGCCTCGGCGGCGTCGAGGTCGATCTTGCCCCGCCTCGAGTGCTCGCGGCTCCTCCTGGACGGCCTCTCCGTCCTGCTCTTCTTCGCCGTGGTGGGCTCCCTCCTGGCGAAGCTGCTGCCTCTCCACTCATCGTCGTCGCCACCGCCGCCTCTCCGCCCGGCCGCGGCGGCGTCGTCGGCGTGGAAGTCGTGGGCCTTGCTCCTGATGTTGAACCACTTGCACCAAGCTCTTGGACCACGACAGCTACAACAACAACAACAATGTGGGATATCCATCCATGACGAAAATAGAGGAGGAATTGCATCCAGGACAGAGAGAGACACAGGAGTGGGAACGGGAGGAGGGGGGGATAGGGGTACCTTGCTCTTCTTGGTGGTGTTGCAGCCATCTCGCATTGTTTCCTCAGGTCAGGGGAACACCAACACTATGCACACGACGAGCCCAGAGTCGAAGCTGAACAAATGGGCTCGGCGGCAAGCAGAGGAGGGGGCCAACGAAGGAAGAAGGGGTCGAGACAATGCATCCACTGTTTGGCCTCACTCACTCTATAAACAAAGAAATGTGATTTGACGGAAAGAAGCCAGAGGATTGATGAGGATGGGACAAAATGCAGATTCTCTCTGGAGGATAGACAGAGGCTGGATAACACTGCTACAAATGTTGAAAACAAATGTGATCGATGCCACTCCTACTGCTTGCTAGCCTACACTCCTGAGCTTCTTGGAGGAAGAGGAGAAGAGTGTCGAGTGACTGAACAAGAGAGCAAGAGGAGTGAAAGAGTAAAACCTGAGCCGTTGCTTGCGCTGTGTGTGAGTGAGCTTCAAATGCGTGTGAGGGTAGAAGAGAATAAAGTGCTTGCAGAGGAGAGGAGGGAGGAATCTTAGGATGGTCAGTGTCTCTGCTTTTTATCGCTGCTCCGGCAAAACCCAAGCAGGGCAAGCCATGCATGCAAGCAATACCCTTCGGGGGAAAAGCGTGCCGCAGTGCCAGCATTTGCGTATGTGTCCGGCTGCTCAAATTTGGGAGGAAAAAAAATCTGGGATTTCAAAAGAAGAAGCATTTCAAGTCATGGAGGCACATTTGATCATAGTACATTTCATGTCTGAAATCGTATTATGAGTTTCATAAGAAAAAATGTGAACAGTTTAGGATGTAGCCAATGGTGTATCTTACAAATTTGCAAAATATAAATTTTAAATACTTTGTATTCTGAGCTACAAAAAATGAAAAACTCTGATAAAAATTAGAGATTTGAAACTATGCAAACATAGATTCACACTTTTGTTATTTTTTTGTAACTTAGAATAAAAAGTATTTGAAATTGATTTTGTGCACGTTTGTAGCAAACACTATTGGGTACATCCGGATTTTTTCATTTTTTTTAACTCGTAAATGTGAGTTTTTTTTTCCATAGGATCTCGGGAGCCAATAATCTCCACTCGGCTCGTCTGTTCAAAAAGGATACATGTTTGCAACAGTTTACTACCACTGAACTCATGGTGCTCCTCTTTCTCCCACTGGCCATTCCTTCAGGCAGCAGAGAAACAAAGAGAGAGCAAGAGCAGTCAAGGAGCGAGGAACCAAAAAGAGAAGAAAGATAAAGTCACGAGGCGATCTCACTGCTTTTTCCTCTCTTCCTAGGCGTTTTTCTCCTTGCGATATGGGTACCCGTGTGTGCCCTAATTTGTTTGTTTTTCCTTGTTCTTTTCCCTGCCACTGTTCCTGGCTTTCGATACGCTTCGGTACTCACGACCGACTGACTGGTCTTTGGCTGCTTAGATCTTGTGCTTCTGTGCGTACGAGTACGGCTAGGAGAATGTGAGCTGGAATTTTCACACGCTTTTATCTGCATGCCAGAAGACAATCTTCATCCATGTGTAGTACTGTCCTTGGCAGCTGTGTCTCTCACCATATTATAATTTTTGCTGGTCGTACTACAAATGACACAATTATTTAAAATAACACTAGGAGATAACTTCGAGAGAAGAGAAAGAAAGGCAGGTGCAGCTGTCACTCACCTTGCCTTCGTGCAATATGCAGGTTCATCAGAATTCAGATAGGACCCTTATTGTGTGGGTACTTTTAGGGCACCCATTCATCCCATAGTTGTTCAAAAAAAAAAATCATGCCATAGAAATGCGATCGTGGTGGAACTGAACCCGGATGGGAAGTGATTGCCTGTACGTTCCTCCATTACGGCCACATGGCTTCGTCTGCTCACAGTGTTGGGGTGTCGTGTTGCACCTTTGTATCTTGCCTTGGGTGCGTGTGTAGTGGTGTCGAGTTGTGCTGGAGTTTTATGGTAGTTGATTTATCTATAAAGCGGGACGAAAATATATTTTTGAGACAAAACAAAACCCATCGTCGTCCTCACCCAATGCGCGCCACAATGTTTCCCCGCACGTCCCACCATAACGCGCGCCAATACATTTCACCTCTTCGTCGTTCTTCTCAATACGCACATCACTCTTGGAATTCCGTCATTAGCACTCATAAATATATTGCACCTCACTTAAAGATAGGTGACACAAATTAAATAGCCATTTTTTAGAACAGTTGCTCATGTTGGTTATTACGACTTGCTCACACTTTCCCACACATTGAAACACTCGCTCTCAAATTCTCGTAGTTTAAATCTTGCTAACTTAGTACCTCATATTAGAAAGAACCTTGTTACCTTGTTTATTACATGTACTATATGAATCTTCCTTCTTAATGCAACCCCATGAGTGCCACTTAACTCGCAGAGACATACCAAACACATAGTTCCTTGGTTAGTTCACCAAGGGCAACTTACAATTGTTCACGTACCACTAGATCAACTCGATCCTATGCGATACATCATTCATGCTTGTGTGTTGACCGATTGATTTTAATACAACCTTTGCACTTCATCTTGGCCAAACTTTATCTTCACTTAACTCATCATCTTTGTGACATCTTCAAGTCAACGATGAACTCTTCCCTTAATTTTCATTGCTTCATGACTTGATTACCAAAGCTCAAATTTTTATGACCACTCTTGGGTTTCACCACCATAATTTTGGCCATCACTTGGTCTTCTTTATGTTGTATCACATTCCCATGGGATACATAATGGATTATTAACTTGAGTACTTAGTACAACACTAGGTCAACCATGGCTCAGCTCATGAGCTCACCATAACCTTGTCTTAAGCCATATCTCGTACTTTTTTTATTCTTTCGTTCTCTCAAGATCTTGATCTTTCATGGCTAAAATCATAAAGCCTGAGCATGAATACATTTGAGTTCCTCCAATAATCTTCATATGATTTCATCACGGTTGTATTGAGTTCAATAATTGAACAAAATCTTCATGATTCAAAGATCTCTTCGCTTTATTCTTCTTGATCAGCCAAAGCCCACACTTGGTCATTGCGGATCGTCACCCTATGTCAATTCGTCCTCCGAAAAGGGAGTTCAATCTACATAGAAGGAAGGTCCTGATCCATGTACTAGTCGAAGAACAACTCATGGAATTATCCATTTAGTTGGTTTTGCTCGGCCTCTGGGTCGCTTGCTCGAGCGACTCCGGGGGCGACAAACACCTTAGCAGGTGGTCTTCCTATCCCCGTATCTAATCGCTGTCGCCATTGGACATTCTACCGAGGTGGATGCACCATGTAGTCTATAGTTATGGGTGCCGAAGGTGCACGTGGTGCATTGTGAGGTGACATAGAGGGCGTGGTGCGGCGGCGATATGCTCTTCATAAGTGAAATGTGGTACGTGTGGCCACGACACATAGAACGATGGCCCGAGCATGTGGCGGTAGGCAAAGGCCTACCAACGACACTGAATCTAGAAACACATCTCTGGATCTAGCGGTTGTGTGCCCTGTGTGGGATAGTCATCGGGTTGTTGCGATGGTTGGAGTGCTGGTGTTCGTGGTTGCGTGGTTTTGCAATGAGTTTGTAGTGGCAGCGATGCACTCCCATACTGGGCTGACTTGGTTCATCACTGCTTGTCTCTTTGTTGGCAATGGTTGTATTCACTCCCACAAGCTACATCGAGGTGGATTGATGCGGCGTTCTGGACTAAAGCTTTGATCAAATGGGGGTTGATGTCTGTGATGGAGGCTCTCCAGGGGCGCTATTATCCGCGATTGACATGTAATTCAAGAGTTCTTCTTAAGTCTAGACCTCTTCGCTCAGGGTTTACTATGGTAAGGATGTGAGGTATCCTTAGAAACCTTATCCTGACGTGAGTGAGTGCTAGTGATGACGATGATTACGAGCAATTGGTTCCGTCATTGGAGGCGTTATCGAATAGCTTCTTTCAAAACTCTGTTGTTCTAGGCAATCTTGGGCAGAATTACTTAAGGATTTTGGCTCTAGAAAAATGATAGTGTTTTACGAGGTCTGCCTTGAGACCCACGACGCAAATTGAGGGCACAAATGCTTCAATGTTTAGCTACGTAGCTTCTCCACCGTCAGGGTTCTGCATGGTTATCCGTTAACAGAGCATATTGATACCTTCTATCTGGATTGTGGATGCAATATATAGTTTTTCCCCTAGCGACCTAGTTTAATGGAACCCGAAAGTAATGGCTTAGTAAGGTGATGTCTAGCAGGTATTTAAAAATATAAATAACTTATGTTTGCCGCACCAATCTAGTTCATTTTAGGGTTGTTTCCATGGTTTAAAATATGACATTGCAAAGGTTTCACCGCAACTGTGCACAGTACACGTGTGGGATAACAAAGATAATAATAAGAACTGCTAGTGATAAAATATTTATATGATAGCAGGGATATATGAGATCAATGTGTCCTTGATACATCATAGCATACTGCTACAACACTACGGATCTAGTTGTCCAACCTCGGTCATGTTCTGCCTTGTGGGGTTACCTCGGTTATTACGATTTAAAAGACCAAATCATTAAGTTCTATGACGTTATTGTTGTTCCCTAGAGAATTGCTATTGCACTAGTAGGAAAAAGCTTAGTGGCAGCGTGCCCCCCACCCCCACGCCGCCACTAACGCTCTGTTGGTAAAAGCTAGTGGCGACGTGGGGTCTGCCAGTAAGAGTTGTTAGTGGCGTGCTTTCGTTCTCACAAGCTGCTAGTACAAATAACGGTGAACAAAAAGAAAGCTAGCCGACTGCTGGCGTCGTGGGGTTACAGTGAAACTGGTGGACAAAGCTTACAAGGAAAACCCTAAACAAAAGTAAACTTATACACTTGTCCTCGTGGTTTACAAACATGTGCACTTGTAAAGGCTTACTGGCAGCGCGGCCCTGCCGGACACGCTGCAACTATTTAGTGACAACATGTGCACTTGTAAAGTCTTACCGGCAGCACGGCCCTGCCGGACACGCTGCAACTACTTAGTGACAACATGTGCACTAGTGGACAATTTGCTAGTAGGCATATGCCTATAGCCTTTTTTCCTACTAGTGTGCACTCCCGTTTTTCTCATTGGGTTTCACATATAGCTTTATGTTCTTCTCTATTGAAGCCTGTACCTTCATCACTCTTCGGTGTCTTGAGTACATGAAAAATCTTAGGAGCGAGGCATAGACAATATAATATACATATGCAACATACAAATTATTTAAACTAATACCCCATAATTAAAAGTGCACAAACGCTCCAAGGTTAGACTCAGTCCTTAGCCCGATTAGACTAGTCACACATCACAATAAAATCAACAATAGAAAACATTGTAGAAATAATATTTGAATATGAATGATTAATAGTCTTACAATATCGCCAATTACAAAAAGAACAAGATTATAAGCTATGGAGATACTTGGGGAGATGGCGATGGATATGGAGCGGTGACAGCAACACTTCATGGAGGAATGGTGGATGGCGGAAACAATTCATAGAGGAATGGATGGATGGAGGGTGTCCCCTCTCCTTTATATAGAGGTAATAGATGGAATTCATTTTTTTGGGGGTCTTCTAATCTGAATATGGCATCTCAGTTCGATCTGACTGAGAATGCGGTACACCATCCGGTAAGTGTTATGGAGTTTCTGTTTGGCTTCTCGTTGATTTGGGCAGCTCACAATCAAGTGATTATTCACATATATGTTTTGATTTCATCATAAATGCGTCTATATCTGCAAGAAAATATTTTCCAAAAACATTTGTACAACTAATTGAAAATCACTTATTAGAGGCAGATGAAGAGTTGATATATTGCCATTTTCATGACAAAGATACGGTTTGAATATGGATAGAAATGCACGATTTTCACACATCACATACTCTTTAAAGTTCCTGGCTTAGTTTTTCTCATAAAACAGGTATTCAAGGGGGTTGCTAGGGAACCCTCTCAAAAACTGAAAAATAGCTTATGTCGTATGCTTAACGCTGGGTTCTATAGTTCGTAGTCTATTTTTACTCTATTTATTGGAGTTATTGTGATATTTAGACCAGATTATGCTATTGGCAGTTTATATTTTACACTTGAACTGATGTTACTCAAGTTATGTTTTCCATATATTGTAATTGTAAATTGTGGCACCCCAGTACTATGACCCCACTGCATCGACCGCCTAACCTGATTGTTGCAGATCGCATCTGCTAGCCACCGGACGAGCATGGCACACATGCACCAATGCCTGAATCGGCACTCTCTTATCTCCAGCCGCATCGCCATCTTGGCACACCGGCGGCCGATTGCCCCATTCGATCTTGAGGACTCCACCCACGCAGGCCACTCTGAACCGACCGCCGTCCAACTTAAACGCTCAGAGAAATGTCGCCCAAAAGACATCGCATCGGCATGGAGCGGAGACGCAATTCGGTGTTGTTGTGGCGGTTACAGTTAAGTGTCCTTTCTGAATCAACCTTCTCCCGAGCTTACCGATCCTGGACTGTTCATGCTGGCTGTACTCGTCACCAAGATAACACTTGCAGCAGCAGCAGCCTTTGTGACTGTGGGTACTTGAACAGGTGAGCTGCATTGCAAACTGCGGGAGGACGCCGAACGGACCGCGAGATCTTCAGTACAGGCACGGAAGATAATAAGCTGATCTCAGCGTTAAAACCGACCAGATGTTTATTCTTCTGGCTATCTTGACCGACCGGTTTTGGCTCTGGGCCTCTGGAGCTGAAAGGACTCAGGGTTTCTTATCGGTTTCTTATCGACCATGATGCGGGAACAGTCACCAGATATGGCTTTCACTCCATGCAGTAAAAATGACCCATGGCGCTGAATGTCCGAAGTACCGAACCTTTTTATAGGAACTAAGAAAATTCAGAATGTGTTCCTTGTCTCTCTCATGACTCGCTGATTTTCGCACGTACTCTAGACCCACGCGTCAGTGAGATAAAGACCCACATCCATTCTATTTTCTAGGTAACCATGGCGTTTTCATGCAGCAATTCCACACTTAAACACCTACCAGGAATAAGATCACAGAAATGGCGAGAAGAGAAAGCAGTCAGGGAAGAGAGCATCGTCGTGCCAATCATGTGCTCTCGGCTTCCGATGATCATCTGCTCGGAGGGCAGGAGCGCATGTACCACTGTCTTGCCTGAACTGGGCAATCCTCTTCTGAACCACCCTAAACCCACCCAATAATTAACAATTAGCATCATAATCCTGGAACCAAGAGATCACGACCGCGCCAAAAGCCGCGCCCAGACCCATCCTTTCCGCCTAGTTTGCGCCGAAAACTCCCACGGGCGCATGGCATGGCAGCTCGAAGAGACAAAAGTTGCCCTGCAACCCAGGCAGATTTGTTATGGGTCTCCGTTCCAGAGGCTCAGAGTATGTACAATAGAGTGACGTGAGCGGGTGATAAGGGTTAAAATAATATATCTTTGTTTAGTTGGAAGAGAGAAGAGAAGTGAGCTCTCATATAAGAGTCAGCTCTATCACGTATTCCTATGCACTTTGTGAGAGTGGATGGTGGGTCATGTATCAATAAAATAGCTCATCTTTATATCTTACTATTATACATGTTGGCTATAGAGATGGCTATAGATTACATGACATTGTCTTATAGCGAACATTTGACTCTACTATTGTACTCCCTCCGTTCCAAAATACATGTCTTTCATTTGTCCAAATTTGGATGTACCTATACATAAAAATATGTCTAGGTACATCCGAATTTAGACAAATAAAAGATAAATATTTTAGAACGGAGAGAGTACTTGCTCTCATTCTGATCATGCCTAGAAATTAGTTAACACACTGCCTACGGGGCAGATTCTCTCTGCCCCAATCATGGCCAAGGCTATTAACTTCACAACTCTACACATAGGAGATTAGGACTACTAGTATATTCTGGGATTAGACCGATTCCTATGTTGATTAATCAATCGAAAAGGACATCCTTGGCTAGTTGTTACTTGTGCACATTGCTCCATTCCCCAAGGGAAGCTAGGCCAATCTTTCTTGAGATGAGGGTACGCTAGCTTGACCATGAACTCCAATAAGGAATATGGGAAACGCTAACAAGATCAATATTGCTTCACTGGTTGCTGGGTCCAGTCAGTAAAAAGATCATAGCTGGAAAAGTTCACCCCCCTCCGTAGTGGCCACGTCAACCCTTTTCTGGACCGTCCGATCCGCGCCATCCGACGGCCAAGAGACGGCCACGCCACCCCCAGCACGCGGTACTGTATACAACTACAGTGCGGAGGGAATTTCTACCAATCACCACGCGCCACCTAGCCCGGTCACCAACCGATCACCCGCCGCACACGGTTTTTGGCGCAGAAATTTGCACGCAACCCCCTCGAAAGGACTGATTTGAAAATTCACAAAACTACAGGGATTTTTTTGGAAAAGCATGCACACACCTCACCATCCCTCTTCTCTCTCCCGCGCGTCGCCGTGCTCACCGGCGCCGCCGACGCGCCGTGCCGTCGCTCCGCTTCTCCTCCTTTAGATCGAGGTCCACGGCGACCTCCGCCGCCGCGCCCTCTCCATCATCGCCGAGGAACGCATGGCGGGACGGCCGGAATCGCCGCCACACCACCACGGTTCATCTCGACGTCCGCCGCCGCGGAATTGCTCGCCGCCGGCGATTCTGGCAACCAAATGGTTCGCCGCGCCGCCCGTTCGACTTGCCTCGACGCCGGCGCGCAGATCCGCCCGCTCCCTGCCTTCCGCACGTTCGCCGCTGCCCGGGCGCGAGCTCGGCAGCTCCGGCGTCTCCGCCGCCGACTGACGTCACCAAACGACGTCAGCCCAGGCCCACCTGTCAGCATTCTAGCATTTACGTACAGAATTTCAAAATTAATAAAAAATATGACACGTGGGCCCCTCTGTCAGTTTTCAAATAATTACTGGGAAATGCTGCAAATTGTAAAATTCATATCTTCCAAACCATAATTAAAAAAATCTAATATACCAACATTTTCAGAAAAATAAAATCTTTACAGCTAACACATTTCCATGCATGCAAATTGTGAAATTCATACCTTCCAAACCATAATTCAAAATGCATGCAAATTGTAAAATTCATATTTTCAAACCATAATTCAAAAAAAAACAAATAATATACCAAAATTTTCAGAAAATTAAAATCTTTACATCTAACACATTTCCATGCATCATTAAACAACTATAATTCATGCTTAATTAAAACAACTAGAATATCAAATATAAAATTTGTGAAAATGACATCTCACCTCCATTTAACCCCATATTTGTATTGGTTTTCTTTTGTTTTTTGCTTTTCTTTTCGTTTGCAATAAAACAACATTGGAATAATGATCAAAAAGAAGAAAAATAAATGCAAGACATTTTAGTTTATAAAACAATTGTAATTTCCTTTTTCAATTTCAATCTGCTGTAATAGATTTGTAAAAAAACATTGAAATTTGTGTTCAACCAGTAAAACGATTGGTCTTTCTTCGCAATAACTCCATAAGTTGTAATATTTATTGTACAACTTGAATTATTCCAAAATTTAATAAAACATTTACCTAACCGTTATTTTTGCTATTTTAATGTTTTTATTGCATTTGATAGTGTCACCGCCCACTTTTAACACAAAAGTTGCACCAAAGATACGTTGCCCCAAAAAAAAAAACGCAAACAATATATCAAAATTTTCCAAATTCACCAAATTTTCAGTCTTCCCACACAAAGGTTGCAAAAAAAAACATTACACAAACTTTAAAATTTAAGAAATTTTAAAATTTGAGAAATTTTCAAACGTTCCACACGAACTAATAAATGTCCATTTTATTGAATATTTGTTGCATTAGTTTTCCAGCTATTTTTTCTATTTTCCCGCTGAAAAAAAGAAAAAAAAGATTTCAGCATTTTGAACCCGACGGGTTTCCAGCTATTTTTTTATTTCTACAAATACCCTCACAAAAATAAATGCTGATTATTTGTGCCATATATTCAAATTTCAAAATTTTAAATATCTTCGAAATCTACTCATTTTACAAACGTAAAAATAATTCGAACCTGAAAAACACCCAAACTTGAACAATTTTCAAAATCTAAACAATTCTTAAACGCAAACTTCTTTGAATTTCACTAATTTTCAAACCTACACAATTTTTAAATGTGCACATTACCAAATTTAAATTTTATTTACTTCACGAACGCGGCATTGCCGCGCTAAGTTCCCTAGTATAGTTTAGGGAAAGCTGATAGAGCCTTGTATTCAACCTTGAAGCTAGTACGTAACCAAGAGGGGGCACTTATGTGCTAGTCTAATTAGGGAATCAAGTGGCCCTAAACTTGGAATGATTGGCAGCATAAAATACAGTTTGTTCAGGCTAACCGCAGGGCAAAGCAGGTTTTCAGAGTCTAGATTAGCTATAAAGGCCATCTTGGCCGTGCATGCTCTCCCCAAATCTACAGAAATGGGAACCCTATGACTCTACTTTCGCGTTCTTTAGAAAACAGAGTGCACCATTTTGCGGTTCCAATGCCGCTACTCAAAGAGAGTTTGAGTGATGGTAAAAGAATGGCTATAGCTTCCATTCATTGTCATCTCCGACTGGTCGGCGGAGCTCTCTATCACTAGTTGGACAATATGAAACGAGAGAAGCACGAGAGTTTTCCGCAAACAATCTGCCCCATTGCTGATTATTCTAGCTACCATCAAGAACGAGGCAAAGTTATGGGTCACCGCGGTCCGCGGGTGCAAAACAATTGAGCTATGTAATTTCGGTAGAGTATTCCATTTCCTTCACCATGTTTGTTGCTTTTATTCTTATGTTAAAATCATATCCTTAATTATTTGATATAGGAAAATCTTGTGCCTCCATTTAAAAAAATATAGTGCTCTTGTCAAAATTTCGAAAATATATTTAAAAGTATTTGTCAGTTTTTCAAAATATTTTTGAAGATGCTCCAATATTTCATTGTTTTCAATGGAAACTTGTATTGATTCTTTGCCATGTATCTTGTAGGCCACTTATGTTGCATCAAAGACACACACAATCAACACACATGAGGACAATGAGAACAAATCCACAAGTATTGGTTACCATAAAAAAAATGAAAAACACTCTTATAAAGACTTATGATGCTGAAATATTGAGAGTGTGCCACATATGTTGGGAAAACAGGTCTCTCCAGTTGTCTATATCTCCTCATCACCAAACTGTGGATCTCTGACGCTGAAGAATAGACAAAATATTGAGTTGGTGTGTACATAAGTAAATAACCTGCAAAGAGATTTAACACTTTTTATATAAAAAAAAGAATCATTATGACCGAGCAAGAGTGATCAACAAAATATTTCCAAGACGCGTAATTTATTCCATGCAATCGAATTTTGGCGGATGAGAAATCAACGAAGTGCAATGTTGGGTTCATCGATATCCCGAACTGAAACAATGAAGGTATTCTTTACCTCAAGATTTTGTATTGACGTGGATATTGTTGGGTCTGCAGAGTATTTCGAAGCTAAATATTCTCCGAAAATATCACTTGAGACCCATCTTTAATGAGAAAAATCCCACGTCTTCAAAATCTCGATATTTTCGGTTAACTTTCATGAGACTAACCCAAAAGTGGGTGTTTTCTCGTTTCCACTCATCTTCAGTAAGGATTTTGGAGACTAGAAATCGTAAGCAACGAACGCGTGCAAAACCTGGTGAGACCTGAAACTAATTGATCCTACTGTCACGGTTTACACTTTACAGCGTGCCAAGTCACAGTCTACTACTAGAACCGAAGCAAGTGCGACGACGAGAGGAGGTGTGTCCCCGTGGTGTGACTGACGGCAGTCAAAACAGGATCTGTGTTCAAAGCTTTGGCCAAAGTACGTGTCCCCTCTCCTCTGTCTTCTTTATCTTTTCAGCTTTGCAGCCGCCGGCCGCCTGCCCCCCGGCCGGCCGGCCGGCCAGCTTCTCCAACGGCAAGCAAGAACAGGCAAGATTCAAGTCAATGTAGAGCAAGAAACATGGAGCAAAATGCTGAAAAAGATGGCAATAATCCTTAATTGAATCGTTTGGCCTCCCTCGTGTCGTTGTCGCAAAGCCTCTACTAGTTCATAGGGAGGACATGCATGTCCTCATGTCCAAAGCCTCTTTCGTGTTCTCGATCGATCAACTACCGGGTAGCCAAGTACGCTATCGAGACACGATTATACGTAATAGATTGGCACTGTGGATCACGCGTGTATCTGTCTCTCCTTCTGCCATTCCACCCTTTTGTCCCATCCAACCGTCTCTCTCTCTCCCTGCGGTCTGCATCCACCATTTTTGTTGCTGCAAAAAGCTCCAGCCGGGCCCCAGGCCTTAACGCATCGAGTGACCATCATTGACATTACATTGGAATCTGGCCCACTGCGAGTGCTCGTGCTCGTGTCGATCCAGCGTGCCCATCAAAGCCCAAAGGGCACTCCACTGCGTCGCTCTCCTTCGTTCGTACCCACAACAAGACCAGTGGCGGCGCTGGGGGTATGCCCTGTATTCACAGGCATACCCAAGATTCTGACGCGAAAAAATTATGTGTATATACGGCCCAGCCCACTAAGGCAAAACAGCCCATCTCGAGCCCATCTCGCTGCCGACGATGCTGCATCGCAAGTCGCAGACGACCAGACGTGCGTGCTCTGTCTTTTCCCCTTCGAATCGATCCGCCCCCTGCCTTTGACCTGGCCGCCGATCCGCCGGCCGCCGCGATGCAGCCCCCCGGAGCAGTTGACGGCCATGCGCCCGCGGCGGCGGCGCCCTCCCCCCCCCCCCCCCCCCCCCCCCCCCCCCCCCCCCCCCCCCCGCCGACCCGCGCCCCACCCGTCCGCCCCGGCCCGCCCCAGCGTCCCCAAGCAGCGCCGTCGGCGCAGAAGGTACGGCCGGCTTCTCTGCTCGCTCCCAGTTTCGTTGCTTGACTTGTTTCCAGTGCCTGCTTGTTTCCTTGATTTGCTAATTGCTTCATTACCTGCTCGATGCAAGTTCTTAATTTTCTTTTTGTCTGTCATACGTTTCCACGGCGAGCCGAGGCCGAGTTGTACGACGTATGCTAATTGCAGATTTAGTGTGTGGTGCTAGCTTAGATATTAATGTATTTGGAACATGAAAAAATTACTCATCTAGTCATCTGCAGCTAGGACCATGCATCTGATCAAAATAAACAACGAAAAAAGGATCGATGTGATACTGTGTGATTAGAGTATACAGTGGTTTTGTTCAGCTTTGGCTAATTGCAGATTTAGTGTGTGTGGTACTAGCTTAGATATTAATGTATTTGGAACATGAAAAAATTACTCATCTAGTCATCTGCAGCTAGGACCATGCATCTGATCAAAATAAACAACAGCTAATGTATTTGGTTTGACATCTTTTTCTCCCGTTGCAATGCAAGTTCTTAATTTTCGTTTCCTTGTTTTTTTGTACCGTAGAAGAAGAAGAGTGGTATTGTTGGCAGTAGCATACAGTCAATGTGGGTAAAGGCTGCAAAAACAAGGAAAATGAATGAATCATCCACACCGAATCAGACAGCAACTGAAACTAGTGTTGTTCATCTCGAGAGCAATTTGGAAATGGTGTTATGGCAAGCACCGGAGAGTACAGGAGAAAGGTCAACACCTCATGTAGGAGAGTGAGGAACTAGCAAGACTTCCATGGCAACTAAACATGTATGTTACTAATTTGCGTAGAGATGAAAGGTTCCAAAATTTGGTAAATCTGTGTCAGCTTTCAGTTATGCTTGTCAAGACAAAGAAGCATGAATATTATCATATTGTTTACAAGCTTCTTAAGTTGGTATTGATTCTACCAGTAGCCACTGCTGATGTTGAAAGGGTATTTTCTTCAATGGACTATCTGAAGAATAAGAAAAGGAACAAAATGGGTGATGGCTATTTGAACAATTGTATGGTTACATTTGTTGAGAGAGAGTTCTTCAGGCAAGTAAATGATGAGGATATCATCAATCTCTTCCAAAAAGGCACCCGCAAAGTTATATTGTAAGATGGAATATTATCACTTTATCAATCAAAAGGTACCTATGTATTCATGTTGTTATGGGCTTATAAATTGAAATATTGCTATTGTTGTTTTGCTAGTGTTGTTTTATCCATATATTGTTAGTGTTGTGCTGTTTGCGTCATATAATATACTTAGGCAAAAAAAAAATTGGGAGGAATACCCAGTGTTCATTTCCTGGAGCCGCCGAGATAATGACAAAAAACCACCACAATTGAACACGAGTTGACGCGGAACCACCACCTTTGGGTTTTCCGACACATAAATACCTCTATTCGGGACATGGTGTGACGCGGAGCACTAATCGCCCGTGGTTAGCGTTCTAACAGATTTTCTGGCAGGTGGGACCCAGCTGTCGGGTCTATGTGGCAAAAAAGAAAAGAAAAGAAAAGCAAGGGGAAGAGAGGCATGGTCAACGCATGCACGCGCCGGCCCCTCTCCCTGGCCGCGACGTCACCGCGCGCGCCGGCGGCCGGTCACCCCTCCCCGTCCATCCCGTGGTGGCTCGCCGCAGCCGGGAGCGCGGCGGCGCGGAAGAACACGGCGGCGGCGGGGTCGAGGAATGCGAGACGACGGCCTGGCGGCGATGTAGGTGAAGGCAACTAGATGCGTGTGCGTGCCGGCAGCTCGTCTCGTCCCCATGGCGCGGGCGCGATGCGCTCCCGGAACTCCGGCTCGGGCAGGTGAACGGGCGCCGCGTGCCGCTCGACGAGGGAGGGCGCCGGCTGCTACGTCCTCTCCCAGAACCCGCCGTCGGAGATGGCCCGCGAGGATGCTCGTCCTCCGCGGCTGGCCGTCGTGGGCACACTCGAGCGCGTCCGCGAGCCCGTGCTGCTCCCGCCGCCACCGCCGTCGGGGCCCGACCCGAAGGCCGCCGACGCGTCGAGCATGGAGGTTGGGCTCATGGAGTAGGCCATCGCGTTGGAGTCGCGCAGGGGTCTCCCGGGCGGCGGGCGCGGCCAGGCTCGGGCGCTGGCGCGGCGGCTAGCAGCGGGTGGTGGAGGCGGAGCCTTGCCGCATGTCGAGGACGCCCGCGCCGAGCCAAAGCTCGCGTGAGTCGACGAGCCATGGCCGCGGGTGCCAGGAGGTGGCCACGGCGGATGGCGGCGAGGTCGGGCGGGCGGCCTGGCCAGCGCGGTGGCGGCGAGGTCGGGCGGACGGCCTGGCCAGCGCGGAGTCCTCCTGGGCGCCTCGGCGCTGCACATGGCGGCGCTCCCATCGGAGCCCTCGCCCTCACCGGAGAGAAAGGGGATCGGGCTGGAAGGCGCCCAGGAGAGGCAGCAGCGAGGCGGGCTGCCGGCGCCGGCTTCGGCAGGCCGGCCATGGCCATGTACATGCGGGCGAGCTCGGACAGCGGGGACGACCTCGTCTGCGCCGCCTCGAATGGATGGGCGGCCGGCCGCCGGCCCGCATGGTGCGGTCGCGAACTCCCCTGCGTGTGCGTGCGTTGACCCGTACTATCTCTCTTCCCTTGCTCTTTTTTTTCATTTCTTTTTTTGCCACGTAGAACTGACTGGTGGGTCCACCAGTCAGAAACATGATTAGAAAGCTAACCACACGAGATCAGTGCTCTGCGTCACACCATGGCCTCAATAGAGGCATTTATGTGTCAAAAAGCCCTAAGATGGTGGCTCCGCGTCAACTCGTGTTCAATTGTGGTGGTTTTTTGTCATTTCCTCGGAGCCGCCACTGAACAAGACAGGGAGAGGGCGCCATGCAATGCAAATCCGTCCTTCTCCAGGCAACAAGTCCCAGTGGACTTGATTTGACAACATAAACATGGTGATCGACTGCTGAAATCTAGACCATGAGGTTGCGGCAGTGCAATGCAACGGTGAGAAGCAGGCCGGTGGAACAGAAGCACCTTTGTTGAATGCAAAGTCAGTCAGGGACTCAGAGCTAGCAGAGCAAGTGACAGTAATAAGTACTCCCTCCGTTCGGATTTAATTGACACACATTTTGTTACACATGGATGTATCTAGACATCAAACAAGTACAGATACATCCATATTTGGACAAAATCAAGTCAATTAATTTGGAACGGAGGGAGTAGTAGCAAGACGACGACAGTATTTCGTCACCTACAGTGCCGCCGATGCGGCGCACGTACGGACGGCAGGCCACGCGAGGGTTCGTCTCGTTGGCATGCCGCATGCCATGCCGTCTCTGAACCTTTCGAGGCGAAAAACCTCCGTCTGAACTGCCAGTGCCAAGTGGTCCGTCCGTCTGCGATGCCATGCCATGCCATGCACGCAGCGTCGCAGCGGCAAACAACCAGAGACGACCAGCTGCAACTGCATGCAATTCAGTCGATCATGCACGCAAGGACTATGTATGTCCCGCGCGTGACGAAGATCGCAGGGCGCCGTGAACGACTGCACAGTGCCGTCGCAACAAACTTGGCCGGAGATGGTGCATGCGTCTGAAAATTCAGTGAGCAGTATAGCGTGAAGCAGGCATTGAGTGAGCCAGTGAGGTGAGAGGCAAGGCAATGTTCTGTTTTCCAAATCTGTCTGTCCATCTTCGTTTCCCAGCTCCCGGAATATAAAAAGTTGAAGGCGTTCGAGCTGAGTAATATAAGATTGCAGGCATGTCCCGTCTAACTATCCATCATAGAGCTTGCTTGGGGTGCGAACCTAGGGTTGAAATGAGCAATGGAGCTAGAATTCGCTTTACTACGACACGTGCACTGCATCCTTGACAATGACAAGTGCCATGAGGCATGACTCATGAGGGCATGGCATGAGTTGTTTGTAGCTTTATTACTGTGTTGGATTGAGCTAACTTGTTCATGCTTTACTATTTTTTTTGAATCTTGTCTACGCTCCGAAGACAAATTTTACCGTCATATGGTCATGCCAGCGGTAACAGTGGGATTCCATAAGACAGATGGGCGATACTAGGCAACATTCTTTCTTTTCGACAGCAATCGGTTTGCATTTGCAGAGCATTCTGTCAACCATGTTGGGGTGCTGAGTCTGCTGACTTTTTGTTTTTCAGATTTAGCTGAGTCTGCTGACTAAAGCATGAGAGGAATATGTCACGACTCAACCCAATACTGCGTGGACTGAATCCCAGACCAAAGCCCAAGGTATCTACCGGGCCCAAAAGAGGAAACATGGGCCGGGAGGCACGGGCACCTACATAAACTGCTTCCACCGGGGCCCAAAAGAGGAAACATGGGCCGGGAGGCACGGGCACCTACATAAACTGCTTCCAATTCTCCGAAGAAAAAAGAGGCTGGAGCATCCACTTTTTTTTTTTTTTGAATCTTGTCTACGCTCCGAAGACAAATTTTACCGTCATATGGTCATGCCAGCGGTAACAGTGGGATTCCATAAGACAGATGGGCGATACTAGGCAACATTATTTCTTTTTGACAGTAATCGGTTTGCATTTGCAGAGCATTCTGCCAACCATGTGGGGGTGCTGAGTCTGTTGACTTTTTTTTTCAGAATTAGCTGAGTCTGCTGACTAAAGCATGAGAGGAATATGTCACGATTCAACCCAATACTGCGTGGACTGAATCCCAGACCAAAGCCCAAGGTATCTACCGGGCCCAAAAGAGGAAACATGGGCCAGAGGCACGGCCACCTACATAAACTGCTTCCAATTCTCAGAAGAAAAAAGAGTTGCTTCACATTTAAAAAAGGAAAAGTATAGTAGTCACCCGGGGATCGTGTCCTCCCATCCTCCGCATCCTCGTGACGCCACGCGTTCCCCTCCACGTACTTCTTATCCACTCATCCGTCTCCCCCAACTCCACCTTCCTCGCGAGAGAGCCAGCGTCGCTGTCGCACATCCCCACGAGAGCTCAACCAGAGCAACCGCCGCCGCGCCTCCGCAAGCTCCGGCCACCGCCGCACCCCGACGAGAACCCGCCGCCGTCTCGCCCCGATCTCCTCTCCTCGTCCCCGCCGCCGGGACGGCTCCCCATTGCGCCACCGCTGTTGGGGCCGGATCCCTGCGCCGTGTGAGCCACCGCCGGGCCAGCTCCTCAGCGCCCCGCCACCGCGTGCCGGCTCCTCTGCTCCCCCGTCGCCGCGGGCCGGCGCCTGAGGTGACCACGCGCGTGAGGGTGGCGTTGCTGTTGAAGGAGGCCGGTGTTGCTCCCGACGGACGGCGCCGGTGCTGCCGAAGGAGGCCGACGTTGCTCCCGTCGGAGGCCGGCGTTGCTCGCGCCGGATGGTGGCGTTGATCCCGTCGGACGGCGCTGGTGCTTCCGAAGGAGGTCGACGTTGCTCCCGTCGGACGGCGGCGATGCTCCAATAGTAGAGCGGAGATGCTACCGAAGGAGCAACGGTGGCGCCACTCTGTAGCAACGCCGGCGTGGCTCCGTAGCAACGCCGGCGCCGCTCAGTAGCAACCATGCCGATGGTTTGGCAGCAAACGGCAGTGCCGCTCTGTAGCAACGCCGGCGTGGCTCCGTAGCAACGGCGCCGCTCAGCAGCAACGCCGGCATGGTTCGGCAGCAACGGCGCCGCCGCTCTGTAGCAACGCCGGCGTGGCTCCGTAGCAACGGCGGCGGTGTTAGGGGAACAGCCGGGGATGGTCTGCAGCCGGAGCAGCAGCGCCCTGCAGAGGCTCGGCCATGGGTGCCGCACGGGCAGCAGCAGGGCGAAGGCCGCGGCGCGTTCGGTCCATGTGCTCCTATGTTTTCAAGTAGCCCGCCGGATGCTGCCGGAGGTGCTTTCCGTTGATGGGCGCCTATGCTACCAAGGAAGGGCGGTATTGCTACCATAGGTGGTGCACGGTGCTACCATCGAAGGTCGTCGGTGCTACAATCGGTGGTGAGCGGTGCTTGGAGGACCTGGCCGGAATTTTTTGCTACGATACTGTAATTTTTATTTTTGTTTTTGCTGCATTAGTTTTGTGGTTTTGCTAAAATAGCATAATGTTTTCGCTATCATGTTTTGTCCATAGCTGAATTTTTGCACCATACGTTCTGTGAATTTGCACTGCAAGAACTTTTTTTGCTACAATTTTGCTCTGCTGTTTTGCATCATAAGTCTAATCGGAGAACCTTGCCTCAAGAATTTTTACGATGTTGCTGCAATATAATTTTATTTTTGCTATTATTGTTATCTGTTTTTGCTACAATAGATCAAAAAATTTGCTACTATATCTCCGGCGAGGTCTCCGGTGAGGTCTCCGGCGAGAGTCTCCGGCGAAGTTGATTTTGCTACAATCGAACTTTTTTGTTGCTACAATAGCATAAACTTTTTGCCACCACGTGTCCGGCGAGGTATCCGGTGAGGTCTCCGACGAGGCCAGAATTTTCCTTTCATGTTCTGTGTACGAACCGTTTTTTGCTACAATGCAGCAAAAGCGGGACGATTTGTAGCAAAAGCAGGAGTTTTGTAGCAAAAGTGGGATTAACCTATTTTTAGAGGACACGTGTCGGGCTGGCGACCCGGGGGATCGGACGGAAAGATCCCCCGGGGGACGCCTAGTCCTGTCCTTTAAAAAAACAAAAACTATGTCAAAAAAAAAAAAAAACTACATAAACTGCTAGATCCCCCCTTCTGACCGAACTGATCATATTAGTAGATTGTTGCACTCTACTTTCTTTAGATGCAATTCCTAATTCCTATGACTTGGCTTGTATCCGAAATATAACAAACCTTAATCGAAGTATCCTAACTTGGTCATAAGAATATTATTCAAATGTAACATCTTGCAAGGATTTTTTTCTCCATCTCAAAATTGATGAAGTGATTTAGAAGATGACCGTGGCACATCAGCTATCATGAGAGAAATGGCAATCATGTTGCGTACCTTGTGATAAGAGAATTAATCGACTTTTATGTCATTGTACTCGGTCGTCTTTCTATTTCGGTTTTCTTTTTTGCTTTTTTTTTCTTCCTCTTCCTAAACTCTCAGTCGTAAAAGTTTGGCCTTCTATTTTTCCTGTTCTTATTGTCACATGCAATTCTCCTGCATGGTTCCAAGAGAGAAGAGAATTAAGTCGGGTTATGCACAGTTGTAAAGTTGTATTGATAGTACATGGAGTAGTAAGTATATAGGATTACTAACCGTGATGTTCTTGCTAGACACACTTGCCGCCACGTGCGGGCAGTAGCCGGAGTTTACCGTGGCTAGTCTTTTTCTCTCTCGACGATGACGGACCTTGTGTCACGAAGTACATTTGGGCTGTGTTCACTTGGGCCAGCCCAAAGAAGTGAAACGAGTCTTTATTCTTTTATTATTGGCATGGGCTGGCCGGGAGGTTCTATACAACACCTTCAGCCAGCCGACACACTAACACTTGAAGAAAACGCTACGTGGCCAGGCCCATTGTAGTGACCCAGCACACCACTGCATGTTGTAGTGTACAAGTCGTTGACATAATACTCACGAAAGGACCACTTCGTAAATATTATATCCTTCAGAGTAGTACAACAGAAACATAGTCGGTCCAAGGTAACACTATAGGATTACAACACTAATCAATACAAAATCTCGAGAACCTCCTTTACAAACAGAAGTAGGTCTCGTGCAAATGAATCTCTCAAAAAGATCCAAGTCGTAGAACTAAGCTGGATACCAGCTTTACTTAAACTCCTAATCCACAACTACTGCTCTCACACCCTAACTATTCATCTGGAATCTCCTTGTCTAGTGTTGTGCTTCTCCTTCCAAGAATAGACGTCTTGTCCGTAAGCATTGCCGTCGACGGTCCACCATTGAAGTGTTGTCGCCACTCATCCGTCGGCAGACTCCATCAGGTTGATTTGACTCCTTGTCGAAGACCTCACCAACATCGTGATGGATTCCTGTCCTTCCTCGGCTAACTCCTATAATCTAAGCAGGGGGTCAACAGAGGAAAGGGTGAGCAACACGAGCGTTACTCAGCAAGTTCATATAACAGGAATAAGGTGTTTTATGCACTAGCTACCATCCATACCAAAAGGTCATGGATGAACATGCATATCTTTGTAAAACATTTTTAGGAAAAGATTCATTTTATCTTCAGAAAACTATGCCCGTCATCGATTCACAGGTGCTAGGGCCTTGAGGAGCCTCCTTTCCTGCAGCGTTCGCCGTTCCTTCCTGGAACGTGGAGTAACATGTCACATTTTTACACTCTGCAGAGGTGCGTTACTTTACCCATAAGAGACCAACGCCTTGTTGCACAACCGGGCGAGTCTTTCCCGTCCACACTTCCTTTGGTGTGGGGCCCAGTCGTTGATCCAAGCCATTCGCCGTGCTTTTCCAACAACCCCGCATGCCCACCCAATTCATGCATAGCAGAATCACCCCTGGTTCTACCCCTCACGATAGATACCTAGGCATCCCCTTGCAGACCATCATAGACACCAGAGTCCGTGGGCATTAAGGGGTCCCACCCATGTGCATGTAGTCGCACTAGATCTACAGCGTACGGCTCTGGCTGCCCGTTGACATGCGAAAGGGAAAAGATCACAGATGACTTTCCCGTCCCATTCCAAGTCTCATGGTTAACGCTTCATTTTCGGCGCAAGAACGCTGACGGCATTGGTTCTTAAGTCCTAGGTAATACTTTCCCGTGCAAATGGAACCTCCACCAACCACATCATTCCATGGTTCCATCTGCCAGCCAACAATATATATATAGCAATTCACATCATTCGAAGATAGGTTTTTTTTTTCATGCAATGATAAACCATAGTATTTTTCATTTACTTTGATAAACATAATCAAGTAGGACATGAGCAAGAGTGAACTTGCCTTTTTGACTGCAAGATTATGCAGCCAAGGTCTTCGATACAATACAGACTCCAAAATCTGGAAAGAGCATCATTGGTCCGGTAAGGACTAATGTTTGAAGAAGCAATATGCTATTATGCATAAGTATGAGATGCATCGTCCTAAACCCCGTGACTAACTCTCGATGGTTGAGGGTTGGTTTGAGTTTGGTGATTATTCTTAGATTTGTTTTATCTTCAAGTTTACTTCACAAGAAAGATGAATTTTTATCTTTTACTATAAATACCATATTAAGCATAAGGATAAAATAAAACAACATCATAATACTAAATGGTTATTTTAGGGTTGACTATCATCTATATGTTTATAAAGATCAGGTGTCAACTTGAATTAATTAAACAAATGGTGTAGTTTTATTATTCAAGAAGGCAAAAAGAATAACTTTTGAAGAAATAAATAATGTATACATTTGTTGATATCATAGGGTAGTTATTTTAGTTAAGTAATGGTATAGTATCAAATATAAGGAGTAGTTACTTATGTATTTAACTTTTCTTTATGCAAAAGATAATATGATTTGAATTTTAACACTTAGAAGAAACACCACAAGTAATCTCATATTATGAAGTAGTTATTAATTTGGATTAATGATTTAAATAATTGTATCATAAAATTAATCCAATTATTAAAAGTATTAATAATAGTGAACAAGTTTTATTAAATAAAGAATTTCACTTTTATGAATTTAAGAACTACATGATATATTATAAAGTAATAAAATGATAAATTTATATGTTGATAGATTTATCTTTTGTATTGTTAAAGGATTCTTGAATGATTATTTTCCTTATGGAAAATATCATTAAAAACCACTTAAGAATATTAGTGAAACATGTTCACAAATGGAATTCTAGAAATGGTCGTAATGTTGTGATGGAAATATATTTCACTATTTGTAGTTAAACATGTGGAGCAATTTGAATGGAATTCAAATGCATTCAAAATAGCATTTTAAATAAATTCCATATTTAAATTAATAAGTAAATTATTGTTTCAATTTTAGATTGATTTAATTGTAATTGATCACACACTCAAATGATATAGATAGATATATTTTATTTTTCTTAACATTTTGGTATAATGTTTGTATTTTTATAACTTGGTGATATTATTTTAAACATATTATAAATCAAGATAAATTACTTAATATTACATAACAATATATTTATATCTTTTAGAATTATATTAGGTATTTTTTTTAACTATTTTAAAATATTACATTTCTAGTTATATTGATTAAATAATTTAGAATTTTCTAATTAATTTTTATTTGTGAATTTACCAAACTGCCCCTGGTCAACAGGGTTGAACCAGACCAAAACCAGAGCCTGGCTCGGGTCGGTCAACCCGATCGACCAGACCCGCTCGTACTCGTCTCTCTCTCTCCCTCGACCCCGAGCTGTCTCTCTCTCCTTACGCGATCCCCTTCCGCCTCGCCGTCGCCGGCCGTCCCCGGCGTGCTCCGACCAGCTCCGCCGCCGTGCTGGGGCGGAATCGACGCGCCATCGGTTCTCCTCCTTCCCCTCCACGGCGATTTGTTTTTTTTTCCCAGCCCGGTGCGGCTACGCGTGACCCACATCCGAAGCTAGGGTTTCGGTAGCAGCGCGGCCCCGCCGTGCTCCCGGCCCCTGCTGCTCCGCCGTGGCGGGTGTGGAGCTCACCCCCATGCCACCATGGTGATGGTGTGGTACTCGCTTCTCCCCTGGCCCTCCTCCATTGACCACACGGGCACTGCCCCGTCGTCATGGCGTTACGGCCTGGGGCGCTGGTAAGCTCCTCTCCTCTCCTCTCCTCTCTCCTCTCTCCTGGCCCAAGGCCATGCTCTGTGATGTGCAGCAAATTATGATTCTAGGGTTTTCTGTTGATTTAGGTGTTGTATTGTGTTGCTCTGGTGATGAGCTGCCCTGATGCTCCTGTGGTATTCTTTGGATGATGCTCTAGTGCCCCTGTCATATCTGCTGGGAATGATCTTGATAGTAACTAGGCTGTGGTGAAGAACTGGTGGTTCTGTCAATTGCTCACTTCAATTGTCTGCTAATGGAGGTGTAGATAGTGTGTGTTATCTGAACCCCTGGGTTCATAGATGTGCCACTGCAAAAGATAGTTTGGTTTGCAATGATTTACATGATGGCTTAGTCCTTTTTGGATATAACAGATTCTTAAAATTGGATAGTGCTATTTTAGTGCATGATTGTGCTTGTGGTGCATCTCCCTTCGTGGTTTATGTGCCCAGCAACATGGACTGGATGTGTACTTCACAAGATGTGGATTCAAGCATTATTAGCTTGTAAGCCTTTGCTATTTACTTGGATAATTTGCCCCTGCCCGTGATGCACATGCTGAGGCCATTTTATTAAGAACAGATGCTTTGCTTGCCCCTTTTTAATTAATTCCCAATGAAGAGCTGTGCATAACATTTCTATGCATAACTGAGGGAAATCACACCACAATCAAATGCTTGCATAATTTGCTTTAAGAGTTGAGATCAACCTTAGCAAGTTGTGGTGTGGCTGTGTTGTGGTTTGGTTGCTGGAGTGTTCTGGATCAACAGCACTTGTAGATCTCCTCCTTGTTCTCCTAGCTGGCCTGCTCCTCCAGCTCCAGGTTGCTTCCCTCGAGCTCCTGGCCTTCCCTTCTTACTCCAGATTGCTCTTTTGCTTCTATCCCATCTTGCTATTGCTTTAGGCAATAATCCAGTGGTGAAAGATAGATGGATTTGTGGTTCTGTATGCTGTGGAGGTTGATGAGCTCGAGCTGAGCTAATAAGGGTGAGTGGGTTCTACTTTGCTAGCTGCAGTGAGCCTCTTGCTCTTATCCTTCTCGTGGAAGTGGAATGGCTGTGCAGGTGACAGCCAACCTGGTGTGGTGATTGTGCTGCCTGGTTAGTTGCTTCCCAGGTTCTGTTAACGTGGAGCTTCGGCTGGTTGATCTTATCCTCCCCTTGGTTGTTTATTTTGGACTGCCAAGTGGAATTTATAATACTGCCCAGCCTATGATGTTGCTCTGAGGCTAAAGATTGTAGTTTAAGAACAGATGCTATACTTAATCTCCTAATTACACTCAATGATGTAATTAGCAATGCACTTCATTGCTAAACTGAGAGTTAAACTAACCTCTAACCCCTCTTTATATTTTGTCTTGTTTCTTATTTGTTTTGCAGGAAAACAATTGTTGGAATTAAGATTAAAGGAAAAAGAAAGGATTACAAGATATTTAGTTTTAGGACTAGATGTATTTATCATTTTGTAATTTTGTGTATTGTAAACCATTTGTAAAGACCATGTATTATTGTAATTATTCAATAAAGTTATTTGTTTTTGTCATTCAATAATTTTATAAATTGTAATATGTGTTGTGAAGATTTAAAATAATCAAACAACTATAAATTCATTTACTTAATTATTATTTCTATAATTTTATTGTTCCAATTTGAATTACTTAACAAATTCAATTTATTTGAATATTCAAATTGGATTCAAAATTCCCACAACAAGTAAATTACCTAGAGATCATGTCGAAATTTATTGCATTCACCCAAGATGAACTAAACCCTAATTCTTAACGATGAATTAACTCCGATCACTCCAGGGTTTTGATTTGCGAAAAATTTGTTCGGGTTTTTCAAATACATGCATGTAGATCCACAAATTCATATTTCTGCCCTCCAATAACTCCTAAACGCTGGGGTATGACAGTCTTTCCCCCTTAACAAGAACTTCGTCCCGAAGTTATGACGTGTGTACCTGAACGTGAGAGTTTCTCATGTGATATCTAGATATGGGTGATTATTATGTGGGCTTTATGAATTGACTTTATTCCCTCCTTGAAACTCATATCACTCTTATAGCTTGCTTATTTAAAAAGTTAAATATGTTGCCTAAGTTGTAATGTGGTTTATTATTTCCTCCTCGCTATTCTTTCCCTTGTATGGATTATGGTTGTATCTTATCAGATTTCCTACTTGAATCTAGGTGATCCAAATGATCTATAATCCATTGTAGTCTTTACTTTGATATTAATCCTTCTAGTCAATACCAGGTCTTAAGGCAAGGTGTTAAAAATTATGTATCTAGTATCCAACATCACTTGCCTCACCCTGGTGGTGAAGACATCTAGTTAAATCCTAGCAAAACTTTAATTAAGTTGGTTATAGAAGAATGTGTGTGTGTTTTATCACATCAAATTGCCCTATGCATATTGGAAGAATTTGTTAACAAGGTTAGGCTTGTCTCCAAATTGCTTTTCATATTAAGAAAGCTGAGATGCACTGGATTATCTGACCTTCTGTTTATTTGTATATGTCATTCAATTGTTTGAGCATACAAAAGTGATTTGTTAACAAGGTAATTAGGCTTGTTACCAAACTACTTCTATATAACACAAACATAGGAATATCACACTATTTCTAGAGAGATTAATAATAATAGATTCTGATATAAGAGTTTCCAAATACTCAATGATATACTGGTATAGTACTTCTTTGCCAACCTAAGAAATCTCTCTTCAAAGTCTTCTTGTCGTAGTTCCTCCTTCTTATGGGTGGCTTCTCTCGCAGAATGACTTCGAGAAGGTTTGGAAGATAAGAAGATAAGATGGTCTTGATAAAATAAGACGATCTAGATTAAGATTTAGTTTAGGCTTTTATTATCCTTCCTTGAATTTCTCATTCTTCTTTCCTTTAAGATTTGTACTTATTTCATAAATGATAGATTTTACCTAGCTTTCAATCCAATTCCTCTTATAAAGGTTGTATCTTACTATTTTTTTTCCATTAATTGTATCTAAAGATACTTTAGTTGCTGAATGTTCAATTTGTATTAGAGGTATGTAGTGTTTATGAAATAATGACTTAAGATGATAAGTTGATAAGATATTCATTTAGGATATTAGGTTCTCATATGCTCATATACGTGTATTCTCAACTAGTCTTTTGAGTGTTGGTCGATCACTCTATGACTTCGTCGAAAAAGTTTTTATTTTCCCCGGATTTTAGATGCATGCTATGCAAATACACATATTATTTTTAGCCCTTTTTACTCTCTGATCTACGGGTATTACATACTCTTCCCCTTAGAATTTGCTAGGGCACTTCCTTTCGTCTGACCTTTTGTTAATCGATCTTCATCTAGTTGTATCCATTCAGTCTCAAATAACAACTAGATCTTTTCTGTTGAATAGAGCTGCTTTCTCTATGCCCTTTGTGCTCAAACTTCCAACCTGTATACCTATGGTCTCTCGAAGAACACCGGTACTATCACCAGGTTGTGATTCCCGAGACATTCTCCGGTTCAGAGATATCATTCCTACATCCAATTGCTTCCCGAAGAACAATTGGTAAGTCCACCCTATGAACAACCAATAAGATCTCCCGGTAAATTGAATATTCACTCGGACTAGCATTCCAGTTGTCTCACCTAGGGTCTTGAGAAAAGATTATTGCAAAACTAGTTGCAATTGGTGATAACTTAACTCTAATTTAGAACAGGTTGTTGATCATCTAGTCCAAATTCGTTTGATAAACAACTCTTTCATCTACCTATTGCTGGAACTGATTCCTTTCTTTTGAGTGATCAGACGACGTGACTCTTCAATCTTTTATTGGTTCAACCTCCATCTGAGTCATTGGATCTTGGATGTCAATCCTATGGCAATTCATCCTTCTCGATAGTTACCCGTATAGACGGTGACTTCATTATATCACGACAACACATGTCTCTGTTGGCAACATACCAAATAACTAACTCCTTGGTCTCTCGACAATCCAGGAACTCATCTCCCATAGTTCTGATGTGTGTACTTTGGAACACTGAACTTTGAACTCTTGTCGCCTTGTTCTCGATGATACTACTATCTTGTCTTGCTTGAAATATCTGTCTTTGTTGTTGTCTGCTAAGTATTGGATTGTTGCTTCATACTCCTCTTCCTTCAACTTCATGGCTCTTTTAGACATACAAGTTCTATATAACTTCTTCTATATCAGTTGTGCCTTATGATTTTCCAACACTCATTTCTTTCGTCAAGTTACGACAACTCCCAACTATATATGACTACACCTGTGGCTTCTTAACCCTTCATCTTTCAATTTCCCGCTCGATGTCCTTCACTCAATAATCTTCATCCTTGTATAAGTCTTCAAATTTGACTGTCCAAATCATAGATTTATCATGACAGGTCCTGTTATTTAGATCTTCCAACTTCATAATTCTCCTACTTCAGTAGAGTTTCTCATGTAGCTTTGCTGTCATCTTCGTTAGTTAACCTTCCTTCATATTGTGATGATACTCTTCTTGAACTTACGTAGTTTCTCCATCCTTCCATGTTTGATGATGTAGACCTCCGAATCCAAATATGATATGAGTTGTGGTCCATCCCCACATGTAGCTTCATTTACTTCGTTCAACTTGACTTCCCTCTCTTCATGAGCTTTCATTGTTGTCTTGCTTCTGAGAACACGTCTCTCCCTTTCACGAATCATATCTACCTCTAGATTAGTAACATCAAGTAAAGAACTCAATGTGACAATCATGCCATTGTACATCAAATTCTAACTTCATGTACCAACCTAGCCAATCAAAAATCCAATAAGATCCAATAAATCGCAAATGCACTTATATCAACCATGCAACATAAGCCCGTAAAATAGGTAGCACATTGAGTAAAAACATCTCAAGTACCCAGGCTTAGATGCTATACACTACAAGATAGGTATATATTACCTTATAGTCCTATGCTAAAACAACTTTTTGCCTCAGTATTTACGCCAGTTGCCCATTTACAACGGAGTAATCCTAGGACAAAGTACTCAAAGAGTAGTTGTGGTATAGCTTGGTTTCTGATGGATCTAAACTCCATGTAACTTGGATCTTCCGTCTATCTAGAACATCTATTTGCGAACATATCCAGATCCTTCATGTAGTTACTCATGGTACATTAGAAGTAGTAGTGTAGCTCCTGTCATTGTTTATGCATCTCCTAATTTCCTTATCACTTTATACTATACTCAGGTGATTCCCCTTTGGACTTCATCATTAGGGTATTGACATACTCTTCATAGTTGAATGTCGATGATTCTCCACTATCATCAAACATCTCCTAACTTCCTCCTTCACGAACTTATAATAGGGTTCTACTTCATAGGATAGGATTATCAATGATACCATGTAGGTAACACTGACTTAGATGTAATCTATTTGGTGTATCAACTGGTACAGACAGCCTTACACTGGTCATACCAAGGTCAAAATTAAATAAAGTAGATGAATATTATACTTATAGAATAGTAAATAAGAATATCTACTCCAGTTGGGTAAGGAAATGTATATACAAGTATGACAGTATTATTCTCAGGTGAATAACCATCATAGTTGTAGAAATATAGAGTTTATTTAAGTATGATAACTCCCTATAGTCTTACCAACCTACAAGTCTCCTAAAAGGGTTTTAATCCTAAGGTCGTTCGCTCTGATACCACCTGTAGTGACCCAGCACACCACTGCATGTTGTAGTGTACAAGTCGTTGACATAATACTCACGAAAGGACCACTTCGTAAATATTATATCCTTCAGAGTAGTACAACAGAAACATAGTCGGTCCAAGGTAACACTATAGGATTACAACACTAATCAATACAAAATCTCGAGAACCTCCTTTACAAACAGAAGTAGGTCTCGTGCAAATGAATCTCTCAAAAAGATCCAAGTCGTAGAACTAAGCTGGATACCAGCTTTACTTAAACTCCTAATCCACAACTACTGCTCTCACACCCTAACTATTCATCTGGAATCTCCTTGTCTAGTGTTGTGCTTCTCCTTCCAAGAATAGACGTCTTGTCCGTAAGCATTGCCGTCGACGGTCCACCATTGAAGTGTTGTCGCCACTCATCCGTCGGCAGACTCCATCAGGTTGATTTGACTCCTTGTCGAAGACCTCACCAACATCGTGATGGATTCCTGTCCTTCCTCGGCTAACTCCTATAATCTAAGCAGGGGGTCAACAGAGGAAAGGGTGAGCAACACGAGCGTTACTCAGCAAGTTCATATAACAGGAATAAGGTGTTTTATGCACTAGCTACCATCCATACCAAAAGGTCATGGATGAACATGCATATCTTTGTAAAACATTTTTAGGAAAAGATTCATTTTATCTTCAGAAAACTATGCCCGTCATCGATTCACAGGTGCTAGGGCCTTGAGGAGCCTCCTTTCCTGCAGCGTTCGCCGTTCCTTCCTGGAACGTGGAGTAACATGTCACATTTTTACACTCTGCAGAGGTGCGTTACTTTACCCATAAGAGACCAACGCCTTGTTGCACAACCGGGCGAGTCTTTCCCGTCCACACTTCCTTTGGTGTGGGGCCCAGTCGTTGATCCAAGCCATTCGCCGTGCTTTTCCAACAACCCCGCATGCCCACCCAATTCATGCATAGCAGAATCACCCCTGGCTCTACCCCTTACGTAGATACCTAGGCATCCCCTTGCAGACCATCATAGACACCAGAGTCCGTGGGCATTAAGGGGTCCCACCCATGTGCATGTAGTCGCACTAGATCTACAGCGTACGGCTCTGGCTGCCCGTTGACATGCGAAAGGGAAAAGATCACAGATGACTTTCCCGTCCCATTCCAAGTCTCATGGTTAACGCTTCATTTTCGGCGCAAGAACGCTGACGGCATTGGTTCTTAAGTCCTAGGTAATACTTTCCCGTGCAAATGGAACCTCCACCAACCACATCATTCCATGGTTCCATCTGCCAGCCAACAATATATATATAGCAATTCACATCATTCGAAGATAGGTTTTTTTTTTTCATGCAATGATAAACCATAGTATTTTTCATTTACTTTGATAAACATAATCAAGTAGGACATGAGCAAGAGTGAACTTGCCTTTTTGACTGCAAGATTATGCAGCCAAGGTCTTCGATACAATACAGACTCCAAAATCTGGAAAGAGCATCATTGGTCCGGTAAGGACTAATGTTTGAAGAAGCAATATGCTATTATGCATAAGTATGAGATGCATCGTCCTAAACCCCGTGACTAACTCTCGATGGTTGAGGGTTGGTTTGAGTTTGGTGATTATTCTTAGATTTGTTTTATCTTCAAGTTTACTTCACAAGAAAGATGAATTTTTATCTTTTACTATAAATACCATATTAAGCATAAGGATAAAATAAAACAACATCATAATACTAAATGGTTATTTTAGGGTTGACTATCATCTATATGTTTATAAAGATCAGGTGTCAACTTGAATTAATTAAACAAATGGTGTAGTTTTATTATTCAAGAAGGCAAAAAGAATAACTTTTGAAGAAATAAATAATGTATACATTTGTTGATATCATAGGGTAGTTATTTTAGTTAAGTAATGGTATAGTATCAAATATAAGGAGTAGTTACTTATGTATTTAACTTTTCTTTATGCAAAAGATAATATGATTTGAATTTTAACACTTAGAAGAAACACCACAAGTAATCTCATATTATGAAGTAGTTATTAATTTGGATTAATGATTTAAATAATTGTATCATAAAATTAATCCAATTATTAAAAGTATTAATAATAGTGAACAAGTTTTATTAAATAAAGAATTTCACTTTTATGAATTTAAGAACTACATGATATATTATAAAGTAATAAAATGATAAATTTATATGTTGATAGATTTATCTTTTGTATTGTTAAAGGATTCTTGAATGATTATTTTCCTTATGGAAAATATCATTAAAAACCACTTAAGAATATTAGTGAAACATGTTCACAAATGGAATTCTAGAAATGGTCGTAATGTTGTGATGGAAATATATTTCACTATTTGTAGTTAAACATGTGGAGCAATTTGAATGGAATTCAAATGCATTCAAAATAGCATTTTAAATAAATTCCATATTTAAATTAATAAGTAAATTATTGTTTCAATTTTAGATTGATTTAATTGTAATTGATCACACACTCAAATGATATAGATAGATATATTTTATTTTTCTTAACATTTTGGTATAATGTTTGTATTTTTATAACTTGGTGATATTATTTTAAACATACTATAAATCAAGATAAATTACTTAATATTACATAACAATATATTTATATCTTTTAGAATTATATTAGGTATTTTTTTTAACTATTTTAAAATATTACATTTCTAGTTATATTGATTAAATAATTTAGAATTTTCTAATTAATTTTTATTTGTGAATTTACCAAACTGCCCCTGGTCAACAGGGTTGAACCAGACCAAAACCAGAGCCTGGCTCGGGTCGGTCAACCCGATCGACCAGACCCGCTCGTACTCGTCTCTCTCTCTCCCTCGACCCCGAGCTGTCTCTCTCTCCTTACGCGATCCCCTTCCGCCTCGCCGTCGCCGGCCGTCCCCGGCGTGCTCCGACCAGCTCCGCCGCCGTGCTGGGGCGGAATCGACGCGCCATCGGTTCTCCTCCTTCCCCTCCACGGCGATTTGTTTTTTTTTCCCAGCCCGGTGCGGCTACGCGTGACCCACATCCGAAGCTAGGGTTTCGGTAGCAGCGCGGCCCCGCCGTGCTCCCGGCCCCTGCTGCTCCGCCGTGGCGGGTGTGGAGCTCACCCCCATGCCACCATGGTGATGGTGTGGTACTCGCTTCTCCCCTGGCCCTCCTCCATTGACCACACGGGCACTGCCCCGTCGTCATGGCGTTACGGCCTGGGGCGCTGGTAAGCTCCTCTCCTCTCCTCTCTCTCCTCTCTCCTGGCCCAAGGCCATGCTCTGTGATGTGCAGCAAATTATGATTCTAGGGTTTTCTGTTGATTTAGGTGTTGTATTGTGTTGCTCTGGTGATGAGCTGCCCTGATGCTCCTGTGGTATTCTTTGGATGATGCTCTAGTGCCCCTGTCATATCTGCTGGGAATGATCTTGATAGTAACTAGGCTGTGGTGAAGAACTGGTGGTTCTGTCAATTGCTCACTTCAATTGTCTGCTA
The DNA here is from genome assembly GCA_947311845.1 of Poa pratensis. Lineage (NCBI taxonomy): Eukaryota > Viridiplantae > Streptophyta > Magnoliopsida > Poales > Poaceae > Poa > Poa pratensis. The sequence goes on from CAMZMU010000073.1 coordinate 11,090,429, forward strand.
ATGGAGGTGTAGATAGTGTGTGTTATCTGAACCCCTGGGTTCAGAGATGTGCCACTGCAAAAGATAGTTTGGTTTGCAATGATTTACATGATGGCTTAGTCCTTTTGGATATAACAGATTCTTAAAATTGGATAGTGCTATTTTAGTGCATGATTGTGCTTGTGGTGCATCTCCCTTCGTGGTTTATGTGCCCAGCAACATGGACTGGATGTGTACTTCACAAGATGTGGATTCAAGCATTATTAGCTTGTAAGCCTTTGCTATTTACTTGGATAATTTGCCCCTGCCCGTGATGCACATGCTGAGGCCATTTTATTAAGAACAGATGCTTTGCTTGCCCCTTTTTAATTAATTCCCAATGAAGAGCTGTGCATAACATTTCTATGCATAACTGAGGGAAATCACACCACAATCAAATGCTTGCATAATTTGCTTTAAGAGTTGAGATCAACCTTAGCAAGTTGTGGTGTGGCTGTGTTGTGGTTTGGTTGCTGGAGTGTTCTGGATCAACATCACTTGTAGATCTCCTCCTTGTTCTCCTAGCTGGCCTGCTCCTCCAGCTCCAGGTTGCTTCCCTCGAGCTCCTGGCCTTCCCTTCTTACTCCAGATTGCTCTTTTGCTTCTATCCCATCTTGCTATTGCTTTAGGCAATAATCCAGTGGTGAAAGATAGATGGATTTGTGGTTCTGTATGCTGTGGAGGTTGATGAGCTCGAGCTGAGCTAATAAGGGTGAGTGGGTTCTACTTTGCTAGCTGCAGTGAGCCTCTTGCTCTTATCCTTCTCGTGGAAGTGGAATGGCTGTGCAGGTGACAGCCAACCTGGTGTGGTGATTGTGCTGCCTGGTTAGTTGCTTCCCAGGTTCTGTTAACGTGGAGCTTCGGCTGGTTGATCTTATCCTCCCCTTGGTTGTTTATTTTCGACTGCCAAGTGGAATTTATAATACTGCCCAGCCTATGATGTTGCTCTGAGGCTAAAGATTGTAGTTTAAGAACAGATGCTATACTTAATCTCCTAATTACACTCAATGATGTAATTAGCAATGCACTTCATTGCTAAACTGAGAGTTAAACTAACCTCTAACCCCTCTTTATATTTTGTCTTGTTTCTTATTTGTTTTGCAGGAAAACAATTGTTGGAATTAAGATCAAAGGAAAAAGAAAGGATTACAAGATATTTAGTTTTAGGACTAGATGTATTTATCATTTTGTAATTTTGTGTATTGTAAACCATTTGTAAAGACCATGTATTATTGTAATTATTCAATAAAGTTATTTGTTTTTGTCATTCAATAATTTTATAAATTGTAATATGTGTTGTGAAGATTTAAAATAATCAAACAACTATAAATTCATTTACTTAATTATTATTTCTATAATTTTATTGTTCCAATTTGAATTACTTTACAAATTCAATTTATTTGAATATTCAAATTGGATTCAAAATTCCCACAACAAGTAAATTACCTAGAGTCATGTCGAAATTTATTGCATTCACCCAAGATGAACTAAACCCTAATTCTTAACGATGAATTAACTCCGATCACTCCAGGGTTTTGATTTGCGAAAAATTTGTTCGGGTTTTTCAAATACATGCATGTAGATCCACAAATTCATATTTCTGCCCTCCAATAACTCCTAAACGCTGGGGTATGACACCCATGAACCGCATGCATCGCACCTCGCTCGCCATGGTCGCATCCAGCAACCTCACCGCCGTTGATCCCCCGCCGCCGCCTTCTCCCGCCACCCGCGGCCGGTGACGCTCCCACCTTACCTCGCCGCCCCACCCTGCTCGAGACGCCACCTCCGTCGGTCTTCCACCACCCCGGGCCTCCTTCTAAATCCCCCTTCACGTACCCTAGAAACCCTAAGCCCGTCGCTGACGAGCTCCAGCTCCCTACCCCCCCCCCAGATAAGGTACTGCCTCATCTTTACGTCTGTGTCGCGGCAAGCCGTGTCGTCGCCGGCTATGGTGAAGTCGATTCCTTGCCTGGCAGGCGACGTCACGGCCACCCACGCCGTCCCCATCGGTGGCGACTATTTGGTCGTCTAAAATAGTCGATAGTTGTCTTCCTCTTCGTTTTTTTAGCTTTATTGTCTGTCTTCCTCTTCATGTGTTGCCACCGACAGAAACGGGCCAGACCCAGGAGCTAGCGAGAGAGAAAGCGGAGGGGTACGGCGAACCCTATACATCGCCTTACGGCGACGCTCCGCCCGCGCGTCGCCGTAAGGGTTGCGGAATCGCCGCGCTAATGGGCCGGCCCAAACACAGTTCAACAAAGAAAAGAGAAGCAGAAAATAGGTAGCCGCTGGGATTCGAACACTGGACGTCGTGTATAAGCAAAGAGCGAATAGCCAACGGCCCACAGCTGCGCTTACGATAATATATCATTATTGCTTCTTCTATTGTTTACTGTTTTGCATTTTTCGGGTTTACTTACTTTTTCTGTTTATGTTTTTTCCTTTTTATTCTTTCTTTCCTGTTTTCTTTTTATTTTCCTTTTACGTTTTCTTTTTCTATTTACGTTTTATTTCCTTTTTTATTTTTGAACTATTTTCTTTTTCTGTTTTCATTTTCTGTTTTCATTTTCGTTTACTTTTATGTTTCGTTTCTTTTCTGTTTTCATTTATTTTTTATTTTTATTTTTGTTCTTTTAATTTTATTTTCCTATTTCCTTTCTTTTCTTGTTTTCACTTTTTATTTTCTGTTTTTTGTTTTTCGTTTTATTTTCTTATTTTCTTTTGTTTTTCATCCCCATTTTTGAAATTTGAATTTGTTTTTTTAGATTTGAATTGTTTGAAATTTGTTTTATTTTTGTTAATCTTTTCGTTCTATTTTCATTTTTATTTTTGAAAGATTTTCATTTTCATTTTATTTTTCATTTTTTTCTTTTCTGTTTTTCTTTTCTGTTTATTTTTATTTTTGTTCTTTTAATTTTTCTTTTCATATTTCTTTTCTTTTCTCGTCTTTCACTTGTTTTTTCTGTTTTTCTTTTTTCGTTTTCTTTTTATTTTTTCGGTCACCCCCATTTTATGTTGACTTTTAAAATCGTTTAAAATAATTTTCGTTCAAAATAATTTTTGTTCACTTTTTAAAATCGTTTAAAATAATTTTCGTTCACTTTTAAAATCGTTCAAAATAATTTTTGTTCACTTTTAAAATCGTTCAAAATAATTTTCGTTCACTTTTAAAATTGTTCAAAAATAGTTTCTGTTCCATCGATTTTTCTGTTCATTTTTAAAATTGTTCAAAATAATTTTTGGTTCACTTTTAAAATCGTTAAAAAAATAGTTTTCGTCCCACCGTTTTTCTGTTCACTTTTTAAATCGTTCAAAATTGTTTCCTTTTACCACCATTTCTGTTCATTTTTAAAATTGTTTAAAAATAGTTTCCATTTACTAGCCTTTTTTATTCAATTTTAAATCGTTCCAAAATAATTTTCGTATAAAATAAATTTTGTTCACTTTTAAAATCATTCAAAATAATTTTCGTTCACTTCTAAAATCGTTCAAAAATAATTTTCGTTCATAAACATTTTTCTGTTCACTTTTTAAATCTTTTCAAAAATAATTTTTGTTCACCGAGCTTTTTTGTTCACTTTTTAAAATCGATCAATTTTTTTTTGTTGAATAGTCTTTTTTGTTTCCATTTCCAAAGATCATTCAAAAATAGATTTTGTTAATCGTTTTTTGTTCATTCTAAAAATCGTTCAAAAATAGTTTATGTTCTCACCCTATTTTCTTTGTTCAATTCTTAGAAGCGTTCTAAAATAGATTTAGTAAATCGGCTTTTTGTTCATTTTAAAATCGTTTAAAAAAAGTTTTCGTTCTTACCCCATTTTTCTGTTCATTATTTAGAAACATAGATTTCGTTCACTGACTTTTTTTTTTCACTTTTCAAAATATTTTTACTTTCAAGTGAATTATTTTTATTTTTTTTGTCTACGTGCGTGTATTCAACGTGGGAGGCTGGGAGCGAGCTAGCTAGCTCTAACGAGCTATTGATCCACAATTCCGATGGTCCAGCTAGCTAGTTCAACAATCGATCCATCCGCATGCGTTCAGCCAGTACGAAACAGCCAGTACGAGCACAAACCAGAGACAAACCAGAGATCTTCCTTTGTCGTTCCGGCGCTGCTGAAGAAAAATTAAACGAAACCTTCTCCGACGCGAGAACCAGCGATCGAACCCGCGACCTGCTGTCCAACGCGGAAGAAAAAGGAGAAGAATCCACACGCGCGAATTGGGCCGGCCCATTAGTAATCCCTTATGGCGACGATGCCTCGTGTCGTCGCCGCAAGGCGACACAAAGGACCTCTCGAGGGTACGCGTAAAGTCGATAACCCACGCAGCGGGCCTAGAATACGATTTGCGGGGCTGGCCATTGACCCAAGCAGGAAAAAGCCTCGGTCTGTTCCGCGCAGGCCACTACAAGTCAGACAACTGACAGTCACGCTCAAAGAGAGAAGTCCCATTTGACAACGGTTGCCAACCCTAGCGAAAAACGTTCCCCCGAAACTGGAAATGAGCAAATCGTAGCAGCGGGCGGCGGCTGCTGGTGCTTGGGAAGCCGTGGGGCGGTGGTGGGACGCTGGCGGCGAGCGCCGCCGACGACGAGCACGAGTGGGTGGACGCGTCGAAGAGGATGGCGGTGCACCTAATAATGCTGGTGCAGCAGCAGCAGCAAGCAGGTGGAGGGCGCAGATGCACGCCATGTGAGGCGAGGTGCGGGAGCCCACCACGAGGGCGGCACCTGAGCGAGATGCAGAAGCTGTCACTCTGTTTCTTCGGTTCTTGATGATGGTGATTGATGGCCATCGATACTCCGGGACCCAACGGTGAATATTGTTCTCCCAGCCCCACATGGAGCCCCTATGATGGCAAATCGGTTGTATCGTACCTACTCCGTCCGTGGATTGTGTGCGTGGCCGTAGATCGCAGCTCAAGCCAAGTACCGATGCTACCTGCAATGGTGGTTGCTGTCATAATCTTCCTCTGAACTTCTCAAGACTTGCTGCAAAAGCAATGGTGGTTGCTGTCAGTAATAGCTGCACGGAGGATTAGCAGCGAACTCTCTTCTAGTTTCTGAATGTCTGTTTACCCGATGTTCAGTTTTCAGGGAAGAGATCGGACACACAAAGATAGAGTGGGAAGGAGGACCAGATCACATGGAGATGCTAAATGAACATTAGTATACCAGTACGGCAGATCATAGGGAAATGCCAAAATAACATTATTTCTATGTGCCACTTTCACAAGGGCAAGTGTGTGGTAGTGTCACATGGGGATCAGATCATCTTCATCATTTTGTTTCTCCTTGGTCTCTGGATTAATACCATGAAGTCAAGTGTGACTTTTTTAAGGCTGCCGTAACATGCTTTGGGTTCCTCTAGAAGACACTGTCCATGGGGTAACAGGAAGAACGCAAGTGAAAGTAAAAATAAATAAATATTGGGAGCATAAACTGGCTGCACGGAGAAGAAAGAAACTATTCGCAAAAAAAAAGGAGAAGAAAGAAACTGAAAACCAAGGCTGCAGGTAACAAATATTCAAGGCGCCGATTAATCCTGACGACGGTTTTCTCTTGTCCTGGTCAATATATTTCAAGCTCTTTGATGACTCACAGATTTATTGCCAATAGAAACTGAACTGCAACTCGATTTACTTTTTCATAAAGCACAGTAGTTACTGGACTAATTTATTGGTCGGAAGGACTGTTTTTATTGCCACACCAAAAATCCAAATCTCAGCTCTCTATTTTGCTGCTTGTGTACCGTCTCTCTACTTTTCCTTTGTGCTTTTTTCACAGCCTTTCCCGGCGTGTACTGTACCCCACACTTAACGCCGCACAGGCTCCGGTGGCGACTACTGGTGGAGTGCTGACCAGCTGACCATAGCCCCAACCATAGGCAATGGAGGTGGTGGCGAGACCGTGAGATGGGATCTTGCTTGCGTCGCCACCAGTCACTGTCGTCTCCGACAGAGCCCACTGCGGTATGCTACTGTTCTTCCCTCTCCCCTTCGCTCCAAGATTGGATCTTACCTAGTAGAACTCTTGCTTCTCCTGGCCACGTCCCAGCTGCTCCTCCTGAATCTGTTCTCCGTTTCTTTGATTCCAAGATTCGACATTCTGGTGTGTGTTGGTTGCCCGCTGCCTCCTAGTGATGTTCTGTGGTTCATTGGCTAGTGGGATGGGGAAGAACGGTGGGAGGTGAATCCTGTGGGTTCTTGCTCTGGTTAAGCATTGCTTGGTTTGCTAGTATTGCGTGCGAAGGGGACACCTTTCCTACAGTCTGATGTAGCATTTGCTCTAAGTAATAGGTGTGTGAATGTTATGTTCTTTTGTACCCTTTCCTGATTTTAGCCTGTTCCATTCCATAGCATTGGTCCTATTTTCCCATATATTCGTAGCTATTTCATTTATACCCGCAGTTGCATTTTTTCAGCTTAGTTTTCTTTCCTCATTCTCTTTCTTGAACATTTCCTTTCCTTTTTTTTTGCGTAATGCAGGGGCGTTATTAACCTGTCCTCGTATGCTCTGAAACTGGTTCAGGATTCCAGCCATTCTGCTGCGTTTATCAGGAAATCTGTGGATGGGAGGTGAATATTTCTTAATACCAATCTTGACCCATCATTTCCCCCTTTCATTCATATATTTCATTCATGCAGTTTCGAAAAGAAGAAGACGTAAATCTTTTTTTTTAACTGCTGATCGATCTATCCTTGTGCACTGTAATGTAGGTAAACTGCTGACAAATTGGGAAATTCTATGTGCTCTTCGGGCTCCTAGCTCTTCGTTTGGCCCGGAAGCATGATGTACTTCACAGCTGCTTGAATGCATACTCTGAATCAGTGGAATCATCTTGCGCCGTCAAGCATGTTTTACCCCACGGCTGCTCGGTTCTGAGCGCTGAAGAAACTGGGACATATCGTGCCATCTGTGGTGATTTACTCTGCTCCTCTCTGCCAATGGCGACTTTAGTCCGTCATGATTCCAATTCCACACGGTACTCATGGTTGTGGGTTAGCCATATCAGCCCCAAAAACTCCAAGTGGCTTCAGGAGAATCTTACTGGTATATTACAGTTTTTGCACAACTTAATTATTGTTTATGTTTCCTTGTTAATTTAAATATTGAGATTTATATGTGTTAGTATCGAAACTAGTGTATATATGAGCAAGGATATATTTGTGGAGCCTTGCAGTAAACCTTATAACAACCCACTTAAATAAGGAGTGTGCATGCAATGCAACTATGCAAGCCATCATTTTGTGTATACAAACTTTTTGGCTGGTAGATAGTTCACATCTTGGTTTTGCTAGATATATGCCTTGTGCATGTGTTGGAACGTTCTCATCTCAATAATATGTAGGATCACACATTTATATTGTTGAACTCCTATTAAGTGTGACGCAAAACGGATTAAATGGAAATATGTCTCATTTTGAAACGCTATCAAGCGTTGTGATATTGTTTTCTCATAATCCCTCAGACTTTAGCAAAATAATCTATAGTATTTCCCCTTGACCACTTAGGACCTTCATCTCTGTTCGAGAACTGGTATAATCTACAAATTATACATTTTTTCTGTCTTTATTGAGATAGAAAGGTGATAGCAAAGACATGCTCATAGAGCTAACAAAATTTTGATGCTTCAACTTGAATTAATTTCTTAGTTCAACAAAGACACTGAGCTGAAATTAGATTTTTTTTTGTTTGTAACAGTACATTGTAAATCACACACTTAAGCATATTGCTTGTAACATAGGATTTTCCACATGCTTAATTTGCCAGTCTAATTTAGGAACAACAGAGTTTTTTCAGGTACTTATTACCAATGTATTTATTTTAAAATTTACTTAATATGTTGTTTGGTTAGATTTGTGGGGCTCAGTATGGACTATTATAGTAAGATATTTGCTATCCTCCTTTGCATTTTGTTGTACTAAACATAACATTTCAATACTTCATTTCTGAACTTAATTCACAACTGACCATTTTGTGTTACCTTGTTGACACATCATGTAGAAGGTTGCTGTTTTCAACATTGAAACTTAAAATTAACAAAAACAAACTCGTAATATTGAATGGCATGTGGCTAATTGAATTCCTTCTTGTGAAACAGACATGGATCTGATGGTCAAAGCAATGATCAAACTTATCAATGAAGATGCTGATTCTTTTGCAAGGAGAGCGGAGATGTACTATAAGAAACGCCCTGAGCTCATGAAACATGTAGAGGAGTTTTACAGGGCATATCGTGCCTTAGCCGAAAGGTATGATCAAGCTACTGGCGCACTCCGGCAGGCCCATCGGACAATTTCAGAAGAGTTTCCAAATCAGATGCCATCAATGTCTGACGAGTCACCTTCCTCAAGCCAAGAAGTAGAGCCACGTACACCAGAAATGCAGGCACCCTTACGTGCACCATTTGATCCTGATGATTTGCACAAGGATGCACTTGGTGTATCACCACAGCTATTTACCCTCAAGAGGAATGGTACACACACAGATGAAATAAGTTCTTTGTCAAGTCGCAAAGGTCTCAAACAATTCAATGATTTGTTTGCTAGTTCTGACAGTACCCATCGAGTCAGTTTTTCTGATGGGAAAGTACGAAAAGGTCTCACTTTTGAAAGCCCAGATGCTAAAGGGAAACAAGATGCAAGTGATGATATCATGAATTTGCAACATGAAATTTCCAAACTATTAGCAGAGAGCCAAAGCTTGAAGCAACAAATTTCATCTGAGTCTCAGCGGGCAGACAATGCTGAAAGTGAGAGCCAAAGCCTCAAGGACAATATCTCATGTTTGATTTCTGAGAAAGATGCAGCCCTTCTGCAGTACAGTGAATCCACCAAAAGATTTTCTGCTTTGGAGACTGAGCTCTCTAAGGCACACAACGAACTCAAGAAACTCTCTGACCATATGGCCATGGAAGTTGAGAATCTAAACAACGCTGAATCACGTAACAACACAATGCAATCTGAGCTTGAGACTCTGGGCCAGAAGATCATGGTGCAGGAGCAGGAACTTGCACAAAATAGAAAGAAGATGGAAACCTTCCACTTTAGTCTACAGGATGAAAGTGCCAAGCGCAAACAGGCTGAAGATGCTCTATGCACCATAGAGAAGGATTACACTCGATCTCAGGAAGAGGCGAGTAGGTTGGCTCTAGAAATGGAGGCAGCAAATTGTAGGTTGATTGAGTTCAAGCAGGTGAAACTTAACCTGGAAGACACAGTCAGCGAGCTGAAGAATGAAGTTGTGAAACTGTCTGAACAAAATCGTGTTTCTGAGCTCTTGATAGGAGAACTTCGTGGCGACCTAGATTGTCTGGTGGATACGAAGAGCAAATTTGAGAGTGAGATCCATGCCCTTAGAAGCAGTATCTCACAAATAAATACCGAAAAAGATGTGGCTGTACTTCAACATCAGCAGTGTATTGGGCAGGTGTCTGATCTGGAATCCAAGCTCTTGAAGGCACAATCAGAGCAGGAAAAGATTGAACTGAAGGTACAAATGCTGGTGCAAGAACTTGAACAGAAGAGAGAAGAAGCTGGTGCCATACATGCTCGGCTGCAAGATGAACACTCCAATCACATGCAAAAGGAAGTAGCTCTTCTTGCAATGGAAGACCTGCATTCCCAGTCCCAAGAAGAGGTTAAAAGGCTGGCACAAGATCTTGAACACTCAAACAAGAAACTGAGTGACCTAGAAAACAAGAACTTTAAATTGCATGACATGTCGCAAGATTTCGAGAGGGTGATTTTAGAACTAAATGTTAAGAACAATGCAGCATTTCTTGAACAGCAGAAGTACTTGGAGAGAGTATCATGCTTGGAAGCTCAACTTTTGGTCACACATTCAGAAATGGAGAAGATTGTAAATAAATCTCAGATGCTGGAACAAGAACTTGTACACACGAAAAAAGAAGTGGGTGACCTACAAAGTAGTTTGTATCAGGAACAACAGAAATGCATGCTTTCTGAAGAAACTCTTCTCATAGTGGAGCACCTACATTTGCAGTCCCAGGAAGAAGCAAAGACACTAGCTCAAGATCTTGAAAGCTTAAGCAAGAAACTTAATGAGGCTGAAAATGATAGGTTGGATCTGCAGAACATTTCACGAGAGCTCAAGAACACCATTTCAGAGATGAATTCTGAGAAAAAAGCAATGATACTCCAACAGCAGCAGTCTTTGGAGCGAGTTTCTTATTTAGATGCACATCTTTCTGATGTACAGTCAGATCTAGAGAAAAATAAGGAGAAAGTCCAGTTGCTGGAGCAAGAACTGAAACACAATAAAGAAGTGGTGAATGGCCTCCACAATAACTTGGAGGAGGAAGGCCATAAAAGGATGCATGTCGAAGCAGAACTTACCGTGGTGAAAAACCTGCATTCCAAGTCTGAGGAAGAAGTGGGCCAGCTTGTTATGGATCTTCAAAAGTTAAACGACGAGTTAAGTGAAGTGCAGGACAGCAATCTGATTGTGGAGGACTTATTGTGTGAACTTATGAACACCATCTCTGTTTTGAATACCGAGAAAGATGCAGCACTTGTTCAACTGCAACTTTCCTTGGAAAGAGTAACCGATCTGAAGTCAGAAGTCTCAGAGACACGTTTGGAGGTGGAGAAGACTGAGCACAAGTTGCAGATGCTGGAGCAAGAATTTGCCCAGAAGAATGAAATTGTGGATATTCTGCAGTCAAATTTGAAAGATGAGAGCAAGAAACGTCTAGAGGCTGAGACATTGCTCATCACAAATGAGAATCAATATTTCCAATCACAGGAAGAAGTAAATAGATTGGCCCTGCAGATTGAGGCATTGAACGGAAAGCTGAATGAAGTGGAGAACTTGTCTTTCGAGCTTAAGAACACCATCTTGCTTCTGAATTCTGAGAAAGACACAACTCTTCTTCAGTACAAGCAGTCGTTGGTAAAAGCATCTGATCTGGAATCTATGCTTTCAGGGGTGCAGATTGAACTAGACAATGCTGAACAAAAAGTGCAAATGCTTGATAAAGAACTCGAGCAGAAGAGAGAGGAGGTTGATAGCTTGGAGACTAGCCTGAAAGATGAAGCCCAAAAGCATACTGAGGCTGAAACAGCTCTTCTGACAATAACTAGTCTATATTCTGTTTCTCAGGAAGAAGTGAACAGGTTAGCCCTTGAGATTAACATGCTGAACAGAAAGTTGAATGAAGTGGAAAACATGTCTTCAGAGCTTAAGAACACCATCTTGCTGCTTAATTCTGAGAAGGACACATCTCTTCTTCAGCACAAGGAGTCCTTGGTGAGAGTATCTGATCTGGAATCTAAACTCTCTGAGGTGCAGGCTGAACTAGAGAATTCTGAACAGAAAGTGCAAATGCTTGATAAAGAACTCAAACAGAAGAGAGAAGAGGTGGATAACTTGCAGACTAACCTAAAAGATGAAGCACAGAAGCACATTAAAGGTGAAGCATCTCTTCTTGTGATGACAAATCTGCATTCTCAGTCTCAGGAAGAAGTCACTAGGATGGTTCTGAAGATCGAGAGGCTGAATGGCAAATTGAATGAGATGGAGAACAGTAAGGTGAACCTTGAGAACATGATATCCAAGCATGCAGAGGACAACCGTATTCTTGGTGAACAAAATCTTTCTTCTGAATTAACTATCAGAGGCCTTCACGATGAACTGGGTATATTAAAGGAACTGAAAGTGAATCTCGAGAACGAAGTGCAGATCCACATTGGTGAGAAAGAAATGCTTCAAATTCAATTGGCCCGTCAGGAAAAAGACACGGAAATTCTGGAGAAGCACTACTGTTCACTGGAACATGAGATGGAGGCAGTAAACAGAAGAGCAGCAACACTCCAGCAGTTACTTGAGGAAAAAGCATGTGACATGGAGAGGCTGTCAGAAGAGTATTTGATCTTGAAAAATCATTTTCAAATGCAATTGTTGAAACGGAAGCCCTGAAGGAGATGGTAAAAGAACTGGAAGCTTCTGAAAGCTCTCTGAAATATGATGTTTCTTTGCGTAGTTCTGAGAAGGATGCTCTGGAACTAGAACTACATATCCTTAATGAAAAATATGCTGATATTTTGGAGCATATGTCCATGATGGAGACTTCACTCTCCAATGGGAATTCCGAGATTGAAGAATTGAGAATGAAGTTAAAAGATTCAGAAGAATTATCTCAGTCTTATCTTGCCAATAACTCTGCTATTCTTGCTGAACAGGACAACATTCTCTCACAGGTATTACTTAATTATATACCACTTTAACTATCTGACCTCAAACCTTCATGATTTCCCTTGTTAGTACAAAAAAAAATCTTCTTGTTCATAGGCTGTTTGAACAGTCCCATACATATCTGACTCAAATCTCCTTTGCTGACAGCTGGAGAGCACTAAACTGGCTATGAAATCTCTAGAGGATGAGCATGCTGATCTGGGAGACAAGCACTCATCCTTGTTATCGGAGAAACATCTCTTATATAGTCAGCTTGGTAATCTACAAGATCAGGTGAAAATTAGAAGTGAAGAGCATGAAGCTTTGCTCAGGTTGCATCAAATACAGATAAATGACTTTGAAGCGACAGTTTCTTCTCTGCAAGAGAAAATCTGTCATATGGATCAGATGCTTGACCAAGAGCAGCAAGAATGTACATATGCTTCTGTCAGTGCATTGATCTTGAATAATAGTTTGGCCGATGTGAAAGACAAAAACGTTGCTCTCTTTGATGAATGCCAGAAGTTCATAAAGGCCACTCATTCTGCAGAGGTAGTAATAGCACGTCTCGAGGAGGAAGCAAAAAATGAAGAAGATGAGAAGAAAGCATTGTTGAGACACAATGAGAAACTACGGCACGGGATCTCACAGCAAATTAAGATCCTCAATGTTTGTAAGGACTTAGGACGCCCTGGTGTGGTTCATGATGAAACTATGCTGCAGACCTTGTCTCGTGAAACTTTAAACCACGTAAAGCAGACAGAGGAGAGCGAACATAGAAATGCCTTCATGGAGGCTGAGCTATCTGTTCTCGGGACAATCCTTGCACAAACAGTAATTGATTTCAGAGATTTGCACTTGCAGAAGTGTCAACTTGAGAAAGAAGTGGAGTCAGGAGCAGCCGAATTGCTTCTTTTGCGAAACAAAAATCACAAGCTTATTGAGTTAACTGAACAGCTGGGGCAAAGGTTGCAGCAAGGTAGTGAAATTGAGGAGACATTGAAGATTGAACTCGATAGTGGCATGACACAGTTGATGCAGAAGGATGATAAGCTACGCAAGGCAGATGAGAAAAATCAATTCTTGCAGGAGACAAACCAGGAATTGTGCAGAGTTCTCAGGGATCTTGAGGCTTCTGCTGAAGATGCAAAAGGGGTGAAAGGTGAACTTGAGAAGAAAATCGCCATGCTAACTGAACAAGGTGCTGTAAGGGATAATGATTTTCTTCTTCTTTGTGAAGCTAAAGTGTCGTTGCAAGGAGAGGTTGACATCCATAAGCAGAAGGAAGAGAATTTGATGTCTACACTTGAGATGGTGACAAAAGAGGCTGAGCAACATGAAAGGGAAATCGTTTCACTGGTGAGTGATATGATAACTTGTTCGGTCAATGTCATGATCTACGAGGAACAGTTACTTGAGCTAGTGATGGAATGCGAGGCTCTTGAGATAAGAATGATTACTGAAAAGGGTATGCTAATGAAAGAAATCTCCACAAGGGATGCTTATGTTGATGATCTGCACAGAAGGATTGCCAGCATGAGTGGAGAAAATGCAGAACTGAAGACGGAGATGAGCATGTGTCTGCCACTTGTAACATGTCTGTCTGCTCAGATAAGCATGCTGGAAGAAGGCACTCATTTACTTTCAGAACTTAACAAAGACAAATTGGTAAGCTGCTTCATCCGTTCTATGAAACCGTAGCATTTTCCGTTCTCATGGATATGCGATATACTTTTATTGCAATAAAAAGTTTCACCATAGTTACACTAAAACAGGAAACTAGTTTTTTCCTCCTTGACAAGTAGCACTCTGTCATCCAAACTGGATAACTCTTGTATACTCACATGCACAGCAAAAACATTATCATTTACATATCTTATATTTTTCTTCTTCAGGAATCTGTGCAAGATGAGAAACGTGGTTCAGAGTTCCTAGACAAACCATCAGGACTCTTGGAGTTGCAAAGCTTAATTGCAAGAGTTGAAGCACTCCGAGCTCCAATATTAGATGTCAAGGACCGCCAGGAAAAGGAATTAAATGAAGCTGCTGCTAAATTGGAATTGGCGAATCTAGAAATTCAAGATCTTAAAACAAGAAAAGGCTCATGCATTGGACACAAGGAACATTACATGGAGAATGATGGGCAGAACTATGACACCGATAACTCCAAAGGGAAGCAAGCACAGATCATGAAAGATATTGAACTTGATCAGGTATCTACTTGTCCACCATATGGCACTGGAGCCACCGTGTACCCTCTTGGTGGCGATGCAAAAGCAGAACTTGATGATGAGATGCTTCAGCTATGGGAGACTGCTGAGAAGGATTGCAAGAACCAAACAGCCAAATCTTCATCGTCTGAACATGATATACAAGCTGTGGAGGAGGTGAAGAGTCAGTACTCTTCCTTCCAACTAGCAAGAGGAGATGACAGACTCGAGATATCAACAGCGTCCCTGGAACCTCAGCAACTATGGACCAAAAATGTCCTTGAGAAGCTCGCTACTGATGCTCAGGGGCTATTAATTATCCAAGCAAGCATTGAGGAGGTGAAGCAGAAAATCGAAGGAACTTCGAATGGAAAATCCCCTTCGAGCTCTGAGTACAGCAGCATCAGAGCTCAGCTGCAGGAGATCGAGGGTTCTGTCTTGGAACAGATAGGTTTCAATAACAGTTTGACAAAGAAGGCTGAGAGTTACCCTGAGTTTGAGGCAAGTGCTGAGCTAGAAGGCTATTCCAGCAGAAGGAAAATCTCTGAGCAGGTGCAGAAAGGATCAGAGAAGGTTGCGAGGCTAGACCTAGAGCTTCAGAAGATACAGTATGTCTTGCTGAAACTCGAGGAAGAGCACGAGTACACAAGGGTCAAAGTCTCTGAGAAGCGTTCGCGCCTGCTCTTGAGGGATTATGTGTATGCAAGAAAGGATAAAAATGACGCCGGGCAGAAGAAGAAGAGCAGGGTGCCATTCTGTGGTTGTGTGCGTCCTAAAACAATGAACGAGTCTTAACCATTCTGTTGTCTAACAGCAGGAGGAAGAAGCTCTAGATGTCGCCCAATAAGCTCATGTTCTTACTGCTTTTGGGTGACAGAAAGTAATGTTATTAGGATCTCTTCTGTAATGAGTTCGAATGATAATGTGAACAAGGAGCTCATGCATATGGAGTTTTATCCTTGTTCAGAAATGAGGCAATGCCTGCTAGTTTAACGAGTTAATCTTACTGATACTGTTATGAATCAAAGCATTGTGCAATTCTGTTGCTCTTTTCCTGCTTCTATATGTCTGCGACGAAGATAAGCGATAATGCTTCTTTCAGGACAGAATCCTTGCTCTCTTCTTACTGCGTATAGATACATATCGATCATTCATACTTGGTTCTTATCAGTCTCTGTGCCTTGTATGTTTGTGTTTACCTGTCTATTCTTATTGGTTCTCTGCAGATGTATTTCTGATATATGGCCCCTGTATTTTGTTGAGCAGTTAATGTTTTGTCAACGACCTGACACCTGATGTGTGGTGGCTTTCCATTCTGTCATGCAACCATACAAGAAGCAAGATGAGAAGGTTAGTGGTCTCGTACTATCATCTGTTCAAATTATCAGATCTATTGCATCTGCACAAGCCTAGCCTTTGGCTTAAACACCAACAAAAACGTGATATTTATCATGTGAATTTCATTCACAATGTAGTACAATAGCTCGAGATGCTTATACTGATCTCGGCTTCGCCTGTTGGCAGCTCAGGTAGTCAGGTTGGACTCCACGCTTGTCCCGATCAGACTATGTGCTCGTGCGCTGCCGCCGCACCGTCCACGACTACGCCCGGCTTGTGCGAGTGCAGCACGAAGTCGCACTCCGACACCGCCTCGCCCACCGTCGGGAAGATCCACTCGTGGCCGATGAGCTCCAGCACCTTGGAGCTGTCCAGCTTCTTCATGATCTCTGTCCCCGGGTTCGCCAACACGATCTGAAAACGAAGAATCAGCCACGGTTCCTGACAAAGCATATTTTTTCTTCAAAAATACGACAGTTTTTGTTGCCGCTCTTACCTGAATCCCCCTCCTCTCCAGGTTCTTCTTGAGCTCATCCAGCATGCTCGTCCCACTGGTGTCGATGCTACCGACAGCTGCAGGCCGGGAGGAAAAACAGAACAGTTTCAGAATAGTGCTAGCTTGGGATGTTCAGACGTGCATTGTTTCAGACAACACAAGACAAAGCAAGTTGTTGCAAAAACTTACCACCCATGTCTAGGACGACGTACTGCACGCCGGTCTCGCCCTTGGCGCTGGTCAGTTCTTCCTCGTCGTCGATCCACCGGGAAATCCTCTCGCGCAGGTAGCTGGAGTTGGCGAAGTAGATGGGCGAGTCCACGCGCAGCACGAGCACTCCGGGCACCCTCCGCGCCGTCGTGTACTGGTCCATCCTCCGGTATATCGTCGTGTCCGGCACGTTGCCCAGCACCGTCGTCCTCGGCCGTGCCACGAAGAGCAGCACCCGCAGCACCGAGATCGCCACGGCCACTACCAGCCCCATCTCGACGCTGCCGAAGACGACGCCGAGGTACGCCCCGGCGCAGACGCAGAAGTCCACCTTGTCGACGTGCCATAGGTGAACGGCGGCCGGGAAGTCGATCAGCCCCAGCATCGCCGACATGATGATCGCCGAGAGCACCACCAGCGGGGTGTAGTGGAAGAGCGGCGTGAGGAAGAGGAGCGTGATCATCACCGCCAGCGACATGATGACGTTGGACATGGCCGTCTTGCAGCCGGCGTTGTAGTTGACGGCGGACCGGGAGAAGGGCCCCGTGGTGAGGTAGCAGGAGGTGAAGGACCCCAGGATGTTCATCGTCCCGATGGCGATCATCTCCTTGTTGCCGTCGATGTGGTAGTTCTTGAACATGGCGAAGCTCCGACCAACGGCGATCCCTTCCTGCATGTATGCAGTGCGTCCCCGCACGTTGTGAGTAGTTCATTCTCGCCGGTTGGTGTAACTTGGGTGCAGTAGTACTAGTGAGACGAAGGAATGTGTTGATCGAGCTTACGGCGAGGGCAATGACGCCGGTGATGATCCCGGTCTTCACGGCGAGCATCATGTACGGCGGGGTGAAGTCGAGGTCTGTGACGGAGAGTGGATTCAGGCCCTTCTTGAGGTAACCGATCTGCAATGTGTTCCCCGGGAAATGGAGACAGACATTCAGTCCAGTCAGTGATCTTTAATTACTCGTATCCTGAACTCCCGATGGCAATGTGGCAAAACTTGTCGGTTGCTCACCACTTGAATGCCATGGTTTTCAGCATGAGTGAAGTACACCAGAAGGCTTCCGAGGATGACTGACGTCAATGGCGCCGCGGCGGATATCCAGAATAACCTGGGCTGCCTCTTGCTCTGTCAAAAGGAGAAGCGAGTTAAGACCAAGTACTACTACTAAACCAGTATCCAGACATACTTGCAGGGTCTTTGATCAGAATTGAAAACGGGACTGCATAAAATATGGATTATATTTATCCTAAAACAGGTTTATAACTGCTGATTGCGTCAGTAAATAAGAAAAAAAAAGTCCTGGAATAATTAGCCAATAAACATAGTACTTCAGGTCTTAAAGAACAATTTCTGATTGGGCAAGTTGAACAGTGGCTAGCCTACTACTATTATATGTTAAAAAGTATTGTACAAGGTAGGACAGCTTCCTCACGTATCTAATTTGGATTAGTTTAACACCATAATACAAGATCGAGGTTAGTGGAGCATGGCCTTTGCAATTATTCTCCAACTTTTTTCCCCTGCCCATGATATTCGGTCCGTTTCACCATCAGTATGAAACTGATGCAGAAACAAGGCAGCCAAGTACGTGCTCCGGTGACAGAAAGTGACACGATGCAATCAATCAACACCTGCCCTGTCTGGCTCAAATCGAGCTCTAAGATTATATATGCTCCTCCATCTTGAAGAGACAAAAAGGTTTTTCCTTTTCAGACCCACAAGGAGAGCTCGGAGATGTAGTAGCAATAACCAAATTGGATTTGTGGAATTAAAGGTCGCAGTCTCGGAATATTCAGAGACGACGAGGAGGAAGATGACAGGCAGATTAGATCATGAGAGCAGATGTGCATGTCTAGTGCAAGCTATCCAAAAGCGCCCAATGGATGGATTCCTTTGTCCCTCCTCGCCAATGGGCTCACGAGCCGGCGTCCTTAGTTCAATGGTGCCAACTCTTCCAAAGCTTCACATGACAATTTGTCTTTCTTGCGTCTCCAACAGGCTTGTGACTGATGAGTGGTGACACATGCTATACAAATACAGTCTTAGACATGGACCATTCTTGCTCTATGCCAACTTCAATCATCACAAATTTTGTTTTCTTTTCTACCACAAATGATAGTAGTAGACATCTTTTGGGATTACCAGACGTAACCAAGATGGAGTTAACCTCTCGTACATACCCATTTATCCATTATCTCCATCGAAACATCGTGTCACGGATCGAGGCGTACAGCTTTCCATTGTGGTGTCACGATCTTAGGACAGATCAGTGGGGCGTTACGTCATGGTCAATTATAAACATACTACAGTAATGGAGTTAGAGAAGCAAGAAAAGGCCCAATGATTGGTGAACGATGGATGGATCTCAATGGATCGATTCCATCTCACACTCTTGTGGCCCTGGTTTATGTAACCCCTTTTGGTATGATTGTAACCGTCATTTACCAGAGATTCTTGCGCCACTTACTAGAAACTTGTTCTATTTTTTATACTACTTCATGCTAGAAATTCTATTAAATATGCGTATATGCTACTAACACTCAGGAGGCGAAGAATGATTTTTGTCATACAGAAACGCACAACTTATTATTTATAAAAAGTAAGGTGATCTGGAATAGTATAGGAGGAGGGGACTTACGAAGTAGCGGGTGATGAGGAGGAAGAAGAGGAAGCCGCTGCCGAGCACCACGCTCTCCCATCGCCACTGGAGATGATCAATCCATCGAACACGTTAGGAACACGGAAATTGTTAGGCGAGACGTACATGTATGAGATATAAATACACTAACTGATAAGCCCTTTTCACGACTTTTGTGATAATTGACTAGCGCATCAATTCAATAACACGCAATTGGTAGGAACGAAATCAAGTCGCTGTTAACTCAGAGGCTAGTACGCAGTAGTCATGCATGCATGCCATTCGTAGGACTATAGCATGTAGGTGTAGGTGCATGTCCGGCCAAAGAGGCAAGTGGAGACCGACCGGCGTCGTGTCGTGTCCTATCCTGTCCTTGCCGGCGGACATGCACGTACCCTTGCCGGCCGCCGTCTAGCTCTAGCTGCAGGAAAGAGGCTTGTGCCCTCGAGATTCAGGAAAGCGTCACACGCGTGTGATCGGCCCATCATATATATCACGATCCTTCCGTTGTTGCCGACTTTCTTTCTACAGATGGGTACTGCAAAAATTCTGACTACTTTTTGTGTTTTCATGCCAACATGCAGGAAGATATGATAAAAAGTTTCATGCTATATATGTGGGCCCTACTGCTACATGTGCACTGTACACACTGTAAATAAATACCCCCTCGGATACATATTGCGCGTCCGTAGATCATCAATTTGACCAATTTAATATAAGTTATACTCCCTCCGTATCAAAATATAAGTCGCACTAGTCACTTACCACACATATGTATGTAGACATGTTTTAGTGCAAGATTCATGTAAGTGACTAGTGAATCTTGCACTAAAACATGTCTACATACATGTGTGTGGTAAGTGACTAGTGTGACTTATATTTTGACACGGAGGGAGTATAACACAAAAAACGTGTCATCAGAAAATATTACATCTAAAATTTTAAATGATAGCATATTTTTTGTAATGTATATTACGTTGGTCAAATTGACAACCTAGCAATACGCACAAGAACTACACACCGCACGTGAAGGATTATGTGTTTAGTTAGGCAACATGCAGATGGAGAATGGACCTGGTGCGTCTGGAGAAGACGGAGCGCATGACGGAGACGAGGTCGGTGGAGGTGGTGAAGTGGTCGAGGCCGAGCATGCCCTTGAGCTGCTGCAGGCACACCACCGTCGCCGCGCCGCCCATGAACCCCACGATCGCGGCGTGAGACAAGAAGTCTACGATGAATCCAAGCCTGCACAAACACACACATGCATCCCATAAGAATACGTAAGTAGTAGCAGTTGCACCTAAACCTTTCAACTCAAAATAAGCACGCTTCCTCAAGGCTCGACGTAGCCTTTTGCACATCAGAATTTAGGCGTAGCAGAGTACCTACAGTTAATTTCTGCTAGCTAGTTTAGGAGCGAACTTTTGACGAGTTTATAAAGCTAACGCGGTGCTTGTCTCTTCTCACCAACTACAACGTAGTCTTGGTGGCTTAACCCACACGAGATTCCTAATTGTGATGACTGAGTGAGGGAGAGAAGCTCATCATGCGTCCATGGTACGCACGGACGTACCTGAGGAGGCCAAGCGAAGCCTGGAAGACGCCGGCGAAGAAGGTCGCGGTGAAGGCGAGAGAAAGGTAGAGCACCGGGTTCTCCGCCACCGACACCTCGGCGCCGAGCATGGAGCCGATGAGCAGCGAGGCGACCGCCACCGTGCCCACCGCCAGGTCCCTGGAGCTCCCCATCATGGCGTACACCAGCGGCGGCACGAAGCTGGAGTCTGCGCAGTTAGATACAGTGAGCCCATGCATACAGAAGAAGTGCAGAGGCGTTCGTCGGGCATTATTTGTGATGGTGCTCGATCACGTACAGAGTCCGAGGATGGCGGGAGGTTGGCGAGCTTGGCGTAGCTGATGCCCTGCGGGATGGCGAGGCTGGCAATGGTGATGCCGGAGATGAGGTCGGACTTGAAGGTGCCGAGCGTGTAGGCCGGCGCCCACTCGAGGAGCGGGAAGAAGTACCAGAGCGCCGCCGCGGCGCGCCGCCCCGCCCCGCGCTCCCGCACCACGGCGCGGAACGGGTCGTCCGGAAGAAGGTCTCCTTGAGGTTGGCCCGGAACGTGTCCAGGAACGGGCACGGCTCCGGCACCGGCACCCTCGGCGGGTGGGCGTGGGCTCCGCCGCTCTTCCCGGCCGCCGCCTCCGCCGCGCTGCCGACCATGGTAGCTGAGATTACTGTGTGCTGCACTGATGGTCTGCTGCTATAGCTGGCTGCGTTTGGAGCTTGTATATATTACAGCCCCGTGGTACGCTGGTGCGTATATATACAGCCTTCAGGGGTCGGGTTAGGGCGCGAGTGTGGTTCGGGTGGTGGGCTCGGTCGCCTAGCGTTTCGGGTAATCTGCAGGTGCGATTCGAGTCCTCCCACCTGGCAGGTACGCACTGGCGCTCTTCCTGACACGTGAGCGTTCTTTCTGACGTGGATCAATCGTACGTGCGGAAGTGGGAGTGAGGGATCGCCACTTCTCGATCGTATTCTTTCGTGCGGGTAGGCGCGGCGGTCGTACGTACTCCCTCCGTTCCAAATTAATTGACCTGGTTTTGTCTAAATATAGATGTATCCATACTTGTTTGATGTCTAGATACATCCATGTGTAACAAAATGTGTGTCAATTAAATCCGAACGGAGGGAGTACGTCTCGTCTCCTCGAGGTTGGGCTCCTGGAGCATCTCGTTTGTGTCACCGTACGTGTGCACATGTGGATGGCGTGCCACTGTGCTTCTGTTTTGCCAAACATAACAGGTACCACTGGGATAAGATCGATACGGAATGCTAATTGTGTTGTGCGATGACTTCAACGCCATGCACGCTTCGGAAACGGAAATGCAACATACGTCACATGGACCTAGCGAGCGATCCATCCTGCACGTGTTCCTTCCTAAACGAACCTAGAGCTTGGAAAGGAGAACTAGGTTTGGCTTCATGCTTTCTTCTCGAGACATGGCCAACCTCGAAGTTGAGGTTGCCTGCCCTTCTTGTGTTTTTGTGTTCCCTCCTTCCACGCTACTCCTAATGCTTACGTCAAGATCGAGTGGATTACCTCGGGCGGCGATGGTGTTGTTCTTCAGTGAGCTTGACCTGGTAAGGTTGTCGGTTTTGTTGTTTCTCTATAGTGGTTGCGATGACATCTCCTCTGTTCGAGTTTGGGATGAGCGAATCTGCCGGTCGATGGTTAAGCACCCTTCGATCAACGATCAGGGGACAAGGATCCTCTTCGATGCTGGAGACGAAGGAAACACAATGTGGCCAGTTCACTCTAGAGCAGATGAAGGCGTGATCTTTTTTTGATGGTTTGCATCCCTTCACTTTCAAGTTCCAATCCTTCCGCCTTGCATGTGTTTTCTTTTCTCTTGGATAAGGACGTTGACGATCAAGTTGCGCATCTTGCATAGTTTTTTTTTTCATGTTTAACTAGAAGTATCTCAACATCTTATACTTTGAGCCATTTGGGATTTATTAATTTACATCTCAATCGCCTTCTTTCTAAGAGGAGTATACTAATTATTTGGACGATGTGTCTAGTTTACCTATGTGGTTTCCGCGGAATGTGGTGATGAAGCTTAGCTACAGCCTGGTTACGTTTGCTCCATCTGGGAGTTGCCTTGTTAACCTAGTAGAGACAACACAAACCCGTGTATCGACTCTGCGCATGGGCCCAAACTAATAATGGAAGGCATTGCGCCGGACTTGGTTGATCTAGCCGTTCAATTACGCAATGCTCAGCTGTGAAAGAGTACTTTCTCCGATACAAAAGAAGTGTCGCTATTTTGAACTAGGTTTAGTTTAAAACGACAACAATTATTATAAGTAGGAGATAGTAGTCGCATTCAATTTAGAACGTAAAAAATGTACGTTAAGATATTTTTCAAGGAAATACACGCTCCAATATTATTGAAGGGTATACGAGTAAATCAAACCTAGCATTTTTTGTACGCCACATGATGAGTGCGATATGCAAAAGTGACAGAGATGAGAGATCACATCAACAGCCCGCGGATATACTTATGCTGTTTTCGTTAATTAGACTAGATGCTTACGTCGTATTATCCCTAGATCGAGAAAGAGTTATCGATCAGTGGTCGAAATCACACTAAGCTTATCTGCAAACCAATGGTCGACTCAGTGTCCATTCTCTACCAATATACATAGGGCAAGATCGATGCGATCTGCACATTTGTTCACATATCTGAACCGTACGTTTATGTTCGTTTTTCTTTCTCCGCTTTATGAGATAATGTTTCTTTAGCCACTACATATCACATACTACATGTCATTTTAGAGTGCGCAGAATATATGCTTATGGAAAATATGCTTAAAGTTTCTCCAGACACAGTGATTTGAGATACTTCATAGATATCAGATGATTTTTAGCTCAACCAAGCTAGCTTATATTGTAAGCGACTACCTGAGTGCGATACGCACGCGAGTGTCATCAGTGCAGATCGATCGCATCACAGTGTACGACGGCAGCGAGACAATTAGACGCTTATCAGCTTATCACCCGGGTCAAAGCTGCACTAACGCGTTGACCTCTCACCTCCTGGGCGCGCTTAAAGGAAAGCACCTAGTTTTGTCAGACCATAATCACACTCCCGCACGCATGCTATATGTTTCCGTGGTGGTAGGGTAGGACGATGTCAAGCACCAGCATCACAGCTACCTTAAAATTAAGCTTTTCCTGTCAGATATTTGCTTCATACGAGATCACCTAAAAAAGCTAGTCAAATCTGAAATGCGCAAGAGTTCGTAGCGATGTTTGCTACACTATTTAACCATGCAGGTTTAGTTGCCAAATCTACCGGTTTGGAGAGTCTTGTACGTGTTGCTGTCACTAAAATGCTTAGAGCGACAGACCTGGAAGAAATCATGCATGGGGTAATTTAGGTAGGCTGAGAGATAGACTTGTACTCCTGACTAATCAGTAATCACCCTACTGATCATAGGAGATGTCAAAAAGTGCATGTGCTCAAGACTTCAGAAGAGTGACCATTTTAACTAGACAGAAAGGTAATTTTCCTTTGGATGCATCAGGACCTGTGAGGTTCTTTTCAAACACCTTTGGCAGAGCTTAGCGACGGTGCTTAGACAGAGACGTGTCTCGGCGTGGTGCTTTAGAAAGAAGAGGCGTCCGATAATCAGTGACCAGGTCAAACAGTGCCTAATCACACAAACAGTCTAGACATGTTGAATTTTGTTTTCTCTCTACAAAA
Source organism: Poa pratensis (assembly GCA_947311845.1). Classification (NCBI taxonomy): domain Eukaryota; kingdom Viridiplantae; phylum Streptophyta; class Magnoliopsida; order Poales; family Poaceae; genus Poa; species Poa pratensis. The sequence continues at coordinate 11,114,813 of CAMZMU010000073.1, forward strand.
GTCGGCGGATGGATTCGGTTCCCCTGCCATTTTTCCAACGTTTCTACTTTCAGATAGGAGTATATGCTTCTTCCTTCCAATGAGCGATAGATACTATCAGCAAGTGCGCAAAGAAGAGGATTCCTGAGCTGTTCATATAGCGACAGTCTGAAAGGTCCCCCCTGAATGATCCATGCTTCTTAACACCGAACACGGCGCCGATTCAAGAGACGCTTCCAGAACCCGGATCAGGTTTAGTGCTAACAGGATCCGTCTGACTGGACGTTAACAATGGTAGGCACAGCCGCACAGAAAGGCAGTGTTGGCACTCATCCAGGTTTGCCAGAAGCAACGGGGCACTGCACCGGTTGAGAGCTTCCTCTGGTCATGACTTTAGAACAGCACAGCAAGCTGCAGTGTAGAACTCAAAGTTGCCGTTCAGAAAATTCAGAGTTATCCTTGATTGGCTGAGATCGGCGTGCACGCACCCATCTCTCCGTCCTGATGAAGAGATCGGTGCATGGATGGCGCGCAAAGCGGCATCGGCATCGGCATGGCGTGGTATTTTACAACCATATCTCCGGCCAACAACTTGCCTCCGCGCGCGTTGAGTCTTTAACAAGTGCAGGTTCACGTCGCCGGCCGGCGGCCACGAGGTGCTGCTGCTTTGCCCGATCGATCGCTGTGTCCCTCGTCAAGTCGCCGGGATGGATCGATGGCGATGCGAGCGGGCAACGCATTTGCGGGATGGATTCCCGATCTGCTTGGCTTTCTGGATCATCCGGCCGTATTTCTTTCCTCGACGGGTGCCCCGTCTCGTCGATCTCTCGCCTTTTGCCCGGCCGATATGTTCTTCGTCTTGTGCCTGTCAGTTCGACTGACATTTCGATCGTGGCTGACTTTGACACGGCGCGTAGACTAGATTCGTTCCATTGGTCGCCGTGTTCGGACGAGCAGTAGTGTCACTTTGTTATGGGAATCGTTGGAAATGTTGCGAGTGACAGGAGATATGCAGAGGGGCGTGCATTTCGTGAGGTCTTTCTGAACCGAAAAGATGGATCGCCTTGATAAGTTAAGAGAATGTACCTTTTTGCGTGTGCATTCCCTGTAGTCATGCTACGAGGGAGACACTGTTTTTTTTGGGTCATTTGATCAAACTAGCATTGCACCATGAAAGGACTTTTTGAACATCTTGCATGCCTCACCAGTCACCGCTAGTGCAACACACACTTTTGAACACTTGCAGTGTTTTTACATCGGAAACATACGGTACAGATTTTGGTCTCTCAAGTCTAATGCCACAATTCCTTTTGGTCCCTCAACTCTTAACACCGTTGTCGTTTCAAAAAAAAAACTCTTAACACCGTTATTCTCTTTGGCTACTTGACTATTTTTTAAGAAAAGGGAATTTTATTAATCCCAGCCTCTGCATCGAGTGATGCACACAGCCGATTATTACAGAGTTTGGCTACTTGACTATAAAGTCTGATTTTGGTCTCTCAGCTCCAATACAATAATTCTTCTTGGTCTTTCAACTGGTTCCTTGGATTCACATGGATTCATAGAATTTTTTGATTTAGTTCCTATTTTTTCTGTATTGGTCGTTTCATTCACGGAAATTGAAATCCTTATGATTTTTTTTCTAAGGATTCACTGGTATCTTTTTTGGACGAATATTTCTATCCACTTAAACCTCCTGATAAAACTCATTTGTTTTTCATGTGGTGTTAAAAGAGTCTGTGATACAAATCCGTATAGTTTTCTAATCCTGTAGGGTATACGATAGTAATGAACCCTTGTTAATGTGCCCTTAGAAGTTAGAATAACGACACAATTCATCATAGGCTCTTAACATCAGAGAATCTTAAGCGATCACACATAGCTACACGTCGCTTGCACACAGCCTCAAATGGGACGGCCTTAGGGATATCAAATTCTTCTTCTGCTTCCGTCATGTCCACCTCCACGACGTCTACCAGGTGTATTAGTTCCCCAAGAACAAGCAAAGAGTAGTATGAACTTGGCTTTAGGCATGAACTAAAAGGGCTACTTTTCCTATTCTAAACCTTGTAAAAACATGTTAACAAGTTTTTAAAAGCTGGGGGGCCACTGCCCCCCCCCCCCCCCCCCCCCCCCGACTTGTACATAGTTGTGTCGTTGTTCCTGCCGAGGAAATGGTGGATCAGGATGATGAAAGCCGCTGAAAGGATGATAATGTAAGAATTAACCATGACAATATTTTGAGAATGCGTTTCAATCGCAAGGTAGAAAAGGATGTATGCAGTCGACCCGTCTCCTTAGAAGGCTAGGTCGCGTGCATATGATTCATTCTGCACGACGGCGATTCTAGCATGTACGCCATGGGATCTGAAATTAATTAACTCTTGAATGTCTAATTTATGGTGGACGGAGGTATGTGACTCCAATCCAGTGTTTTTCCTATTTTCGCATTTTGAGAACTATGCGAATCAAAGAGATCCTTAGCTTTGGTCCTTGCTCCATTAAAAGTGATTTTGATTATGACGCAATGGTGGTTGATTGGATGTGCTTGTAGTGTTTGTCAAAATAATTGGGAAAGACCACACAAACTATGGGAGGTTAAAAAAGAGTGCATTCCACTTTTTACCCACTAGTTATGCATTTGTGATATTAATTACCTCATCTAGTGAAAAAAAAATCTAGATTACGCATTTTAGAAACTTTGGATCCTCGATGCATGTTAGTTCAGTAAGGTGTGAGGAGATGATTGAAATTCAAAAATATCAGACAAACGACATAGAATTGAACAAATGGTGAAGAGAAGGTTGGACATGATCGTCGATGACGCCCGTGTTAACATATTTTGTCGCACCACATAGACCTAACATACTGGTCTATTCTAATGAAACTTAAAGAATGTCAAAATGGGATAACATTATGTTCATAATTTTATAGATGAGGTATTTATAATTTTGTTTCACTAAATGGGGTAATTAATGTCACAAATGCACAACTTAGGGTAAAAGGTGGAATTCAGTCCTTACCAGAATATGAATCAAAAGGGGAAGATTAAACATATTAATCAAGTTTTTGGAGATTTGAAAATTTAAAAAAAATACAGAATAACATTTTTAGAACACCATGGATTTCAATATAATTCTAGAAAGTCCATACTTTCAATCTAGTTTGTGATTTTCTGAATTTATTGTCATTGTTTTATTTTTATCATCAGTTTTCCTACGTTTTCCTTTTCTTGTCAAAGTCATTATTTTTATAGATTTTTTCTAATGTCTAATTAATAAAAAATCCAAAAAAAATAAAAATATGCACTTTGTTCAAACTAGTTGGGTTAAAAAAATCTAGCGCATTACCTGCTAGGGGGGGGGGGGGGGGGGTAGGACATGGGCATAAGGGACTTTACGAAAAAATCAATAACCATGTATTAGTACAAGATTTGTCAGCTACTAGGGCCCAGATTCTTCTGGCGGAACCCTAGGCTGAGGAGTTACTCGGCAGGGGATTTTCTCATCCTTATTATTCTCCCTTTTATCCCAGTTTATTTAAATTTTGTGCTAACATGGCTTGCCACATCATTGCTAAAACCACTTTGAACTATAAAATGATATAATCTAGATGGTTTAGTTATTTAAGGGACTAAGAGTCTCTAATGTTAGGATTTGGGGGTCAAATTTAGACTTCAGTAATAGTTGGCGACAAAAAGTACACTTTTCTCCTTTAATAATATATCGTATCTCCGTGACCATTCATCTTTACAAGTTACAACCTTCCCCAGGCATATTCTTGTGACAGAGTTAATACTTTTCAAGTGGACAAATCGCACGAAAGATACGTGTCAAAGTTAATCATACGGGGACTTTAAGGTGCACCTTTTTGTAGATGAGGTGAGACATCAACGAATTGGAGGGAGCAATTCCTCACCCACTACCTAAAATTGTACATAGGTTGGATTGACTTAACAGATTAAAGTCTTGAGCTATTTGGGCTAGTGACACATGAAACATCAAGGTTGAGGAATCTTCCATTAGATGGAAGACTGAAAAGGTTTGACAAGGCAGTTTTGAGAGTACCGAGTATTAGCCTTCCCCGGTTGTAGTTGGATCAACTAAGCTTTGCCTCCTTAGGTCAAAAGTGAGGGAAAAGAAACTAGATAGGTCAGAACCTTCACTACAAGAAAACGAAAGCACATTCAGCTACAAGCTATGATGTTGTTTCTTACTATATTATTTTCAGTAAAAATATGCATAACACGAACACTCTTCTTGCGTTGTCTTACTGGCAGTATATTTGTGCTAAAGTGAAGTATGCAGACTGCAATGGAAATTGCTGCATATGTGACATTGTGACCAAGCATTGTAAACATGGCGGTGCTGTTATGAATTGCATACCTTCTTGAGATCATGGCAGGCATCTGGAATTCTGGACACCACGAGAGAATCTTGTAAGCAAGCTACTGTAGTTAACTTGTTTAGTGACATTATTGATGTATTTAAGATATAACGTGCATGCAGAAGTCGTAAAGAACGTCAACTCAGATTACGTCACTAAACAAGCATATACACCCATCATCACTGAAAGTCTGAAACTCCACCTGTAAACATACCCGCTAATTATTGTAGCTGCATTATTGCTGTTGCCTGGGGTCAGGCCAATGTAGACGGTTCCTAGCAAGCTGAAGCAGGGTGGCATCATCCACTGATGAAGGTGTGGTCGATATACAGGCTCACAAGTTCATTGGGAGGTCAGCTCTATAGATCAACATTATGGAAGAGGATCGCTCGGACACGCATTAGCAATTTAGCATGCTGCCTGCATCTCCTCAGCTGCGCCTGTCGGGTGCATAATTGAGCTCGAAAAAGAGGAGAATTTCGTTAGTGGCGAGTCCTGTGCCTGATGAGCCTTTGGAGGGAGGCACATCCAGGGATCGATTTGGTTCTGCTTTTCTGTACCAACAGAATCGGATCACTGTGCTGCACGATGATCGATCCATCCTATCGTACGTCATCCATCTATCTGTTTATGCCGCGAACCGAAGCGCTGAAGATGAAATAGGATTGCGCGCGCGCGACGCGTGTCCAGCGAACTACTGACGGGTCAATTCAGTTTATCGAAACTGAGTGGAGCTTCTGTTCACTGGCATACTCCAACTGATAGAATGGCACTGTACACTGTGTCTGAAGAACGTCATCTTTGCCGGCTTCCCAAACAAAATTTTGCGACAATTAGCAGATAAACAATTGCCCACTGTGCTCCCAGTCTCACTCTGAACTCCGGCGTTCTAGAAGCAAAAGTAGCGAGCGACAGATAGATTCTCCCTCCTGCGTGCGTGCAAGAGGCTACCGGCACTCGAGTTGCTGTCCCAAAAAGGCCTGAGCCCTCCTCCAGTCCTCATCTCCAAGACGAGACGAGTTCCATCCACGCACTCCCGGCTATGCAGAATGGGTTCGGCAGGCTCTCGTCACACCGCCGCCGCAGTCTCCGCCACACGTGCACCGCGAAGCCAAAAGGCGCCATGGAAAAAGCACGCCCCAGCCAGCCCAGGCCACACAGCGGGAACGGAGGAACGGTGACACATTCTTGGGCCGGGAAACTCCAAGCACGCAGGAGATCAAAACATCGTAGTACATCAGATGAACTGTTTGTGTGTGTGTCTGGTACGCAGTGGACTACGCAGGGGGGAACCCTCTCGTTTGATGTAAGTGGGCGTCAGTTTAACGCTGGCCACATTACGAACAAACCGAAAGAGGGCTCCTTGGAAACCTCTCGTTTAGCACAAATGGCGGGCCCGTCGGTGATAGATGGTTACTTTCTCCCTCCCACTAGGACGAATTATTGGAGAAAAGGCGAGGCAGGGTTTCGTGGTCTCTCTTTGTTTCCCTGCGAAACTAAAGCATCGGGAGAGAGCTGGAGCAGTGCTGCTAGCTCAAGTGAGCGGCGCTCTCCTTGCACTGTGGTCGTCAGTGGCGGTAGGGGCAGTCCACTCTCCACTGGGTAGGGGGAGAAAAGATGGAGGTGGTGCGGTTGACTGGAACCATAAAGATTTTTTATTTTTTTGTGGGCAGCCACTGCATGACTTGTCGAATGAAGCCCAGGATGAACTGCAGGAACGAACGGAAAATCTGGTTACGGCATATTCAGTCAGAGGGGAACCTGGAGAAAGAGCGGGTGATCGTCCCGAAAATGAGGAACGGAAACAGCACGACAGAGAAACGCACGCAACAGCCCATGCTGAATTGTCGTCCGGGCCGTAATTGGGAGCGATAAGCACCAGCACAGGTGGGTCCCTGCCTACCCCCAGGCTTTCTTATCTGCTGGGCCTCCCCCCAGCCCGTCGAATCTGCCCACCGATTTGGAAGAAAAAAAGATCCTCGTGGGTCACGTAACGGGCAATCCAGCCTTGCGCCGTAGTAATATCCATTCCGCGGATGCGTCATATTCTGAAGTTGTTAAGTTCAGAACAGTGAAAAAAATAGTGTAATACTTCCACGAACGTGCTCCCTTTTGTTTTGCTCTCTGATCCTTGTTTCCCGGCCAGGAAGGACTTGGATCAACCTGAAACATTCAATGCTGCTGTACCAACTTGAACTGTTCAAGGAGCTGGCGGCTGGCCCATCTTAACCACCGTGGTGGCGATGCCTGCATCAATCATGTTCATGTGGCAGTAGCAACTTCGATTGTTCAATCGTACAACGCTCGGTAGGGTACATTGTTGAGAACCTTTTTAATCAAATGGGCATGCCCCAACTTCATTAAAGAACAAGGTTTTAACGGCATTGTAGAATGTAAATGCTCAAAGACAGAACATAAAACAAAGTGACCATAAAAACCTCTTTTAAAAAACAAAGTACTAAATTTACGAAAGAACTAAAGAAACGACAACGTCACGGAATGCAGCAATATGGAGGCCGAGCTATGTGGCTCTCGTATTTTATTCTTTTTGAAATCTACACTTTTGTTTGTCCAAAAAATCGAAACAAATTTTTTGTATGAATATAATGTTGAGATGTATAGTTATGTAAAATATCAGTGAAGAATTCATAGTATTTTGGTGTGGGAAAAAAAAGACAAATCCGCAGTTCTGTATAGTGAACATCGATATTAAAAAATTTGAAAACTTTGACAGATTTGTCTTTTTTGCTCAGGCCGAAATATTTCAAATTTTTTGTTGAGATTTTGCACAGCTATAGATCTCAACATTATCTACACTCAGAATTTTTGTTTCGATTTTGTGGAAGCTCAAAAGTGCAGATTTCAAAAAAATTAAAAAACGGGAGCCATATAGCTCGGCCTACGTTTGGGGTTTCCGCAACGTCTAGTTCCTTTCTTCAGCCTTAGCAATGCCAAACACATACATTACGAACGAAGGATATCCACTATCTAGCCTTCGAGATGTCGGCGCCCACCCTCTTGATTTGCTTGCAAGTTCCAAAAGATTTATACAACTCTATGTAAACTAATATCCTTACTAAAGGATAGGTCATACAATCTGTAAAAAATTGCCACCAAAGAAATCTTTCCATCCTTTCAAAACCTATTTTATTCCCATCCCAGATACTAAAATCCTGTCACAACGGTTTTTGGCGGCTTCCCGATAATTAACAGCCAACTCTTTTCTGCTTAAATGAAAATGACAATCTCTTGACTCGTTTAAAAAAAAGTCCCGTAGCAAAAGTTATAAAAAAATGAGCTTATCTACCTTGAACAGAAGTATGAAAGCCAAATTTATCACACGCTTGGAGAGGGTCTCTTATTGAAGATACCAAAATCCTGTCACAATGTGAAACTCTTGAGCGAGTCAATTATAAACTTACTATTGCAGTGTGGCCGTGCAACTGAAAACATGTGCAGATTACGAGCTTACTATTACATTGAGCAAAGTTAGAGCTTACGGTTACACAACTTACTTACTGGTCTAAATTAGATTAACACATTGTAGATGTACCTGTCGTCACTAATTCCCTATAAAATGTACAATTGACTCGCAATTATATACAACTTCAAATTTTAGCTCTGCTCTCTCACCAACACACGAAACACGACTATGAGACAATCAAAATGAGAAGCATTTCCTCATGTAAAACAGAACATATGCTATCAGCACAGCATGCCGCCATAATCAATACAGTCCCCGTCGCACCTGAAAAAACAAGAGCACAACATGTCAGTTCGTCACGAGTTCAGAACTACTAGACGGTTAATCTGTCAGATGCCTGGGTATAAATTTCTCACCTCGAATCCGACGAGCGAGCGGGTCCGGCTGTACACGGTGGACACGTTGGTCGCGGCGGTGAGCACGGAGCTGGTGGACCCGCACTCGCTGTCGATGAGCGACGCGGTCGACGTGTCCAGCTTCACCGACGTCGACGACGACCACGGCCGGAAGAAGGACGGCCTCGGCGCCGAGCCGGCCTGCTGCTGCGACGACGAACGCTGCATCCTGGCGCCCCTCGGCACGCTCCTGTGCTCCGCCCCCTTCCTCCTGCTCGGCTGCCGCTCCAGGGCGTCGGCGACACGCTGCTTCGGGGCGCTTTGCGACCGGGCCTTGGCCCTCGACGACTGGGTGTTGCTCATGTAGCTCGGGAACGGCATGTCCGAAGCGGCCGGCTCGGTCATGGCCGCCGACGCGTTATAGGAGCGCGGGCTGCTGTTGGCCGTCCCGAAGGAGAGGTGGTCCTCTACGTGCCAGTTGCTCGCCCTCGGGCTTACCTCCGTCATTGCCGACGGTGCCGGCGAGCACCGGCCGGCGTGGTGGTATTGGTAGTCGACGGAGGAGAACTGCCTTTCGCCGCCCTTAGCCCTGCCTCGCCGCGCCGGCTGGTCGCCGCTGTCCATCTCGACGATCTTGGCGCTCTCCTCGCTCGACCTGTCCATCTCCTGTAATTCAACCCAAAATTTAACAACTGTTCATGCCACTCAGTTTTCCGCGAGCCACCGCTGCTGCTGCTGCAACGGGACTACGGGAGCGGGAGGCGAACTTACGTAGGACGATCGGCGGTGCCTCGGGTGCTGCGGCGACGGCCGTGGCCTGGGCGGCGGTGTCTGGTGCGGTTGGTGTTCCTGGATGAAGCGCATCCGCTGCGCGCGCAGCTGGGACTGCGCCGCGAGCAGAGCCTGCATGCACCGGAGAGTCGCCTTGGCCTGCTTCCTCACCAGCTGGCCCCGCACCAGAGCTTGCAGCTTCACTATGCCCCTCAGCGCGCACAGCGCCGTTCTTGCCTGCACGCAGATACGCATGTCAGCCAGTCAGAGTCTCCAAACTCTGCAATTCTGCATGATGTGAAGTGTTTCGGCCATGGTTGTGTGTAGTCTTTATCTAAAAAATGGTTGTGCGTAGTACCAGGTAGCCTCTGTATGCCGCCTGAATCCTGACGGCCGCCGCCGCCTCGACGAGGAAGCTCGCCGGCGGCGCCTTGCGAGAGGACAGGCGTACCACCGTGGCCGCCGCCTGCGCCGCGGCCACCGCCACGTCTGCCGCGGCCGCGGTGGCCGCCGCGACCGCCACGGCGCGCGTCTTCTGATCGAACCCCGCCTCCGACGCCGCTGACGACCGAGACGCGCCAACGCTGTCGGCGGCCTCAGACGGCAGGCCGCCGTGCCCAAGCTGCTCGGGCGCCAGCACGACCGGCCGCCGGAAGCTCCACCTCTTCTCCTTCGGTGTCGTTCCCGGCATCGCCTCGGCGTGCGGCCTGTCCTTCTTCCCATCCTTCCTGCCGCCGGCCAGGAAGCTCCTCAGCCACCTCCCCGCCTTCCCCATTGCTGCCGATCCCTACTCAACCTGCAGATGATCTCTCTGCAAAACGAAACGCAAACGTACATTCATCACAGGCACTACTTGCACGCCACATTGTGACACGGGACGTATTAGACGGCATAAAGTATGCAATTTTCAATGCGTAATCCAAGGTTAGCACCTAACAAGATTCCCCGAGGACGCAGTGCAGCGCCGCAGCGACCAACCACCGCGCCGGCCGAGCTACTACTCCAAGGTAGCGGTCAACCGCGGCGAGGTGAGTGCGAGTGGCCACGTGAAGCGGGTCGGCGAGAACATGGCATGGATCATCGCTCCCTGGCTGTCAGAATCGTTTTATTGTCGATCGGGAAGGACCGCAGGTGGAAGAGTTGTGGCAAGTGTGCGTACACGGCCGGGTCCATGTCGTCAATCATGGGTTGGTTGGCCTCGTGAGCAGGCTGAGCAGCTGCCCTGCCATTTCTTGCTGGTCTCTTTCTTCAGGTTCTGCGCTGGAACCCTGAAGTTAGGTACCCTTTTTTTTCTTTAATGGCGTTGCTACTAATTTGCTTCACAGAAAGCCTGCGGGAGTTTGACGACATTGCCAAGACTGTCAAAGACCGGAATCCACCAGCAGAAAAAACAAATCTATGCATGGATTAGTTGCTGCGGATGTTTCTTTTTCATGAATCACACGGTTGTCAGATTTGGATTTTGTGCGATCGGTGGTCGGCTTGAGTCCAAACGAAAACTCACATACTCACATGTCCTGATCTCTGAATTATATCCTTCTTCGCCACCATGGCACTGTCAAGCCGCTCGATGCACTGAAACTGAACGCAGTGCGCCGATACTTGCAGCCCATGCTCATGGATTCAGAGAGTACGTACTGGACCTAGTCTTACGGGGTCTCGGCTGGTGGTACGTAGCTGCCGTTGGAGCTACAGATCATGGCGTGTAATGCAAATTATCTGGATCTGGAGCGATGCCTGCGAGCTTGACGGCGACAACGCAGGGTCGGGAAGTACCACTCTACTGTACTGCTTGCTGTCTTAGCTGGATGGCCGGAGCAGGCTGAACAGGAACCGGAGGGCCGGGTGGGGTTCGGCACCTTGCTCGTTCTTCTTCAATAACCGCACGGAGATGGAGGGTTCTTCGAAAACTGCCGGCCGGTCCAGGGCTTCCCGCCGGCGGTGGACAGACTCGAGCTAAGTCGGCACATGCAGGAGGTGTACTGCCGTACGTGAATCAGCAAAGCCAAAGCCTGGCTCTCGATCGGTTCGTGTCCAAGCATATGCACAAACAGTTTTTTTTTCCGAAAAGGGGAGCCCAACCAATGCAATGCATACGGCCTTTCTTATTTCTATGGGATATTTAATTATGTGCCTCTGATTCCTTAGTTGTGCTCATCTTTCCCCACGCTCTAACATTTTGCTCACTTTTCCCACACTTTTCCCACGCTCTTAGTATGAAACCCTCATAGATGCCCAAACGGAGCATTTCCGTTGAGTCAAGCTCGTTGACCGTTAAATGGATGAGTTCATGACGAGTGGGACCGGTAAATTTGCTGACATGTGGGTCCACTTAAATTGTTGACATGTCAACATGACCTTTATCTTGTCAAAAAAATAAATAAGATAAAAACAGGGGAGAACACGGCCTGCTCACCGCCGCGGCGCCGCCCTCCGCACCCTCGCCGGCACCCTCGCCTTCCTCTCCTCCCCCTCCCCCTGCCGGCAGCGCCCTGGACCTTCTCTTCCCCTGCCCGGAGCGCCCTCGACCTCCTCTTCCCCTGCCTGCAGCGCCCTCAACCTCCTCTCCCCCTTCCCGCAGCGCGCTGGACCTCCTCTTCCTCCTGCCCTCAGCCTCCTCTCCCTGCCCCGGCCTCCTCTTCCTTGCCCGCGTGCTCGGCGACGTCAGAGGGCCACGGCGGGGGAGAGCAGTGGCGCCTGGCGGCGGCCGACCACTCGCGGCGGCTGGCCACGGCCACGCGGACGCGAGACGACGCGGTGGAGGAGACCACGCGGCTGCGAGCTCCCTCGCCGAGCTGGAGCGCAAGGTCGCGCGGCTCGAGGCACGCGTGCTTCCGACGCCCTCTGCTGCCTTCCCCGTCGAGTGCTTCGTCTGCATCATGTCCACGGCGCGCGACGGTGTGGAGCCTCACACGCGAGCTCTCCTCGCACCTGCGCAGTCGGCGGGCCGGTGCGAGGCCAACCTCGCGCGTACCACGTCGTGGCCGCGCTCACCTGGGACAGGTCCGTCCGCGTCCGACGAGGCTCAACTTGCTCTGGACTTCTGTCGAACACATTGAGGGCGCGGTCTAGACATCCCGAGGTCGGCTTCACGCGTTCCAGACGATTCCAAACGAATTAGGAAGAAATATGTATATGGTTGTACACATAATTGGATTTCATACTACATTTAGTTATAGGATTTTGCTAGTTTGAGGCCGTCTTCCTAGCCTTCGGTCGAAGGCTGTCGTGCTCGATTCGCCTCCATCCGGCGTCCCCTGACCTCTCTGTCCACTCTATCATGCTCAGCGTGAGGCTCTGGTCCTAACGGGCAAGGTGTGACGTGAGGGAGGTCTGCTCTGACGACCACGAGCGGGCGGCGCCATCGGACACATGTCGAACACCATGGGTGTGTGCTCTGGACACGCTCGATAGCGGCATTCACACGTTTCGACCGATTGACAAAGAATTAGGAAACAATATTTGTATGGTTGTGCTCCAAATTGGATTTACTATAATTTTGTAGTTATATGTTTTCATTAGTTTGGAACTTGCTCTATTATGTTTTGTGAAAAACAGTTCTGGTCCAAGTGGCATTGCCAAGTTGGAGTTGGTAAATGATTTTTTGAAACCTTGTCAACTAGGTAGAAGGATTCTATAAGATGTCATTTCTAGAAGGTTTCCCTTTTTTTTTATTAGCAAACAATACTTCCGCCGTTCATGCGAGCCACACGCCACATGAACTTACCACGCCGTGGGCGCGATCACCTCCTCCGTGGCACCAAGCACTAAAGCGGGGGACTCAGCCTCCTCACATGGTCCGTCTGGCGAGGCTCAACTTGCTTTGGATTCTGTCGAACACCTCGAGGGCGCGCCCTAGACATCCCAATGTCTGCTTCACACGTTCCGGACGATTCCAAGCGAATTAGGAAGAAGTATTTATATGGGTGTACACCAAATTAGATTTCCTACTACTTTTTAGTTATATGATTTTGCTAGTTTGAAACTTGTTCTGTTGAATTTTTGTGAAAAACATTTCTCATCCTAATGGCATTGCCAAGTTGGAGTTGGTAAAGAATTTTTTGAAAAGGTGAGACCTTGTCAACTAGGTGGTAGGTCACAAAAGAGGACTCCACGCAAGGTTTCCCATTTTTTTGATTTTTTTGAATTAGTTGTGCCATACCCTAGCTCATTTGAGTCGAAAGCCATACATCTTTGTACCTCATAGCTCATTTATGGAATGTTTTTCACAAAAACTTACATACATCATGTTTGTAATTTTTCTAGGTGGTAGGTCACATAAGAGGACTCCACGCGAAGGTTTCCCATTTTTTTTTTTTTTTTTGAATTAGTTGTGCCATACCCTAGCTCATTTGAGTCGAAAGCCATACATCTTTGTACCTCATAGCTCATTTATGGGAATGTTTTTTCACAAAAACTTACATACATCATGTTTGTAATTTTTTCTAGGTGGTAGGTCACATAAGAGGACTCCACGCGAAGGTTTCCCATTTTTATGATTTTTTTTGAATTATTGTGTCATACCCTAGCCCTTAACCCTAACCCTAAACCCTAACCCAGAACCTAAACCTAACCGTACCTCTGCTCCAACAAAAAGCGCCAAATATGTCTAAAGAAAGTACATATTGTGGATCTAAAAGTGATTTTTTCAAAAAATCACGAGCAAAATTTACGACACTTGTAGTTCAAATTGGACCCACTTTCAGCGAATTCGGCAGGAACTTATATAAAATTTGAGAAATACCTAGGAATGTTTTAAGGAACGTATTGCATTTTATGCATTCTACCCCACTTCAATGATTGCTATTGCCCCGCTTTTCTGACTCTTCTCTTCTTCTGATCTTCAAACCCAGGTCATATGTACTTATAAAGTGGTATATTAATTTTTATACCTTGGGTTATTCCGCTTTCAGGGAACCGTTTTGATAGTTGCTTCACAAAAAAAGGCAGTTTCGGCACTAATGAAAAATGGATTTTTGTGCCAAAAAACCCATTTTAGTAGCTATGTCAATATTGTGCGCAATTGCATTTTACACGCGTGTGCAAAATTTTGAATCATTTCGACAAGGGATGATGGTTTAGGCCATACCCTAGCATAACCCTAATAACCCGTTGACCACATAACCCAGTTGACTCTCTCATAACCCTGTCGAGGACAAAACTGTGAAAACCCATGCCATTTCTTTAACTCCAGGGTTTTCCTGTAAAATCATCCAACTCCAAAACTTCAGGGGGTTTTGTGTAAAAGTTTCCTTTCTTCTTCGATTCTTCCCCGCGCCCATGGTTAGCCGACGCGCTCCAATCCAGCGCGATTGGGGACACGCTAGCGGTCGCGTTCGATGTTCCCAACCAAAAGGTGGCAGCGCCGCTTGGTAATGGTCATTGTAGGACGCCGGAGGTGACCCAGTGACGGTGTTTGGCGGCGGCAGAGAACGGTGTTTTGCGGCGGTGGCGCGACGACGAATTAAACCGGAATCGAGCATGGCGGCCAGGGAGAAGAGGTCTGGAGGACCACAGGATCACTCTGAGCAAGATAGAGTAGACTGAAAGCTCGGGGGAGGTCGGATGGAGGCGAACCGGGCATGGCGGCCGGCTGCCGGAGGCGAGGAAGATCGCGTCGATCCCGACGTCTCTGTCCATCCCGGCTCGCGTGCTTCAGTTTAGAGGAAGAGGAGGACTAGGCGGAGCTCTTAGTGGCGCTGGTTCGTGCAGGGGCGGCCGAATCGCCGAGAGCGTGACCAACACTAGTAGGAAAACGGCTATAGGTTGAACCACTTTCTGTGGCACACCAAAATAGTCATGCGCCACAGAAAAATCAAAAAAATCCAAAAAAACTTCAAACAAAAATCCAAAAAACTTCAAAAAAAAAATCAAAACTTCAAAAAATTCAAAAAATACAAAAAATCAACAAATCCAAAAAAAAATCAACAAATCCAAAAAAATTGAAAATTTAAGAAAAAATGTATTTTTTTCATATATTTTTTAAAAAAGTGGATTTTTTGAATTTTTTGAAGTTTATTGGATTTTTTGAATTTTTTGAAGTTTTTTAGTTTTTTGAAAATTTTTGGATTTTTGAAAATTTTGAATTTCCTTTTGAAACTGTTGAAGTTTTTGATTTTTTCGATATTTAAAAACACATATATATATATACACATACGACACATACACTACACACACATCTATATAGATATATACACATACAAGGCTTAAGAGGATTGATATGATACTTATATCAATAAGAATTTTAGTAGCATAAGGGTAGATGAACTGAATAGAACTTAGAAGTTAAGCGTGCTTGGGTGCCCTAGCGGAAAGTCATCAATTTGAATTTTTTTTAAAATTCAAATATTTAGGTTTTTCCAAATTGTTTCATTTTTTGTTTTTTCCTGAATTTTTTGAGAATTCTGTGGCGCATATCTTGTAGATGCGCCACTGAAAAAAATAGTGGCGGCTTATCTGTGGCGCACTCACCATGCGCCACAGAATGCTGAAAGTGGTGCGCCACAGATAGGATTTTCCCTACTAGTGCAAGGAGAAGATCCTCCATTGATGACATCATCATTACGTCGTCCTCTTTTTATTTTTTTCTGAAATTCTTTTCTGAAAATATTATATTGTTGACATGTGGGTCCCCCGTTAGAAATTTAAATATTTCCAAAAAATTCATCTGAAATTATTAAATATATGACATGTGGGTCCCACTCGTCAGGAGTTAACGGTCAAACCTTTGACTTGACAAAAACGTCCGTTGTGAGCATTTGTGAGAGTTTCACACAAAAGAGTGCGGAAAAGTGAGCAAAAGTTTGAAGCGTGGGGAAAACTGAGCACAACTAAGGAATCAGGGGCACATGAGTAATAATCCCTTTCTATTATATATGCACAAACATACAACAGGCACATAATGAGGTCAAAACGATGTGCATGACCTGATGGCCGGAAGGTTGCCTACCGACCTACTGTAGGGGAATCGTCAATTTGCCACACTTCATATACACAGAATTGAAATCATACATTTGTGAGTTTAAAAGAAGAAGGAAACCAGTGTATCCAGGTGAAAGCCTTCCAAATTTCTACCAATTGGAGTAATATTGTTCATATATCCCCTGCAAATAAAAGTATTGTGTTGATCCTATACTGTAATAATGGTCGACTTATACATGCATATGACCTCGATTGAGTGGCCCAATGTTTAGGGAATTTCAGGCACGAGCACGACGGTGTAGGAGTACTTGGCAGAACTAGTATTTATCCAAGAAGTCATATGGCACAAGGCTAACCTCTCGGGTCGCCCCCCACCCGGGCGACTCCGGAGGCGCCCCCGAGCCGCCGCCAGAGTTCTCCCCCCGTTCGGCCTCTCCCCCCCCCCCCCCGCCGCCGCCATCGGTCGCCGCCGGGCGTTGCCCGTGCGGGGACGGCGAGGATCCATCTCCATGGCGGCGGCGAGGATCTTCCCCATCGTTGCGGCGGCGGATCTGGTCTTCTTTGGCGGCGTCGCCCTCTGGGCGCGGCGCGAGAGGACGGGAATCGGCGCCCTGCAGATGGGACTTCGTGGCTGTGGCAACCTCGCTCCAGGACGGGGGCAGGCCTATGGAGCGGCGGTGAAGTGGCTGGCGGTGCGGCGGAGATCTACCACGGCGGCGCGTTGACCGGCGGCGGGGGCTCCTCCTTGCTGCGCGGTTCGGCCGGATCCGGCGGAAGATCGCCCCTGTTCTGCCGTCTTCTTCCTCATCTCCGGTGGGGTCGGAACGGCGGATCCAACAGGGTGCCGACGGGTGGCGAGGGGGCTACAAGCTTGGCTTGAATAAAGGTGGTGGTCCTCGGGTTCCAAATCGCGAGAAGACGAAGATCTACTTGACGCCGGTACCTTGATCTGGCAAGAGTGTCGAGTTTCGGAAGGTTCCGCCGGTGATCTTTCATGGGATAATTCCTAGAGATTGCTGGATCGGAGGGATTCGGTCGCGCCGGAGGGAGCGGCGTGAAGCTCTGCTTCTGTGCCATCATGGGCAAATCCATGGTGTAGTCAGAGGCGGGGAATGTCATGAAAGCTGAGATTAAAAGACTAGCAAATGGCGATGGGAGACTTTGCAACGATGAGGAACTTGATTTGAGTTGCAGGAGGCGGAGCAGCGGCATGTTAGTGGGGGCAACACCACAGGTGAAGATGAAGTTCAAAGTCCTACCTTTCAGGTCCAAGATCTGGTCTTAATTGGTTGTGCCTGACAATGGTCTTGATGAAGACATTGTTTTGAGAGCGGGATTATCTTCAGGGTGAAAACCCAAGGTCTGGCCTTAATTGGTTGTGTCTGGCACTGTTCTTCTTGAAGGCGTTGCTTTTGAAGAATTGGACATCAGGTGGTGTCTTGGTGGTGGTTGTGCGGCTGCTGCAAGGACTGTAACTCTGTAGCGGGACTTTTCTTTTTATTTCTTCTTCTTATTATCTTTCGGCTGTGTGCATCCGTAATAGCTTTAGTTATTGCGTTGTTGCAGAGGCTAGGTGTAATTTGTATCTCCGCGATATTAATTAACACTCTTTATGTAAAATATGGCACAAGGCTGTCCTTAAAGAAGAAAAACACAAAGCCATGCATGGATTATTTGTTGCGGACGTTTGTTTTTCATGCACCAAGCGGTTGTCAGATTTGGATTATGTGTGATCGGTGGTCGGCTTGAGGACAAACGAAAACTCACACAGTCGCATGTGCTGGTCTCTGAATTATATCCTTCTTCGCCACCATGGCACTGTCTACTCTAGCCGATCGATGCACTGAACCTGAATGCAGCGCGCCGATGCTTTGCTGCGCATGGATGCAGGGTACTCGTAGTGGACCTAGTCATACGGAGGCCGGCCGGTGGTACGTAGCTGCCGTTGGAGCTACAGATCGTGGCGTGTAATGCAAATTATCTGGATCTGGAGCGATGCCTGCGAACTTGACGGCGACAATGCAGGGTCGGGGAGTACCGCTGCTGCTGTCCTATACTGTACTGCTTGCTGTCTTAGCTGGATGGCCGGAGCAGGCTGAACCGCTGAACAGGCGCCGGAGGGCCGGGTGGGGTTCGGCCGCTTCGTCTTTAATAACCGCACGGAGCTGGAGGGTTCTTCGGAAACTGCCGGCCGGTCCAGGGCTTCCCGCCGGCGGTGGACGGACTCGATCCAAATCTGCACATGCAGTAGCCAGTAGGTGTACTGCCGTACGTGACAAATTTCTGATACAAAGATACATCGACCCAAAGCCTGGCTCGGGTCGACCCCGGATCGGCTCTCCGCTCGTGTCCAAGCATAGGCTGATACGCACAACGATACAACACCGGCACATAATGAGGTCAAAACGATCGGCGGCGGATGTAGGAGTAAACGGTTGGGGGTGCCAAACTCAATATTCGTAGCATGTATGGGTTTTTTCACACATGTAACACCAGTTTGTAATATTTGAGACCAGTTCTTTTTCGAGAGAAATATACTGTAAGAATGGTCAAATCATACATACATACTAGGTATTTGAGCGCGGCAATGCCGCGCGTGTGTTTTTGAATTTAAATATGAAAATCGTGATGTTGTAAAGTTGTCTAAGTTTGGAAATCATTAAAATTGAAAAATGCTTTCGTTTTAAAAATGGTTGGATTTCGGAGATTGCTCAAATTTGGGAATTATTGTAATTTAATTTCAAATGTGTTTTTTTTGTGTGAAAATATTCCTAAGTAGTTAGTTTTTTTCCTATGAGTTGGTTCACACATTTTAGAGTTACGTTAAATGTTTAGTAAGGTGGAATGGATTTACATGTTTGTATGTGTTTTGTTTTTTTGTGTGAAAATATTCGTAAGTAGTTATTTTTTTGTGTGAGTTGGTTCACACATTTTAGAGTTACGTTAAATGTTTAGTAAGTTGGAATGGTTTTATATGTCTGTATTTTGTCGAAATATTTGTTTGGATTTATTTGAACTTCGTAATTAGGGAGAATGCAATATGTAAGATAATATGTGAGATATATATTTTTTAGAGTATTTCAATTTTTTGTTCTTTTTTTAGTAAATTGAATTTTTCAAATGTGTTGCATGTATTTTTTTTGTGAGAATTATGATATATATTTTATCGTAGAGAAAGCAATTTGTCATATCGAGTATTTTTAGATATTTAGAAATTTGGAATGTTTGGATATATTTGAAGTATAACATAAAATTTGCGTCAATTTCATAATTAGGGTGAATGCAATTTGAGAGATATATTTTAGAGTGCTTCTAATTTTCTAGCAATTTAAAATGTTCGAATGTGTTGTATTTTTTTAAACGTCTATTTCAAATGTGTTTGCCTTTTTGTAGGAAAATACTTTGAAATAATTAGTATTTTTTTGTGAGTGCCTTCATATTTTATCTCAATGTTTTTTTTTTCATGCTGATATATTTGTCATATTTTTCGGACGTATAATTTGAAATTATTGTTATATTTCACATTTCACATTTTCCTTATTTTTTTTCTTTTGCTCAAATAATATTCCAAACATTTGTGTTTTTTTAGACAGGTGTTTCCGTTATTATAATTTTAAATATTGCTTATGGTTTTTAGACAAATGATTTCATTATTAAGAGAGATGTGATATGTTTGGAGTACTATAAAAAAAATGAATCCATTATCATTTGTTTAAGGGATTTCTTTTATCTTTTGTAGGTCATAAAAAAATGATTGTTGAAATTAAATAAAAGCATCTCTTATGCTCCATCACTTAGTAAAGCCTACCGTATAAGTTGTGATTAAAAATGGTAAAATTCGTTAAAAGTAGATTTTTTTTTGTTTTTCTATTTTACGTTTACTGAATGATTGGTTTTGAAAGGCATTCAAAAATTGAATTCTCGAATTTATTTTTTGTTATATGACATAAATAGGCAGTGTTTATTTTTGTAGTCATGTTTTTTTTCTTACTTTTCATAAATAATGTGGTGTAAAGAATTTAAATTTGGAAATATTCACGTTCGATGGTTTATTGGATTTGGATGTATTGGAATTTAAAAAAAATTGTGTTTGCAAGTTTGTTATGAATATAAAGAATAGAAATATATTCAAATTTGTGAAATATTCAAACTTGGAATTTGCTTATATGCTATAAGTAGCAACGTATATTTTTTTGTGTTCATTTTGTTATGTTTAATGCTTTTAACATTTATGAATTGAATTTGATTCGAAGATGATTTAAAAATTTAAAGTACTAAAATCTGAATTTTGAATGCTCGGTTTGGAAAGGCATTCAAAAATATTATTCTCGAATTTTAATTTTGGTCGTATGACATAAATAGGTAGTGTTTTTTTGTAGTGTTTTTTTTTGTCGTATTTGGAATTCAAATTTCTCCGAATATTAACCAAATTTGGAAATTGAAAAATATTTGTATTGTGCCATAAATAAATAAATAGCATGTATTTTTCAGATTATTTTGATATTTTTGTCATATTTTTCTGGTGAGTAAGTTTAAAGTAATTGATTCTGCAAATTTAAACAATTTCTGTAAAAAAAAAAGATAACACGTGGGGCCGCAGATGATGTCGTGCTGACGTCATCCGTCATCTGCGGCCACAGTGGCCACGGCAACGCCGGCGACGCGTCCGCGCGTTCCGGGACTCGCGCGGGGGCGCGCGACGCGCCTCGACGCGGCGAGCCCGTAGGTGGCGGCGCCGCCCCCTTTAGGTCGTCGTAGCGCCGTCGGCGGGCCGCGGACGCGGCGGAGGGCAGCGCGCCCTGCGGCGTCGATTCCGACGCCTCCGCGGCGTCCTGGCAAACGGCTATGGGGGAGGAGGGAGAGGCGGAGATGGCGGATCCCGTGGTGGACCGCGATTTGGACGGGGAGGGGTGTAGCGGCGGCGTGAGGCGGCGATTTCTGCGTCGCGGGAAGAAGAGAAAAGGAAGGAGGAGATGCGGTGACGTTTTTGCACGGAAGCCCTCAACGTTCCTCGAATTTTCGTATTGGTCCTTTGCGGGCGGTTTTCTGCAAATTGGCACACTGCAGTGCTACGTGTCGCAACGCGATTGGTAGAAACTCGAGAGCTATATTAGCTCGCGGTCTGCACGATGTTTGGAGCGATCTGGGCCGTCGGTTGCTCGATCGGACGGCGCGCGTAATTAGGGCGACGTGGATGCTAGATTTGGGGCTGAATCTTACGCCCTTTTATATATAGTAGGATGGCCAAGATTGAGTGGGCTGGGCCGCATTGGGTCACTAATTGCCGCGTGTGCGCGGCAGATAAGAAAGATGGAGAGGGAGAAACAACAGGCTACATTCGGCCCAACACATAAGGGTTTCTTATTATCTGTTTTTCAAACTTATACTCCCTCCGTTCACAAAAGGATGTCTCACCCAACTCCAAATTTAGATGTATCTAGACATAATTTAGTGTGTAGATACATTCAAATTTGAAGTTATTGTTTTGAATTGTTGGTGGATCCAGAAATAGTCTTAGAAATACGAAATTAATCATGGGCCTTCTTATCATATAGGAGAAGCACCAGTTTGTAATATTTGAGACCAGTTTGAATGCATTTAGCATACAGAGAGAAATATGCTACTTTTTATCTTTTCTTCCTTGCTTTTAATGCATTTAATACAGAGAGAAATAGGCGGCGAGAACCCATATGCAACTGAATCATTCGGACAAATTCCAGCTAACTATAGTTCATTCAGTCTATCGATTCTCACGTGCACATGACACTTGTGCACTTACTTCACAGTTCACGCACCCCCAGCCGAAACCACATTATATCATGTCCCGCGAATGTGCACTTCACAGTGCACGCACGGACGCACCCCCAGACGAAGGACCAAGGAACAAGAAACTGACCTATCATGTCAAGGACGAGGAGATCTTGGTCAGGACGTTCTCTTGATACGAAGAGCAGCTCGGTGTCGGTCGAAGTGTGCTCTCCGGTCTCCACTACAGTAATGAGAAGCTAAGCCGACGGCTTTTTGCCGTCGGCATAGCCTAGAATGCCGTCGGCATAGGCTATGCCGACTCCGTCGGCGTACATGCCTGTAGCCATAGGTCAAAAAGTCGTCGGCATAGGTCTACGCAGTTGTTGTCGGCATTTTTTTTGAATAATTTTTAATTTTTTTAAAAAAAACTTTTTTTGAATTTTTTAAATTCTATTTCGAATTTTTTTACTTAGCCACATGGTCAAATTTCCCATTCGGTCATCCATCATAAAACTGCTCCAGGCCAAGCACGCTTAACATTTGAGTTCCTTTCAAATTAGCTTCCAAATGAGAAGTTAGAACTTACTGATATTAGTATCCTATCAATCATATTAACCCCTCGGTTACGATGTTACACTTTTTCATTGTTTAAATTTTAAAAATTTGTTCGAATAAGTAAAAATAATTATGTAATAGTATATTATGAATAAATAACAATAAAATGAATTTTACTTTATATTTTCCTTTTTACATTTAATATAAAATAATTCATATCTTTAAATCCGTACATCAAAATTTGACAAATAAAATGTCTAACTCGATTAGAAAAATTAGAGAAATCCAAGTATGAGATCCATATCATCTTTTTCATCATGTATATGACTTTTTTCAACATATTTTTGGTACTTGCTTAATAAAAAAAAAGTCATTTTGGCACTTAAAAATGGAAAAAGGATATTTATAAAAATATTTTGAAAAAACTCAGTTCTGCAACATTGTTTGCTATACCAAGATACACCTATGTGTCAAATATGGACACATTATCACAAATTACATGACGGGAATGATCATATCTAGGTCATTTGACTCGAAACTTCTATATGTTTATAGATGATTGACCTTTTTGTGAATAAGTTTTTTGAAAACTTTGTCAAAACTCTAGTTTATCATTTTTCCTAGCAACTAGTACACATTAAAGGACTCCATGCCAAAGTATTTTATTTTCTGAGTATTTTTCACTTTCTTTTATTTTGTTGAAAAATGGTCAAAATGGACCCGTGTCTATTCATCGAAAGGGGTCGCATTTTTCAAAACTATCGACGGTTCTGTGATATAACCACTACTAGTGTATATTAAAATAAATTTTGTAAAATTTTCAGAGCAAACTATCTCACACTTGTAGTTCAAAATTTAATTACTTTCGAAAAATAGGCATAAAGTCATTTAAATAGGCGAAATTAGGTAGAAACCGAGAAAATTCCTAATATTGCCGGATTATCCATAAAATATGGTCTACTTTGTGTGATAATTGGATGGGTGCCATTTTCCACCATATTTTTTGTACTTGCTTCACACAAAATGTCATTTTTTACAATTAAAAAAAATGAAAAATGATATTTATAAAAATATTTTGAAAAAACTTAGTTCTATAACATTGTTTGTCATAACAAGATACATCTATATTTCAAATATGGACACATTATCACAAATTGCACCACGGGAATGATCATATCTTGGCCATTTGACTCGAAACTTCTACATGTTTATAAACGATTGACCTTTTTGTGAAGAAGTTTTTTGAAAACTTTGTCAAAACTCAAGTTTATCATTTTTCCTAGCAACTAGTACACATAAAAGGACTCCATGAAAAAGGATTTCATTTTCTGAGTATTTTTTCACTTTCTTTTATTTTGTTTAAAAAATGGTCAAAATGGACCTGTGCCTATTCATCGAAAGGGGTCGCATTTTTCAAAGCTATCGACGGTTCTGTGATATAACCACTACTGGTGTATCTTAAAATGAATTTTGTAAAAAAATTAGAGCAAACTATCACACACTTGTAGTTCAAAATTTAATTACTTTCGAAAATAATCATAAAGTCATTTAAATAGGCGAAATTAGGTAGAAACCGAGAAAATTCCTAATATTGCTGGATTATCCATAAAATATGGTCTACTTTGTGTGATAATTGGATGGGTGCCATTTTCCACCATATTTTTTGTACTTGCTTAACAAAAAATATCATTTTTTGCAATTAAAAAATGAAAAATGATATTTATAGAAATATTTTAAAAAACTCAGTTCTACAACATTGTTTGTCATACCAAGATACACCTATGTGTCAAATATGGGCACATTATCACAAATTACACCACTGGAATGATCATATCTAGATCATTTGACTCGAAACTTCTACATGTTTATAGATGATTGACTTTTTTGTGAAGAATTTTTTTGGAAACTTTGTCAAAACTCAAGTTTATCATTTTTCCTAGCAACTAGTACACATAAAAGAACTCCATGCCAAAGGATTTCATTTTCTGAGTATTTTTTCACTTTCTTTTATTTTGTTGAAAAAATTGTCAAAATGGACCCCGTGTCATAGTTTGTGATAATGTGTCCATATTTGATACATAGGTGTGTCTTGGTATGGCAAACATTGTTGCCAAAAACAATTTCCAAATTATTTTATAAATATTATTTTCCATTTTTAAGTGCCAAAAATGACTTTTTTATTAAGCAAGAACCAAAAATATGTTGGAAAAAGTAATATGCATGGTGAAAATGATGATATGGATGTCATATTTGTTTTCCTCTCATTTTTCTAATCGATTTAGACATTTTATTTGTTAAATTTTGATTTACGGATTTAAAGATATGAATTATTTCATATTAAATGAAAAATAGAAAAAAAAATCATACCTATGCGTAGCCCGGTGAACCTGTGCCAGCGGCTGTGTCAAATATTTGTCCTCTGCGGGGTCTATGCCGACGGCCCCGACAAAAAGCCGTCGGTTAGCTTCTGGCCGTCGGCATAGGGCGGCTTTCCTGTAGTGCTCGGAAAAAGGGGGTTGTTGGTGATGTGTGCCACGCATCGCCCCTGGGTGAAGGCGAAACCGGCGAAAACAAGAAACAACTACTCCCTCCGATCCATATAAAGTGTTGGAGGGAATCAACATGCCATGCACAACTTCATTCCTACACTAGCGACACTTTTTGTGAATCGGACGGAGTACAATAAAAGCATCTTCACATAAGTCATTTTACTTACTATCAATTTCAAGAAACTGTGGAAGATCGAGGTATGGCGACTAGAGAGCAGTATAGAAATTTATAAAATTTGCAGCATAACTGACACTTCTGATTGTAGTATTTATCAACCAGATACATAGTAAGCGGAACCGTACAAGTTGAAAACACATATAGTGTTGGGAGCGTGAATTGATGGCTCAGTACGTTGAAACAGCAGAGGGTGAAAAGTCAAACGCAGTAGGAGAGTACGAAACACAAAGAGATCGTTTAAAAAAAACATGAGTTTAGTTAAAAACATGGTGGAAGACGATCACTTGAAGTTCGACATGTATAGTCTCCTTAGTTGATGCCAGCAGAGATGATCATAGGATCGACATGCATTGTTCAAGCAACCGTTTAGCACTCTTTCGGTAGGCACAGAGATATAGTAAAACTGGCAGATGTACATCATGAAGTAGATGTACATTTAGCAAACATGCTGCTCCAAAGTATGTGAAAATACATTTGCCATGAAAATAGTAAAACTGCTATGTCAACTGAGCAGTTAGCAAACATGCTTATACAAAGAGATCTGATTGTGACTAAGTTTTGTGCCACATAAAGGTGTACACGGGAAAAAAATGGTGCCCCACTGTTCACGGCACGAAAATTGCACCGTTGTTCTATCTAACACGACCGAAAGCCCAACTATGGCGGAACAGATTGTGTGGACCTTACCTATACGTATACGCCGATCCACAAAAAGTCTAGCCTGTGCGTTTCCAGGACACAATTTTATCTTGTGGTTTTTAAATGTTGTCTAGCCACACCAATAGCCTTAGGCGTGCTCGGTGTTTAAAACTGTCGTGTAATGCTTGTGTTGTTGTAGTGGCCGATGAGGTTTTGCAAAACAACACAATAAACCTAAAAGAGGAAATGAATGCCATTGTGCAAATAAATGAAAATATTAGAAATACATGAAGTGAATATTTAGCTCAAAGCTTCTTCATATTCAAATAATGTACCCCTTTATGTAATGACAAGTGCATTTGGTAGTTAACGTGGAACACAGTTGAAGTGGTGTAGTGATTCTGTTGCTCTATATTGAGCTCTTTGTAGTTAAAGTTCTCTGCACTTGAACATCTATATGTCAAGATGAAGCTATGATCTGGACTAGTTTTAAATTGATGTTTGGCTTAGAATTATCGTCTTGTTGTAACCATTTATTTTGGCTTGATTTTTTTGCATGTCATGGGTGGGAATTATCTTGCACTACAATAATACATGCACCTCATCTATACATTGTCCGCACAGCATTACTTGGGTCGGACATCCATACATTGTCAGCATAGCATTACTTGGGCTGCTCTGTTTGCCGCCATAAAAATAGGACAGACAGTGCAGGAAAGAGAGAGGAGTTCAATTTCATGGGAATTTCAGGGAGAGGTTGGGGGAGGGGGCTGAAATTCTATTATAGAAAATTGCTGTAAATTTGTCCGGGATAGTTAGATCAATATAATTATACCAAATTTTAAACTTATATATATTTTATCATATCGTTGTTTCCAAATATAGGTTCTATATTAATTAGCTAGCATTGTTACTAATATATTAATGTTTATCAATATTTATCGTCTTGTTTTACGCTATATAGCTGCAATGTATATCATTGCAAATCTTTCTGAGTTGCGCAATTTTTTTCATGAGATATTGTTCTTAGCAAGTTACATAAGCACCTTAAATATGAAAAGCAAAGGAAACAATGCACATGTTCTTGATTCTTTTTACGAAAACAAATTATATAATGCATATTATTGGAAGATATTCTAAGCAGAGAGCCTAACAAATATATTAATAGAGGTGTGTTGTGTATGTTTCGGTAAAGCATATATATAGAAACTTCTGGATTATAAATTGAACAGTTGGTATGATCATTTTACTATGTCCAAATGTATCTTAAAGTGAACGGTGGGGTAAGTAGTAAGTTGAAAATTTGTTAATGATCTACATTTGTTATTGAAATAGCATCGCTTATAGTAATAACCGACATATAAAGTTTATGAGTTCTACTACTTTTGTAGACAATAATAATAATTTTTTATATGCTCACCGCAATGCGACTACAAATTCTCACCTTAGTTTCTCAAATAGAAAGTTATGCATGAAAAAAAGGTCATCAAGAAAATTAATACAACATGTGTAAGGTATTCATAAGGGAGATCAACGTCAAAATTAAAGTTGCTACCGCCGAGGTAATGTTGGTTTGTTCTCACGTTGTATATTGGTTGTCGTGTAAAATTGTCCGTGTAAACTGAGATCAACTTTTCATTTTTAATGAATAGTCAATAATTTCTTGTCTGATAATATTATAGAAGTTATAATTATAGCTTACTATTCGAGTCCATTCTCTTTTTGGGCCTGAGGCGAGTGCTTTCTTTGCCGCCCTATAGACCAGCTCTTCACCTGCAACGTCCATTCCAGCATCAGGGTGAGCGACTAGTTCACGCGCTACGCGGAGCGCAACGCGCTCTGCCCGCTGCGGATACTTCATGGGCCGCTCCAATCGTGGCCCAGTAACAGTTAATGTTCTTTTTTCTTTTCTTCATTTTTATTTTCTGTTAATTTTCTCTGATTTTTCTTTTTAATAAAAAACGAATAATTTCCAAAAGCTGAACATTTTTCGAAAACTGGACATTTTTTTATTCTAAACAAAAATTGAACATTTTTTAAATTTGAACAATTTTCAAATTTGAACATTTTTTGAAAACTGGACATTTTTTAATTTTCAACATTTTTAAATTTGAACATTTTTCAAAAATAGAACAGTTTTAAATTTGAACAGTTTCAAAATTTGAACAAATTAAATTCTGAACATTTTTTAAAATTTCAACGTTTTTTAAAAAATGAACATTTTTTAGTTTGAACATTTTTTTTAAACTGAACAATTTTAGTTTTGAACATTTTTAAAATTAAAACATTTTTCAAGTTTGAACATTTTTTTGAAAACTGAACAATTTTTAATTTTGAACATTTCTGAAAAACTTAAATTTTTCAAATTCTGAAACATTGTTTTCAATAGACACAAAACGAAGCAGAAAAAAGAAAAGCAGAAAAAAAAAACTCAAACAAAAAATCATGCTGGATGACCTCCTATTGGGCCGGCCCATGGCGCGACGGGGGTGCGCGGAGCGGAAAGCGCTCCGCGTTACGCGTCAAATAGGTTTTCCCGCATCAGGGAGACAGAAAGGAGGCGTACATTGTGGGGACCCCGGACTAGCTGTCCGAAATACCCTTGTGCCTACATCAGCGATCCCATGATCAGTGTGTCGCTGAGCACAATCAAACTGGTAACCAAAGAACATCCATAAATACCGAATGAATTACTTACTTGATTGAAGTCATAACTTTCAATAGGTACTTGCAACGGAATTCACCAATCAACGTAGAGCCCAAGTCATTCGCCTTAACCCTACATGCAACTGACTGGGAAGCGCCCTAGTTCGCATTGACGTCATTGAAGCCTTCTTTTTCGAACTGCTCTTCTCTAGAAATCTGGCTAAGACAATAGCCAGGGACGAAACCAATATGAGTACATTTGATTGTACTCGCAAGCTACCCCAACTTGAACATGCACTAGTTTTATTTTTATTTTGTAAGATTTTTCTTTATTGAAAACATCTCTATATCTTTATTGAAAAAGGTAAGAGGAATTTATAACTTTTCATAAGCCTTGTATTTTATAAAACATCCTTAGCCTTTGTTGAAAAAGGAAAAGAAGGCTTTCAGATCTTTTTGCCATAAATCCGTTTTTGTAAGAAGTCTCTTTCAAAATGTTTTCCCGAAGATATAGGTTTGTTGAAAAAGGTAAGAAGTCGCTTTTAAAAACGTTTTCCCGAAAATCACCATTTTGCTTATTTCTCCAAAACTCCTCCTTCTTCGACCATAACCCTTCATGGTCATCCAATCCCAACAACCTCATGCCGGCCCTTTGGCATAGTTGCATAAAACATACTCCACTTCATCTTCCTTTTTGAATCTCAAATCTTTTCCAAAACTTGCACATGGTCAGAGGACAGCCTCCCAACTGTCCATATCCGAGGACTCGGCTATTCGAATAGTTTTACCCTCTGCAGAGGTAGCACGCTTTTCCCACATCCATCCGGTAATTCATCGTGTCAGCCACGTCCCGCCATACAAGGTGTATGCGAAGTTGAGTCACCGACCATAGCCTGTCCTTTGCTCATGCTAGTATAGGACCCTACCGCTACGACACTTTCCATCAACACTTAACCCAGCCCATCGGAATCTAAGTGTGAGGACTCGTAGTTCTGCCCGGCGATTTATGGTGGAACCTTCAATCCTCTTTCTCCAATACACTCATACCAACCCTGTTGGCAGACTTCTCTTAAGAGGACCCAGGTCAGGGGTAGGTCACCAAACCATCCCCTCATGGAACGGGGTCATCCCCGTTGTTGAGGCATCCCATACTAATATGAGCAAACTATATGACTACGCCCTTTCCCATATGTGGGTAAATGTGGTCGCACAGATTATCGGCTGGTCGTCATAGTACAAAGACATAATGTGCATTTTTCATAAACATCCCCATTCTCCATATCTCCACTTCAACACCGACATCTCGGCATTCCATAACCACACAAATATTTTCAAAGGAGTTTTGAGTAAACAATATTTTTCCCATCCTATAGTTTGAAAAAGAAGTTCCATCTAGTATCTCCATATAGGGTGTCAAAATAATATACTCGTATTTTAAAAACAAAAGGGTTTTCAAAATCATAGCTTTAGTGGCAAACACCACGTAAATCACATATACTCTTTATAGGTAAAACATGTGAACCAAAATAGATGTATATAGATGCAAGCTCAGAGAGTAGCTTGCCTGATTTCAGCATAATGTTCCAGGACTTCTTCTCACTGATCAAAGAAATAAACTCCGATTCTTCTTCAATAAATCCTTTCCAAAGACCACTCCGATAGCGTTTATATCTAGCGTCGCAAACATGAAAATAAAACAACACACAATAAGCAAACCAAACCACAAGTGGTATACAAACAAGGAATCATACCAAAAACATAGTACTAATTTAATCAAGCAACAAACTAAGATCTATATTTACAAGGGCATTATACTCACAGTAGTATAACACCAAACACATGCTAAAAACATAGAGCACCAAGACATCTTCTACTAAAGGTACTTAACAACCAATTTCCCTAAACAGGAAATACTTCAGACAAAAATTAAGTCACCAAATAATCTCTGTAAATGAAAACATCACATCGAGCTAGGGTAGATACATAACAAGATACCTAAGCTAGTACTCAACTTAAGATAATCAAGTTCATCAAGCAAGGTGAACATTTTACTCATACCAACATGTCTAACAAATACCACTAACAGTACTAACATATTATAACCTGCTAAACAATAATAACATGCATGCACAGTACCACAACAACCACTAACAAGCAAGGCATACATGTTAATCACACACAATATTCTCACATCAAAATAAACAAGCTTAACCAATTTCTAATTACTAGAAGAAAAGCTATATAGGGAATAAAACCCTAACAAACACATGACTCACAAATAGCTCTCCTAATATGCTAGTAAAAATAAGGAAACATGTCACAACACTGGACTACCACCCTACACATGCTAGGAAACACATCTATAACAATAAAGTTATAACACAACAATTAATAAAGTCCTAATAAAAATAGGCAGAAAATGCCAAAACCTTATAATTAGCACCACAGTCAATCAGTGGCTCCTAAATTGAAACCAAGCTAGGGATATGTTATCCTACACATATAGAAGACAAGACAATTGGATTTACTCCAAAAATCATCTCACCAAAATCTAGAAAAATCACCAAAGTGCCACAGGTGTGTTTACAAGAATGAATAGAACTTTTGTTTTAGGTTTTATTTGCAAGCAAGGCCAACAGATCTGGAAAGGTATCACTTTAGGCTTCCCATAGAATTTTAGTTTGCAAATTTTGGAGTTATAAAACTCTAGATATTAAATATTTAGTGAAAAGATACTTTTTACAATATTTAATCTGGACATCAGTTAAAAAGGTATTTTTGCAAGACACCAGTTCTGGATGTTTAAGAAAACATATAAGAACACTAAAAATTTTAAGTCACTCAAATTGCTAGCACACATCAACCATAAATGAATTAAATCTACCATGTAAATTATCACAGGAAATAATACACATATTAGACCTACTGGAAAAAAAGAGAGACGGGCCAGGATCTGCCCAGCCAGCGGCCCAAGCCCATCACGAAGGGGTACGACCTTCTTCTTCCTCATCGACACGCAGGGATGAGCTGGAGCTTCGGGCAGGGAGCAGGCGAGGACGGCGTCGGCGACTCCGGGGTTCCTAAGAGAAGGGATCATGTCCATTAGCTAGAGCAGAAGAAGGGGATCACGGGGGTGCAAGAATGGCGAAGGAAGGTGGACGGAGCTGCTCGCGAGCTTCCTGGAAAGGTGGCGGCCGGAGCGGAAGAGGATGAAGATGTCCAGCTCGATTCGTAGCGTCCGAGCTCGATTCCTTGGACGTAGATGAAGTAGACATCGCGACGGAGACGATGGTCCTGCCCGATCTGTACTGGGCGGGCTCAAACGCCGCCCAAACGACGGCAATGCGCGACGGCGGCTTGGCTAGGGTGCGGCCGTGTGGAGAAAAAGAGAGGAGAGGGGAGCAGGTGGGGGAATGAATGCGGGAGGGGGAGCAGAGGAGCGTCGATGCGCTCTTATCCTACTCGTAGGGCAGCAGAGAGGGGGGGGGTCCGGTGCGGTGCGAGCTGGAGTGCAGGGATGGCCGCGGTCAGTGTCGGTGTGCTCTGGTCGCGTGGTCTGGGCGAGCTGGGGGACAGCGAGGGAGAAGAGACCCGCTCGCGGAGGAGCAGTGCAGGCTCGGCGTCGTGCTCCCCTCGACGCGGCAGGAGGGCGGGGGCACGGTAGCGCGACGCACGGCGAGCATTGGCGCCATGCCGTGCTGCTGCTACAGGAAGGCTATGGCGATGGAGCTTTTACAGAAACCCCCCTGCATGTTTCAGAATCCTTCTGTTTTTATTTCTTTGTTTAAAACCAGTAGCATTTTAGGGAATTAATTGAGGCAGTAAAACATTTTATAAAAATTTGAAAATATTCATGTAGCCTCCTCATAACATGTAGAAGCTCCACAAAAATTGGGGTGTCAAAATAAAATGTTTTGAACAACTTTTGTTCATAGGGTTTAAATATGGCATTTTTCTTAAAAACAAATTTATAATCCTTTAGAAATTTTAAAGCAAGTTCAAATATTATTTTTGAACTCTTGGAACTTCCTTGACAAATATATTAACTTCAAATAATTTTTATTTTCATAGAGAAAATATTTGTTTGAAGGAAATAGATAGCTAGGTAGGGAAAATAATTTATTTAGATCATTTCTTTAACTCATGATCTTAATTTCCATTTGTTGAGTAATTTGAGGAGTTTGCTTTTAAGTTTAAGTCACATTCCCAATTTGGGACCTGTGGGTTTCCAACTTAGCACTCAAGTATATTGGTGTAATTATTCACCCAAGCAAACAATAAAATAAGAATTAACAATCAATACAATCATAAGTCCAACAAGCAAACAATCACAACAAGATCAACATCACATCCAAGATCACACAAATCAAACCACAAGAATTAATCATACCACCATTTACATACTCAACAATACTATCTTACAAAATGATCACACTTAATTATGACAAGATGATGTTTAAAACTATCTCAACTCCACCTTGGTATTTTTGAAAAGGGTATTGAGCAAGACAAATTATGTGGGGTAATATATTTCCCACTTGTGTCCTTTTTAAAAGGAAGTGATAATCAAAGTTTATAAAATGGGAGTTGCATACTGATGATCCCGAAGAGCAAGTCTTGATGCCTGCACAAATAACGGGATTTAGGTTGAGACTCCAAGTGCAGAGTGTATAGTATAGTGGAAGACAGTTTTCCCCACGAGGGGTGACTCGAGGGTTTAATATCGAACTCTCGGGGAATCTGAAGTGGTAGATTTATCTTCTTATCCTTCTTTTGGTTACCTACAAAACAAGGTTAGATGTTTTGGTCCTCAACCTCACCTGTGGTTGTCAAGCACAAGGTGTAAGAATGATATCAGGATAGTTATGCAATGCAAACAAGAAATAAATATGCAATGATGGTGGATGCAATGATAAATGATATTTTTGGGTTTTTGAATGATGTATGCAAGATGAAAAGTATTTTTGTATTTTCGGATTTAATGATGGCTGAAAATAGAAAAGTGGTATATGGTGTTGGAAAGGTGTTTCTTATGATTAAAAATGGACTGGGGTTCATGGTTTCACAAATGCACTCTCTCTTTATAAAGTGGTAGACAATGGAACACACACAGTTAACATATGAGATTGCAACACAGGGTTTGATAACAAGTTACTTAGATATATGGGCATCACGTCCTAACATAGAGATCTTTTGGTTATTAACCTCTCTTATACTCCACCAAGATGCGAACTAAATCATAACACCTCAGTAATTAAGATAACTCAGAGTATAGCATTAAGTATCATGACATGAAGTGAAAATAAGAACATGCTAGATCTAGTCATGGAGTAGTGGCAATGGTCACGCCCACATCCCCGGTAGCATGGTATTTTAGTTTATCCCTAGTGAGGTAACAAAGTAAGGTAAAGATACCAAAGTGGATCGCAGAACTTTCTCTCACGTTCACTGCACTAGCCACCCCCGTTACTCCAACTAATGCACACGTTCCCCCTCACACGCTCTCATAAACATGCTTGATCAAAACAAGTAGACAAGAACGGGGTACATAATATGCATCTATACTCATAACTGAA
This sequence comes from Poa pratensis, assembly GCA_947311845.1. Lineage (NCBI taxonomy): Eukaryota > Viridiplantae > Streptophyta > Magnoliopsida > Poales > Poaceae > Poa > Poa pratensis. Next base: position 11,148,580 of record CAMZMU010000073.1, read on the forward strand.
ACAAACATTGCAATCTCAAACATATATTAACTCATAAAGATCCACCACAAAGGTATTACAACGGTGACCGTAATCATGTTCAGCAGCTCATACGGTGCTAATTAGTGAAGCTCAAGAGAGGAGAGATACATAAGTTACTTCCACAAACCCATAGTCCAGAGGTGGACTACTCCCTCTTCATCATGGAGACGGTGGAGAAGTCGATGGAGAAGATGGAGACCACGCCGGCAGCGCCCCGCCGGAGTTTTCCCCCTCCAATCTGCAGCTCCTGATCTCCGTTTCGGTGTTTCTGTGTTTGTGCGGCGCTCCTTCCAGAGAACGTCGGGGGACCTTTTTTATAGGCGTTTTTAGGTCAAGACGAAGGCGGTGGAGCGAAGATCGACGGCAACGGAGCCACGAGGCCCAAACGGGTGGGTCCCACGCGGCCTGGTACTGTGGCCGTGGGCCACCCGTTTGGCCCTCGGGCCTCCGTTTGCTTGCTTCCTTTTTCCGTAGTCCTTCTTCCTTCCAAATATTGACGCCCGTAAATTTCCAGGTGATTTCGTTGACGTTTGGGTCCCTGAAACATTAAAATACAAAACTAGGGTTTTCTGCCTGTGCAGGGTTAATTCCAAAAAATGGAAAACTATGAAGTATTCCCAAAATCATGATAAAACATTGATATAACCCTTATATGATGCAAATATGATTGGAATATAAGCAATTAAAGTGCAAAGTTCATGTATGCATTTTACATGCATCAACATCCCCAAGCTTAATCCATGCTCGTCCTCGAGTATGAAGATGATAAAACTAACATGGACTTTGCAATTTAATACTTAACAATGGATATCAAAGATGATTACTATTGCTACATATAGTCAAATGATTCATTCTTCAAAGGAGTAGCAATATGCAAATAGTTTATGAAGTGATATCAAGTATTCAAGACAAGGATGTTCATTGATAGTTCACAAAGTGTAACATAGTAGCAAGTAATATGGAACACATGTATGCATAATGATAAGTAGAACATCCTACAATGGTCATAGAGTGTAGATGAAAATCTGAATATGATAGGTGTACACTTTGGAAAGATGTATATGTGAGTAGAGGTAAAGCATGCATAAGTTTCATCCAACTTCCAAACTCTTCTACTTAAGTTAATGATTGCAATAAGGTATTCATTGGTGTCAAGCTCTCATTGCCCCTATCATAGCATCTTGAATGATTAAGGTTAAAGTGAAAGCAAATATGAGTAGTGTGCTTGATAAAGTAAAGGTTGGATGTCTCATGCCCCTTGAATACAAGTACTACACCATGATTACTCAACTTAGGAAACAAAGCAAGTTCAAGTTATATATCATTGTAAGTAATAATAGTATCATCAAGAGCGTCAACTGGGGTACCTCTTGTCCCAGATATGGAACAAGCCCATATCAAAATGACAAGACAAACAAACAAATGAAAATCTCAACACCCTTTTTATTTACCATTGGAATAGTTTTTATTGCAAGGTGTCATAGAAGGTTCACCATAGTATGTAAGTAAATTTCCACCATGAATGATGCATGGCTTAGATTAGCGGCCCAGGCGTCTCTCTAACCATTTATACAAACTCATTTGAACTACTTCATTTCCACCTCATTTCACCATGATAGGCATCCATAACAAAAGTACATGATATCAACTAAATGAGATGAAGGAGCATGTTGAAAGCTTTGCATGTGACAGCACATATGGGCTAACTCCCAACCTCGAACATTTATCAAGCCACTAGCATCATAATCTTAATCACAATGGGTCATGTTTTATTTATGCAATGATAGTAAAATGTGCATCAAGTTCGTGAGAGCTATATAACCAATTTTTTCCATTGCAATCAATAACATAAACATTTTCATTCAGAGGTAAGATAACACAAACAACATGTTAAACATACTCGGAATAGCATAAAGCCAATAGGTAGATATGGTGGACTCACTGGAATAACTTTGGTTGAAGGTGTTGGAAACAAGTTTTTGCTTGTTGGAGTTTTTGGGCTAGCAAAAGGGAGAAAGTTGACCATCTAGATGCATGCATGAGTGTCCATAGAACTAACTAATCCATGTTAAACCAAGTGAAATAACAATCAGCACCAAAACATGAATAAGTGATAGCTCTACAAAAAGAATTTGCAAACTATTACTCATAAACAAGCTCATGAATCATGCAACTATATGTATCATTAAAAATCAAGTCAAACATCCCTTTTCCCAATCTTATAAAAGCATCCAACATATTTCAACCCATATTTCCAGTAGCTCTCTCATATATAATTGATAGTGTGGTGGTCTCTCAAGACTCAAACAAAAACAAAAAACGACGCTCCAAGTTTATGCGATAAAGTGTTTCGATCGAAAAACAGAAGTTGGACGTGTGCAAACCGAGAGTGTGTAGGTCCAGTGGGGTTGTCTTCACATCCCCAAGCTTATGGTCTTCACCATCCTTGGATAGCTCTTGGTGCATCTCCTCCAATCCCTGTGAAAAAACTTCAAAACACCGTTTCTCCCATCTCTTTTCTGTGGGGTGCATTAATAGTGATAAACAAATAGGTTCCTTGCTGCATATAATCCTTGAACAAAAATTCATATGACATGTCCAGAAAGTGTATAATGTTGTATGCCTACTCATAAACTCAATTGGATCAAAAAGATTCAACTTAAAAGCTCAAAGCATGCATCAAACAAAATGGGACAGAATCTGTCCAGAAAAACAGCAGCAGCAAAACGTATTTTTCTACCCTACCAAACTTTCTCGAAAAATTCCGAAAAATTCATGCATACAGAGGATGAAAAGTTGCAACTACAGTTCAAATATGAGCTCATTCGGAGTTACAGAATAAGAATTAAAAATCATACCGTGCACTGACTTGTGCAGGAATAAAATCTCCGAACGCTATAAGCAACTTTTTCAAACCAAAAAGGGTAAAACTTGGCACTTTATTAAAAACTCCAGAACCTAACTAGACACAAAATCTCTTGTTACAGCAAGAGGACACAAAGAAAAATCACACACAAAAATAACCGGGTTGCCTCCCGCAAAGCGCTTTCTTTATAGCCATATAGCTAGGCTTCTTACTTGTTGTTTATTGTGGACGAAGCTCATGAGGGAGCTTGAACTTTGGTGGTTCCCTCTTTCTTGGAAGTGTTCCATGCATAATACCAGGGTCCCATGTTGCTCTCAAACCGATCAAAATAATAGTCAAGTTGAAACCTGGTTGAGAGAAAAATAGAACACAAAAGTAATAACAACGAAGTCTAACTTTCTTTCTATGCATTGGCATTTTGTATATGAATGAAGTTTTCCAATGCATATTAACAAAAGTTACTTGCAGCCCATAATTATTAGTAGCATAAAGAGGGTTCTCATAACCTCCTCTCTCATAATAGTTGCAAGTAGTAGAAGTGTATTTAATCACGTAACCAATAGAATCTTCCAACTTAGATAATTTGGGAACATAAAGAGAGTCATTAAATTTATTTTGGAATTTATTAGCATGCTTCCCTCTTTCAAAATAGTTGTTAAGATCAATATCAAGTTTAATATCATGGTTGCAACAAAGATTTGGAACTAAAGATAATTGCAAACCACATAAGTATTTCTCAACATAAGCAAATTTCTCCTCTATGGTGTTATTAGGAGAATTCAAGAACAAAGTGGGACTCTCATGGGTGAGAGTATTGTCACAAACAGCAAGTATATCATTTTTATCCTCACATAGAGAAGTAACAACTTCCAAACATGTAGGATTATCAATAAGCATAGGACCATCATCTAAAGCATTATCATATAGCTCATTTAAGCAACACTCCTCATTATCATCAATGAGTTTACTAGTAGCATTATTAGTTTCATCATAATAGCATGGGTTATCATATATAACAAAGGATTTTTGAGTTTGAGTGTTACTATCATTTGTTGAAGGTGAAGTTGGGAGATCCAACTCTTCATTCTCCAGTTGTTCATCTTTTTCAGCATCTTCTTGAGATTGCATGGGCATCCCCAAGCTTAGGTTTTTATCCTCTTCTTCACATTCTTCCTCTTCCAAGCTTATGTGTTCATCATCTTTTTCCTGCAAAATATTAGTACTTTCTTGGGGAGTAAAATATTTAAGAAAAACCTCCATCAAAATACTCCAATCAGTTTTCACTTCTTCATCCAAAGACATGTACCAATCACGAGCATTACCAGATAAAGACAAAATAATAGCTTCCTTTTTATTTGATCATCAGAAATACCAGGAAGCCTAAATAAACCACATATTTCATCAATTGTTTCTATGTGTTCACATGCAGACTTAGTTCCATCCCCTATAAATGGATTTTTCATAACTCTTTTAACATGGCCAATGGGAATTTTATATCCCACTTTAGGTACCTCAAACACAGTAGTTTCAACCACTTTAGCAGTAGTGGCATAAGCATTTCATATAAAGCAAGGTGCAGCGGTGCATGATTCATAAAAGCCATAGTCGAAGCATCAATAATTTTTGGCTTTTCTCTCAGGTGTGGCAATGGGTTTTTCTCCCATTTTAGCAAGTTTTTTTGGTATTTTTAATTTTTTATGCAAAACTGAAATAAATATGATATGATATGCAATGACACTAACAAAACAAATAAATTGCTTTGTAAGTAAAGATGGATAAGATGGTGCTCACGTAGGTGCAACCTCCCCAAGCTTAGGTGTTAGCACAAGTTGGTGACGTTGACTTTGTTGTGAGATGAATGCGATGATGCACACCCTTGGATAAATCTCTCAGCTACGATTCCCCGGCAACGGCGCCAGAAAACGTCTTGATGATCCCGAAGAGCAAGTCTTGATGCCTGCACAAATAACGGGATTTAGGTTGAGACTCCAAGTGCAGAGTGTATAGTATAGTGGAAGACAGTTTTCCCCACGAGGGTGACTCGAGGGTTTAATATCGAACTCTCGGGGAATCTGCAGTGGTAGATTTATCTTCTTATCCTTCTTTTGGTTACCTACAAAACAAGGTTAGATGTTTTGGTCCTCAACCTCACCTGTGGTTGTCAAGCACAAGGTGTAAGAATGATATCAGGATAGTTATGCAATGCAAACAAGAAATAAATATGCAATGGTGGTGGATGCAATGATAAATGATATTTTTGGTTTTTGAATGATGTATGCAAGATGAAAAGTATTTTTGTATTTTCGGATTTAATGATGGCTGAAAATAGAAAAGTGGTATATGGTGTTGGAAAGGTGTTTCTTATGATTAAAAATGGACTGGGGTTCATGGTTTCACAAATGCACTCTCTCTTTATAAAGTGGTAGACAATGGAACACACACAGTTAACATATGAGATTGCAACACAGGGTTTGATAACAAGTTACTTAGATATGTGGGCATCACGTCCTAACATAGAGATCTTTTGGTTATTAACCTCTCTTATACTCCACCAAGATGCGAACTAAATCATAACACCTTAGTAATTAAGATAACTCAGAGTATAGCATTAAGTATCATGACATGAAGTGAAAATAAGAACATGCTAGATCTAGTCATGGAGTAGTGGCAACGGTCACACCCACATCCCCGGTAGCATGGTATTTTAGTTTATCCCTAGTGAGGTAACAAAGTAAGGTAACGATACCAAAGTGGATCGCAGAACTTTCTCTCATGTTCACTGCACTTGCCACCCCCCGTTACTCCAACTAATGCACACGTTCCCCCTCACACGCTCTCATAAACATGCTTGATCAAAACAAGTAACAAGAACGGGGTACATAATATGCATCTATACTCATAACTGAAACAAACTTTGCAATCTCAAACATATATTAACTCATAAAGATCCACCATAAAGGTATTACAAATATGACCGTAATCATGTTCAGCAGCTCATACGGTGCTAATTAGTGAAGCTCAAGAGAGGAGAGATACATAAGTTACTTCCACAAACCCATAGTCCAGAGGTGGACTACTCCCTCTTCATCATGGAGACGGTGGAGAAGTCGATGGAGAAGATGGAGACCACGCCGGCACGCCCCGCCGGAGTTTTCCCCCTCCAATCTGCAGCTCCTGATCTTCGTTTCGGTGTTTCTGTGTTTGTGCGGCGCTCCTTCCAGAGAACGTCGGAGGACCTTTTTTATAGGCGTTTTTAGGTCAAGACGAAGGCGGTGGAGCGAAGATCGACGGCAACGGAGCCACGAGGCCCGAACGGGTGGGTCCCACGCGGCCTGGTACTGTGGCCGCGTGGGCCATGCCCGTTTGGCCCTCGGGCCTCCGTTTGCTTGCTTCCTTTTTCTGTAGTCCTTCTTCCTTCCAAATATTGACGCCCGTAAATTTCCAGGTGATTTCGTTGACGTTTGGGTCACTGAAACATTAAAATACAAAACTAGGGTTTTCTGCCTGTGCAGGGTTAATTCCAAATAAATGGGAAAACTATGAAGTATTCCCAAAATCATGATAAAACATTGATATAACCCTTATATGATGCAAATATGATTGGAATATAAGCAATTAAAGTGCAAAGTTCATGTATGCATTTTACGTGCATCACATACAAATGCAAAATATCAAGGTTAAAAGATAGATAGGAGATAGCGTAGATCTCCACATTTTTGGGAACACATAGTTTTGGAAATACTTTTACTTTCTCAAATAATGGGTATTAGTTTTGGGTGTTGCTAAACCAAGTATCATTGAAATGGACTTTGGCCAAACTAAGATTAGAAAAGTATTATGGATTGTTAATCTTGTCATGACATGATCACCCAAGTTTAATATATTTTTATCTTGGTTGAGTTCTCAGTTTAATATTTTGTGGTCAAACAATTTCAACATCCAGTCACACAAGGTCAAACATAACAATGGGAAGGAATCCACAACCATTAGTGAAAACATTTCAAAATGTTTTGTTGGTTCTGAATTTTGGGTCTGGTAAAACTAAGTTTTTCTTAGTTCCAAAATTTGGGATGTTACATACATCCTCCTAGTGGGCTGGAAATTGGGCCTCTGTTTAAGTTAAATTAGGCATTTTCCCTTTTGATTAGCTTGGACCTTGGTTAGGTACGAGGTGGTAAAAAAAAGGGTACAAGGTGGTCAAGTGGGTCTGTGGGTGGGACCTTGTTCTCAAAAAAATATGGGACCGAGGGTAGACGATGTATTACCAATGTAGGGATTGTAGTATACAGTCGAGACATTTCATGTTCTAATTTTCTTTTACAAATTTTTGCCAAAGGCAGAACAATAAATATTGAGGCGGTAGAATACCATAAAGTAACAACCATTTAGTCTAATCCGAACCAAAAATATTGAGAATTTTAGATTGGACAATATTTCAAAAAAATAAGAAAAATTGCAAGGCGACCATGTACTAGTATAAGTCTTAGTTGTGTGCCGTTCGCGACAATGTTCGACCATTCCATGGCCATGCCGAGAGGCGAGAGGACGAGACACCGAGTGGAGACTGCATTGTCGACCCTGGGTCGAAGGTGGCGCAGAATGTCGACCCGCGACGCCTTGCTCTCCACGCGTCACCTCTGACCACTGACGCGCAACGCCATCGCCACTGCTATGAGATGGTGTGAGAGAGCGAAGGGGGTCACCATCAAGGACCCCGGTGTGAGGACCTCTATCGTAGCTTACCTTGAAGTGGAGGAAAGAGGGCGATGGCCTCGTTGTGGAGAGGAGGGTTGCGATGGCCTCACCGTGGAGAGGAGAGAAGAGACGGGGCAAAGCGAAAGAGTGGATGATTCAAATTTCGTGTGGATTTTCTGGGAGGGGAAAATGGGGTTTTGGGGAGGGAGAGGGAAATTCTGTTACGCCAGCGTTGGCAAATCTTCAGAAAGAAGGTAGGGAGGTCTCTCATCCCGCCGCCGCTTGGGCCTGCACGGGCGTGGCCCAATGCTTATAATTATACTAAACTTTTGTACTTATTTTATATTTTATATGATTTTGTGGTCTTAAAATAAAAGTTGTACAATACTTAGTTAGCATTGTTAACAATATGGTGATGTTTCTCAATATTTATTCTTGTATTTACGCAAGTTGCTATTAATATCGCTACAAATATATCTGAGTTGCGCAAAAAAGATTTTTAAATTTCAGAGATATTCTCTTAACAAGTTACATAACCACCCTAAATATGAAAGAAAAATAAAGCACACACACCTCCTTAGATCTTTTCTATAAAATAAATAAATTATATATAATCTACATTGTATAATATTTTGTAAGTATGTTTCTCAGTTTTAATATTACTAAATAAATTGGAAAATATTGCAAAAGCATGCTGCCTAATAAATATCTTAATAGGGTTGTATAGTGTGGTGTATGTTAAGGTAAGCAAATATATAGAAATTTCTGGAGTGTAATTGAAGCATGATTTTTTCCTATATCCCAATGTGTCCTATAAGTTAAAGTGGTTAAGTAGTAAATATGTTATTCTAGTAGCAAAAACTTATAGTGATCATAATTTTTTATGGGTTGTATTAGTTTTTGGACACACAAAATTAAATATTTTATTCGTCTATGTATCACATAACGTATACAAGTGCTTCTCATAATTTCTCAGGTAGGAAGTTATACATTAATTTAAGATGCGCCTAGTACAAAATTTGTCATTGGCGATCTAATTGGTTTATTCTATGTGTTACATGTATTAATCGTTCATGTGCAATTGCTTGTGTAAACTGAAGTCGACTTTCTATTATTTATAAATAGTTAATAATATGTTATATGTCCATGATAATTTCTTGGGGGCCTGGGGCCTTCCCTATGTATCGTCTTTGCACCTGTAGCCCTCCCTAGTTTGTGGTCGCCACCGGGACGGAGGAGGCGTGTAGGACGTCAACACGCGACAACCCGCTCTCCACAGCGTCACCTCGACTACCACCAACAACGCCATCCCTACTATTACCATATTGTAGCGGGGTCACCGTCAAATCCACTCACCCCTCATTCCCCCCCCCCCCCCCCCCCCCCCCCCCCAGTTCGAGTGCGAGACCACCTCCAATGAAGACTTCTTGCTATACTGGGGGGAGAAGGGGCGCGAGACACGTCGCGGAGAGGAGGAGAGGGAAGTTCTTTTTTTTGGGATTTTCTGCGAGGGAGGTTTGGTCTTTTGTGGAGCGGGATGGAAATTTAGACACTGAAAACAAATGGCAAATGTTCAGAAGATTAATCGATGTCAAACTAACAATTTATTTTCATCACATATGTCAACTGCATGTATGATGCACATTTGTGTCATCTCTCTTTTTACCCTATACCACATTGATGAGCACCATGAAGCAGTAGCTCACATGTTGACAGAATAATTGTCATCTACTCCACTGCGTAGCTATTATCAGAAGATGACTAATTGTGAAATTACATACTATACTAGTGACTACCAACAATAGATATTGCTGCTAATTGTGAAATTACCTCAAGACACTCCTCACACCACTGAACCGGACTGGGTAATGATAGACATCACTAGCAGAACAAGGCCCTCCAATAGCTGACCCAAGAAAGAATGTAGGGATCGGAGGTCTCTCATCCCGCTGATGCACGTGCGTGACCGCCGTGTGCGGATGTCACTCTGTGAGGGCTTCGAGGTTCATTCGAACTCCCATCTCCGCTCTGAAGAATACTCAACGTCAGACGTGCACATCCAGTTCAGACACGCCGTATCGTTGTGAGCCCTCGGGGCACCAATTACCTATGGCGACCAGCGTCGCTCTCTCGTGGACTGCACCGCGTGTCCATTGTACGGAACCATCTGTGCGCGTCCTGGATTCCGGACTCATGAGCGGGTTGCGGTGGGCCACGCGATGGTGTTGTGATGGTCGCCTTAGACGCGTGGGCCGCAGGATCCGGCACGGTGGTCATCGATCCATGTACATAATGCAAACTTGTACCCCTCCTCTACCACGTTACGAAATATCAACGAGGCGACTTTTGTGAACAACAGAGTATCTCACAACTGTTGGAAATGCCCTAACACGAGAGTTTTCGCATCTACATACAAAAAATCAAGGGAGATAATGAATTAACTGAAATATAAGAATTTCATGAGAATTTCGTTCTTTGGGATATTTTTGAACCGCATTTAAGTTTGGGGGTTGTAAACCTTAGCAATTCCAAACAACCTTTTTAGTCGGAATAACTATTGTTTATGACAACTGTGCTAAGCACATGATCCTTTCAAGTAATTTTATACTTATTCTTCCGTGTGTTGCCAGAGTACAGGCGGTATTTAATTCACATTCTTGTGTTTTTTTGTCCTAAGATTATGTCATTCTTTGAGTGATCGAAACTCTAGGTTTCATCTATTCATGCGTTATTTAATCTTGCAAATCAAAGTGGCCTTCATTTGGTTCGAATACTTTCAAAACTATTTTTTGATTGGTCCAGGCCAACTAACCGTACTCCTCCTCTTTAAACTCCACCGCATAACAGCCACCGCCCACACGGGCGAGCAAAGGCCGGGACACCAACGGGCAGCCGCACTAGTGGGGGCTCCTTGCAGTTGCAGCAGAGCCGAGCTGTGTGGGAGAGTCGGAAACAAAGAAACGAAGATGAGACGCCTCGCCGGCGGCGCCGCGCTGGTGCTGCTCCTCGCCGCCGCCACCGCCAGAGTCGCCGACGCCGACTTCTTCTCCCCTCTCAGCCCCCTCCTCGCCCCCGTCATGGTAAGTCTTCTTGCGCGCTTCTTTCCCCCTCTTCTAGGCCGGAAGTGTTTCTTACGAGCTTGGCCTGATTGACGCGAGCAGGGTCGCTGTGCAAGGCCGTGGCGTGCGGGAAGGGGAACTGCACGGTGACCTCGGGGCTGCCGGGGTACAGGTGCGACTGCGACCCCGGGTGGACGCAGATGCACGTCGGCGACGAACTCAGGTTCCTGCCCTGCGTCATCCCCAACTGTAAGTGCACGCTCCAGTGGCGTACGTCCTTAGCTTCCTTCATTGGTGGGTAGGCACAGTTTTGTCAGTTTGGTGTAGAAAATACAATGATCAGTGGTTATAGGTCTTGCACTTAGGAAAATGAGTAATTCTTACCAACAGTTAGGGTTCTGAATTCATATCAGTTTTCTGTTTTTAGATTATTCTTCAGAACACGGAATTGGATTTAGCGATCTGAAGTGCACTTGACGATTCTATATACATCTCAAATACATACATGATGTAGATTTTCAGAGTTATGTACCAGTAGTCCCATTTGCATTCCAAAAGGGTGTCCACTTTTTAGTCTGAAGAAGTCAAATTTCCTTTCAAAAAAAAAAGAAGTCAATTTAGTGGCACTGAAAGTCCAAATGTACATAAATCTCATTGGTCCAACGAGATGCGTAATAAATTGGATTTCTCAATGCTGTTTGCTGTCTTTTACCAAATAACCAGGCTACGTGATTTTGACATCAGTCTCCATCAGACAGGGAGTAAAAGGACAAGTTAGATTGCCCAAGTCCCCGTGTCATCTTGAGAATTTATTATGTTGAATCAGCATGCAGTGTCATCTTCAGAGTTCCTATGTGTGTGTGTTTGCTCCTTCTCGGGCCTGTCTATGTTACCACAACAACCAGATTTCATAATTTTAACATGCGTCTCTATCAGACACAAAAAGAAATAGGTTTCTGTAGAGTGCTTGCGCCTCCGTGTCATCTTCATATTTCGTATTTTTTAATTAATTAACTGGGTCATCTTCAGAGTTGTTTCGATGTGGCACTTATGTTTACTAATCCGGTGCGCAGAGGCCAGAGTACTATCCTATTTGTGCAGAAAATGTACCAGTATGTGCTTACAGTTTTGTCATATGATATAATACTCAAGCAAGCATATCTCTGCAGGTACCATTGATCGCGCTTGTTCTAATGAAACTTTGGCGCCATCACCGGCGCCTTCGCCTAAAAATTTCTCCCTCTCGGCAGACCGTAACTACTGCAACTTACTATATTTCGTTTTCTATTTTTACAGCTTGTGATCATATGAGTTTTATTTACACTGCAATCATGTCGACTGATCTCTATGTCTAAAATTCTATATACAGCTTGTGAATTAGCTTATTGCGGGTCTGGGGGCACATGCAAGAACGGCACAGGGCTCAGCTACCACTGCGAGTGCCAGGAGGGCTTCAGCAATGTTCTCAACATGACCTCAATGCCTTGTTTTCATGACTGTAAGACCAAAAACTGCATAAGCAACTTCACTCCTGTACGCAAAACCACGCGCCTCGGTTCCAACTCCTGGCATCATTTCAGGTTCTTACGGAGCGGACTGCGCGGCCATTGGGCTCTTGCGTCCTCAAACTCCACTGCCACGGCACCACCATCTAGCTCCGGGAGCGTTTCTAACAACTGCAATGCGCCTGCTCCTGGTATAAAAAGCTTCCTTAAGATTTGTCTGGACATCTGTATGACTGTATCTGTTATATATACCAGTTAACTTACTCTTATTGCCTGTGATTCAAAAATTTCAGGATCGGTCTTGCCGCAAATTCTACTTCCTCTGCTGATATTGGCCTCACTGGCCATGAGTCCTGGGATATGAACAGAGGTGGTTTATTGGTTACCACGGTAGCACTAGAAAGAGTTTTTGTTCACAGACAGGGTAGAGCTTTAGCCTGTTAAAGATGTACTTTGTGTGTGTATCATGCTGATGCAGTATTGCTATTACGTGATGATTCTTCTACTGTTTGAGATTTCTGGTGATGTGGTGTGAAAATGGTATAAAGTGTCTCTGTGAATATTATAATATTCAATAATACATTCTCTATTTGATTATTATTCTTCTTAATATTAATATTATTATATTACTGTTGCTTTCTTCCACATCACCACAAACACTAGACTCTGGACTTCAAAGCACTTCTAGGTGCAACCCGATGGCTAGCACGGTATGTTACAACTGGGACACAATGGATTATAAGTGTTTTGACCTCCACAGTCGATGGACGTCCAAAAGGTGAGAGATTTCACGTGGAGCCTAATCCATGGCATCTCAAGGATCTTCTCAAAGCTACTTATCAATAGAGTTGCCCTTGCCCCCATCCTGGCGACAATTGTGTCAAAGAATAAAAATGTGTTCACAAAACAGAGGTGCATCCATGACCACTTTCTGCATGTCCATGACCTGATTAAGGAATTGCCCAAGAAAATAATTCCTAGCATATTCTTGAAATTGGACATCTCAAAAGCTATCGATCCTCTCTCAGTTGTCCTTATCTCCTTGAAGTCCCCCAAAAGACTTGGTTTCCTTCAAAATATAAGAAACCTGATCTCCTTTCACTTCCATTGCCTCTTCCAGAGTTCTCCTTAATGAGACATCAGACCGGTTATTCACCACGTGAGTAGACAGTGCCACCTAGACCGCCATCTTCGATGTCATTCATCCTTGTCATCGACCCTCTGTGGCGAATTTTACAACATACATGTGAATGGCCATGATCCTAGCCCATACATGCGAAGGTCAAGAGGCCTGGATAGTTCTTTGTACGAAGGATACTGAAATTTAGGCAAACCCAAACTGAGATGAGCTCATTGCAATTCCTCAAATCCTAAAAGCTTTTGGCAACCCGACAACTTCTGAAACTCTTTTTTAATTGGTTGTGAGGGGATTGATTGGACGGACATTCTCTCTTCTCGGCTCAAAGCGTCGCCTTCCCTCGTTAATATCTAGGGCTGACATTCCACCTCCGAGTGTTTTGGAAGATTGATACCTATGGCCGATGAAGTGGTAAAAAGACTTCAAGGGTGAAGGGGAGCTCATCAGGTGCTAGAAGGGCCACCCTCACGAAGTTTCTCATCATGGCGCTTGCAACATATCTCATGCCCGCCATCCCGCTGCCGAAATGGGCGGGTCAGTAACATAGCTCATCAGGATGACAACCATTTCTAAATGCAAGTTGCTTGCATGGCTTGTTCAGCAGGAAAGTTACTCATCGCCATTTATGCGTTGGAAGTGATAAATTTGTGTCTCACTCTTGCAAGCACATTCAGTTCTTTAAAAGCCTAATGTTAATTGGTGTACGACACCTCTCTTTTCTAATGTAAGTATCGTGCTTATGTCGATTATTCAGAAAAAAACTACAACCTCCGATCCATATTAATGAGCTCAACTTTATCTAGATACGGATGTATCTAGTTAAGTGTTTAGACTAGATGCATCCGTATCTAGACAATGTTGAGACCATTAATATGGATCGGAGGGAGTACTCTATTTGTTCTTTGGTTGGCTGAGATATTTCTTGTTTTTATTTCATTTGTCGATTTCTTCAATGGCAGTTTGATCGTACAAGTTCTACCAAAACAAAAAAGATCCTAGAAGCTATGGTATCAGTGCTCAGCAAAGAGTGTAAATGGGTCATGACTGGTTGGTTGCCCTCGTCATTCCTTACCGTGGGCCTCCATAGCTTCCTGGTCACTGGGCCATCGGGCCAAGAAGAATGGGTTCATTACTGAAATATTCCTTGCTAACAGAAACATTGTTCTCCGTTCCCTCAAAATAAAAATAACAGTGTTCTCCGAAAATAATTCAGTGAAATCTAACATGGCACGTCCCCCAACAATGCGCTGCTAGTAATACTCGACACGGAAGCACGAATCCATGGGAGGGAGGTATCAGAACACTACGGAAAACATATGGCCTCACTATCTTGGACACAAAAAATGAAGTAACGGCGAAACATATTCCAAGCAAAATATCATATCTCCGGTTGTTACATATAAAGACATTTATAGAGTGGGAGTGGGACGGCGGAAGCACAAAACTGAACTACACAAAAATGGCATCACTATCTTGGCTGTTTAGTACTCCGTCGTGTATTTTGCGCATATAAAAACATTTACAGAGCACAGCTGACAGACACGGCCACATCCCAGTCACACTCTGCGTTGTTCTTGTTCATCTTTTCACGGGACATGGCTCAGCCTGACACCAGATTACTTGGGCTCAAACAAAAACAAGATGAGATGACGCATCTCCACCTAATAAGCTCAGCTGGAAGTTAATCTTCATCAGGACAGCACAGCAGCATGTCCCTTCCGGGATTGTGCCCTTCCGCGTGGCTTAACCTACTGCGTGTTGCGCCTATATATGCATCTTCAATCACCCTCCATTTCCCACAACTCCCTAGCTCAGACCCTCCATAGCATACATCCACGGACAAAGCAGCTTCGATCCCCACACCCAGCCAAAACCATGGCAGCGAAGGCTCCTCTCGTCTCCTTCCTCCTGATCCTGGTGGCCGGCGCCGTGCTCTCGCCGGGTGCCGGCGCGGCGACGTTGTGCGACCAGCCGCACAAGCTAGAACCCTGCAGGGCCGCCCTCCTCCGGGAGGAGATGTCGGTGACGGACCGCTGCTGCGCCGAGTTGGGGGCGCAGTACAACTGCCTCTGCGAGTATACGCGCATGCCCAACCCCGAGACTCATTTCCTGCGCCAGATAACCCAAGAGGTCGGCGTGCTTGTCACGTTGGCATGCGATTTGGAGCCTGTATCCTGCCCTAATGCCGCCGCCGCATGATCGATCGAGCCCTCGCGCCGCCTCTGCTGCTGTACTCCAACACTCTTACCTGTTGAGTGTTGATCATGTCTTTGGAGTGAAATCTACATGAATAAATGCATTTTATGATTTGGGTCCTGCTTCTTAATTACTCTTAGCTCTTTTGATATGCTTAACTGATAGGGTGTGCCATCTTGTCAATGTTTGGCCAGCTAGTGTGTTGATTCTATATCTATCAATTACTTTTCGAGGCGCTTGCACGGGGTAGTGCAAGGCCGTGGCAAAGAGGATAAACCCAATTTTCTCCTCGTAGTAGTTCAATGAACCTGCGGGCACAAGGCACTCTGGAGTAGATCCAAATCTTTCACCTCCTTACATTTCCCAATGTTTTCTGTAACGGGAGAGGGCCCGAAGGGACTAGAACTGCATTAAATAGGCGTCTGCTAAAAAGTTACATAGAGGACCTCGAAGAAAAAGGAAATTACAGAACTATTCTCTAATTTTACAAAAAAGACTTAATATCTAAGAAGGAAAACGCCATCGGGACCTTCTTCCACAGCGTCGGTCGCTAGAGGCCTCAATGCACGGGTGCCTGCATCACCACCGGGAACCTGCCCTGCAAATATTGGCAGACTACGAGTGTTTCTAAATGCAAGTTGCTTTCAACTTGGTTTGCATGGAAAGACTCACTTTAGATAAGCAACTCAGGGTGACATCATAGTCTGATATGTCATTTATGCTTTTTGTGAGTGAGGAATATGTGAGTCACTGTTGCAAGCATAGTTCGTTCACTCAGGATGTCATGAAGCTTGGTAACACCCCATCTTGGCCTCTCCTCCCACCCCCTCCCGTACACACACTCGCCCATTTTGAATCAACTATGTTACAGCCTCAAAATGTTGGCGACGAACATTATGAAACTGCGCGAAGAGTTAAGGAAACTTTACAACGTTACACAAAACTTCAGGACATTATTGCTATTATTGGGTTGGAGGAATTATCAGAGGGGAGGATCGTTTAACTTTAGCAAGAGCAAGAAAAATTGAGCGTTCCTTATCACAACCGTTTTTTGTGGCAAAGGTTCTTACCGGTTCCGTGGGAAAATGCATATTGTGAATCTTTGGTGGGAGCATCTCATTGTATCCACTCGGACACCAAAGCTCATGGGCATATTGGTCAACTCACCTACTCTATGACACTTATGAAAATAAAGGAACCAGATGGTTTTCTATGGCGATGGAAAAAAATCCCTAAAATTACGAACCTGCACTGCACATATTTATCTGCACGGAATCTTGTAGTTCAATTTCTGTGAGAGTAGGTGTCCTGTTGTCTTGAAGGTTTGGGCTCAACCCTAATTCTAAAAGGGTATTGTAAATTGGTGTGCAACATCTCTAGTTTTCTAATTGAAAGTTTGAAACACAGTGCTTCTGTCGAATATTCGGAAAAAGAATGTATATGGTGGCTAGTTGGCCGAAACTTTTTGTGTTCTTATTTCATTTGTCGATTTCTTAAGTAGCAGTTTGATCGTACAAACTCCACCAAAAAAAAAAAGTTGGATCCTACAAGTTATAATACCAGTACCAGGCCGAAGAGTGTAAATGGGCCATGACATGAAGTGCTTGGTAGCCCTCCTCATTCCTTACCGTTGGCCTCCTTACCTTCCTTGTCATTGGGCCGTCAGGCCGAGATGAATGGATTCATTACTGAACTATCCCTAGCTAACAGAATAAGTATTTTCTGAAATTTATTTCCTTCCTCTAAAAAAAAAATTCCCTGGGTTATATTTTCTATCTGATTTTTTGGTTTGTTGATGAAGAGAGGTTTTGGATCAGATAACAGATTAATGCAGTTCACCTGGAAAATTAAGAAGGTCCTGTGACAAGTGGAATTGCTCTGTTTAGTACTCCGTCGTGTACATAAAAAAGATTTACAAACTACAGAGCACAGCTGACTCGGCCACCATGATCTACACGAATCCGCATCTGCAGATTCTCACTGTGCGACCGCCGAAATGGCTCTCTTTTCTGAGTCCAGGCTACAGTTTTCGTTGTTCGCTTGCATCGCACGCACGTACAGAGCCCGAATCTTTGCGTTTGCAGGCGAAACACTTGCTCGCCTCTTTTTCGATTGATCTCATTCAGTTATACAGTTACACTGCGTTGTTCTTGTTCATCTGTTCTGCGTGGAGGCAGGCGGAACCACTAGCGTTGCTGCAAGAGCAAGCGACCGCACTCCCGAAAATGCAACTGTTGGAGAGCACAGTCTTGAAGCTGAGCTTTCGCCGGGTAGCAGGCGGAAGGCAACTTGCAGAGACGTGGACGGCACTCTTTGTGTGTTTCTTTAGGAGAAATCTCTATTTTTTTCAGAGGAGCAGTGGAGAGTGGAGAAACACAAAGATCACAAAAAAAAATGCGACCCATGGGCACTAGCACCCAGGGCTTATTTTTATAGTAGATGGCACCCAGGTGAGAGAAACCAAAAATTCGGTCCTAATAGGACTCAAACCCTGGTCTGCAAGGTAGCACCACTGTGGCACTACCACTAGGCCTCCGCCTTGTTCTCAGAAAACACAAAGATCACACAAGTGAAGAACAAACATTCCTACTTTTCAGCAGCATGTTTGTTGTACTCTGAAGAACAAGCATGATTAGTGCAAAAGTCGAGTTTACTGGAACTACTCTTATCAAATGGAAGTCGCCATATTACTTCAGGTTCAACAGATGCAAGTTCTTGGGTGCCGTGACCGTGAGAGCTGGAGGTCCTTTTAGGAGTCACGTACTTTTTCTGGCCGCCTTCCTAGGCTTTAAAAAATGGCCAGGGACATGGCTCAGTCTCGCTCACTGACAGGAGTTAGTACTACGCCCCCAAATATGCACATCAGGAGCTCAAAGGAAAAACAAGATGAGATCACGCATCTCCAGCTCGGTGAGAAAGAAAGAAATTAAAGGAAAGAGACGAGGTTGGACGGAATTACCAAAAGGTCGAGGGATAGGAAAGCCACCATTCCTGTTTCCTCTGCAGATGGCTCTGCTGTCTGTCTGCCTCGCCTCATCGTGCGTGCCTGAATGCCAGAGAACGCTGCCATTATAATTCAGAGATGATTGCCCCACAGTTCTAAAAAAAATAATTCAGAGATGATTGAGCCATAGCCCATATACATAGGCCTGCGCACGAGCTGAGCCTAGCTAATGCGTGCAAACAAATCATCGGTGATGATGATAAACAAAACATAATAGGACATGGAGTGGCATGGCATCCAAAATATTCAGGCCTCCTCTCCTCTCTAGGGAACTTATGTTGATTTGACGTGAGTAAAGCAGCAGCAGCACAGGGAGCAGTAACATAAATTAGTGCCACTCACTGCCACATGAGAACACACAGAAGCTATAGCCTACGCTAGGTCACTGTTCCTGGGCATTTGTATACTACACGCGCAGGCTTTTTGGTTTGTTTCTTGCTCCTGTGAAAATGAGAGCTGAATGCTGTAACGCAATGCAATGGAACGCTGTACCTGTTGCTCTACACTCCTACTGCGATGCAAAATCCCTCCTATCCCGGCCACTGTTCCAATATGATATGATATGATCTGATCTTTTGGGGGTTTGCTCGAGCTCCTTTCCATGGTCTCCTGCGCGCGCTCATACTATATGCAGCGGAGGCTGAGCTCTGCAAGGCACATGCTCTGCCATGGAGTGTGCTTGTGCTCGGAAAGGGTGGGAAATTGTTCTGAACATTTGATGGGGGAGAATTATTTCTTTGGAGTGCGCCATGCACGGGATCACGGACGCACCGGCCGGCCAAGAACAAGGGAATCTCCAAGAACAATTATAGGCAGCAGACATTCAGACCTGAATAAAAGTAGTTTTCATTCCTCTGCACTGAAAGATGATACAATAAATAGCAGAATCGAATGGCTCGAAATAATGAACACATGAGAGACTGGCGAAAATTAGCTGCAAAATCACTCCCCAAAACCGTAAGGAGCCAGAGAGAGAGAGAGAGAGAGAGAGAGAGGGAGAGAGCGCATCAACACCTCGATCCATCTCTCCCTCTCTTCATACACAAGACACGGCCGGCTAATTACAACACGTTAAAAACCTCCAAGAAGAACTCAACAATGTTATTACATACATCAGTCCATCCATGTTTGGTTTGTTTCCATTGTTCTCTTCGTGTTTTGCTCCCCGTCTTCCTCTCTAGCTAGCCCCCAGCCGGTTGCCGACTTGCCGTGCCTGTGCTTGAAGAGCTTGTTGGCCGGCAGAGGCAGAGCTGCTCCTGTGAGTGAAGTGAAGCCGATGAAGCTCAACCCTCTCTGGAAGACTGGAACTGAGCATAGACATATATGCAGACGAAGTCGTCGTTCGTCGTGGTGCTGGACAGCCGGTTATCAGGGCATATAGAGCCTGTCGCGGCACTTGCAGCGCCAGGCCTCCGGGTAGTACTCGAGCGGGAAGCTTACGCCGGGCTGGATGGCCACGTGCACCGGCCGGCACGGGTGGCAGCCCCCGCACCGGCTATGGCACGTCGGCGGCGACGACCCCGGACCCACCAGCTCCCTCCGCCTCGCCGCCGCGGCCGGGTCCCAGGAGTACTGCTTCAGTGCTCTGCCGCCGCTGGTCCAACGGCTCGTCGCCGCGCAAGCACCTGCAAGAAAGACACAGTACGTGTGTGAGACGGAGCTGGCCATGTAATGCCGGCGCAGAAAGTAATATGGAGAGACACGACCAAGGTCCAGACAAGAGGCAGAATGTGGTGCGTTACCGAGGGCGGCGGCGAGGAAGAGGAGGTGAAGTAGGAGCGCCGCGGTGATGCCGCGGCGGCTCGCCCAGCCCATGGACGCACGAGCTAGATCTCGTGTCGCCGACCGGCTCCTGGCTCGCTCTCGGAGGTGCTCGGCCGGGATGTGAGGGGAGAGAGGGAGAAGAAAGCAAAGGCCTGAGCAAGCTAGGTAGGCGGTGAATGGCGCAGCTGCTGGTGCTGCTGCACGAGCGGGACTGACTGAGGCGAAGGGCAGGGAGTGGCGTGGCGTGCGCTAGTAAATCCGCACGCACGCACGAACAGAGTCATGGACCGTGCTTTCGCGGAGAGAGAGAGAAACTGGGTGAAATAAAGAGGGAGATCCAGAGATGGGGTCGGTTGGTGGGTGTGCACCTGGGTGGCGCCGGCGCGGTGGCTGTTGTTATTTGGAGCGTGACCGCGAGACGGCCGGGTTTGGCTTTGGGCATGGCCGGGGCAAGCGGCGGCAGCAATCCGGCTACGCAGTCTGTGCGCCCAGCATGGTGGGGTCGCTAGCTGCTGTGCTGAGAGGCCGGGCCCTGGGCTCCTGGCACGGGCCGTCCTGCGGGTGCCCGGGCAAGCCCTGGCCCGTACCCACGGGTCAGGGCCGGGCCGCCCAACCCAGATAATAATCGTTCCTGATTTCAAGCTTTGGGTCGACTACTCGCCCAGGCCCAGCAGCGTACGTTGCTAACCCACATCATCAGATAGCCGTACGTTCGTGCTCCCGCCGAAAACATCTCACTCCCACATGATGGAAGAACACATCGTATTACCCATCACGGTTCGATTCATTTCATGGTCACAGCTGTTACCTTGGATCCCCTCTATCCTTGGTCACGTCTCGAGTTAGGCACCTCATCATGCACGTACGTATTGGGTGTGGAGTTTATGTCGAACGGGTATACCTGCCACGGTGGATAGAACCTGGCCCACCAGGGAGGCCCGTCAGATAAAGCCGGAGGCTTAATGGAGAAGGCCTCATGGGCTTAGGCGCAAGGATAAGCTCTGGGCTGGCTTAGTGAAGTCCAAGATGAAGGTCTGGCTGCGTTCGCCTTAGGGAGCAAGCTAGGGTTTGTTACCGTGTTAGTCTAGGACTTGTGATCTAGGTCGGTTAAGGCTTTCCTTGTAGGGGAAGGCTTGGCGCCTTTATAAGCCAGCCTTCCAGCGGCCTTAGGACGCGCATACAAGCTCATTGTAACCTGTACACATATTTGCCTTGAGTGAATTATAGCAGCACGTAGGATCTCGCCGCCGTCGTGAGATCCGAAGCTGGGTAAAATCGTGTGTGCAATCCCGTCACTGGAACCCTCCACGTTCTTCCCCACCTCCTCTACGGTACGTATGAATACTTCTAGTAGTTCCGCGTTACCAATACCTCGACAGTTGGCGCCCACCGTGGGGCCCAAGGCGTCGGGAGTTTTGTTTCAGGCGGGAGCATTGGGCGAGATCGGCAAGACTATGGCAGTTGGTCGCGCCCGCATCATCAACAACTTTGGGTGCATCGAAGACGACGGATCCTACGTCTCAGCAAACGACGCACTGGTGTCAAGCTTCGTCGTCCCCTTCGGCACCATCAACATCTTCATGGGTTTTACGGCTGAGGCGTATGGATTCCCCAGGGGATCCGCCGCCTTTTGGCCCACCCACCACCCCATCGATTATGCAATCGAGCAACAACACAGATCGGATCAGGCCTTTGTCTATCGCGATCTGAGTGACTCTGATACCCAAAGCGATTCTGGCTCCAGCTCTTATGAGCTTATGGAGCCCGCCTCTCGCTTTGTCGGTGTCATTGACGCATCTGGCCCTAAGCCGGCCGAATCTGACCCTGAGTCAATATTACCTGCCTTACAGACAGGAGCAGACTCAGAAGCCGGATCTGATGGCACCGCTCCAATGGCGGAAGATTCAGATCTCGATGAGCATAAGGAGGAAGACTTCGCAGCACAGGTTGCCGCGCGAGGCTATGGCTCATCCGATCCAAACGAAGTCTTAATGACTTTCCCGGCACAGATAGCTCTGAAGGATGGTGCGGCCGCGGCTAAGCCAGACGAGGCTGAAGTTTCCTCTAGCATCAAACACATTGGTGACAAGGCGGAAAAGCCAGAGGATGTGCTGGACCCTAAAAGGCCTCCCCGGCTACGCCTATTGAAGAAGACCTGGAGCGGTCAAAGGAGGAACACATGCGCGCATTGGAGCTCCTCAAAACACCTTTGGGACCAAATCCAACCGCGGTTGAACTTGAGGAAAGACGGAAAGCGCTCCTGGCTGAGACTGAAGTCAACATCAAGTATAAGTTGTCCCTCCTGAACAAGGAAAAAGAGTTAATCCTAGTTGGAAAGGCTCTAGAAGAGGAAGAGTACCAGCGTGAGCGCGATGTTGAGAAATTCCGCAAAATACGAAGTATACGTGACCCTCTTCTGCATCGGGATCTGCAGGGAAACTTCGAGAAGACTTCTGCCCAAAAGCCTTTAAAGCCTTGGCAGAAATACTCTTTCAGAGTTAACCCTGATGGAGTCATATTCTTCTCCACCCCGGCCAAAAACCTAGAGGCGGCCAGGGAAATCATGGGAGACGAAGCAGTTCCAATTGAAGAGCGCCACCATTATTCTAAAATGCTCATCGAAAAGGCGGTAGAGCAGCAGGCTAAGGCGGACTCAAACTCAAAACTGGCGGACGACACGCGTCTTTGCAAGACAGCCGTTGCCGGCGGTGGAGATCCAGAGGAACCAGCTGGTTCCAGTAGCCATGGCAATAAGGGTAAAGAACCTAGGAAGGACAAAGTTCCTGACAAACACAGGGATGAGTCAAAGACTGGGTCCAATCGCCATAGTGACAAAGGCAAGGACGACCACCGGCAAAGGATAACACACGCCATAAGAAGAGTGATCCGCCTCGCCGTGAAAGAGATCAAGACAAGGGGAAGGACGCACGGCGTGGGAGTGACCGGCTTAACATGCCACCTCCGCCCGCAGCACGGGCAAGAGACGAAGGAAATAGGGGCAACAGAGATCCGCCTCAAAGGCGATCTCGCTCCCGCTCCCCTCATCGCCAAAGCCGTCAGGAGGAGCCAAGGCGTAGCCAATCCAACAAAGGACCAGCCAGGGAAAACACTCATATCTCAGACGCCCGCATCCGTCTCGATGAGATTAAAGCGGCCAAAGAGGAGTCTTACCTGGGCCCTGTGTGCTTTGGACCGGCGATTCGCAAGGTGCAACTCCCATCCTCGCTAGGCAATGTCAAGAAAATTGTGGACAAGTACAATGGCATTGACAAACCGGACATATGGCTGCCTGATTACATCCACGCCGTTGGTATTAATGACGGTGATTACAACGCAGCTGTACGTTTTCTTCCACTCATGTTGGAGGGAACGGCCCGGTTATGGATCGACACTTTGCCAGAAAAGAGTATCCACAATTGGCAAGACATGCAGAAAACATTCATGCAACACTTCTCATGCACATACAAACGTCCAAAGGCTTACTCAGATCTACTAAAGTGCGCTCAAGTGGAGGGGAGTCAAGCAGAGCTTTCATAGCTCGATGGACAGAGACAAAGAATGCATGCGAAGACGTTTCTGAGATCCAGGCCATACATGCTTTTATGAACAGCCTGAAGAAAGGCAACATGATGAGATATATGTTAGCCAGCCAAAACATCAAACACCTCGGCGAGCTCTTAGACAGCGCGAACAATTACGCTGCAGCAGAAGACGACGCTCGAGCTGACGACGGATCTGCGCATGGACATAGCTGTTAACCCGGAAAAGCGAAACAACAATCAAAGCCGGAAAAAGAAAGAAGCCAACGATGCGCCAGGACCATCAAAGGAGGTAGCCTTTGCCAATAAGAAGGGTGGCCAGAGCGGGGCTAGCAGATGGCAGAAGAAGAGCGATGACAGTCAAGGGTCAAGACCCATTAAAATCACCTATGACGACATCAAAGATGAACCTTGTGCCCATCATAGCAAGCTTGGCAAATGCACCCATACCAACAGGCAGTGCCGCCTTAACGATGATATCAAGAAGGATCCGACGCTGGCTTCAAGGCAAAACAGTTCAAGCGCAAGAACCGTAAAGACAAGAAAGAGCAGAAGGACAACGAGGAAAGTGCTTCGGAGCCGGAAGATCAGGAGCCAAAGCACAAGAGGAGCAACAAGTTTCCAAGGGTCGAAACAAGCCTTGTCACCTTCCTTGCCACTCCTTCGGCCAAAAAGGAAAAGGCAGCCTGGAGGGAACTCAATGCCACTATGCCAGCGGTTCCCCAGTATCTCAACTGGTCCGAGCACCCCATTACATGGGACCGCAACGATCATCCTGATCATATTCCACAGAACCCAGGGAATTACGCGCTCGTTGTAAACCCAATTGTGCAGCAATGCAGGCTTTCTAAGGTGCTTATGGATGGAGGGAGTAGCATCAACATCCTCTATCTTGAAACCTTAAAGCGCATGCGCCTTTCTGAGACACAGCTAAAACATAGCACAGTCAAGTTTCACGGCATAGTGCCAGGCAGGCAGGCCAGTTCTATGGGAACAATCGTCTTAGACGTTACCTTCGGTGACGAAACAAACTATAGGACTGAGGAAGTTGCCTTTGAGGTGGTGGAATTCAAAAGTGCGTATCACGCAATCTTTGGCCGCCCAGCCTTTGCCAAATTCATGGCACGCCCGTGTTACATCTACAGCAAGCTCAAAATACCTGGACCAAACGGCGTCATCACGGTCAATGGCGACTTCAAGAAGGCGAAGGAATGCGAAGCAGGAAACGCCGTCTTAGCAGAAGCAGTCATCAGCAAGGAAGAGCTGGAGCAGTACAAGAAAGAAGTTAACACCAATGAAATGCCGGATGGTAAAAGCCTCCTTGCGCTCGGATGTCACCTTCAAGGCCAGCTCAAACTCGAAGAAGATCGTGCTGGACAACGCTGATGCAAGCAAGACGACGAACATAGGCGCGGACCTCAGTGACGCATAGGAAGGCGCGCTCGTCAAGTTCCTCCGTGAGCAACGGGATATTTTTGCATGGTCACCATCAGACATGCCAGGAGTACCCCGGGAACTTGCCGAGCACAGCCTTAATGTCGCCAAAGGTGCCAAGCCAGTAAAACAAGGTCTTCGTCGCTTCGGTCCAGAGAAGAAGAAAGCAATAGGAAAAGAGGTAGCTCGGCTTAGTGCCGCTAATTTCATTAGAGAGGTTATCCACACAGATTGGCTAGCAAATCCTGTATTAGTACCTAAGAAGGACGTGAAAGACTTGCGCATGTGCATAGATTTCACCGGCTTAAACAAAGCCTGTCCTAAAGACCCCTTCGCATTGCCGCGAATTGATCAGGTCGTAGATGCTGTATCAGGTTCTGAATTACTATGCTTTTTGGACGCTTACTCTGGCTACCACCAAATTAAGATGAAGGAGTCTGACCAAATTAAGACTTCCTTCATCACACCTTTCGGAACGTTTTGCTACATAACTATGCCTTTCGGGCTTAAAAACGCTGGCTCAACGTACCAACGGTGCATACAACGTTGCCTACACGATCAAATAGGCCGCAATGTTCACGCTTATGTCGATGACATTGCCGTTATGTCGCGAAAACGCGGCGATCTCATCGTTGACCTTCAAGAAACCTTTGATAACTTGAGAAAATATAACATGAAGCTAAATCCGGGAAAATGCTTTTTTGGCGTCCCAGCAGGAAAACTTTTAGGCTTCATTGTTTCAGAAAGAGGTCTTGAGGTTAACCCAGAAAAGATTCGAGCTATCATGGACATCAAAAAGCCTACTTGTCTTAAAGATGTCCAAAGGCTCGCAGGATCTGCAGCAGCTGTAAGCCGATTTATTAGTAGGCTTGGGGATAAAGCTTTACCCCTATACAGGTTGTTGAAGAAAACTAAGACGTTCGTCTGGACTGAAGAGGCAGATGCAGCCTTAGCACAGTTAAAAGACGCCTTAGTTTCAGCACCAATATTAGCGTCTCCTCTACCACAAGAGCCGATGCTACTTTACATGGCGGCTACCAACCTAGTTATTAGTGCAGTGGTTGTTGTTGAACGAAAGGAGAAGGAAAGGAGCTACCGGAACAAAGGCCGGTATATTATATCAGCGAAGTCTTCTCCGAATCCAAACAACGATACCCTCACTATCAGAAGCTGGCTTATGGAGTTTTCTTCGCAGCCAGAAAATTACGCCATTATTTCCAAGAGCACCCAATCACGGTAGTCAGTAAGGCGCCATTGGGTGACATTATAAACAACACTGATGCCACTGGACGTGTGGCTAAGTGGGGAATTGAATTGGCAGCCTTCGATATCCAGTACAAGCCACGTACAGCCATCAAATCCCAGTCTTAGCTGATTTCATCGCAGACTGGACGGAAGCAATGGATGAACTTCCCCTCCCTGACGAAGAATATTGGGTTATGCACTTTGACGGCTCCAAAATGTTGCAGGGATCGGGAGCTGGCGTGGTACTGAAGAACCCTAAAGGAGACAAGATGTGCTATGTCTTGCAGATACACTTCAATGCCACTAATAATGTTGCAGAATACGAGGCTCTGTTGCATGGATTGCACGTCGCAAAGGATTTGGGCATTAGCCGTCTTTTGTGCTATGGCGATTCAGACCTCGTTGTTCAACAGTTAGAAGGGGCATGGGACGCGAAGAGCCCTACAATGGCTGAATACCGACGCACGGTAGACGAGTTTGGTCGGTGTTTTATCGGCTTAGAAGTCAAGCATATCAAAAGGGAGGAAAATGAAGCAGCGGACGCCTTAGCCAGAATGGGCTCGAAAAGATCGAAGGTGCCCTCCGATATATTTTGGAGCACCTGTACGTGCCGTCTATTAAAGGCGGAGATGAGGATGACCCCATGGCTTCGCAATCTGTTTCCGTCATGCTGGTAACGCCAGACTGGACACAGCCCTACATAAATTTCCTCCTTAACAAGGAAGAGCCAGAGGATGAAGTCTTAAGGCGGCAAGTTGTGCGCAGAGCTAAGGCATACACAATAATAAATGGAGAGCTATACAAGCGGAGTACCACAGGTGTATATCAACGATGCGTTTCGCCGGAAGAAGGACAGGAGATACTAGAAGAGATCCATGGTGGATGTTGCGGTCATCATGCCTCTGCCCGAGCAATTGTCGCCAAAGCTTTTAGACATGGATTCTACTGGCTCACAGCAAAGCAAGATGCAGAAGAACTCGTCAAGAAATGCGTTGGATGCCAAAAGTATGCAAGACAGCCAAAGATGCCAGCCCAGGAATTGCGCACCATCCAATCACGTGGCCATTTGCGGTCTGGGGACTGGACATGGTAGGTCCATTCAGGACTGCGCGAGGCGGCGTCAAACATCTCTTAGTTGCGGTGGATAAATACACCAAGTGGGTTGAAGCTAAGCCCATAAAAAAGCTTGATGGGGCAACAGCCAAGAAGTTCGTCATTGAGGTTATAACGAGATTTGGCGTCCCCCACAGTATCATTACGGACAATGGGACAAACTTCGCCGTAGGAGAACTGGCAAAGTACTGTGGTGAAGTTGGTATTCGTTTGGACTTAGCATCTGTGGCTCATCCACAATCGAATGGCCAAGTTGAGCGAACCAACAGTATAATCTACAGGGAATAAAGCCAAGATTAGAAGTGCCTTTGCATAGAGCAGCTGGAGCGTGGGTAGAAGAATTACCTGCTGTCTTATGGAGCATACGCACAACTCCAAGCAGTGCAACAGGCTATACCCCTTTCTTTCTCATATATGGCGCTGAAGCGGTACTCCCAACAGATGTCCTGCACGACACACCTCGTGTAACAGCCTACGTTGAAGCAGACGCAGAAGAAGCCAGACAGGATGGCTTAGACCTTCTCGAAGAAGAGCGTGAGATAGCGCTTCAGCGCTCCGCCATTTATCAGCAGAACATGCGGCGTTACCACAGTCGCAAGGTAAGACGGAGATCGTTTCGAGAAGGCGATTTGGTGCTTCGCCTTGTTCAGCAAAAGGAGCACAAACTATCTCCCATATGGGAAGGACCCTTTGTTATCAGCAAAGCGCTTAAGAACGGGGCATATTATCTTGTGGATCTCCGTGATATCTGTTGGAAATATGCCCTAGAGGCAATAATAAATAAATGTTATTATCATATTTCCGTGTTCATGATATATGTTTATTTCCATGCTATAATTGTATTAACCGGAAACATAATACATGTGTGGTTGCGTAAACAACATTGCGTCCCTAGTAAGCCTCTACTAGACTAGCTCGTTAATTAATGATGGTTGTGGTTTCCCAACCATGAACATGAGTTGTTAATTAATTAACGGGATCATGTCATTAGAAGAATGACGTGATGGACAGACCCAACTAAGCATAACAATATTGATCGTTTCATTAAGTTTTTATTGTCATGCCTTTTATTGTCAAGTATCCTATTTCTTAGACCATGAGATCATGTTATTCCCGGGTACTGGAAGAATACTTTGGGGACATCAACCATCGCTTCGTGACAGGGTGATCATAAAGGTGTCTTACGGGTATCTCAGAAAGTGCTTGTTGAATTACATGAATCAAGACTGGGATTTGTCCCTCCGTGTTTCGGAGAGATATACTCTGGGCCCACTCGGTAGTGCACATTCGGTAAAGCTTGCAAGCACGTGACTAATGAGTTAGTCACAGAGAATGTTGTATTACGGAACGAGTAAAGAGTACTTACCAGTAACAAGATTTAACTAGGTATAGTGATACCGACGATCAAATCTTGGGTAAGTAAAATATCGCGTGACAAAGGAAATTGTATACGGATTATAGTAGTCCACGACATAGTGGTTCAACCGATAAAGATCTTCGTTGAATGTGTGGGAGTCATTATGGATATCCTGGTCCCTCTAATGGTTATTGATCGGAGAGGTGTCTCCATCATGTCTGCACGTTCTCGAACCCGTAGGGTCACACACTTAACGTTCGGTAACGCTAGAGTAGCTCTGGGATAATTTTGTTAATGGTGTCCGAATATTGTTCGGAGTCTCGGATGAGATCCTAGACATCACGAGGAGCTCCGGAAGAGTCCGGAGGTAAAGATTTATATATGGCAAGTTGATTTCAGGGTTCCGGAAAAGTTCGGGATTTTTCGGCAGAGTGTCGGAATGTTCTAGAAGGTTCCGGAGGGTCCCATAGTGGGGCCCACCTGTCCCCAACGACCAAGGGTGGCCCACTGGTCCATTTGACCAGTCCTACTTGGTCCATGCAGCCATTCAATGGGTAGCCCTTTAAAAGGGATGTTACCACTCTTGAAAGAGGGGGTTACCACCTTTTAAATGAGAAGGGGTTACCACTATTGAAAGAGGGAGTTTCTACTTTGGAAATAAAGTGGCTGCAGCCCCTTGCCTATATAAAGAAGAGGGAGAGGTGCACCAAGAGACAGAGGCTTGGCCGCATCACTGGCTTGCTGCTCCTCTACCTCCCGCGCACCGCTTGGCGAAGCCCTGCCCGCGGGAACTCTCCACCATATCCACCACCACGCCGTCGTGCTGCTGGAATCGATCCCACCTACTTCTCCCTCTAGCTTGCTGGATCAAGAAGAGGGAGACGTCATCGAGCTGTACGTGTGCAAGCCTCCGGAGGTGCTGCTCGTTTGCGGTGCTGATCGGATCGAACATCGTCAACAACTTCACCGAGCTGCGTTGAATTAAACGTTCAACGCGCGTGTTCTTCGAGGGTATGATGAACTACTCTCCCCGTTACTAGAATCTTCTAGATAGGATCTTGAGTGTTGCTTCCGCATGTGAGAGAAATTTTTTGTTTTCTATCGCGCAAACTCCTACAGTGGTATCAGAGCCGGATCTATGCGTAGATGTTTTGGTACGGGTAGAACACATATGTGTATGTGGGCGTTGATAATCTTTTTATTACTTCCTTTGTGTATTTTGAATCTTAGTGGCATAGTGGGATGAAGCGGCCCGGACTAACTTTACATGTCCACGTACATGAGACTTGTTCCACGACTGACATGCAACTTGTATTGCATAAGTGGCTTTGCGGGTGTCTGTCTCTCCCACTATAGTTAAGATTTAATCTACAACGGGTTGTTAATAATTTGTTTATCACCGTTGTGGTTTCATGTTCGTAGGTAAGAACGGTTCTTTCTTCGAAAGCCCTAAGCCACGTAAAATTTGCAAAGAATAAGGGAGAGGCGTCTAACTTGTTTTTGCAGGGGTGCTTGTGATATGGTATAGCCCAAACTGTTTCATATGATATATTTGTGATGTATGAGATGATCATGTTTTGTAATGTTTCACGACTTGCATGTCGATGAGTACGGCAACCGGCAGGAGCCATATGGTTGTCTTAATTATCAATTGTATGACCTGCGTGTCAACTTCAAACGCCATGTAATTGCATTATTTATCGCTATGAGTTAGCAATATATGGGATGCAACGTGGTGGAGACAACCAAGGCGCCACATGAACATGGCGCCATGATGGAGATCATGCCGGTGCGTTTAAGATGGAGATCAAGACGCAATAAAAGGGCTATACCATGTCACATATTTTTATGCATGTGATGTTTATCCTTTTATGCATCTTATTTTGCGTGTGCTCGACGGTAGCATTATAAGATGATCCCTCACACAATATCAAGATAAAGTGTTCTCCCTTAGTATGCACCGTCGCGAAAGTTCGTCGTTTTGAAGCATCTCGTGATGATCGGATGTGGTAAACTCTACGTTCACATACGACGGGTGTAAGCCAGTTTTACACATGCGGAAATACTTTGGTTAACTTGACGAGCCTAGCATGTACAGACATGGACTCGGAACACGACGAACCGAAAGGTTAAACACGAGTCATATGAATGATATGATCAACATTTCGATGTTCACCATTGAAACTACATCTTCTCTCGTGAAGATCGGACTTGGTGTAGTGGATTTGGATCGTGTACCACTAGACAACTATGAGGGATGTTGTTTTAAGTGGGAGTTCGTTAGTAATTTGATTAAAATGAACTCTTTATCATGAACATAGTCTAAAGATGTCTTTGCTAAAATGTTGTAGATCATGGCCCGCAACGTAGCTCAGTTCAACTTCAGCGCATTCCTTGAGAAAGAAAAACTGAAATCATCTGGTTCAAACTTCACTGACTGGCACCGCAACCTGAGGATTATCCTCACTGGGTGTAAGAAGCATTATGTGCTCGATGCTGCGCTAGGTGACCCACCTGCAGACAATGCGCCTGAAGCAGAACAAAATGTCTTTGAGACGCGCAGAGATGACCACATTATAGTTGCCTGTGCCATCCTTACATCTCTGGACACTGATCTCCAGAAACGTTTTGAACATCACGGCGCCTATGAGATGGTTGAAGAGCTGAAAACCATGTTTCAGACTCAGACCCGCGCTGAGAGATATGAGATCTCTGATAAGTTCTATACATGTAAGATGGAGGAGCACAGCTCTGTCAGTGAACATGTTGTCACCATGGGAGGCTATATCCAACGCCTAATTCAGCTGGGATGTGTGATCCCGGATGAGTTAATCACTGACAGGGTGCTGCAGTCGCTCCCTCCGAGCTACAAAGGCTTTGTGCTGAACTATAACATGCAAGGCATGAATAAGACTCTTAATGAGCTCTTTGCGATGCTGAAATCTGCAGAAGTGGACATCAAGAAAGAACATCAAGTGTTGATGGTCAATAAGACCACCAGTTTCAAGAAGGTTAAGGCCAAAAAGGGTCACTTCAAGAAGAGTGGCAAATCTGTTGCTGCTCAGGGCGGCAAACCTGTTGCCACACCTGTGAAACCCAAGGCTGGTCCTAAGCCGGACACTGTGTGTTTCTACTGCAAGGGAGACGGTCACTGGAAGCGTAACTGCGCCAAATACTTGGCGGATAAGAAGGCTGGCAACGTCAAAGGTATATTTGATATACATGTTATTGATGTGTACCTTACTAGTTCTCGTAGTAGTGCCTGGGTATTTGATACTGGTTCGGTTGCTCATATTTGCAACTCGAAACAGGAGCTGCAGAATAAACGGAGACTGGCGAGGGATGAGGTGACGATGCGCGTCGGGAATGGATCGAAGGTCGATGTCATCGCCGTCGGGACACTACCTCTTCATCTACCTTCGGGATTAGTTTTAAACCTGAATAATTGTTATTTGGTGCCTGCGTTAAGCATGAACATTATATCTGGATCTTGTTTATTGCGAGACGGTTACTCATTTAAATCAGAGAATAAAGGTTGTTCTATTTCTATGAGTAATATCTTTTATGGTCATGCACCCAACGTAAATGGTTTATTCTTGTTGGATCTCGATAGTAGTACTTCACACATCCATAACATTGATGCTAAAAGATGCAAAGCGAATAATGATAGTACCACATACTTGTGGCACTGCCGTTTAGGTCATATTGGTGTAAAGCGCATGAAGAAACTCCATTCTGATGGACTTTTTCAATCACTTGACTTTGAATCATTTGATACGTGCGAACCATGCCTCATGGGTAAGATGACTAAGACACCGTTTTCCGGTACGATGGAACGGGCGAGTGATTTGTTGGAAATCATACATACTGATGTGTGTGGACCAATGAGCATTCCAACACGTGGTGGATATCGTTACTTCCTAACTTTCACTGATGATTTGAGTAGATATGGGTATATTTACTTAATGAAACACAAGTCTGAAACATTTGAAAAGTTCAAAGAATTTCAGAGTGAAGTAGAAAATCATCGTAACAGGAAGATCAAATTTCTACGATCTGATCGTGGAGGGGAATATCTGAGTTACGAGTTTGGCATGCACTTGAAAAATTGTGGAATTGTTTCCCAACTCACGCCACCTGGAACACCACAGCGTAATGGTGTGTCTGAACGTCGTAATCGTACTTTATTAGATATGGTGCGTTCTATGATGTCTGTATCCGATCTGCCAATGTCATTTTGGGGGTATGCATTAGAGACAGCCGCATTCACTTTAAATAGGGCACCATCTAAATCCGTTGAGACGACACCATATGAGTTGTGGTTTGGTAAGAAGCCAAAATTATCGTTTCTTAAAATTTGGGGATGCGAGGCTTATGTCAAAAGATTACAACCTGATAAGCTCGAACCCAAAGCGGAAAAATGCGTCTTCATAGGATATCCAAAGGAAACCATTGGGTATACCTTCTATCACAGATCCGAAGGCAAAGTTTTTGTTGCTAAGAATGGATCCTTTCTTGAGAAGGAGTTTCTTTCGAAAGGAGTGAGTGGGAGGAAAATAGAACTAGACGAGGTTATTGAACCTTCTCCCGAATTGGAGAGCAGCGCAGCGCAGGAAGATTTGGATCTTCAGGCACCGCCTTCACCAGCTAGAGAGAAAGAAGCTGATGATAGTGATCATGCAGCTTCGGTCAAAGTTCCCGTTCGCAGGTCGACAAGGTTACGTACTGCTCCTGAATGGTACGGTAATCCTGTCTTGAACATTTTATTGTTAGACAATGATGAACCTATGAACTATGAGGAAGCGATGATGAGCCCAGACTCTGGAAAATGGCAAGACGCCATGAACTCTGAAATGGAATCCATGAAGGAAAACCAAGTGTGGACTTTGGTTGACCTTCCTGATAGCCGTAAGGCTGTTGAATG
The DNA here is from genome assembly GCA_947311845.1 of Poa pratensis. Classification (NCBI taxonomy): domain Eukaryota; kingdom Viridiplantae; phylum Streptophyta; class Magnoliopsida; order Poales; family Poaceae; genus Poa; species Poa pratensis. Next base: position 11,182,440 of record CAMZMU010000073.1, read on the forward strand.
TAAATGGATTTTCAAGAAGAAAACAGACGCTGACGGTAATGTCACCGTATATAAAGCTCGACTTGTCGCAAAAGGTTTTCGACAAATTCAAGGAGTTGACTACGATGAGACCTTCTCACCCGTAGCGATGCTAAAGTCTGTTAGGGTTCTACTAGCAATTGCTGCTTATTTCGATTATGAAATTTGGCAGATGGATGTCAAAACTGCGTTCCTCAACGGAAACGTTGAAGAAGAGTTGTACATGGTACAACCTGAAGGTTTTGTCGATCCTAAGGATGCTGATAAAGTGTGCAAACTTCAGCGATCCATCTATGGACTGAAGCAAGCATCCCGGAGTTGGAATCTTCGATTTGATGAGGTGATCAAAGGTTTTGGATTTGTCCAAAATTATAAAGAAGCTTGTGTTTACAAGAAAGTGAGTGGGAGCTCGGTTGCATTCCTGGTTTTATATGTAGATGACATATTACTTATTGGGAATGATGTGGAGCTGCTTAACAGTGTGAAAGATTATTTGAATAATAGTTTTTCAATGAAAGATCTTGGTGAAGCTGCATACATATTGGGCATAAAGATCTATAGAGATAGATCAAGACGCTTAATAGCACTTAGTCAAAGTAAATACCTTGAGAAGATAGTGAAGAAATTCAATATGCAGGATGCAAAGAAAGGTTCTTTGCCCATGTTACAAGGTAAGCCATTGAGTATGACTCAGTGTCCAACTACGGCAACAGAAATAGAAAGGATGAAGAAAATCCCCTATGCCTCGGCCATAGGTTCTATTATGTATGCCATGTTGTGTACTAGACCGGATGTGTCCCATGCTCTTAGTTTGACGAGCAGGTACCAGAGTGATCCTGGAGAGGCTCACTGGACAGCAGTTAAAAATATCCTTAAGTACCTAAAAAGGACTAAGGACATGTTTCTTGTCTATGGTGGTGATGAAGAGCTCTCCGTAAAAGGTTACGTTGATGCTAGCTTCGATACTGATCCAGATGACTCGAAATCTCAAACAGGGTATGTCTTTATCTTGAATGGAGCTGCGGTTAGCTGGAGGAGTTCCAAGCAAACCGTCATTGCGGCATCTACATTAGAGGCGGAGTATATGGCCGCTTCTGAAGCAGCGAAAGAAGGGATATGGCTGAAGGAGTTCGTCACTGAACTCGGCGTTGTTCCGAGCGCACTGGATCCCATGGAGATTTTTTGTGACAACACTGGTGCCATTGCTCTAGCCAAGGAACCAAGATGTCACAAGAGTTCCAAGCATATCAAACGCCGGTTTCATCAAATTCGTGAGCATGTCAATGAAGGAGATATTACCATTAGCAAAGTACATACGAATCAAAATATCGCTGATCCGTTGACTAAAGTTCTTCCACAGACAAAACATGATCAACACCAGAAGGCCATGGGTGTTAGATTTTTACCAATGTAAACTAGATTATTGACTCTAGTGCAAGTGGGAGACTGTTGGAAATATGCCCTAGAGGCAATAATAAATAAATGTTATTATCATATTTCCGTGTTCATGATATATGTTTATTTCCATGCTATAATTGTATTAACCGGAAACATAATACATGTGTGGTTGCGTAAACAACATTGCGTCCCTAGTAAGCCTCTACTAGACTAGCTCGTTAATTAATGATGGTTATGGTTTCCCAACCATGAACATGAGTTGTTAATTAATTAACGGGATCATGTCATTAGAAGAATGACGTGATGGACAGACCCAACTAAGCATAACAATATTGATCGTTTCATTAAGTTTTTATTGTCATGCCTTTTATTGTCAAGTATCCTATTTCTTAGACCATGAGATCATGTTATTCCCGGGTACTGGAAGAATACTTTGGGGACATCAACCATCGCTTCGTGACAGGGTGATCATAAAGGTGTCTTACGGGTATCTCAGAAAGTGCTTGTTGAATTACATGAATCAAGACTGGGATTTGTCCCTCCGTGTTTCGGAGAGATATACTCTGGGCCCACTCGGTAGTGCACATTCGGTAAAGCTTGCAAGCACGTGACTAATGAGTTAGTCACAGAGAATGTTGTATTACGGAACGAGTAAAGAGTACTTACCAGTAACAAGATTTAACTAGGTATAGTGATACCGACGATCAAATCTTGGGTAAGTAAAATATCGCGTGACAAAGGAAATTGTATACGGATTATAGTAGTCCACGACATAGTGGTTCAACCGATAAAGATCTTCGTTGAATGTGTGGGAGTCATTATGGATATCCTGGTCCCTCTAATGGTTATTGATCGGAGAGGTGTCTCCATCATGTCTGCACGTTCTCGAACCCGTAGGGTCACACACTTAACGTTCGGTAACGCTAGAGTAGCTCTGGGATAATTTTGTTAATGGTGTCCGAATATTGTTCGGAGTCTCGGATGAGATCCTAGACATCACGAGGAGCTCCGGAAGAGTCCGGAGGTAAAGATTTATATATGGCAAGTTGATTTCAGGGTTCCGGAAAAGTTCGGGATTTTTCGGCAGAGTGTCGGAATGTTCTAGAAGGTTCCGGAGGGTCCCATAGTGGGGCCCACCTGTCCCCAACGACCAAGGGTGGCCCACTGGTCCATTTGACCAGTCCTACTTGGTCCATGCAGCCATTCAATGGGTAGCCCTTTAAAAGGGATGTTACCACTCTTGAAAGAGGGGGTTACCACCTTTTAAATGAGAAGGGGTTACCACTATTGAAAGAGGGAGTTTCTACTTTGGAAATAAAGTGGCTGCAGCCCCTTGCCTATATAAAGAAGAGGGAGAGGTGCACCAAGAGACAGAGGCTTGGCCGCATCACTGGCTTGCTGCTCCTCTACCTCCCGCGCACCGCTTGGCGAAGCCCTGCCCGCGGGAACTCTCCACCATATCCACCACCACGCCGTCGTGCTGCTGGAATCGATCCCACCTACTTCTCCCTCTAGCTTGCTGGATCAAGAAGAGGGAGACGTCATCGAGCTGTACGTGTGCAAGCCTCCGGAGGTGCTGCTCGTTTGCGGTGCTGATCGGATCGAACATCGTCAACAACTTCACCGAGCTGCGTTGAATTAAACGTTCAACGCGCGTGTTCTTCGAGGGTATGATGAACTACTCTCCCCGTTACTAGAATCTTCTAGATAGGATCTTGAGTGTTGCTTCCGCATGTGAGAGAAATTTTTTGTTTTCTATCGCGCAAACTCTACAATATCGAGAAAGAAGAAAAGAGGCCGCAAAAGGAAAAGGAACGAAGAAGCAGTGCTCAAGGAGACGAAACGTCCTTGGAACATTGAGCAGCTACGTCCTTTTTACACTTAGCAAATTCTATTGTACTCACACCATATATGATTATGAAATAAAAGTCTTTGGTTCCCTCAATTATTTTTATGCATGAGTTCTCGCCGTCTTTTATTTCCATTTGATCATATATTTCGATAAAAATATCAATGTTAACTCGAATTGGCTTCGTGCTTGTGGTTACTCACATGATGATTTTGCCTTAAGGCCTTACAAAAATTAAAAATTGCATCCGTCTACGAGTATTTATCTGATCGCGTATATGCTGGCTTGTCTTAGTAGATGCTTTACGCACCAAAAGCCGGCGCCGTTTCTGTGTTTAAACAGTTTGGTTACTAACCCTGTTGCCAGCGAAGTGTTCCGTACCTTAGGTTCTGCCAGCATACGAAAAGGCTAAAGCATATAAGCCAGAAAACTTAAAGACGGATAAGGAGCATAGTTTGCAAGCCTTTTTAAAAATAAGTGCATGCGTCGCAAAACAAACATGTTCAACAGATAAAAGGCTCCTGCCATTACAAAACATAATTTAACAAGTCTTTTGTGCCATCTTTCATGACACGCTTAATGCAAAGTTTTTCCTGCATCTTATGCAGGGGACTAAGGAGGCGAAGATCTAGCGTAGCTTCAGACTCGCCTTCTTCTTCTTCTTCTTCTTCTTCATTTCCGTCTTCTGACTCATCGCCATTGCCGGTGGTGGGGGCTTCGGCTTCGTCATCAGACACGTCGTCAGGACGGGGAGGCACATGCTTCTTGCAGAAGAAGATAGACAAGTCTACCATCTCAGCAACGGCTGAGGCAAAGCCAGAGACAGAGGCATAGACCTTTTCTTTGACGAGCTCGTTGCCGTCTCTGTCCTTGGCTGGGAAACACTTGATAACGCGCCACATGTTGACCTCGGGGTAGTGGCCGCGAACAAGTCCTAGAGCAAGTTTTGCTCCGCCTCTAGCTGCTGAGCGAAGACGCTCCAACACCTCTGGGACGCAGTTCTGAAGAAGTGGCAGCAAGTTGCTGGTGTTTGTCACTTGGGGCAGCTGTTTTGGAAAGATGTTGGCGACAACGTCTCTTCCCGCAGCGTACAGCCCTGACACAATCTCGCCACACTCCAAGATAAGCTCCAGACGCGTCTCAGAGGTAAGCCTTTCCCCAAATCCAGCTGGAACTGAAGAAGGGAGGAATGGAAAAAATTAAGGCGCACTGAAGTGTTGAATAAAGGCGAAAAGTGACAGAAAGTGCGAGAAGTAAAAGAAGAGAGACTTACTTAGCAGTTTCTCGTCAATGGCGGTGCTCTCATCAGCTTGGCGTTCAAGACGACCTTGTAAGCTCTGGATTAGGAGCCCATCCTTTTCAGCCTGTCGCTGCAGTTTCAAAAGTCCTGCCTTCAGTTTGTTCTGCCCTTCAGCGGCGCTGTCTTGGACGGCTTTAAGATTGGCCTCGGCCGTCTTTCGGTTCTCTTCCAGTTGGTTAAACAAGGCGGCGTTTTCCTGCCTCACCACTTCTATATCGCCAGTCTCGCTGACGATCTGTTTTGCCTTCGCCACAACAGCTGCGCAAAAAACACATTGCATGTGTTGAGCATCTTATGTCTTAAAATGAACTAAAATCACATTGCATGTGAAAGAACAACATTTACCTTTATTCGCCTTATTTTCGGCGACGGCCTGCTTGAGCACTTGCCTTTGGTTACTCAGTGAGTACCATAGATCGCATGTAAGTTGCTCACTGCTCTGCTAGGGCAAGGGTAGTAGCAAGTAAGGAAGGTAAAAGGCAATAAGGTCTGGCTGCAATGGGCTTGGGGACTGAGTCTTTATCACCATTAAAGAAAGGCCATTACGTCGGCTTAGTCAAAGCACAACGTAATGCCCGGGGACTAGTATGTATATAAAGACGGAATGTTTACCTGCATCATGGCCTTCAAGGCTTTGTAGCTCTTCTTCATCGTGACGTACAGCTCGTCACAATTGTCTTCCAGATTTAATATGGTCAATGTTTGACCAACTGGCCTTAGCTTCGAAGGCGGCTCGTTGCGCTCCTTCTCATCGGCAAGCATGGCGGCAATGTTGGGTAAGATGTACCCCTCGTCGTCAAAGAGCTCTTGCTTCACCATGTTGCGAATAGCCTCACGAGTAATGGGCTCGTTCGGCTCCTCTGACTGAAGTACCGCTGCCTTCCCAGCAGCGGCAGCCCTGGCCAACTTTTCAGTTTCCGTCTTATCAGGTAAAACGGCTGAGTCTAAATCTATATGATGATCTTCAGATGGGCCTGAGGTTGTCTCTTGTTGAGCGGAGGGAGTGGGGGGAGCGATGGACGGAGAGGGCTCAGTCTTTCTTTGCCTGGAAGAAATTACTTTCTTCCTCTTGAGAGGTGCAGTTGGTTTGATCCTGCAAACCACTTACAAAATAAGATAACATTCATAGACATTGTTCTTCATAGACATTGTTCGTCTTACTAAAGAAATTGAGGTTCGGCTTACTTCTGTACTGGAGCATTGAAGGCCGCATCTTCATCGTCCTCAATGTCGAGCACTTCGGCGTTAACAGGGATGGCTTTTTCACGCTTCCGCCTTTCTGCTGCTGAAGTTGCTGTAGTGGCTCCTGACGCCTTTTGTTTCCGAGTCTTTGAGGGCTCGGGTGCCGCTTCAGGCACGTAAAACAAGGGAGCCAGCTGATTGTCCGGCAAAAGGTCGAGCTGAAATAAAAAATGGAGTTAGTAAGGCGAACATTGTGGAAGTGTAAAAACAGTAATGGTAAATGCCTTACCTTGGGAGCCGGGTTGGCAGCTGTGTACATAGGACGCTGCTCTGTGAGCTGGATCCTTTCCTTGGCAATCCTCTTAAAGCGATACATAAGGGCGTCGTGCGTAAGGTCACTCTCACTAACACGGAGGGGATCTTTTTTCTGGTCCGTGTAGTGGCACATGTGTCCTTTGCGATCTTTCAAAGGCTGGATTCGTCTTGACAACCAACATAGGATGGTATCTGCGCCCGTGAGCTTGGGCACAGCAGTCTTTGTCAAATACTCAATCCGCCTTTGCATGCGACGGAGGTTGTAAGGAAGGACCTTCAGTGGTTTCTCGCCCCAGGAAAGGCGAGGCTCCGCAGGCAAAGGAGAAAAGCGAGGAAGTCCTATGTCTTTGCCTACTGGCGCCATGTCTTTGCAGTAGAAGAAAGAGCTATTCCAGCATTTAATGGAATCTATTTTTGGCGCCTTAGGATACCAGTCTCTGCCTCTACGAAGGTTGATGCTAACTGTTCCTAAGGAAAGCAGTTCTTCCTTCTCTGTTTGGCGCTTGCAGGTAAAGCAGTACTTGAAGAATTCTAAGCTGGGCTCTATGCCTAGGTATCCTTCGAATAAAGCCATAAAGCCGGCTATGTACAAGATACTATTGGGGCCTACGCTATGAGGCTGAAGGCCATAGTAGTCTAAGACTGATTGGAAAAAAGGATGCAGAGGCAAAGACAAACCGCGGAGGAGATGTGAGACGAGGAGCACTCGTTCATCGCCGGCGGGATCTGGAGCAGGGTGGCCGTACGCTGACCGCCAGTGGCACTTCTCCTGTGGTGGGAGGATGCCCTCCTTTTGCAGCTGCGTGAGGTCCGCGTCGGTGATGGTGGAAGCTGCCCAGTTGCGGGATGATGCTTCCTCTCCCTCTTCCTCTGCCTCCGCCGCATCGCCCTCGTCGGAGGGCTGGGCATTCTTCTCTGCTTCGGTGGAGATGGCCGCAGAACTTGTCGCCGTTGCCGCGCGAGATGCAGATGCATCCGCGGAGCTTGATCCCCTCATGGTCAGATCTTGTTCCTCCGTCGCCGCCGACGCCGCCGCCGTAGCCGCTCCCGTGGTTGCATCGGAGCTCTCCATGGGTGGGTGCGCAGGTGGTGGTGGTGGAGCTCGCCGGAGTTCAGATAGGACAGGTGCAAGGAAGACGATGAACAGGGGAATGGACCAGGTGGAAAAAGTCAGTTCCCTTTTATGGGGGCCGTGCGCCGCGATTAGTGCGGTGGGATAACGCTCGCGTGATTTTCGCCACGCGTCCCGCAACGGTCAGATAGTGGCCATCTTCCCCCGCACGCCTCGGAGATCGTGTGCGGAAAAATAGCAGTAATGGCGGCACAACGTCTCTCTGCCTGTCCAGACTGTCGTGGACTGGTTTTGACTGCGGTGACGTCATGACAAGACTCGATGCTGACAGAATCTTTCTGCCAGATTGTTCCAAGTGCAGGAGAGTTCGGCTTAATCCTTAAGGCAGACTGAATGTCTCATTTTGGAATGCTCCAAGCTCTTCTGTCCGCCTTGCACAAAGGCGAAAGCCCGTGTTTCACAAAGACGGCAAACGAAGAACTTAAACCTTTCCGGGGACTACTGTGGAGGTTATGCCGAACGGGTATACCTGCCACGGTGGATAGAACCTGGCCCACCAGGGAGGCCCGTCAGATAAAGCCGGAGGGCTTAATGGAGAAGGCCTCATGGGCTTAGGCGCAAGGATAAGCTCTGGGCTGGCTTAGTGAAGTCCAAGACGAAGGCCTGGCTGCGTTCGCCTTAGGGAGCAAGATAGGGTTTGTTACCGTGTTAGTCTAGGACTCGTGATCTAGGTCGGTTAAGGCTTTCCTTGTAGGGAAAGGCTTGGCGCCTTTATAAGCCAGCCTTCCAGCGGCATGAGAAGACGCGCATACAACCTCATTGTAACCTGTACACATATTTGACTTGAGTGAATTATAGCAGCACGTAGGATCTCGCCGCCGTCGTGAGATCCGAAGCTGGGTAAAATCGTGTGTGCAATCCCGTCACTGGAACCCTCCACGTTCTTCCCCACCTCCTCTACGGTACGTATGAATACTTCTAGTAGTTCCGCGTTACCAATACCTCGACATTGGGAGTACCAGTAGTGCTTGTCACTGGCTACAAGATGGATCAGCCACTTGGAGCTAGCTAGCTTGGAATTGTAGCACCCGGAGTTCTCTCTCGTATGGTCTCTCCGCCATGTCCATGAACAACACCGCATGAACTTCGATGTGTCAATCCGACTGCATCGTCACTTCTCAGCTGCTCGATTCTTTGGAAATGACCCTTAATTTTTACTCACTCCATTTCAATTTAATTGACTTGCTATCCACCACATGTGGATGTATCTATACATGTAAGAGCCTTACCCCTGTTTCCTTTACCAATGCAACCACAGAGTTCACAAGGATCCGACCTGCATATAGCAGTAATATTACATCCTCAAAGCCACGTGGGGCAAACGAAAAAGTAAAAACTGGGATAGCTCTAAACCAGAAACGCAGGAAACAACAGACAGGCTAAAAGAAGACTAATGAAGGTAAGGCTTGGTGTTGGCAATCAGTCTCTTGCACGCCTTCTCTTGATTCCACAACTTCAACGCATCCGATCCTGGGAAGAGCGCACCCAGCATCACGGATCCAATTCTTTATCTGCATGATCCTGGGAAATGGCCCTTAATCGTGACGTTTTTTGGGTCTAGGCTACCTAGATTCCGCCTAATCTAGCCGCATCAGCCAGCCATCCCGTCAGTCCTTGCTTGCTTGGCGTTCTGCTCTCGGCCTTGCAGCACTTTGTAGTAGCGCCTTTCTCGATCTTGGCTTAATGTATTCTCGATTGATTAGAGGGACAAGTACGCTTGGTTGGCTGCACCACGGGCACAGTTGATCTCCATTAAACCCCAGACCCCTACCGATCGAATCCGTATATAGAGTTGACCAAGGAGTAAGCCGATTCACCATAGTAAATTGCTCACACGCCGGAGGCAAAACAAATTGCTACGACGACGTACATTTGTAGAGCTTGTAAAACTTGTACCCTTTGTAAAGTACGTAGGATTTGGTGTCATCGTCTCTCTTCTATGCGTAAATATTGAATCGCTAGTTCTCTACATGCAAACGCGTGTACGTAAACAGGGCGACATGCCCTGTGTATCTCGGTAAGAAGATCCTGGTCGGGCGATATTCACTCTGCCAAGGAAACAGCCTAGCTAGAATACGGGCCACGCACGCACATTACACCATTCATACGGCTGGATGGGTTGATCCACGACAACAGGGGACGGTGGCTGGGCTACAAAGAAGACGACGGACCTGCAGCCAGGCTCAAGGAGAACGCGAATTTTCTTCTTTTGAATCATATTACTAATTTCGTAGACATTAGTCTTAGAAAAATACTTTTGTTCTCATTGGTTTACTTTTGGAAGACTTATAGGCCTTACTTTTAGAAACGCTTGTATAGAACCCTCAAAAATTTCCAATCCGTTTTGATTTGGAGAGAATTCCTTATTTTACACTACCTAAAAATCCGATTACCTATTTGTGTACTACGATCGAGTGCAATCGAGTGGACCACGATCTTGTAACTGATGATATCGACCTTATGGTAACGAACCTAAGTGAATAAATGTTGCCAAAAACTAGCCTCATCGGTGACAGTTATTCCCTCCGTTACTGATGTGGCCCTTCACATCAGTAGTGGGGCGGGACACGGACTCTTTCTCCGCTTCCGATGATGCTTTTGACCCGTTTCTGATATGTCGTTTTGTACTAGTGAAAAATAGATATTCCCGTCCTCGAAACACAAGCATTATAAGTTCAATATCACAATTCACACTCCTACCGTGGGTGGTTTAGTGAATTAAAAAATATGAATTTTGGCGTACGAGTTTTGATCCACCCATACCTTTCGAAACAGATACATTGTTGATTGTATGGATTTCCTAATGACTCAATCGAACGTCAGGTCTCCAAACATCTATGCTTTCCTTGTGATGTGGCTAGCCAAGTAGTAGTAATTAGTTGTACCTACAACTAGTACGAGTACTTCTTGAGAGAACATAAGTTTACTGGTTACGTGAATCGGTGAATGAATGAATGGATGCACGAGCCTTAAACTCACAGGCCAAAATGGGTGCTGTATATATTTGCTCATCACGGACCTAGGAATTTGTCGAAGACTGGGCGCACCGCAGTGTAAAAAAAATCTTGGACAAAAATAAGCATCATATAGAGCAAATATTGTTTTCAAAATAGTTTTAATACATGTTCACATCACATTCCCATGTTCACAAGTTCATAATACAATCCAATGCGCATATGCGCTAAAATTAGATATCATAGGAACTATCAAGAACTTCCAAATTTAGATATGTTCCTTTTCCTACTTTTTAAAAAGTTCGTATGAATATTATTTTTTAGTATGATAAGTGATTTATATTGAACCCCGCCAATACGTTTTTGAACACGCTAACAATGTTTTTATAACTATGTGAAAACCGTGTGAACATATATAATCGTATAAACATATATCTACCAATTCAGTTTTGTTGTTCGGATAATGATTTCTTTCATGGCTCATGTTCAACTTTTTTCTTCATCCAAATTTTGTTCATATTCAAATTTATGGTTGATTTAATTATCAGATTTATCTCCAAACCATGTCTCGATATTATTGTCCAGGATCTTTTAAAAAGTTCACAAAATAACTGTTCACATAGATAAATATAATAGTTCATTAGGATCTAAAATAATCGCATCGCATGGTTTGGTTCGTCCATTTTGTTCATGCTATAGTGTTTTTGATTCATCACCTTAGTATCTTTTGATTTTTTGTTCATAAGGTGCAATCATCAAAAAATGTTAACGATGTACGTATTTTGTTCATGTTTATTTTCTAATGCTTTAAATTTTTTAGGTCTAGTACCCATTCAAATTAATTGGTTCTCAGGCTCCAAAAATGTTCATGTGGTACTAAGTAATTATTTACGAGGTTTTGAAATAATCAAGACACGGGTTTATAGACGTTTTGGTGCAATATATATAATCTTTGACAACGTTCAAAAATAATGTTCAGTTCTACGCATGCTTTTCTTTTTCAACCATCCCCTGTTTATCTATCTCACGGCACGTCCAGTATTGAAGTTCTTTCGTTAACTAAAGAACGAATCTGAAGAAATTGGGTTAAACGAGACGAACCATATTCAAAGAAATAGAGGAATCAGTAATAAATGGTCAAAACCCACACAAACAGCAGGGTATTGAGTAGCTAGTCGCTGCAGCTCGATTTGATATTCTTAATATGCCCTTGATTGTTGTAGCTTTGTAACCTGGCTGAAAGTGTTGATCTATCATATACTTTCCACAGGCAGCAGCTTCTTTGTGCTACGCAGGGCCGTCGACGAGGGTGTGCGAGCTGTGCGACGGAACAGGGCCCCAAAATTTTGGGGCCCCCAAATCGGCAGACACAGCCTAGCCTAGAGACGTGAAGTGGCGTTCGCCCCAGCAGAGGGTCTACGCTGGCAGAATAGGGTACTCCGTCCCACTCCCTACCTTCCCTCTAGCGGCCGAGACGAGCCGCCATGGATGTATGGATCGAGCCGCCATGGATGGATCGGAGCTTTCTTCCAGGTGCTCCAGGTCGAATGCGTACTTGAGAAGAAGATAAGCGTGGTGGGCCTGTACTGTATGCCTGGGCTTAAGTGATTAGGCCCATTAGACTTGTTGAGCCAAACTACATTGGTTTTTGTTTTTGCTAAGCACAACCCACTCCTCGTGCACTACTGCCGTTCACGGTGGGCATAAAACCTGATTCCCGAATCCCGAACCCGAAAAACCCGGACCCGAACCCGTATATCCCGAACCCGAAAAACCCGAGCACTAATTGGGTAGCAGTTTTGGAAACCCGAAATTTATTCAGGTAATTCGGGTAAGAGGCCACGGTACCCGAATATCCCGAATACCCCGAACTAATGCGGCAGCCCAACAAAATTCCCTCACGCATAGAGAAGGCCCAGCCCAAAATCATTTCGTTCTAGCCTCCGCAGCCCCTCACCTCACGCGTCCCAGCCTCCAGCTTCCTCATCCCTTTCTTTTGCTGCCCTTCTCCGCCTCATGTGCGCACCCGATCCGCAGCGGAGGAGAGGACACTAGAGCCGACCGGCAGAGGCAGAGGAGATGGCGGCCGCGTCCTTCACCGCCGCCAAGTTCCTGGCGCAGGCGGTGGCCGCGAGATCCGGCGGAGACAGGGCGCCCTCCTTCCCCGCCGCCGCCTCCGCGAGGCCGCTCGTCCGCCGTGGCGGCAGACAGGTGCAGCGCCTGCTAGCCGTCTCCTCCGACGTGCTCGCCGGGAACAAGCCGGTGAGACATCCCTCTCTCTACCCCCTTGATTTTTCTTCTCTGTATGTGCTTATTTCGGGCAAATCGGGATTACCCGTACCTGAACCCGAATTTCCGGGTACCCGAATTGTCGGGTAGCAAAAATTACGGAACAATCTCGGGTGTCATTTTTGAAAACCCGAAATTTCAATTACCTGAATTACCCGACCCGAATTTTTCGGGTAACCCGAACGCCCAGCGTGAACTGCCGTTCACGATAAATACCCCCGTGCTAGTAGCTTCTAAGCTTTTTATAACGAGAGTCTCATGTTAGTACTTCCTAAGTTTTTTAATATATTTTTCGCATTCTTAATAGTTGTACTCCATCTGTTCATAAATATAAGATGTTTTAGGTTTTGTCCACATTCAAATATGTCAACATGTATGTAGACATGTTTTAATGTGTATGTACACTATTTGGGTGTGCACATATCCAACATGTGAGCTAGCTAAAATATCTTATATTAAAAAACAGAGGGAGTACTTCCTAAATTTTGAAGATTGAATCTTTTGTGGATTATTGTTTTGTTTTTACATTTATGTTTTTTTAGGAATTTCTTTGTTTATGTCTTATAATGCTTAAAAAATGGAAGGTCTCATTTTACATTCCGCACCGTGGCCCCAAATTTCTGGAGACGCCCTGGTGCTACGGCATGATGAGGAACACCACTCTGTCCTTCTCCAACGTGGCCGGGCCAACCGAGAAGGTGGTGTTCTATGGCCACCCTATCGTCTACATTGCCCCAAGCGTCTATGGGCATCCACATGTAAGTTCAAATCAATAACTTATCTCGAGCACGAATGAGTCGCTCGCGACCTTTGCCAGTGCGAGGCACAGCCCAACTGTGAACTGCCCAAGCCCATCAACGTCAAGACTCACCAAGCGAACCGTTTTGCCCCTGTTCAGATGCGATTTGATCGCTAGAATCACTCACGCTTAGGAGGCGAGCGACAGCGAAGCCCGGGCAGCAGGGAGAATCATTAAGTTCGATCAGTCCAATCTCGCAAAAGGAAAAGACTTCAGATGCGTTGTGCCTTTGTGCTGCTCCAACCTTGTTTTGTTTGCAAAAGGATGGGGTCAGTCAGAGGAAGGTGAGACGTGATGATCGTGTGCACGAACATAGTACTTATAAGCTTAGATCTCCTTTGTTGGTCAGAAAGCAAATAAAGGTAACTAGCTTAGCTAGTCATAGCTATCACGTCAATCGGAATCAAAATCAAAGGCATTGACGTGGCTGAATAGCGAACCTGGAGAGAGCGTTACAACAGCCACATGATCATGCATCCAAAGCTCAAATTTGATCGGTCGGAGCGTGATTCCCACCAATAACATGTTCTGTATTTTGTATATTGTCGCCGTCCCAGCGCAAGTTCTTTTGACTTTAAGTTGAGAACGTGTTACTTGCTTGAAGAGGTAAAGAAAAGATGAGGAAAATGTGCATTCAAAAGCCCAGTTTCAGCTCAAAACAGTGACGGTGCGCACTGGGTCCGTCCGGTTCCTCCTCACCTGGCCGGCCAATGCGGTTTCCCAGGGACTTGGGAAAGAAGCTTAACTAGGTACGTAGATATTTGCTCTAAACAGAGATTAGCATTCTTGAACTCTTCCAACCCTAGCTCAGGGGAACCCCATACGTAAACTAACTGCAGTAGAGGTTGATCCCGGCGATCGGCCAGCCAAGTGCGCGCGCGCGTTGTCACATCGATGGAAGTGATCGATCAAAAGCGACCCGACCCTCAGCTGGAAGGATGAAACAGCACATGTGTTGGGAGCAAGCTCAGTCACCCAGACCTTGGAGCAGCGGGCTACATCAGCTACCACATCACCATGCATCCTCCTCCTCACCTTGCCGGTGCACGAGCACGAGACAACAGCTAGCTGGATCCGAAAGGGTTCCCGTCCGCTTTCGCGAGGGACCAAGCCGGTGGGCTGGCTGGATATATCGTTGTCGACTGCTAGATCGTCATCTTTACGGCCCGGCCCGTGCAAGAAGGCAGCGGTCAGTTTCAGGTAGATGATGATGATGATGTGTTGCTCGATCATACGGCGTGGCATGTGTGTCGGTTGCTCCAATGCCTTTCCCTTTCACCAGTTAAGAGCATCCTATGTACACACATGTGTACGCCCGCCGTGCCCGTGCTAGTATGATCAACTCCTTAACTGGAGGATCTTGGTCTCCTGTATTCCTTCAAGACCATGCAGTACCGGTACAATTAATTATGGGTTGCTTTGAAAGCAACTGAAAATGCTTACTAGTATAATAATGAAAAATACTCCGCTATATAAATAAAGTCACTCGGCCGAAATGATATAAAGTGATGAGGGAACCCTCCGTGGTGGTTAACAAGTAGTATAATTTTTTGGATGGCTGAAACTTCTAAATATGAGACATACTCCCTCTGTTTAAAAATATAAGATGTTTTAGCTCTTGTGCCCACATTCACATGTATGTATGTAGACATGTTTTAAGCTGTATGTACACTTATTTTGGTGTGCACCTAGACAACATTTGAGCTAGCTAAAACATTAATAGTCGTATGTGCCTCCTCCAGTCCTCCTCATAGTCACGGACATGAATTTAGATTCTTATTATTTCCAAAGCCCCCCCCCCCTCTTATTTCATCCCCCTCCCCTCTCCTCAATGAACGCATTTCGTACCTCATTCTGGCATTTATTTTTGCTATGTCAACACACTAGTACAGATCGGGCAATTTAAAACCCCGCGATCACAGACGGATGCAGGCGTCCCTGTGCGTTATCACCTATCGCTTACCCTTCGCGTTTAAAGCCGTTTGCGAGGACCCGAAGGGTGTCCCCGGCGCAAACATTCGCATACGGTTACAATTTATAAAGCGTGTGCGCGCTTTCGCACACGGACATTGCGACGTAACGCGTGTTCATTCAGTCACAGTATCGCACACAGTTTTTCGACGTTGTCCGTATGAAATTCTACTGAACTATCGCACAGGATTTTCCTAAGTAAATCGTGTGCGATACATTGTTCTATTGCATACGATTTGTTTGATGTTATCGTTTGTCTAATATTTCGTCTTCCCACATTTTTCCGAAATCTCGCTAAGTATGAAATATCATGGTGTTCCCGCCTTTTGCTTGAGTATAAATTGCTTCGATTTGTACAATGTCACGCAGCATGGAAGCCATGGGAGATCGGGGATGGGGTACCTTCGTGGACCTCGCGCCGCTGGAGTCGGAGGAGGTGCTGCCCTCAGCGGCCGTGGCTGGGGTAGCTCAACCAACCCCGCGCCGTGCGAATCGGAAGAGATGATGTCCACAGCGGCCTCAATCGATTGCACGCCGACTGAGGCGCAGAAGGAGCTGGCCCCAGCGCACGGAGTTGGGGGTAAAACTGCGATGCCTGCCCACATCGCCCTCCCATGGATAGCGACGGGCCCTATAATCGTTTGCGATAGCCAAAGTCGACCGTCTGCGTTTTCCCGATCTGTACTAGTGACATATCGCTATTGAAAACACTTACTAGTAGAAATAATAGTTTTGGTGTAAAAATGTATTTATTGTTGTTGTGGTGCTCGACAATATTCTTAAAAAGTCAGCACAAAATAAACTGGTAATGAAATCAACTCCCAAAAAAGAACCATTCCTACGGCTCCCTACGGATTGGTCTCCATGGACCGTAGCGCCATGTTTAAGGGCATCTCTAGTCGTTCGGCCCCCAGGCCGAAAAACGGCGCTATTTTGGCCCGCCTGGGGGGGGCAGCGGCGCTATTTGACGCCCTGGGGGGGGGGGTTTCCTAGCCGTACCCAAACCCAACACTTGGGCCAAAAAAATTCAAAAAACCAAATTTGCGCGAAATTTTTCTAATTAAGGAGGATTTCATACATATATGGGCGAAATTCGGCGATTACATAGTTGAACATAAAATAAAAACTTAATAAAAATATAACTTGGCGATCTAGACGCCGTTCTACATGCCCAGTTGGCTGCAGAAGACCGTGTAGTCGCCGTCGTCGTCGGAGTCTCCGGCGGGGCGGCTGGGGCCTTCGCCGTCGTCTCCGCCGTGCCACCTGCTCGGCCCGGGCGCGGTGGGGGCGTCCTCATCCTCGTCGCTGGGTCGAGGATGTAGTACTCCGGGAGCGGTGGCGGAGGTGGAATGCGACGGCGAGGAGCTGCCGCCCGCTCCGTCGCGCGCTGCTCCGCCGCGCTCCACCTCCTCCAGGATGCGCTGCTGGCGCGCGATCTGCTCTGCCTCGTGCTCCCTCGCCGACCAGGCGTCGGCGGCGTCGTCTAGCGCCGGAGGGACGTCCTCAATGGAGGCGGCGATGGCGAGGTTCAGGCCGGGGAACTCCTCCCGTCCTCCGGCGCCGCCATATTGATGGCCACCCTGACGTAATCGGGCGGCGCCTGCCACTCCGACGCCTTCTTCTTGTCCTCCGTCTTGGGCTTGACGAGGCGGCGGAAGAGGCCGCGAGGCGGCGACGCGTCGCGGCGTTCATTGATGCGGAGGGTGCCGCTGCCGCAGAGGTTGGGTGCGCGCCGGCCGGAGTTGAGGATGGGCGGCGGTGACTCTGGGGAAGTCCGAGCTGGAGGCGCCGACGACGCCGATCGCGCGCCGGAGGAGGAGGACGAGGAAGTGCCGCCCATCCTCCGGGGCATCCACGACGGCGTGCGCGGCGGCATCGTCAGCCGTGGCCTGTTGCCGGAGTGGATGTGCTCGAGGACGAACGTGAGCGTGCGTCCTGGAGCGCCCTACCACCTCTTGCGGCCCCTGGAGTTCTTGCGGCCTTCACCGGGCCGTTGCGGCCTTCGTCGGCCAGCTCGCGGGCGTGGCGCTGGCGGAAGAACTCCGTCCAGAAGGCGTGGTTCGCCGGATCCTAGCGGGGATCCTCCGCCTGCTCGTCGGAGAGGCCGGCGAGCACCTCCTGGATCGCGTCCACGTGGTCCACCCCTTCTGGCGGCGGAGGCACGGGAACGCCACCGACACTCAGAAGCCCTACGGCTTGGCTGGCGGATGCGCCGGGGACGCGCATATCAGGCGGCGTCGGGTAGCCCGCCTGATACGGCATCCGCGCCTCCTCTCCGTGGAGGAAGCGGCGGCCGAAGCCGTTCGCGGCGGCATGATCGCCAGGGAACCGCTCGCCCATTGCTCTGTGGGCGAGAAGAGAAGGCGAGGAGGAGAAGAGGAAGGCGAGAGCGAGAGAGAGATATGTGCGTCTGTGCACGGCGAGGGGAGGGGTTTTTATAGCGGCGCGGGAGGCCAGATGGTGGCGCGCCATTACTGTGCGCCGCGTGTCGCGCGATTGGACGCGTCGGCGACAGCCGCACGCCGCGTCATTAACTCCGGCAACCTTGGACCGGCGCGTGGCAACGGATTGGACGCGTCGACGGTGGCGCAGACGGCGCGGAAGCCATAACTCCGGCAGGCTTTTGACCAGCGCGCGAGCCGAGGGGATGAAGATGCCTTGTTTTCGCTTTGTTTCCCGCCATTTTCGCCCAAGTCGCTGACAGCGTTGGCCCGCCCTGTTTTCGCGCCATTTCACCCCCCCCCCCCCAGGCGGAACCTATGGGCTGGGTCTGGCCTAGGTGCGCCAGCGATAAAACGGCGCTATTTGGTCTCCTGGGGGGGGCGACTGGAAGAAAAATGATGCTCCCAAGCCAAAACGGCGCTATTTTTGGTCCTGGGGGGCTCTGGGAGCACGGCTGGAGATGCCCTAAGACCATGACTCCATGGGAGGAGGCGGAATGCTTTAAAGCATGGCTTCGTGTGTAGCGCTATGTACACATCTTAGTTTGTGAATTAATTTTGAAATAGGGTTATTTTGCGCCGATTTTCGCAGAGTAGGTCAATTTTGTCCTGCTGCTCGATCATATAGTCCACCTTGCAAAATTGCCCTTTCCAGTGGGCATCAATCCGGTGAGTTTTGTTCCATGCGTGGACTTTGGAGACGACGTAGCATACAGATCACACAAAAACAAAAATGTCACTTCTCTTGTTCCGCGGTCGTGTTCTCTGCTCATCGCCTCCAGCCCTTTTCCCACTGACTCCAACGCGGACGAATACTTGACCAATCTATATCCCCGTCTTGTTCTTCTTCCTCCGAGGAAAAGCAGAGACGCCGGCAAAGGTTCGATCTATCCATTGATACACGCAACGCAGGTAGTACGTTCTTGTGAAGGAAAAAAGGCGTCACTGCCGCACGTGCAGCCCCACATGGCACCTCCACGCATGCACACATTCATTGTTTGCTGATGATGACCACAAAATACTGTAGCACCGTCACAAAATACCAAAATGTCTTCACTACTGTTGTCGTAACAACTGTACCGTGACAATGTCAGATGTACTTTGCTGCCCCATTCAATGAAGCACTTGTTTGGAATTGGAGGTGAGCGCGCGCACAGTGGTGACACTGCACTCAGTATCCATCTCTAAGCTCAACCTTCAACCTAACTTGCCTCATTGTTCACATTTTTGGATTGGTTATGTACTCATGTGAGACAAGTATGGAAATAAACAGAGAGATGTGATCAGTGCCACTGTTTGCAGCCATCACCCCCCAGCTGGGGAAGTTGGAAAAAGGATGCTCAGCTGCATGGGTGAACCACGAGCCAAACGGTCAGATCTATGCAGACACGGGTCATGCAGCCCGCCGTGACCAGGTCGCAGGGTCCCACCACGCCTCATCTGCATGCACTGGAGAGAGAGCCCACCCCCACCTGGCTTTCCCTTACAAAACAATCGTCCCCGACACGTGGGCCCTTGATGCGTGGGTCGGGGTCCTTTCGGTCACTTCGGCATGGGCCGCACGGGGGGAGCAGAGCAAAAGGTCTCTGCCTTGCCTGCCCGCGCCAATGAAGGACTCACCACGAACCGACAAACGCGAGAGCCTCCCCTCGAACACGCGCACGTACGTTGCATTGCAGGAGTGTTGTTTAACTTGGAGTCATACATAGCATTGCACGTGGCAGGCAGGGCACCCTTATCAAAGAAGTTTTCTACTCTTGACCCAAGCGTACGTGCATACGTACGGAAAATTATTCTGTTCGCGCAAGAAATTCATATGCTTATTGCAACTCAAAACAAGGAAGGAGCGGCAAATCAGGGCCGGCTCTGTATTTTGCGGGGCCCTAGTGCAAAGTAAAAAAATTGGCCCCTATGAGTAATATATATAGGGTACACAACCATTGTCGTATATCGCATCCTTAATCTTCCCCACCCTCACCCTCCCGACCCCGTGCGGCGCCGCCGGCCGCACCTGGCGGCTCCCCTCCCTCCCGGCCAGCCTTCCCCCACCTCGCGCCACTCCCTCCCGCCGCCGCCGCCGGCACCGTCGCTGGGCAAAGTCCCAGCGGCGCGGCGGCGGCGGGATCTCGTCCTCGCGTTTCCTCTTATGGCGGCGGTGGCTGGGGTGTTCGGGCGGCGGCGGCGGCCTGCCTACTGACCTCCGGCGGTGTTGGTGCTGTGGCGGCGGCCGGGGAACTCCGGTGATGGATCTGCGGGCGGCGGGGCGGCTAGAGACGTTACGATCTAGGGTTTCCCGGATCGGCGGCGTTTTGCCCTCCTCGTCGTCAGCCAGGAGGTCACGCGGAGATCATCCGGGTTCTACTTCACATCACGAGGACGCCCGGGGTGGAGGCCCTGGGTACAGTGGTGGTGGGCATCTTCTCCGTCGAAGGTGCTCGGCTAGGCTGGATGTTTTGGATCTTGGATCCTACATCTAGTACCGGCGGCGAGTTCGAGGCGCGGCTGCCGGTGAAAGCTGGCCTTTTGGCGGGCGATGGCGACGTCTCGACGTCGTTACCTTGGTGAAGGCATCGTCCTAGCAGTCCACGTCTTCTCGCTCGCAATGCTCCGGGGGAAACCCTAAGATCTACGGATCGGACGATGGCGGCGCTGTGATGTCGTGTTCCCTCTTGGGGGCATCGTCTGTGGAGCGGCGCCGGATGTCGATGTCGGTGTGTCTCGGCGGCGTGGCGCTGCAGGGTCTCGACTTCGGGTTGTTGGACTCGCGCATGGTGGCGCTGTCTGGCATCGTGGCGATGCCGACGGCAGACCGGTTTTGCAAAGTCATGGTGTTGATCCTTTCTGAAGATGGGTTCGTGGAAGACGACGGCAGCGACTAAAGCGTACATGTCGGTGTGCGTTGAGTGTTTAGCTGAACTGGGTTTTAGATGATGTGCGTTGGTGTTAGTCACCCCCATCATAGTGGTAGCGACCCTTGTTGTCGACAGGTTGATTTCAGTTTTGTGCTCAACATTGTACTCTGTAACTCTGGTTGGAATTAATAAGTGCGTATGGCTGTGTGCATCTCTCGATGCAGAGGCCGGGGAATCGCACCCTCCTTTTCTAAAAAAATGAGTAATATATATGTATACATATCTAGATATATAAACGCAAAATATTAAAAGTTCACATCGGATCACGCATTATTACTCGAAGACATCTATAAATAAATAACTGATAAGTGCTTAATAAGTATCATATTACGACAGAAAGACAAAAGAGTAGCAAAATATTCCCTCCTAGTTTGATTACCTCAAATAAGAACCAACTATACTTCCAATGAGCAAAGTTACTTGCAACACTTTTAACTCAGAGAAAATATCAGCAGGATCAACATCATACGAATTGTTATGAGTAAAAGTTTCTGCAAAAATAGTGCAAGATTTTCGTACCAGAAGTAGTGGCGAATGGCGAGCCGTGAGCAAAGCAAGGCGATCACGGGAAGTTGCATCTGGCCGGGCAGGGGCGCAGGGCGCCTTGGCAATCTAATCTCCACTTCAGCCGCATGCGGAAGTCGAACAGACCAGATCGCTTTCAATCGATCATCGATGGCGTTGCGTGCAGCGTTGCTTTTCCTCTCCCGATGGCCTACAACTTATATTTTTTTCCGGCCCATATCAGAACAGCAGTAAGGGTACATATGTTGTGATGGGCCCCTCCCAAACGTGGGCCCATGTGCGTTGCACAAGGTCTCCTAGGGCCAGAGCCGGCCCTACAGCAAATATATATCTCACGTGCCCGCAGCAGGGTACGTGATGAGTTGTCGCGCAGCTAGGGGCGCGTTTGGTAGCCTGCAGATAGGCAGGCCAGGCCCGCCAGCTGCAAAGGCCCGGCGTTTGGTTGCCTGGGCGACCTCCCGGGGCCATCACGCTCATCAAAGCATCATATTGTGAGTGGGCATGCATTTGTAGCACAGGACCCTTTGGCTGAGGACGTTCCTCGCCAAGCACAACTCCGATTATGCGTGTTGCGAGTGGTGGCGCCGGCAGCAGCAAGAAGAAGAAGAAGATGATGATATTTTGGCTTAGCTAGGGCTTAAAAATTTCTCTTATGGCATGTATATTTTGGTGAGGTGGTATATACTAACCCCTCTCGTGATGATGCTGGTGGTAGGATGACACCCGCTTTTTGATGTGGTGGTAGGTTAACACCATAGTGATAGGATGAACTTATGATCCTTCTTTTATAATGATCATGCATGTTGCTCTACTTTTATGAATTGCTTTCAACTAATGATGAATTCGTGTGTATTCATTAACCTCTTATGTTTATAGTTTGTTCATAGATGAACTGGTATGTCGTCTACAGAGGGAGGCGTCCAGGAGTGTACAACTCCTAGAGAACCTACTAGGATCATGTCGCCGGCTTCTCCGACAACAGCTATGAAGAGTTCGAAACACTGGAAGAAGCACGGCATAACTACTCCAACTTTCTGGGTCAGCAGAACGCCATCGAAGATCATGATGGGGGAGCCAATGTGCTGGTGGGCGATTTGATGCTTGCCCAACAGCTCATAGCCCAGATGGACAATGATGTCAAGCCTAGCAGGATCAAAGACTTCGTCATCGTAGTTTTTGTTGTGGTGATTGTTAAGCTCCTGCTATTTTATATGTCAGTGTATACGGTATGCTGTAATGCGGTGAAGACTGGTAAGCTCACCATATTTGAACTTGGGTAACCCTAGTGCGACTACGGCGTGCAACCAAACACGCCGTCTTTGCTTCTACCTAGCCAAGTAGCACTGTTTGCATTTACCAAACATTGTGTGCTGGTTTCCCAAGCCGATGCAGCCATAGGTCATGCAGGCCAACAAACGCCCTGTACAACCGGACTGAGAGGGTGGCTCAGCGGACTAAGCCCTGGCCAACCTGCCCCCTGGGAGATGAGAAACGGATGCAGACTACCAAACGCGCCATAGATGCATCAACTCAGGCACAGTGAGGAGAAGGACCTAAAGCCTAGGTTGTGTCGATGGACAGTGCGGATGCAAAACTTAGCCATTTCGAGGCCGCACAACGGCCGGTTGGCGAAGCATCAACTCCCTGCCGCACCCATAGATACGGCAAACACCAACAGCGTATATATGTGCACGGGCGGTTCGACGGGACACGACGCCACGGTTACTTTGGCTGCACCACCGACGCTCGATCTATCGATCGATTCACGAACGTACGTGTCCTATGTTCCAGACTTCCAGTACAGGTCCCTCTATACATGGCCCGGACCTGTTCAGTCATGTGCAGTGTTTACACGCATGCATTCAAATGCGTGCACAGAATTAGCCTAGACACGGCACGCTGCGTACGTCCAGCCAACTCTCTCCATCGGCCGACCGATCGATCTATCCGGGTCGAACAGTGGTACTGTAGGAGCTTCGATCGAATGGGCATATGCATGTACGAACCAAGTGTACGTGCGCGCGGAGAGAGCAGATAGCTACTACCTATAAATAGTTGCGTGTGCACATTACGTACCGTGGCTACTGCTCCATCTGCTAGTGCATGCGTGGCTAATTTGAGATTTAGAACAGACACACTAGTTTATCAAACAAATTTTGACCCAAGTTTTTGGGAAAATCATTAACATCTACAATACCAAATTAATTGTTCACATTACGTCCTTTTATTTAAGGTAATACTTTGTTTATTTGGAATTAATTGTAGGAGATACAAGAATAGAAGCATTCTCGAATAGGAGTATTAGGTATATATGCGGTTCATATTTCTAGGAGCATAGAAGCTTGTATAGAACCCTCACAAATTTCCAACCCCTTTTGGTTTGTGTTGGATGATCACATATTTCTAGCTTCTTGTCCCGTGTGTATCATGCAATCTGTATGGCCCTCACACCTCACTTGTTTAGTCAATTCATATTGAGATCAATTAATTGCTCTTGCGCATATGTCTCGCGGATTGAGATTAGTGACTTTGCCCCCGCTGCCTTTGGCTGACTTTGAGTCACTGACGTGTAGACCCCACAAATGGTGGGCTCCACATGCCAGTGGCACAAAGTCACCTGACTTTGCCTTTTACAAAGTCAGCGAATCTGAATCCATGTCTCGCGTGTTTACTGTCGTTTGATATTGGAAAAAAACATTGCCTGGACGAAAGAAAAGGGGTAGTAAGAAATGCTGATACACATGCAGCAAAAAATTGTAATCCCTCAAATCTTTTGTTGGTTTTTTGGATGGAAGTTTTGTGATGTACTCACGCATTTTAGACTTGGTCATGCTCATATGCATTTCGTATTATTATGTTCTCATGCTTGTATGTGTGCGTTGTTCATTGTTTCAAGGATGGAAGCTTATATATATCATTGACTATTCTAAAACTCCATGATTGCATGTCCGCGAACTAGCTAGCTAGGAAACAATCTCTGTGCGTAATTATTCTCAATGTTATTTTACAGTAGTGCTAGCTATTGTGTTTACTATGTTTAGCTGAGAGATTGGAGAAAACCAACATGGCAGCAATAAGGGTTCTCTAGCTGCGAGTCATCTCGAGGGCGTTGTCGCCTCGCCTCTCTCTGTGACCTAGTAGGCGTTAGGTGACATGAACCTATAGAGGCAAAGTATAGAGTTCACTCCAGACGAAATACATCATGCGTGGGGTGAACAGTAGCGATGCAACCATTTTTGTGGAGATAATGACTATTGTCGTAACCATCGTGCCATGTATGCGTTCAGTGGCGGAGCAACCAATTTTTCAAAGTCGAGGCAGACAACGACTGGAACTGCTTCGAATTGATCTGTGAAGAACCAGTTATTGCATACTTCGATTATTTGACACATGTGATCTGTAAATAAGCACTATATATTTTTTTTTTTTGCGAGGGTGAAACTGACAAAGTTACACCAATCTCCTTACAGGAAAACCCAGAAACAAAGGAAAATTACAGGAAACTCCTTCTGGGCTCCAGCATCCTCTCCACAGCGCAACACGCTCCGCCGGCGCGCCGCCTCCACTCCTCCACCAAGCTTGGACTGGGAGGAACCCCTCAGGAGGCGGGAAGTCGACGGTCCTCGGTTCCTAGGAACCTCCATCCTGCACGACGAAGAGACGCTGGCTTGGGCAACTTCAGCAGCATCACCAAGATCTTCAGACCCCGGCGCCGCCGTCACACGGCCACCGGCGAGGGGAAAGCGCACTCGGGGGCTCCTCCGAGCCGGGAGTGCGCTGGGGGCGGCGGATCCGCGACGGAGCTCCACCGGAGCACCCACCACGGAGGAGACAGAAGCCACCTGCAAAAGCCACTCCGGCGACGCCTCCATCTCCACGGCGCCTCCGGCTAGCGAGCAACGACGACCTACACTATATACACACCGAGATCCGCCGATTCCCCAACCTCCCGCCGCCGGAGCGGCCGCCGGAGGCGAGGAATCGGACGGATCTACGGTGGCGAGGTGGTCAACGCGGCGGGGTTGCACAAATCACCTTCCTCTGCACTGTACGGGGGGAAGGGAGAGGTCCGAGCTCTCTTTTAAATAAGTAAGCACTATATAACCGAGAGCGGCATATGGATGTCGAGGATCCATATCAGTGTGTCAACAAAAATTGGGCTGGGGCATGTTTCTCTTTTTTCGAAAAAAGTTAAATTGGGCTAATCTCGATAATAAAGCAAGAACCATATTAGTGGAGAAGGAGCCTATCCTACAAGATTGTAAGTCAAGATATTTTTCCTTTACCCCATACTCTAGAGAAGAGCAATGCAAAGATACGTGATGGAAAATGGTTAATCTGTTCAAAACAACGCTGACACATTGATATGCATATAGCATATTTCTTTACTTATCTATACTAAGGCCCCTTAAATTATAGTTTCGTCCCGAGCTCTTGAGATCATAGGACTGGCCCTAGTGTAACAGCCCAAAGTGTGAAAACCTAAAACCCGAGTAAAATTTTCGCTTTTCGTTGCATTGCATCATAGCATCCTTGTTACATTGCTAAACAACCGACACGAAATGGGTTGGGCAACATTGAGGAACACGATGTTTAAACTTGTTTCAACAACATCTCCAAACAATGAGGCACTCGAAGTTGCAAAACAAAAATACTTGGACATCCCGTATTTTGTCAAGGAAGTTCCAAGAGCTCAAATCAATATTTGAACTTGCTCCAAAATATTTAAATAGCAACATTTGGAAAATTAGCAAAATGCTATAATCCAACACTATGAACAAATGTTGTCAAAAACATTTTATTTGGAGACACCAAAATTAGGGGAACTTCATATTACTATAAAGAGGCTCCCCAAAAAAAAATTGGCATAATTTTTGGAAGTGTTAAAGTTGCTCTTTTAATTCTTAAACAGTGCCTCCAGTACCGAAAAGGACTTGTTCGTGGTGATTCAAAAATGTCCAGGGGCAAATTGTAAGAACTTCATCTCCAACCTCCCTGTAGCGATCGGGGGAGCTTGCTCGCGCCGCACCACCCTGCTCCTCGCGCGCCCGGCCCCCCGCTCGACCTACACCTGCAGGAAGAGGACCCCACGAGCCGCGCTGCCCCATTCCCCCACTTGCTCGCCATTCCCTCTCCCTCTCGTTTTCCTCTCCATGGCCGCCGGCTAGCTCGAGCCCGCCGTGCTCGTCGTCACCGGTTGGGGCCACCCCGGACAAATCCACGACCGCCAAACGTTCCGCCTCGCCGTGCTGCCCATCCCCGCCGAAGGAATCGCTCGGGGACGCCTTAAATCGCCGCCGCCGTCCGGTTCCTCTCCGACCACCGCAGCCGCCTCGCCGGACGTTTCCGTCGCCGTTAAGCCATCTCCGGCCACTCCGTCTGCACCAACGAGCTCCTGGTGAGTTTCCCTTGCCGTTGCGCACTTCCCCCTCTCCCCGTTGCTTCCATCTGGCCGTGTCCTCGCCGGAGCCGCTCGCCACCGTACTGTCGCCGTCGTCGCCCCGCGGCGTCCTCGCTTCGTCGACGCAAAAACTCTGCCCGGCCGTGTATCCGGCCTAGGCATTGATATAGTGAGTAATAATTCAACTCTTATATTTTGAGTAATATAGTGAGTAATAATTCAACTCTTAATATTTTGTATCCAGCTGAGAGCGTCAGAAAGTTGCACGCCTTAATATAGTGAGTAATAATTCAACTCTTATATTTTGTACACTAGTACCGATTTGGAATCAGCATGACGTATTCTCGCGTCGCCCATGACTGGATCGGGCATTTGCTTAGTAACTTGTTCGTCCTCCGTGGATGGGTCATCCTCACTGCTACTCTATAGTGCACTCTGCAGCATTGCCCTCTCCAGCGGACATCGATCTGGTGTGTTTTGTTCCATGCGTGGAATTTAGAGACGACGCAGTATCGCGTATTGACTATACGGACCGCCAGAGCACAGAAAACCAAAACGTCACTTCTTCTGTTCCGCGGTCGTGTTCTCTGCTGATCTTCTCCATCCACCCTTTTCCCACTGACTCCAACGCCAACGCCCACGAATAATCAAATCTATATTCAATTCTTATATTTTGTACACCACCGATCAGAATGGAATCTATCCGCCGGCCCGAAATCAGCATGACGTATTCGCGCGCGGGCCATCGCAATGCTCTTCCGTATGGGTGGGACCGTACGTGCCGCGCGTATCCGTGTGTGGATCCAGCGGTAGAAATCGGCGATCCGTCTCCTCTAAGGAGCCGGATCCTCTGACTTTACCCACTCTGACGTTCTCCGACTTTGGGTCGCTGACAGGTGGGTCCCGCATGTGGTGGGTCTCACATGTCAGTGACCGAAAGTCAGAGGACGTCAGGGTAGGTAACGTCAGAGGATCCCGTTCCGGGCATCTCCAACGGGTGGAGCAAATGGACACCCCAATATGGGTATCCAATTTGGTATGTTTGGGAGCGGACAACGGACACATTTTGAGCCTTTGTTCGTTTGGGGTGGGGTACCCCAACGGCCTGGCGCAAAATGGGCCATCAAAAAATATTGGAACATTCAAATGACTCAAATTGGCCTCAATCCAAATAGTTCAAAATACAAATTCTTCAAAATTTAAATAGTTCAACACATAATAACTAGAAATAAATAGGACATCACATGTCCTCGTGCTCACGGATCATCTTTTGCTTCTTGAGAATCCATGCCTTTTGCTCCGGGTCCATGATGGTCAAGTCAGCCATCATGATCCGGTTATCTTCGGCGAGCAACGCAAGCCTCACGCGATTCTCCTCGGTCTTGATCTTCTCTTGCTCGATCTCGAGCTTCTTCCTTGTCATCTCCACATACCTTGTCATGGCTTCCTCCTTGTCCTTGCGTTTCTCCACGTACCTAGCGGCGGTGGACTCCTCCTTGCCGGTGATCAACGTCTTCAGGGTCTCCTCCAATTGTGCATGTGCTGCCTCACGCTTCACGTCTTGCGCCGAGGACTTGTGTCCTCTCGGCCGCACAGCCCGGCCACCCGAGGTTTGGCCGGGATTCACATCATCATTGGGGTCATCGTTGGCTCTCTTCTTCGAGCCTTCAAGGCCCCCTTTCTTCATGGCGTTGTACCTCTCTTGCCATTTTGGACAACCCTTGATCATGTCCCAACAATGGCCCAAGGTGAACTTGGTCTTGAAGGCCACCTTGAAGTACTCCAAAGCTTGATTCATCTTGTCCTCAACCCCGTAGCCGCTCACCGGCCGGTTCTTCACATGCTCGTAGGCCGCTTGGAATTTTCAACACTCGGCCGAGATGTGTTGCCACCTCTTTGTGAGTAAGCCCTCATTGCGATCACTCTTAATCCGGTAGGGCGGCAATTTCCTTTGCTCATGGAAATGCTTGTGCACCCTAAACCAAAATGCGATGCCCCTTTGTTGGGCACCCCATTTTGCATTTTGCCCACAAGTCATCCATGACTCGCATAGCACCTTGTCTTCCTTGTCCGTGTACGAGGCCGTGCGGATGTTCTTCCGCTTGAGGCTCGCCGCGATTAGGGCGTGCTCCTCGTCGACATCGAGTGGCTCTTTCTCAATGTCGACCATATCGGCCTCCGTCTCGGGCATAGTCGCGTCGGGGTCTTGTGTGTCGAGGTCGGCCGGGTCGAAGTAGGTGTTGGCCTCTTGTGTCTCGGCCTCGGCAGGATCGAAGTAGGTGTAGGAGCGGCCGTTGATCATGTCGTCCATGACATCCTCGGTGAAGTAGGCTGGGTTGGCAGGCGTCGTCGGCGGGAACTCGCTCCCGTCGAACATGAGGGCACGGGTGAAAGGATCGGTATGACACCTAGAGGGGGGTGAATAGGTGCTACTCCAATTTTAGTCTTTTTCAATTAGGCTTGACACAAAAGGTAAATTCTCTAGATATGCAACTACGGTGAATTTACCTATATGACAAGCTAGCAACTAAGCACGATATATAAGGCGGTAAACAAGGATAGAGGTAACCGAAGTCAAAGCACGCGGAGACACGGATGTAATCCCGAGTTCCTCCTTTTTAGGGGAGTACGTCTCGTTGGAGAGGTGTGAACCAACACAATGGTTCAACGGCCACAAAGGCCTCACCCTCTTCTCCGGTGAACCGCACCACAAAGGTTTGGTTCACTTCAACTATCGGAAACCTTCGAGGCGGAGTCCGGAGCCTTTACAACAACGATTTGGGGCACAACCCACAAAGGATTGGGGGCTCCCAAACAGCTACAATCTGTCACAAAGACAATCAAGTGAGTACAATGGGGGCTAGGTTTTCCTAGTGGAAACCCTAGCAAATGGTCCCTCAAGTGAATGAGGGGGAAATGACAAACGGCTCGGTGAAGATGTAGATCGGGGCCTTCTCCTTCAATCCTCCAAAGATCAACAAGTTTGGGTGGAGGGATTGGGAGATCTAGTGATTCTTGAGCTTGCAACAATGGGGATCTTGTATTCTGGGCGAGCTAGCTGGCTGGAGGTAGATGGAGGGGTATATATACCCCTCCCAGAAAAGTAGCCGTTGCAGAGAAGAATCACACCGGAGACTCCGGTCCTAGTGACCGGAAACTCCGGCCTGGGGCGGAAACTCCGGCCTACAGGGCCGGAAACTCCGCCCCACACCAGGAGCTGAGCAACTTCTTGACAGCAGAGACTCGGGCCAAAACTCCGGTGTACTGGGGCCGGAAGTTTGGCCAGGGGCGGAAACTCCGGCCTAGGGGGCCGGAAACTCCGCCCCACACCAGGGGCTGAGCAGCAACTTCGCAGCAGAGGCTTGGGCAAAGACTCCGGTGCCCTGGGGCCGGAATGTTCGGCCAGGGGCGGAAACTCCGGTCCTGAGGGCCGGAAACTCCGCCCCACACCAGGGGCTGAGCAGCAAATCAGCAGCTTGCTGTTTCTTCGAGGACAAGACCAGGACCGGAAACTCCGGCCTTGGAGGCCGGAAACTCCGGCCTGAAATGCTCCAGAAACTCTTTTCTCTTTTTGGTGTTGATGCATGTTGTATACAATAAAACCTGCATCACTTAGCACCAGATTAAAACATCCAAAGTGTTGTTAACTAACACACAAAACTAAGAGATCACAAAATGTCCTTTCAATCTCCCCCTTTTTGGTGTTAGATGACAACACACGGATTTGCAATAGTTCACCATACTATCATGTTTAACAAAAGGAAAAGCTCCCCCTAGATGTGTGCATATAACTCATTTGCTTTGGAATGCAAATGCACACATATAGAGAAACAAGTTCCACAAAAGGTGACATGATATGTAAACGATACAAACACAAACAAGACATATCACAAAGTAGGTTGAGCCTAGAGATAAAAACCATACCTTGTGCATATAAATGTAGATAAACATCCATATAACCATA
Source organism: Poa pratensis (assembly GCA_947311845.1). NCBI lineage: Eukaryota > Viridiplantae > Streptophyta > Magnoliopsida > Poales > Poaceae > Poa > Poa pratensis. The sequence goes on from CAMZMU010000073.1 coordinate 11,212,890, forward strand.
GCACAATAATGTAGGTTCAACCATACATAATAGAAATCCAATGTCTTACACTCACATAGTTCACAACACAAGATGCAAATAAGTTCCAAATAACATAAAATGGACACAAGCGCAATAAAATGATAAAAGCACATGCTTGTGTCCAACCCATGCAAATCCCGGAGAGAACCTAATAGAACTACTTCTCCCCCTTTGGCATCGAGACGCCAAAAAGGGAAAAGAGCATAACTACACGATACCCATGGAGATCACCCGGAGCTTTCTTCCATGTCATCATCACCTTCCCCTTCTTGATTGTAGTCCTCATCGGAAAGGTTCATGGGAGCCTTGCCGGTGTTGCGAGAAGAGGAGGGCAATGAAGTCACATCCGCATAATCCGACCAAGGAAAGACGTCTTCGTTCCATTTCTCAAGAGGATAGTCTCGGCCGACGAGGAGGAGATAATAGGATTGCCATCTTCATCTTCTTCCGGAGGAGGAGTGATACTACCATTGTTGAGCTTGCGCAACTCCTTGATCATGATTTGTTGGTTGTCAATGATATGCTTCTCTCTCACATATGAGGCATGGTTCTCCTTGTGAAGTGCAACATCCATGCAAAGCAACTTTCTCTTCCACCAAGAGAGTTTACTCACTTCCGAGTTCACTTGAGCCCTTCCTTGAAGATAGGAGGGAGGGTCGGCATTCTTGCTTCTCCTTCTAGGCATTGGGGCCTCGGTCTCCGCTTCCTCACTACTAGATTGCGGAGGAGGTGCACGAGAGGAAGACGGTTGCTTGGTGTGCTTGCTAAGTTGGTGGAGAGTCCCCTTGGCATGCTTGGTGAGGCGAGAGGTATCGATGTTGGAGACCTTGGAGAGGATGAGCTTCATCACATAAGGTGCATAGAGAGGGTTCTTGTGCTCAAAAATGGCCCAAGCAATTCACACTTGATGAAATCCATGACATCAACTTCTTGGCCTTCACAATCCGGACCGGCTTGGAGCACCTTGTAAGCATGGTATAAGAGATTGACAAGCCCTCCTCGAATGGCATCCACATTTCCGGCTTGAGGAGCAAGATTGAGCCGAACCATGCGAAGGAAAATGTTGAAGGTGGGGAGGAGGTCTTGATTGGTGCCAACGGATTTTGCAACTGAATATAAAGGGCGCAAGCGGCGTTTGTTGTAGGCTACCCCTTCCACATGCATCCTCTTCCCAACACAAGTAGTGGCACCCTTGAACTTGTATCCCAAACATCTTCCAAACTCCACAAAGTTAGAGGTGCACTTTTGAGAACCGGTCATCCAAGTCATGGTGATATCTTCATCATTATCAAACACCACTGTGGCAAAGAACTGATGCACAAGCTGAATATCATAATCTTCATGAACATGAGAGATGAGCCTCTCAAGTCCAAGCTTCCGAGCAATCCACACGGCCTCTTGAAAATAAGGCTTCTTGTCCAAGCTCTCAAGGCTCAACACTTTTTGCTCACACACCATATGCTTCTCAATGCGGGCATAAATCTCATTCATGATCAGCTGCTGCTCTCTCCTTGGAAACCTAGGATCATCGGTGTTGGATGGCAAGTCATAGAACTGCTGAGATCTCATCCGACGAAACTCGAGCTTCCCCATGCCCAAAACAGTGGTCAAGGAGTCAAAATGAGCTCTCTCGGCCTCTTCTTCATTATCAAACCACCTAGGGCAGCATGTCTTGTGGCTTCTTCATCTATGGTACCTGCTGTCTCAGACGGCCAGCACTGCTGTCAAAAAGAAGCTTGTCCCTTGTTTGAGCACGGATGACTTTTCTTGGTGATTTTTCAGGATGTTTCATGGAAGCCTTTGTCCTCTGCCCACCTGTGAAATAACAGAATAGGAGAAAAGCATGGGGATAAGCTTGCATGTCCAGGAACCAAAGAAGAAGTAACCAAAGAATTCTGGGCACAAAGTGTCTGATCTACACCGGAGTTTCCGGCCTCAGGGGGCGGAGATTCCGGCCCTGACCGGAGTTTCCGGCCTGGAAGACCGGAGTCTCCGGCCCTGAGATGGGGAACCTCGATTTAGTTCAAGAAACTTTGTGCTGAGAATTCTAGGGTTAAATCTAGGATACACCTTGCCATCTAGAAGATTCTACACCATGAAAAACTAGGGGAACTACTCTCCAAACTTAGATCGAGGTGAAAAACCTAAGGAGAGAGAGGAGGTACCCTTTTTGTCCATGGTGCAGCCCAAACGAAGGAGAGGAAGGTCCCGCGTTGGTGAGGAGGAGTAGGCCGGAGGCACGGCGGATTCCGGCGGCGGGGAGCAGCCGGAGTGGCACTTGAGACGGCGGCGGCTGCAGGGGAGAGGTTGGGGGTCGGGGGTGTGTGGGAGTTGTGAAGTCAACTCCCACCCCGATCCCCTTTTGGACCCCTGCGAGACTGCCCAGACCGGAGTTTCCGGCCTAAACACCGGAGTCTCCGGCCTAAGCCAGAGATTCCGGGTTTAGGGCGGAAACTTCAGTCAGACCGGATATTCCGGCCCAAAGGACCGGAGTTTCCGGCCCCACCAACTCAAAAATGCCAGATTTTGTTGTTGAACATGCAAGATGCAAGAGGAGCAAGTTTTCAGAAGGGAGAGGCCTGGGATGGGACACAAAGTCACTGGAAATGGTACTTCACACTCAAACTTGGTAAGAGGCACAAAGAAAACATTAAGAAGCATCATTTGAGTGTGTTTTCCATAAAACCAACGGATAGGCAAAAAGGCCATAAAGCTCCAACAAGATCAAATCTTCACAAAGAAGATGGCGGTGGCCTAAGCCACCATGTATGAGTGTATGTGGTGTGACACCGCGAAGATATATCTTGGGTTCACCGCCACTACTCGTCATTTAAGCTCACAATTCATAAAATGAACAATATAGAGACAAAATGAGTTCTTTCTATCGGCATAATGGGGGGAGGGATAGTCCAATGGATTAGGACCGCACTCCCCCTATGTCCATGCCTACACCTAAACCAAACAAATAGCTAAGATAGGTGTGTATGCAAGATACTCAAGCGACGCTCCCCGAATCGATGATATTTAGCTCATGCCTCAAATAAGTGAACCTTGCTTCATCAAGTGGCTTCGTGAACATATCGGCAAGTTGGATCTTCGTGGGAATATAACCAAGCTCAATATCACCCCGGATGATGTGATCACGGATGAAGTGATAGCGAATCTCAATATGCTTCGTTCTTGAGTGCTCCACCGGGTTGTGGCCAATCTTGATAGCACTTTCATTGTCACATAAAAGAGGCACTTTGTCACAATGGACACCGTATTCCTTTAAAGTTTGCCTCATCCACAACAATTGAGTGCAACAACTAGCGGCCGCCACATACTCGGCTTCGGTGGTGGAGAGAGATATGCAATTTTGCTTCTTAGAAGACCAACTACCAAGGACCTACCAAGGAATTGGCAAGCCCCGGAAGTTGATTTCCTATCATCCTTGCAACCGGCCCAATCCGAATCCGTGTAACCGGCAAGAGAGAAATTTGAGCCTTTAGGATACCACAAACCAAACCTTGGGGTATGAACCAAATATCGAAAGATTCGAAGAACCGCCGTTTGGTGGCTTTCTTTGGGAGCCGCTTGGTACCTTGCACACACTCCTACACTCAACACAATATCGGGTCTAGATGCACAAAGATAAAGCAAAGAACCAATCATAGAGCGATAGAGCTTTTGATCAACATCCTTATCTTTACCCTTTGGATTAAGTTCAAGATGACACTTGGTGTCCATAGGAAACTTCTTCTCTTTAGCATTTTGCATCTTGAACCTCTTGAGCATGTCTTGGATATATTTGGCTTGAGAGATGAAGGTCCCTCCACTCAATTGCTTGATCTCAAAACCAAGGAAGTACTTCAACTCTCCCATCATGGACATCTCGAACCTATCGGTCATAAGCTTTGAAAATTCATCATTAAAAGCTTTGTTAGAAGAGCCAAATATGATATCATCAACATAAAGTTGGCATATGAAAAGCTCCCCTTTAACCCTCTTGGTAAAAAGAGTGGGATCGATTTGCCCCACTTCAAAGCCACGGTCTACTAATAGCTCTCTTAGGTGCTCATACCAAGCACGAGGTGCTTGTTTGAGACCATAGAGCGCCTTATCAAGTTTGTAGACATGGTTAGGGAAGTGTGGATCCTCAAATCCCGGAGGTTGCTTAACATATACCAACTCCTTTAAAGGACCATTAAGAAAGGCACTTTTCACATCCATTTGTTGCAACTTGAAATTATGATGTGATGCATATGCAAGAAGGATACGGATGGACTCAAGGCGAGCCACGGGAGCATAGGTCTCTCCAAAATCAATGCCTTCAACTTGAGAGAATCCTTGTGCTACCAATCTTGCCTTGTTCCTCACAACCATTCCATGCTCATCTTGCTTATTCTTAAATATCCACTTGGTGCCTACTTGAAGAAAGGCTTCCTTGGTCTTGCGGGCTTCTTTTGGATCAACTTTAAATGGTCCTTGGGGATGAGCTTCCCACCATTTTGCTCTCGGTTCTCATAAGGACACTCTCTTATGTAGTGGTTCTTGTCATGACAATTGTAGCACGTCTTCCACTTTGAGGCTAGCTCTTTCTTCCCACTTGAGTTGTTCTCTTTATCAACCTTGGCTTTAGCTTTTGCCGGGTCTTGCCAAAACTCTCTTGTGGCAAGTGCTATATGACCATTTAGAGCCGGTTCAAGATCATTTGGAGCAATGTTGCTTGGGCACACTTCAACCTCATCAAGACATACCACCTTGGCCTTCAAAGCAAGTGAGGGGCCTTGTTTCATCCCCATGGCCCTAGCACGGCTATCTTCGGCATTCTTGGTGGCAACCTTGGAAGCTTGCACTTCTTGCATAACTTCATTGGATGTCATTTCGTTGTAGTTGTGTCTTCCTTGAATGGCCTTCACCTCGATGGGCTCAGAAGGCAAGAGAGCATTCACATACTTCCTCTTGACATAAGCATCATCCACATAGGTTGCCCCCACATCAAAGAAGGCCTTTGCAAGAGTCTTGAGTCTTCCATACATGTCTTCATGAGTCTCATTGTCAAACATGTAGAATCCTTCGGCATCATTGCTCAAAGACTCATATCGGTTTCTCTTCATGCTTTCATTCCCAAGAAATGCAACCTCAAGACAATTCCAAGCTTCTTTGGCGGTGGAGGCATTGAGAACATAATGCTTGTCACTTTCACCCACTGAAAGTTCAATCATATGGAGTGCGGAGGCATTGAGTTGCTTTTCGGCAAATTCTCTTCTTGTCACATTGCTTGGATCCGCAACCTTGTACCCTTCTTCAATGATCCTCCAAAGCTCGATAGAGGCACTGTTAATATGAGATTTCATTGAGCGTTGCCAACTAGCAAAGGCTAATGCATTAAACTTAGGTGGAGGACCAATGGGGTTTATGCGGGTGGTGATAGGTGGGTCGATAGGGTACCATCCCGGAACGTTATGGTACTCTTCCTTCCCATCTTCATGCTTGGTAGGAGGAGGAGGAGATGGTTTAGATCCGGAGATGGTTTCCAACCCCTTCTCATTTTTCTTTTTACCCTCCTCGGAATCACCTTCATCGGAGTTAGAGATACCCTCTAGTGGGATGGTCTCCGAAACCTTGGCATTTGTGAGTTTCATGAGCATGTCACGCAACTCATCAAATTTGACATTCATGTCATTCATGGACGATGTCAATGTTGTTTCCAACGATTTGATATCGGCCATGGATGCCATGGTCTCCTTGGCCTTGGCAAGATCGGCCTCATCCTCACTTTGTGTCATACTTCTCTTAGGCGGTTAAACCCAAAACAAGAGAGCCTTAGCTCTGATACCAATTGAAAGGATCGGTATGACACCTAGAGGGGGGGGGGGGGTGAATAGGTGCTACTCCAATTTTAGTCTTTTTCAAATTAGGCTTGACACAAAAGGTAAATTCTCTAGATATGCAACTACGGTGAATTTACCTATATGACAAGCTAGCAACTAAGCACGATAATATAAGGCGGTAAACAAGGATAGAGGTAACCGAAGTCAAAGCACGTGGAGACACGGATGTAATCCCGAGTTCCTCCTTTTTAGGGGAGTACGTCTCGTTGGAGAGGTGTGAACCAACACAATGGTTCAACGGCCACAAAGACTTCACCCTCTTCTCCGGTGAACCGCACCACAAAGGTTTGGTTCACTTCAACTATCGGAAACCTTCGAGGCAGAGTCCGGAGCCTTTACAACAACGATCTGGGGCACAACCCACAAAGGATTGGGGGCTCCCAAACAGCTACAATCTGTCACAAAGACAATCAAGTGAGTACAATGGGGGGCTAGGTTTTCCAAGTGGAAACCCTAGCAAATGGTCCCTCAAGTGAATGAGGGGGAAATGACAAACGGCTCGGTGAAGATGTAGATCGGGGCCTTCTCCTTCAATCCTCCAAAGATCAACAAGTTTGGGTGGAGGGATTGGGAGATCTAGTGATTCTTGAGCTTGCAACAATGGGGATCTTGTATTCTGGGCGAGCTAGCTGGCTGGAGGTAGATGGAGGGGTATATATACCCCTCCCAGAAAAGTAGCCGTTGCAGAGAAGAATCACACCGGAGACTCCGGTCCTAGTGACCGGAAACTCCGGCCTGGGGCGGAAACTCCGGCCTACAGGGACCGGAAATTTCGCCCCACACCAGGAGCTGAGCAACATCTTGACAGCAGAGACTCGGGCCAAAACTTCGGTGTACTGGGGCCGGAAAGTTTGGCCAGGGGCGGAAACTCCGGCCTAGGGGGCCGGAAACTCCGCCCCACACCAGGGGCTGAGCAGCAACTTCGCAGCAGAGGCTTGGGCAAAGACTCCGGTGCCCTGGGGCCGGAATGTTCGGCCAGGGGCGGAAACTCCTGTCCTGAGGGCCGGAAACTCCGCCCCACACCAGGGGCTGAGCAGCAAATCAGCAGCTTGCTGTTTCTTCGAGGACAAGACCAAGGACCGGAAACTCCGGCCTTGGAGGCCGGAAACTCCGGCCTGAAATGCTCCAGAAACTCTTTTCTCTTTTTGGTGTTGGTGCATATGTTGTATACAATAAAACCTGCATCACTTAGCACCAGATTAAAACATCCAAAGTGTTGTTAACTAACACACAAAACTAAGAGATCACAAAATGTCCTTTCAACGGGCCTCGGGCATGGTCATCCTGCCACCCGCCGTGGTCTTCGATTTGCCACGGGGCCGCCCGTCGCCGGCACTCGGGGTCACGTTGAGGTCGAGAGACTTCGGCTCGACCGGGACCGACGAAATCTCCGGCGAGTCCTCGCCGGAACCCAGCCGCGACACTGGGTGATGGGCGGCGGCCGGCGACGGCGTCGAGAGGCCGGGGGACAAGGACTTAAGCGGCTTCGCTTTGGCGGAGGAGACCGAGCTTCCGGCCGACGGAACCGTGTCGGGGGAGAGGCCGGTGGCAGCAACGAAGGCCCCTTCAAAAACCTCACCTTTGAGGAGAAGGACAGCTCGAGCGGCGGCCTGGGCGGCGATGAGGTCGGAGTTGGCCTGATGCGCGATGGCGGCGAGCCTCTCCTTCTCCTTGGCTGCTGCGAGGGCGGCCTTCTCCTCTGCCTTCTACTCCCGAGTCCTCTCCTTCCGGCCTTGTCGCTTGACCGAGGCCGGCTTCGGCTCCTTCTTCACCGCGAGTAGGGCGGCGCCGGTAGCGGCCGTGGATTTGGACAGCCCGTCCTCCATGAATGGCTGGGGCAGCGAGGGCGGCTGGGGGCGGTGGCGGCGAAGTCGGTGAAGAAGGAGCCGAAGCCTTCTTCATTGCATGTTGTGTGCACGCTCAACATTGCATGTTGTGTGCACGCTCACGTATTTGGATTGGTCATATGAGACGAGTATGGAAATAAACAGAGAGGTCTGAGTGAGTGCCACTGTCTGCATGGAGCAAATCCTCCCATCACCCACCTCTGGGGAAGGTTGAAAAAAGGATGCTCCGGCACGACGAGCATGGCTGCATGAGCCACAGCCAACCGTGGACCGGTCAAATATCAACTGCATGCATGGCCCCCGGGAAAAATAATACTCCCTCCCTCCCGCTGTGGGCCCACGCACGTACGTGTACGTCTCGTTCCTACCGTCCTATTGGCTCTCCCACATGGACACATGGTGTGTGCGGTACGTTGCAGAACCGGCCAGGGTGTTGGAGTCAAACATTGCACGGCACGATACCAATCAATTGTAGGCGCCTACCTAGCCTGCTAGCTCTCTCCCTCCGCAAAGGAGTACATACGGAAAATATATTCTTTTCGAGCAAGAAATTAGTGTGCAAATTGTAAGAAGAGATCTAGTGGATGCAAAATAATGAGCGGAAGATATGTACTCCATTCGTATCAAAATATAAGACTCTTTAGCTACTTTCTACACACATCTATCTAGACATGGTTTACTGCAAGCTTCATGTGAATCTTACACTAAAACATGTCTAGATACATATATACAGAAATTAGATATTTTGATACGGAGGGAGTATATCCCGCAGAACCGTACGGTGTCGTTGCTTGGATGCATCAACTCAACAACAGTGCGGAGAAGGACAGCCTAGGTTGCGTTGCGTCGACACATACAGGTGCAAAACCTATTTTGAGGTCACCCAGCGGCTGCAGGTTAGCGAAGCATCAACTCCCGATAGATACAGCGACCGATCGTAATGCAAACACCAACAGTGTACATCATGCACGGCCGGTCCGACGGGACGTGACGCCACCGACGATTGATCCAAGCACGTTCCAGCATTCCAGTACAGGCGCCCCTTTACACGGCAAATTGACCAAATCTAACCCTTATGCAAAACTTTAACACGAAATGAACTGTCTTCAAATTTTTAACCGGATCTAACCCTTTTTAGTACCGCTCAACATATTGACGATACGGTGAGGTGTGATACCGCCGGTGTCATTTTTACGGTACCACGACTAACTCTACCGTCGTGACGGTACCATGTACAAGGCTACCGCCAGATCACCTGGCGGTACCATGTGCAAGCCTACCGCTCAAATGTTTGGCGGTAGACAAATGGGTTAGATGTGGATTTTCTTAAAAAAGTTCATTTAAGGCTTAAGTTTCATACAAAGGTTAGATTGGTCAAAATTGCCCCTTTACACAGCCCGGACCTGTTCAGTCATGTGCAGTGTAGGGGCATGCATTCGAATGCGTGCACAGAATTAACCTAGACACGCCACGCTGCATACGTCCAGCCAACTCTCTGCATCCATCGATCGATATATCTCCCAGACAGACCGACCCACCGATCGATTTATTGTGGTCGAACAGTGTTAGCTAGGGGCTTCCAGTGGGCATATGCATGTACGGTAGTGTACACGTGCGCGTACAGCAGATGGCTATATATAGTTGCATGCGTGTGCACACGCCGGCCGATCCAATCCATGACTCGCCTAATCCATCTTGAATGCGACCTCCACGTCGTAGTACTCGCACCGTTCCAAATTAATTGACTTTCATTTATTTACATGTGACATGTCTAGATACATCCATGTGTGCACAAAAGGAACTCAATTAATTTAGAACGAAGAGAGTACGTGTGTAGACCAGATAGATAGATAGATAGCTTCTTCCTCCTCGATCTTCATCTTCTTTCTTCCAAGCAGCTGACGTTTGGACTTTGGACCACACAAACTCGATCCGCGAAAAGATGTTCAGGATGTACGATCGAGGAGTACGTACTGAACGCGCGCGCAGCAGCATGCACGATTTAGCAGGCCGGCCGGGCACGTAGTGAACAGGCGAAGCAGCTGGGAATCCTTGCATTGCTACCGATCGATAAATACATCGGCACGGAGTTAAGTAACTAGGCCAGGACTATGCATGTATGCTTCCCATTAACATGTCAGTGAAGCTTTTGATCCCCCGCTGTCTGAGTCAGCGTGTTAGTTTGCAGTTCCTGCTGACATTACCGCCTCTCTTGGATGCACGTCTCTGCGTGTCCATGCTATCGATCGGATCGCATGGTTTATTTGAGGCAAAGTATTTATTATGGTGTAGCCCGGAATGCGGATCGATCCACGAAAGTAATTAAATGCCCACCGACCGTCGTGACAGAACGAACATGCGTATAGGCGTTTCTGTCGTCGCAGCGGCGTATGCATGGTAGCCGACGTATACAAGAGGAACCAGACAAATCGGCCTTGCTATTGTGGCCCTCCGCCCATTCGCCTACGCCATTAGCGTCTACAGACACTAGCTAGCACTCGTATCGCGAAAGTGAAGATCGCTGTTTCACGTGAAAGAATCGATCCCAATCTCATCTCCAGCTACCATTGCTAGCTACTCCCTCCGTTCCAAATTAATTGACTTCCATTTGTCCACACATGGATGTATCTAGTAGAGAGTAGCTTCGAACTCGCCGTTTATCAAGGAGGGAACAGGGAAGCATGCATGGGGAAGTCGCGTGAAAGGGCGGGCCAGGATTGTGCCTCTGGTTGCGACTTGCGAGGATAGGGTCGGCTGGTCCTGCTTGCCCGCCCGGTTGCCGTCCTCGTGCAAGCCGATACGCTTTTCACTCACTGCAAAGTGGTCTTAGGCGGTGAATGGGGAAAAGATCGGCGGCCGGCCGGCCAGTGCTCCACTGTCTGACGGACCATTCGTGGTCAATGTTCAGTAGAGGAGGGAGAGGCAGACGCTTTAACGCAATCAGTGCACGCTGGGTAGATGACCTTCAGGCTAATTCCGCTGATCCTCGCTATCACTTGTGAGAGTACTAGTGCCAGCAGTTCCGACTAAATTAGAGTAAGGCAGAAGAAGCCTGCAACTGTGACTATTCTCTGCCAGCCAGTCAGACGGCCCAAACTTGTACAGACCACGCAGAGCAAAATGGAGAGCATAGGAAAAAAGCCGTCTGAGTGAGAAAGGCCCGTTGTTAAAGCGGTTGCTGTCACACTACGTGGACTTCTTTACGTTCTGTTTCGGCTGTTGGGCTCAAATTTTCATAAACTATCCTGCTTCGTTTCCCCATTACAAATCGTTTTCTCCTGTTTTCACTCACAAAAAAGCAATGATAGTATCTAACCATTCCCAACTGCTATCATGTATTTTCCAAAAAAATTTTGCTATCATGAAAATAAATCCCGATTGCTATCGATATGCGCTAATACAAAGCCTATGTACCGGTTCCATATCAAAATTCAATACTATCAACTAATGTACTTCTATTGGCACTAACCACAAAAGACTTGCTTGTCAGTGACACAACGCGAGAAATCGGTGTGGTGTTCCTGTACATGATGATGTACACGACATTTAAAAAATATTCACGTGGTTCAAAATAAATTCTTCCGAGTTTAGAAAATGTTCACGTGTTCAAAAAGAAAACATTCACATTGTCCAACAACAACAAATGGAATTTTCAAAATCGTGAACCAATGAAGATTTTTCTATAATCATATATTTTAAATTTGTAACCATTTTTTCAAATTCATGAATACTTTAAATCTCGTAGTTTTTTTAAATCCAGGAACATTTTTCATTACACAAAATTAACGGAAAGGTCGGAATTTTTTTCTCACGAACGAACTATTTTTTTTTGGAGGACGCACAAACAAGTGTGATGGGAAACAATGAACAAGTTAATGTGCCAAGCCCAGGTAAGTTCGGAAACGGTTGCAGGGTACACCAACATGCTCCCCGTGCGGGCGAGTCGAATCTCCCGGCTCGCAAGTAGAGAGAGATAGGAGCTCCCGTGGATCCCAGCCGAGCGCTCGCCCAAACAAATTCCGAGTCACATGATTGATTACCTGTTAGCTAACAAGAAATTCCCCGCGAGGGGTTGATACAGAACCTAAGCAGGTCATGATTAGGGTTAACAAAAATTGCAGTTTTGGGGTAGCTCCCCACGTTAAGTTCCAGCGCGCGTTCTCCACAATCGCCGCAGCAGATCACTAGTTCACTTTTCCTCAATCCTACTCATTTGATTTCCAATTACTTGAGCAGCAACTATGTCGTCGGTCAGTGCTTCTGTAGTTGGGAGCATATAGCTAGCGAGAGTGCTGGGGGGGGGGGGGGGGGGGGGGCTCTCGCCTGCTCTATCGCCGTTGAAACTGGCATTACCTGGGATATCTGGGGCATCTCGAAGGTGATGGAACACCGCTGTCGGCGAGCTGGGTGCGTCGATGAGGCGGAGAGATGGTTCGCCGCGCGCTTCACTTGCAAAGGGCAGGGCCCCGGAGGAAACAATAGGTGTTGCACTAATTATACAAGAGCCGCACAAAGGCATAAGCATGTGAGTTTCTAGGCATACTTATGAAGAATGAGATGGCAATGTACATCAGAATAACATATAGTGTGACCGTCTTGTGGGTTAATTTATTGGGGGGGGGGGGGGGGGGGGGTATTGGCCCTCCTACCCCAAAGCATTGAGAGTATGTCCAATGAAAATTGGTAGCGAGAAGGCACATAAGTTTGAACTTTAAGCGAAATGGGTATTTGTGCTGCTCAAGATCTTACTTGAGTTAATTACAACTGTAGGTGCATTAAGAACCCTCATCACTAGAAAATTAGTTAATACATAGGGAAGGACTAATTAATAGGAATCTTCCAGCCACTAACTCATTGTTGATGCACCTGGATAAATACCTTGTGGTTATATTTCCTTTTTTGAACACAAAATCTAATTCGTGCAAGCTTCGCCTTCATGTAGTTGTCGACTCTCCTCCACCTCCTTCCTTTAACACAATTCAAAAAACATGGAAGGGAAAAGGGAATACTTGGGTCGCAACGTGTGTTCAAACAAAGATTTCAAATTAGACATTTTTGGTTGTTTGTGCCGGTAATTTCTCCAAGTAAATTAGATTCTTTTTACGACGCTCTGGGTAAAGAAAACCTGCAACAGAACCTACTCTCTGTCAACCCAGTGAGATGGCCCAAACTTTATAGACCACCAAGTGAGTGAAAATGAAGAGCAGAAGAAAAAGGTCGTCTGAGAAAGACCCATTGTTAGCGGTTGTCGTAACACCAACTTAGAATTTTTATCATTTTGTTTAGGCGTTGGGTTCAAATATTCGTGAACTATCGTGTTTCCTTTTTCCAACTACACCATTTTCCCCTGCTTTCTCTCACAAAACGCAAATATACTATCTAACCATTCCCGAGATGTAAAAAAATATAACCATTCACGATTGTTATCATGTAAAGAAAATCCAGAATGCTATGGATATGTGCTAATACAAAGCATTTGTACCCATTCCATTCAAAATTCAGTACTCTCATATTTTTTTCTGAAGATCAAACAGCGTAAAGTTTGGCGAAGTTTTAGAAAAACCCATTAACATTTATAATACCAAATCAATACCAGAAAAGACTCCCCACGCGACAGCTACCTAGTGACGGTTGTGGCGTTTTCCCCAGCGGCCATGGCGCTGCCGCGCGACGGCTGTTGGATTTGGTGGAAGCGATGCCCCTGTTGAGGGGCTCGGATACGTGTTAATATAGCAATAGAAAAGCCCATTGGTGGCATTTACACGTTGGAGTTACAGGGAGATGAAACAAGGAGGTGGAGCACTTAAGGACTCCACTAGAGAGAGCACTATACGCACTACACACTTACAATTATTGTTGACACCCCCTTAATCTAAACCTTGGAAGACATGGAAAGATTTAGATTACGTTTAAACTTATCGAGATCTCTGACCGGAAGTGGCTTGGTAAACCCATCTGCAATTTGATCTTTGCTAGATATAAACCGAACATCAAGTAGCTTCTTTGCAACTCTTTCTCGAACAAAATGAAAATCAATTTCAACGTGTTTGGTGCGGGCATGGAATACCGGATTTGCAGATAAGTAGGTGGCACCAAGATTATCACTCCATAGACATGATCGTTCTTTGACATGAACACCAAGTTCTTTTAGGAGAGCTTCAATCCAAATAAGTTCAGCAGTAGCATTGGCTAAAGCTTTGTATTCCGCTTCAGTGCTGGAACGAGAAACAGTTGCTTGTTTACGGGCACTCCAAGATATCAAGTTTGGCCCAAAGAATATTGCAAAGCCACCAGTAGACCGTCTGTCATCCGGACAACCTGCCCAATCGGCATCTGAAAAAGCACTGAGGAGTGTAGAGGAGTTTTTCTGAAAAGTGAGACCAACACTCAAGGTACCTTTAACATATCGGAGAATTCTTTTTGTGGCTGTCCAGTGTGTCGTAGTCGGTGCATGAAGAAATTGACATACTTTGTTGACTGCAAAGGACAAGTCTAGACGTGTGAGAGTTAAATACTGTAAGGCACCAACAACACTTCGATAACGTGTGCTGTCCTCGGGACCAAGATGATCTCCATTTGTAGTAGATAACTTATCAGTGGAGGACATGGGTGTAGGAACCGTGGTACACTTGCTCATGCCAACTTTTGCAAGAATTTCAGCAGCATATTTTTCTTGTGTGAGAGTCAACCGATTATGTTCTTTCTTGACTTCAATGCCCAAAAAGAAATTTAATTCTCCTAGATCTTTGAGAGCAAAATGTGAACCGAGATCATGAAGCAAAGCAGAAATTGCTGCATCAGAGGAACTAGTCACAATGATATCATCATCATAGATCAACAGAAATATTATGACATCCTTCTTGTGATAAAGGAATAAAGATGTATTCGCTTTTGATGGTTGAAACCAAGATCATGCAATTTTGAGCTGAGTTTAGAGTACCATGTTCGAGGAGCTTGTTTGAGACCATAGAGAGATTTATCAAGCTTGCATACATAGTGTGGAGCTTGGGAATTTTCAAACCCAGGTGGTTGTTTCATATAAACCTCCTCTTCCAGAACGCCATGAAGAAACGCATTCTTGACGTCTAGCTGTCTTAAGCTCCATCCCTTTGAGACAGAGAGAGCTAACACAAGGCGAATGGTAGCTGCTTTTACAACAGGACTGAAAGTGTCTTCATAGTCAATACCATATCATTGCTTGAACCCTTTAGCAACAAGACGTGCTTTGTATCTTTCAATCGTACCGTTGGAGTTTTTCTTGATACGAAAGACCCACTTGCAATCAATCAAATTCTTCGTGGAAGTAGGTGGCACAAGATGCCACGTTTTGTTGACCATGAGTGCATCATATTCCTCTTGCATAGCATGGTGCCAATTTTTATTTCCAAGAGCTTCAGAAAGATTGCGTGGTTCATCTGTAGAAGTAAGCATGCACCAACGAATAGTTCCATCAGTAAATTTTCTTGGTTGTCGAATACCTTTCTGAAGACGCGTGCGAGGTTCTGCAATAGGAGGGGGCATAGGGCTTGTCGGTGCAGAAGATCCAGACGAATCAGAGATTGGCAGGGAATCTGCACTGTTGGATTCTTCTGGCATAGAGGATCCTGTGTAGCTCCGTGTGTGTCGACTTGAAGCAGAACGTGGCGCAGAAGATCCAGCGCCAGGGGACCACGGGGATCTGGAGGAGGATGTGCTCGGCGACGTGTCGCCAGCTGATTCGCGCGGAGAGGCTCCGCTGCTCGGGGTGGGCACAGTCTGTCGTCCAGACGCGATTGGTGCGTCAGACTGATGCGCAGAGAATGTTGGCGCGCGATCCGAGGATAATTGTTCGCCAGAATCCGCAGGAGTATCTGCACGGGGATCACCAAAGGAGAAAATGCTGGGTGTACCCGGTGCTGGCCCTGAAACTTCATTTTGACCTGAATTTTCAGCAGAGTTTTGACTGTGTTGTAGTTTGGCTGTTTTGTCCCGAACTTTCTTCATGTTCCTGTAGAGGGTTAGAGGTAATAGGTACAACAAACATGTGATTATCAATATGCCCCCCTCATTAGTGGATGTAGGTGAAGGTAAAAGAAGAATTTCTTCACGGAGTCGTCTACCCGCATTAGGATTGAGACGAG
Source organism: Poa pratensis (assembly GCA_947311845.1). Taxonomy (NCBI): domain Eukaryota; kingdom Viridiplantae; phylum Streptophyta; class Magnoliopsida; order Poales; family Poaceae; genus Poa; species Poa pratensis. The sequence goes on from CAMZMU010000073.1 coordinate 11,228,754, forward strand.
CAAAAGGAAAAACACCTTCATCGAACACAACATCACGAGAGATGTAAACACGACCAGTAGTGACATCTAGGCACTTAACCCCTTTATGGAGAGGGCTATAACCTAAGAAAACACATTGTTTGGAGCGGAATGATAGCTTACGAGTGTTGTATGGGCGTAGGTTGGGCCAACAAGCACACCCAAATATACGAAGTGACTCATAGTTGGGTGAAATGGCGAGGAGTTTTTCTGTAGGAGTCATGTTTTTCAACACTTTGGTGGGAAGTAAATTAATGAGGAAGGTGGCCGTGCGGAAAGCTTCATCCCAAAACTTGAGAGGCATGGAGGCATTTGCAAGTAATGCAAGACCAACCTCAACATTATGACGATGTTTTCGTTCCGCGGAACCATTTTGTTGATGGGCATGAGGGCAAGAAACATGGTGAGTAATGCCAGCCTTTTTCAAGAAACCGTGGAGTTTTTCATATTCACCACCCCAATCGGTTTGCATGGTAATTATTTTTCGACCAAATTTCCGTTCAACAAGTTGCTGAAAATTAAGAAAGACTTGATACACATCGGATCGTTTCTTTAGCAAATATATCCAAGTAAATTTGCTAAAGTCATCAATGAAGCTTATATAATATTGATAGTGCCCAACAGAGGGGGAAGCTGGTCCCCAAACATCAGAGAAGATTTGTTCCAAGGGAACGGTAGACACACTGGTAGACACCGGATATGGCAATTGGTGACTTTTAGCTTGTTGACATGGATCACACACATGTGGATTTATTTGAGTACAGTACTCAAGTTTATTTTTCCGAAGCACTTGTTGAACTATGAAGGACGAAGGATGTCCTAAACGACTATGCCATGTTGATGAAGAGGGCTTGATGGTGATGAAGGCACTCTTGGATGATCCCGTGGAGAAGGGCATAATAGGATATAACCCACCATGACAAGGTCCTTTAAAAAGTGTTTGCTTCGTGACCTGATCCTTGATCAAAAAGAAGAAAGAATGAAACTCCAGAAAAACATTGTTGTCTAAAGTAAGTTTATGGACGGAGAGAAGATTTTTGGAGGCATTAGGGACATGTAAAACATTGTTGAGAGATAAGGAAGTATGAGGGGTTTGCAAAATTGATTTACCAACATGTTTAATTATCATACCATTACCATTTGCAGCGTGGACTTGGTCATGTCCCGTGTACTTCTCTCGAGTGGTCAACTTCTGTAGCTCGCTGGTGATATGATCTGTGGCACCCGTGTCGGGGTACCAATTTGTGTCCACTCCATAGGAGGCAACATGAGCACTCTTGTCACCTGGCATGGAATCATCATCATCATCATTATTTACGTAACGCCACCAACACTCAGTTGCCGGGTGCCCAAATTTCTTGCAGATTTAGCAAGTAATATCTTGATGTGGAGAAGGTGTACGACCACGACCACGTCCACGACCTCCTCTGTTGCCACCACGGTTCTGAAAAAATGAACGCTGATGTTGTCCTCCTTGGCGACCAGGCTGACGACCACGGTTGCGGTTATAGCCGCCATGATTTTGGCGATTGTTGTAGAAGTGACGACCACGAGAGACATTGTTTGCTGAAGATGAAAAAGGATGAGAATCCTGTCCGGAATCAGTTATCATTTTCTGTCGATAGTCAAAGGCAGAAAGTTGAGCGCATAAGTCCTGAAGAGTGGTGCTCGGAACGGCATTAACAGAAGCGACCAAAGATGTATATTCAGGACTGTTCAGACCACCGAGGATATATTCCTTCAATTCTTCCTCAGTTATAACACGACCTGTAGCAGCCAATTCAGAGGAAAAACCCTTCATTTTCGAGATGAATTGGGAAGCAGTCATATCTTCCTTCTTTGTACTGATCAAAGCAGTACGCAGCATCGAGACTTTTGCCTTGGACTCGGAAGCAAATAGATTCTCGATAGCTTCCCAAATTTCAGCAGCATGTGTGAGGCCGAACATGTGGGAGAGAATTTCTTTGCTCAATGATTTGGTCAGAAAACTGACAACCTGCTGGTCACGAGCGAGCCAGGCACTATAGGCCGGATTTGCGACAGCAGCTCCTTCAACCTCCATGGTTTTAGCAGGGGCTGGGTCGGCGCTCTCTAGGAGCTCCATGACCTGCGCCCCACGCAAGGTCGGTAAGACCTGCATCTTCCAATAGAGGAAGTTCTCCCGGGTCAATTTTTCAGATGGGGGGCTGCCAAGCGCAGCCGCCAGGGACGACGGAGTCGTGGAGGAAGAACCCATCGGGAGGGAGGGAAGGGAGATCGGCGATCGTAACCGCGTCGATCAATTTTTTTTTTGTGAGAACGGATCTTGGCTAGACGAGGGAAGAGGATGCTCTGATTACCATGTTGGATTTGGTGGAAGCGATGCCCCTGTTGAGGGGCTCGGATACGTGTTAATATAGCAATGGAAAAGCCCCATTGGTGGCATTTACACGTTGGAGTTACAGGGAGATGAAACAAGGAGGTGGAGCACTTAAGGACTCCACTGGAGAGAGCACTATACGCACTACACACTTACAATTATTGTTGACAACGGCGACCTGGGACCTGACGCGACGGAGACCCGAGGCTTCCCCTACGTGACGGAAACCAGGCGGCAGCAGTGCTTGCCCCATGGGACGGCAACCCGGCGGCGTCCGCGCTGCTTCTGTGAAGCTTTGGTTCAGCGCTGCTACTTTGTAGCTTATCTGAAGAATATGTCGCTGCTTCCCTGAAGAATATGTACTCGTCTAAGTTTGTGGAGTACTAGAATTTGCTAGTGGCACATGCATCATGCATGCACATAGCTAGCTAGCTGGAGAAATTGTTTCTGGATATCTGTATTATCTTGATCTGTTGGACAATTCACCGATGTTACCGTTGCCGATTTGCGTTTATTGAACTGCAGTGTGTGGAGCTCCGCAACTTGCAAGGATGACCTTTTGTTAACTTCTGGTTCTGTATTTGATCTGTGATGTGTCAAGGCTCTCGATTATCTCCTGTAGGCCGTCCGAGGCCGGCGGCGCCCGCGGGGGATCACAGGACGGCGGACGGATTCTGGACGCCGAAGGAGGGGGAGGGAGAAGGCTCATGGAAGGAGCCTGGGGAGTGCTAGGGCACGCGGCTGACAGAAGGCTAGCTCCCACGGCGATCGGCTCGGAGGAGTCTCCATGGTTGCATTCATCGTAGATCATGTGTCTGTGTGTGTTTGACTAATATATTTTCCAGCAAATGATTAAGCGGAGGGGTTATCAGCGAAAGTGTGTTTAGGTGGCTTGGGCATTTCCCACTTTTAATCTGTAGCATCCGCTGTAGATCTGACGGATTGGAAAGAAAGTTTTCAGTTTTCACCGAATAGCAGTTTTCACTCGATACTTCGCCATGAGGTTTATATAGTATATTTGTTGATCGTTATTTCTAAAATCTGGGTCAAGCTTTACATAGCTTTACTTTTCAAAAAAACATATATGTCTTACTTTTAGAAATAGAGGGAGTAATGTAATTCTATATATTGGCACTAACTAGAAAAGACTTCCTTGTCGATGATTCAACGCGTCATATCGGTGTGGTCACCCCGGACATCAGGGTGATCGTGGCAGGTTTCTCATCTGCGACTTTTTGTCATGTTAGTCATTTGCTTAATGATTCAACACACATTTTTGCTCCTAGAGCCAAACACTTTATTTTTACTATTTTCCGTGATGGTGTTCTGGGTTGCATGTGTGATATTCCTTGTAACGATTTGATTTGATCAACAAAGTGCCTGAATTCTCTCAAGAAGAAACACAAAGGGCTTGTTTGGTTGCCAACACGATTTTTGGGATTTTTGCATGAGTTCTAGAGCCAAGCTCTCCAGGGCCATGCCCTGGAAAAACGTGTCTCGAGCCGCGTTGTGCAAGTAGTTTGGTTGCCAACAATTTTCTACCCATGCCCGTTCGGGTGGATGCAAGATTTTTTTAGCACGGCGTTTGGTGTTCATCTGTGTGTTCATGTATTCTTACCTCATGTCCATGTGGTAGACTTACCTCACACCGTCACAACACCTTGAAGTGTGGCGAGCAGTACAACGGCGTGGCGCAGCAGCGGTGCCTAGACGGCGGCGCCGGGGCGGCGGCGGTGCGCGGTCAGTTTACGCACATATACCAAGCGCGGCCTAATAACCATTGCGGCGACGACATATTCCATGGCTACGAGCGACGTTGGCTGAGCGAAGAAGATGACGAGTAGCTGAAGAACACCAACACCAAACACGCTTAGTAGCAGTGGCGGCGACAATGGAGTTCACGACAACGGCAAGCGGCGGTGACAGAGATTGAAGATTGTGCGACTGTGCCATGAAGGAACGCGAAAACGCGTGGGCAACCAAACGGGCTCCCAGAGCCTGGTTAGCCTTTCCGCGACATACCAAACACACCCAAAATGGCATGAAACATGTCACACGCATGTGCACATGGAGGCAGGCATGCAGCACGGCGTTCATACATGCAGCCAGCTGAGAGCTGACGTGTACCCCCGAACCGTTCCTCCGGCTCACGCCGCCGTGATCTGACCGTATCTTTGTCCACGTGCGTCGGCAATGCGAGATTCTACACTTGCAAATACAGGTCACCACGATCGTCATGGCACTTCCATCCAGGCCATCATGTTTCATGCAGCAGGGCGTTTCTTCCACCGAGATGGGTATATACTTAAAACATGAACAATATCAGGGTCTTATCCGCAAAACCGTCGGTTGGCGTTAAACTGAAGCGGTAGATAAGAAAACCCCCACCTCTCCCCATTTCCGTCCAGCTTCAGGCTTTCGCGAGGGTTCGTTCCGAAGGGAGGCGGAGGAGGAAGGCAGAGAGCAGCTGCGCGCGACACCGACCGCAAGAGCCTGCGGATATGGAGAACGAGTTCCAGGTACGGTGATCTCTGAGCTCTCCTTCCCAATTCCTGTTCCATGCTCTTCTTTCTGCGCCGAGATTTAGGAGATTGACCGCGCAAAGAGGGGATTGGAATTGGCCCCTCCAGCAATTTGAGATGGGAACCATGAGTTTATGTCAGGTTAGATACATGCTGTTCCATTAATCGATTTACTGGCTCAGACTCGGAGCAGGCCAGAGTTGGGAGATTCGGATGCGTAGCAGCAGAGCTGCTTTTCAGTCTGCTCTTTTGTTGGATTACAGCAACCCAAAGATGAACATACTGAGCATCGATCTTAGTACTACTTGTTTGTTTATTACAGACAGTTTTGCACTATGGCTGTCGCCTGCATATTTTTAGACCACTTGTCCCAGTTGATAGTACAAGTAGGAGGCCCCTTCCAAACTTGTTGGCACTTGGCTTGCTTGATGTGGTCACATGAAACAACCATTTGAATAGTGGTTTAGCCATATCCCCTGACATCCACTTGTTGTAGAGTTGTTTTTGGTTGGGTTTCAGGCTTAGAAGAGAGAGCATGTCAGTCTGTCTAGTTTACAGTAAAGTCCAATGATTTACATCTAAGCCATACGCTGTTATGAGAACTTCCACGTGTGGCCGAGGTGGCTGCCGCATATTCGCTATTTCAGAAGAGAAGAAGAAAACCCCATGGTTTGTGAGAACATTGTGTTATACCAAATGCCAAATCCTCTATGTCTCTCTGTGTTACATTTTCTACTCCAAATCGCAAGGTTGTATTTACGAGTATAAATTTATGATCTGTGAACTTCTCACTGCTAGGATTAGTTGAAGTAAGGCATATGTAAATTATTGTGGATATTTACAGCTAATTCATGTTAACATTTTGCTGTACAGAGTTAAATTTACTTCCTGCATAATTTAATACAGTATCTTTTGCGTGACCATTACTAACTTAGGATGGCAAGGAGGAGGTCATCCAGGCATGGTACATGGATGACAGTGAAGAAGACCAGAGGCTTCCTCATCATCGTGAGCCCAAAGAGTTCATTCCTCTCAACAAACTTTCAGGTCTGTCATATGCCGCTCAAACCATTCACTGCAGTTTCTGTATGGACTGTATTAAAAGTAGTTCTCATAAACCTGATGGGTGCTAAAATTTCTGCGTTTCTAAATATCCAGAGTTAGGTGTAGTAAGCTGGCGCTTAAATGCTGATGACTGGGAGAAAGATGAGAATCTCAAGAAAATCCGTGAGGCCAGGGGATACTCATACGTGGTTAGTCCTTGATCCTTTCTGGATACTTGCTGTTCTGTGTTTCCATTTTGATTGGCAAGCTTAAAATGTATGCAAGTACTAGAAGCAAGCAAATGTTACATACATGTTCTGTTTTTTCCCTCGCAGGACATCTGCGATGTGTGTCCTGAGAAGTTGCCAAACTATGAGGTCAAGATAAAGAATTTCTTTGAAGAGCACTTGCATACCGATGAAGAGATACGCTATTGTCTTGAGGGCAGTGGTAGGTGCCTTGATTATCCTTTTTTGGCATTTAAGACAGGGAAACTAATACACTGTTTTGTTTCCAGTAGTAATCATGGTGGCATTCCTTGGACCTGCTTTACCTATTTGTTTTTCCTTTATTGCCAAGGATACTTTGATTTGAGGGATGAAAAAGAACAGTGGATCCGTGTAGCTGTGAAGAAGGGGGGAATGATTGTTTTGCCTGCAGGAATGTATCACCGCTTTACGTTGGATAGTGACAACTACATTAAGGTATACTTTAGTTTCTTCGTTTGTTCCCACCATGATTTGCTGGTCTCTTTAAAACTTGTGTATACTTAATTACTTGCTAAATGAATTAAATGACCAGTCTCTGTTCTTTTGTCAAGTTGCGTGTAATGTACTTGTGTAAATGAATTGGTGATAGCTTAAATATTTCCAATTTGAGAGTAGTGCTACTCATCTTTAGTCTCACGGCACATGATGATAAGTTTCTAACTAGTTGTCTTTTGAGGCAACATTTCTGTGTCTTGCACTGTCTTTGTGAAGTTCAACCAGCTGCCATGTCCTTTCGTTGATCATACATTCATATCATAAAGCTCTTCTCCATTTTGGTGCTCTATCAAATAAGGAACATAATTCTAGTATGGAGATGTAAAACTTCTGTATTTTCTTTCTGCAGGCAATGCGGCTCTTTGTGGGAGAGCCTGTCTGGACACCATACAATCGTCCCCATGACCATCTTCCAGCTAGGTACTTTCTTGAAGTCTATGCATTGTTCTATGTCCACATGTTGCCAATTCCCTTATTAAATTCCTCTGTTATCTCTCGGTCTTTACTTACGGAAACCAAACCACGTCATGGTTTCAGGAAGGAGTACGTCGACAAAATCATCAACAGAGGTGGGAATCAAACTGTGGAAGCTCGTTGATGGGACCTATGATGTTTGGCCGAGTGAGTTTTCTGTATGTATAATGCTCCATAAAAATACCGAATAAGATATGGGAACGGCTGTCGCAGTGTACTCCTACCAACATCATGTATCAGTCTGCACTAGTTTGCACAAAGCCTGCTTACAATCATCCCTGGAAACTTCATAATGCCTATGTTTGTAATACCCCGGTTAATAATGACACTTGACACCCCCATATTCCTGTGTCAGCAATGTTGTAACGGTGTTCAGTTTACTTGTGGTGTCTGTCGACATTATATGATGGTTCCAAATCCCGTTTTGATCTCTTGATTTCCTTTGTCTGCATAATGATTGCTCAAAATGATGTTGTATTAATTTCCTCCTACATGACCGTATGCCATTGTTTTCTTGGTTCACCTGATGACCTTGTACTATTGAGTGCCCACCTCTTATTCATAGTATCTCGCGGCGAGGATCAAATCTTTAAAATTATTAAGCTAATCCTGCTAGATACCTAAACTAAAAGTTGTTCACGTGGATGAGCAATCCGAGCACAGTGGATTGTACGGGCCAAGAAACAGCCAGAAGATCGTATGCTGATTAAGAATGAACACGTTCCTGGCGTTTTGCATCCATGGTGCATTATTGGTTTCTAGTCTGGCAAGTCAAGAACAGCTGCCAAACAGTCTTGCACATCGTCATGTCTCTTTATTTTCATTGCTTCTTTGTGCGTCTACAATCGGAAAGTGGTAGTGCCCCCCGAGCTCACACTTGCCCAGTTTTTTAAAAAAATCGAAAATAATTTTTCTAAGGCTCAAAAGAGATCTGAAATATAGTATACCACTACATATAGACATTGTCTATGTCTGCTAGAATTTTTGTCCTCGAAATAGGTTTTCGCCCTGCTATGTTAATATATCAACCAATCGATACAAAGACAGTCCACTGCTGGGGCAAACAACACAAATCAAGACCAAAAGAAAAGAAAAAGGTAAAAAAAGAATAAGAGAAACAACGCCGACAATGGTGGTTCGACGAAAACGGAGATGACTCGCAACCGCTGCGCCCTCGGGAGAATTCTCACCATGATCCTAGCACTCCGACGAGCCACGTACCAAGCAGCACCTCCAAGAAGGTGAGTGACGACGATGACGCTGCAGCCCGAACTGGGACTAGGGTTACCCCTGGTACGGGTCGTAGGGTTTCCCTCGGTACACCACGGGGGGTGGGGAAGAGGTACACCCGACGCCCTTTAGGAAGGACGACGACACCCGTAGGCGTCACCGCGTCGGTGTCGAGAATGACACGGATTTCTCCCTACCCCAAAAAACCACACCCCCGGACACTCCGTAGTGCTCCACCAATCTTGCCACCCACCAGCACACGCCACCACTGTCTTGCAATCACCACCGCCGTCTCACCGTGATCCACGTTGCGAGGCTGGGAAGACCGAGAAGAAGGGACACCGACGAGGGTGGCATTGCAGTAGCATGCTGGAGGGATCGACCTCCACCGCCGTCGGCGGTAGCCGACCAGATGCAGCAACAGGGACACACCAGGCCCGGCCGAGCCCGAAATGGGCCCGTACAGTCCCGACCGCCACACTGCAGCAGGCACGCCATCGTCCCCGCCACCTCGGCACCAGCCCCTGCTCTTTCGTCCACCGGGGGTGTTGCCACCACGTCCGAGGCGGCTCGCCTAGCCCAGATGAGGCCCAAAGGGCCCAGATCTGGGCTAGGAGGGCGCCGCCAGCCGCAGTCGGACTACCACGGCAGGCAGCCGCCACCAAGATCACCCGGGCCGCACCAGACCACCACCAAGCCGAGGACTCACCGCGCTGGCTCGCCAACTCGCAGGGAGAAGCTGGTCGCCGCCACCACCACCGGAACCGCACATGCCATGTCCGGCGGCGGCGCAGAGGGAAGGGAGAGAGAGGCGGGGGGGGGGGGGGGAGGTGGTAGAAGCGGTGGCGGCTAGGGTTTCCCCTGTTCGCCCGCGTGGGGGCGAGACAGGGAATTGAGAGGAAAAGCGACAATTTTCCCTTTGTATTTGGCTAGAAGTTTTGTCAAAATAAGAAATTTTGTATTTGGCTAAACAAAGAAGATAAATTTTGGCAAAAAGAGCTATTTTCCCTTATTCACAACAACAATTTTTTCGGCAGCTTGGAATATGATTTTTTTCACCGAGAGTTTGTAGATACATAGAAAACCCGCGAGTGTATCCAACCGAATTTCGTAAACAGAAGTTGTTCATGTTAGCAATACATGTATGCAGACACTGTTTATATCTAGTTGTATACATAGTAAGATTTCGTAAGTTGTTGACCTAAACCATCGTACACAGAGCAATTTGGTAAAAGGATTAGCAATCGGCGCAGAAGCAGAAGGTTTCCCTCTTTTTTCAAAATAAATCAAATCCCCCCATTTGAAGTACGCAGAAGAGACAAAATAGTTCAGATACAGTTTGCGACCACCACTTGAGGCAATGTTTGTTCCCTACTTCCCTTCCAGAAAACCCAGGAAAAAGGCCAGGAAAAGAACTACTCAGGCCCCGTTTGGATCATAGGATAGGAAAAATACAGAAATAGGAAAAACATAAGAATTGAGATGGCATGCCTCACAAATCCTCGAAGCAGCATGTTTCGGCCAGGAATTTTTCCATTGAGTCAGACAGGATGTTTATTTTCCTGTGAAATCGTGAAGGATAGGAAGCCAATCCTATGAAATCCTGTTTCCTATTCCTACGTTCCAAATGGCGCAAAGGAATTTTTTCCTATGAAATTCCTATCCTTTGAAAGTCCTGTGAAAATCCCGTGTTCCAAACGACCCCTCAACTTTTGTGTACAAAAAAGAAAGCACAGCGTATCTAACCAGAGTATCGGCGTCTCGCTGAAAGTTGCAGCCAATCACGAGCTCGGCAACTATCCACACGAAAAAATGGCGGAAAAATTGTCGCCGTCGTACCTGTACCCTGACTGCGTGTCGGCTGCCGATTCGCTGTCTCGCCCACTTAACGCCGGTCGCGCGAACCTCAGCCCACCAACCACGACCACACCCCCCCTGCGCGCTATCGGCACCCGGCTCCGGCAATCCGGCATCCAGAAGCTTCCTGTCTGGGACCGGCCGGCCGGCCACGAACGCGCCGCGCGGCCTAGAACCTTCGGTCCCCCCCTCCCGACCGGTCGCGCTCGCGTCCTGCCCGCCTTCCCGTAGGGAGTATTTATTAGATCGCGCCGGCCACTTTCCCGCGGAAAGAAAGGAACCGGGTGCCACCGTGCTAGCAAAAATTTGTGTTCTCGAGATCGCCGCGCTGGATTCGTTTGTTTCCAAGAACGATTCGTGGATTGGAGCAGACCGCGTCTCGCGACAAGATTTTAACTTCACGTTTGGTTGTTTGGCGGGTGATTGCGGTCCGCCCACGATGGACCGAGTGCTGCCGGTGCCGGCGAGAGTGAAGGAGGAATGGCTGCCGTCGCCAGAGGAGGAGGACCTGGTGCCGCGGCCGATGGAGGGGCTGCACGAGACAGGCCCGCCACCGTTCTTGACCAAGACGTTCGATCTGGTGGCCGACCCAGCGACCGATGGCGTCGTCTCCTGGGGCCGCGCCGGCAACAGCTTCGTCGTCTGGGACCCCCACGCCTTCGCGGCCGTCCTGCTCCCGCGCTTCTTCAAGCATAACAACTTCTCCAGCTTTGTCCGCCAGCTCAACACCTACGTGAGTCTCTCTCTCTCTCTCTCTCTCTCTCTCTCTCTCTCTCTCTCTCTCTCTTCGTCTTCTCCTGCTTGCCTACTGTCACCCACTCTTCTGCTGTGTTACCTCCCTTACTTGTTCAGTTAACCTGCACTTGACTGACCAATTGACTTGCATAATTTGCATTGTGCATCCAAGAGAAGTGCCAGGTGGTCAGTTTAGAAATCTCTGAAAGAGTTACACAGACTTGTAGCAATTTGTTTTTGGTTTAGCTGAATTGCTTCCGCAAGAGATAACATGACGGTTATCAAATCGTCTATACAATTTCAGTTTCAGAGTGATCGACAAGTGATGGATATCAAAGCAACATCTACCAGATATTTCTTAGTTTTGTGTGATGACTATCGTGGTCACCAGCACCACGGTATCAGTATGCATCTGAATCTGTAATTAGATTACAAAGTTAAGACAGAAGATCTTACAATTTGGTTAACTTGGAGTAACATTTATTTATGTTGAAGAGAGTGCGTTTTATAGCTTTTCTTTTCTTTGCATTAGCAGTAAGCGGTTCTAGTTGGCAACGAACTGTCAGTACTGTGATTCTCTTCACTTTGTGTGAAACTTCCATATGGATAACTAATTAGGAAAAAAGTTAAGAACTATAATTCTATGTTATTGGTCCTGGTTTGAAGGATGAAGATATTCAGAACTAGGATAGCGAGAACTCCTCAACGTCTCTGCCAGCCTTCTTAACCCTTGGTATAGTGTATACTACCTGTTCCTTCTAGATCAAAGGAGTCATAGACAATCCTTGGTTTGAAAGGAAAAAAAAGAGGTTGCGGCCAGTCCTTTGCCAGGCATGTGCGCATAACCCTATTTTCTGAAATCTTCTTTATAATTCAGAATCAGGAGATGCTGACATACTAAATAGCGTGCATCTCCTTGACAAACATATTACTTTCTGACATGCTGTTTCTTCAACTTCTTACTGTGTAGCTAGATGGATCAAGACATCGGATGAAGCTACAAGAACCTGCCAATTTGTTCTAGAAGGCTCCTTTGATCACCATCAAGCAATATAGTATATACTCCCTCCTTTCCACAATATAAGATGTTTTAGCCTTTATCCACATACACATGTAAACAAATGTATTTAGACATGTTTTAGTGTGTATGTACACTTATTTTAGAGTGTATCTAGACAACATGTGCAACACCTAAAACATCTTACATTTAGGAACGGAGGGAGTACTATCTATTCTTCCAATGCTTAAAATTAACACAAAACTGTGTGAAACCAACCGTTTATATTTGTCAAGTATGCCATGTTAGCTGAGCTGTGCTGTCTGTGGCTTCTGAAACGTCAGCCAACTGAGTTGTTTCTATACTCTCTGTGTTTATTATGGAAATTACTGTGGCTATGTTACTTACATGGAAATTTGCAGGGCTTTAGAAAGATTGACCCAGACAGATGGGAATTTGCAAATGAGGGTTTCCTTAGGGGTCAGCGACAGCTTCTAAGGATGATTAAGAGAAGGAGACCCTTGTCCTATCTCCCTTCATCACAGCAGCAGGCCCTTGGCTCCTGCCTTGAGGTCGGCCAGTTCGGAGGGGAGGAAGAAGTTGAAATTCTGAAGCGTGACAAGAGCGCCTTACTCGCAGAGGTGGTTAAACTGAGGCAAGAGCAGCAGAGGACAAGAGCTGACATGGGAGCCATGGAAGAGAGACTACACCTCGTTGAGGAGAAACAGCTTCAGGTAATGAGTTTCCTGGCAAGAGCAATGCAGAACCCCGACTTCTTTCTCCAGTTGATCCAGCAAAAAGATAAACTGAATGACCTCGAGGACGTTTTCCCAAATAAAAGGAGGAGGTCCATCGACATAATGCCGTTCCTTGGCCTTGGAGAGACGAGTCAGAGCGAACAACTTGAGTCGGCATTTATGTATCAGGAAAGGGAATTTTCAGAGCTGAATCAGCCTGGATACTCTGGGCTGGAGAATTTAGCAATGAACATTCAGGAGATGAGAACGAAGGATGACAGAGGTGGTCGAAATCAGGTCAGTGGTGAGACCGAGCTGACCGACGACTTCTGGGATGAGCTGCTGAGTGAAGGAATGAGGGACGAAGCTGCGATGCCACAGCTGGAGAGCAGAAGACCTAGATATGTCGACACATAGCGCAGAAGCGGTGTCATCTAAGTTAGAGTAATCCAAATTATCATAATCATCTGAATGCATAGCCATTGATTCTGTGTAACACATGTAGTGATAGCTCTATTGTATATTTTAGCGCTAATTTATAGTGATAGACTGATTGTATTGCAATTCGGGACCTATATATACAGTGATATAAAGAACGAACCTGTGTGCCTGAATTAGTGACTGATCTTGGTTTGGAATTTACAACCAGAGCTTTTTGCACTGTGTACATTGCATTCGATATGTTCTGACGAAAGATAGACCAACTGCTTGAATTTCTTCTATCTAGGGAATTTAACTAGTTTTACTGTTTCATGACTAGTTAAGAAGAGGTCCAGCCCTTGTAGTTAGACAACTGACAACCTATATGCCACATCATTTCAGTTGATCTATGACATCAATAGATGCGAATATGTCCTTTTTGAGAAAGAAAAACGTGAATCAGTGTTGTTGACCTCCGCATCGCGATCTTTCATATCGGCTACCTTTTTTTTTTTTGACAAATTCATATCGGCCATCTTATCATTCCTGGAATAGCCGCTTCCCCTTTATCTCATCAGCAATTGGTAAATATATAAAACCGTTGACAATGTTTGTGGGCAAGAGGTCGCCCACATTCGCCCGTGGTTTTTTCTCTCCCTTTGTTCGGAGGATTTTTCACGTTAAATCTCGTGTCCTCGTTGTTTTAATTGATCTTCCGCTTTCTTCACCGTTTATTTGGTATCGATTATAACACTAGTGTCGAGTGCATCGCATCGGACATATTTTTGTCCTAGCCCAAAGGGCGACACGCGTACAAGAATTTCGCTCTAAAAGAGTTAACGGGAATCAGCTCCAAATTTAGGCGTGCGACCTTTTGGAAAGCCTCCAGAATATGTTAATCTTGGCGTGCAGCCTCTGATGCTATGGTGAGTGAGCATGCGTACATGCCGTGTTCTCTCCTTCCTCCTGCCTCGGGGCCACTCTAACCCCTTTGAATTATTCTCGCGCATCAACTTTTGTAGTCATTAGCCAGGAAAAGCACTCCATAAATATCCTTAATCACCCGCCGCACAGCCCCCTACCTCTCTCTCCCCTCTCTCACGATTCTACTCTAGCAAGACGACTTTCCATAAGCACGAAGGCCGTGGATGTGTTCATCTTTCGCTTCGTTTGTGCACCGCGAGAAGATGAAGCTGCCAGCATGATCTGAAACCACACATATGCTGCTCGCTGATCGATGGTAGTGATCTTGAGATTGATTACGTGGGAACCAGGCAGTCTCAGATCATCTGGCAGCTTCATTTTCTCATGGCAGCAGCAGCTGCACACACCAACTCGCGAAGAAACCCTGGTGTTGGGCTGGTGGCCGGCAGGTGGTTGCTTCCATTCACAAGATCTACGTACAAAAGCAACAAGGCCAAAGTAAGTTCGAATTCATCTCTGTTCATGTAAGTTCAGCAAGTTCGGTCTTCTTTGCTTAAGCATAGAAAACGTAAGTAGGCTTTTCCTGAAGGAAAGAAGAAGCCATGCATACATAGAAGATCTCATCTAGATGCATGTTTACTCGCAGTATATATTCTGGTTTGATTTTGCACAGTTTCGACAGTGTAAATATACTCGAAGTTTTTTTACCAAGTCGTTGTTTCAGGCTCCATCAAATATAGAGAAAAGTATATATTTTGTTTTTTTTTTGAGAAAAAGTATATATTTTGGAGCCCGGCCTCCAGGGATCCCGCATAAAAATAATAAAATAATAATAAACAACACTTGTAAGTTCAAGAAATTCGGGGAAAAAATATTTTAGAAGTATATAATTATGAAAAGTATGGATCTGGGTGGGAGGAACAATAGGCATTTTAAAAACTTAATTTTTTTATCAAATTTGTCATACCCTATAACCAAATTTTGCGTTAAACTTTTGCACAGCGGTAGAGTTCAACAGTATCTACATCTAGATTGTTTTTTATAGTTTGATACATACAAATGTCATTTATATTTTTTTAAATGAGCTCGCTGGAGCTCGAGCTCCATTTGTGTTTTCTGATATATATTTGCTCTCCTACTATACGAGGACTACGGGTTTGTTATGTTCTCCAACTACATGAGGAGTGTGCGTTTGGCACTTGACAACAAAACACGACAAATCAAATATCCAATTTTCGAACTGGACATATTTGATCTCTCCGCTGACAAAATCGGTACATACACTTACATGATCTCAATAGCAATAGAAATTTTTGAAGTTGGACCTCCTTATAAGGTATCTTTTACAAATTGTATGACTATGACAGAAAAACCACATACATGCGCTCCTTCTCCCGCGCCACCACCCACCTCAACTTGGCGTCTTTTTCATTGTTTCATGAATGTGCCGAGCCAAGGTAGTGCCTATACCTCATGTATGTGTTGTCATTCTTTTTTACCACACGAATCTGAATGCTCACACATAACCTGAAATGTGTTTGCACTAGTGGAAGATGAAAACAGAAGACTTGGTCACGCACTAGTGGAATTCAAACCAAACCATCTCTTAGACTGGATGTCTCCTTCCATGTTATACAAAAAGGTCGTTGCTCATTCTTGAGAGATACGCTACAACCTAACACCAAGAAATTGCCACGCGGTTCCAAAGCATTGCGTCGCCGTCCATCGTTTTTTTGTGTGCATCGCGAGACGGGACAATATGCCTCTGAAACCCCGATTCTCGTGATTTTGTACGGCGAGAGGCCATCATATTTTTGGGGAGGGGTCTTGCATGACTACTAACTTCGTCCCAATGCTGACGCAGAAAGCTACTTCCCCAAAAACGACTACTTCCTCTACATCACCAACATCTTCGCCGACATTACTGTTGCTGGCAACACCACAAATCAATCTTCTTTCCTCCGCATCGTACGTGTTCTTATCTCTTCCGTTAGGTTTAAGTTTGGGTTGCTAGTTCTTCGGATTTATGTGGACATGATATTCGTAACTTATTCACCTGATCATATCCATAGTTTCATCAGTTATTTATGTGCTCCATTTATTGACGGTTGTAATTAGTATGTTATTCTTTATCTAAAAAAATTAGTATGTTATTATGCCACTTAGAGATCTCGGACCCATTCTTCATGCGCATGATCTTAAAAATAGCTCCAAGTGGATTGTAAAATTCCCGTGTTTTTTTAAGCTGAGATCAAGTGATTTTGAAATGTTTTTCCTTTCCTCAATTCTTTTGAACCAAACAGATAAAATGGTGCCTACCTAGTCGAAAAGTGCCTTTGACTCCCGAGTAGTGATACCTTTATGTTAAAATATTCAAATATCATTTTGACACGTTTATTGATTGGAAGTTGGCATATAATTGAGTTGTGAGATCTGGTCCTTGTTTCTGCCCACCCTTATTAAAACACCTGCAGTCTATGCAGTACCAAATACAGCGGGGAAATGGAGACTTGACTATAAAATACATCAATCTTTCCGATCCAAACTCAAGGCAAAGCATGGTGAAGATTTCATCTTCGCTTGGAACCGTGCCCACCGAGGCTCCAAGCTTACTGTGCAGATCTTTTTTTTTTTGACGAAAATACAATCGGAGCTACTTTTTCTTTATTATAGAAGGTTTGTACGGAGTACAAGGTAGCGTGACACGCTAAGGAAGGTAGGATACAAATACACCAGCTACAGCAGTGTTAAGAGAGTACACTAAGGGAGATCAGTCCGGTTCCCTGGGTCTGTGCAGCAGATAGCTCGCGTTGCATCGGCCGGCCTCACGCCAAAGATTGGCAACTTGCATGATCTCTACTTTCATGTCAACCATTGTAGCAGCACGCAGCTGGAAGACAATCAACCAACCTTATCCCCTCGCTCTCGCGACAGGCGATAAGGAAGAAACCCCGACTGCCACCGCTCTCTGCCGGCGGGCCAAGGGGTTCCTCCTTCGTCCGCCAGCCGCTCCGGCGGCGGGAGGGAGGGGGAACCTCGCTGGTCTGTTCCTGGCGTGTAGATAGGTTAGGGCTAGGTCTTCGCTCGTCCGTCGCTTCGGTTTCGACGGTGGTGACGGCGGCGGCGAATAATTTCCTCCAGATCCGGCCTCGACACGGCTTCCTTGGCTCCTGCCGGTCTTGGATCTGGGAGGTTAGGTTTCCAGGCGAGATGGTCATGGCGGTGGTGACGATCTTGTGTTGGATTTTGTTTCTCCTTCTCCACCGTCGCTTCGGCGATTGCTCCCTCGCTGATGTGGAGATGTGGGGATCTTCTGCAGGAGCCTTTGCGGTTGGCCTGGTGAGGCTAGCGGCGGGCTGGAGGTCTGCGTGTTCCGTGCTGGGCTTGAGGTCTGCGGCAGGCGGATCTGGTGCTGTTCCTCGACGTCGTCGACGGGAGCGGCCGGTTCTGGAGGTTGGAGGTGAGCTTGGGGTTGTTCCCCGACCCGCGTGCCACAGCGACAGGTGGGCACTTCTCGTGCTTCTTCTCGGGGTTCTTAAAGCCGTCATGGCGATGGAGCTTCTCCAACTTTGGGTCTGTGGGTGTCCGTCTTCTTCTCTCTCGCTGCTTGCCGGCACCGGAGTCGAGCAGTGGACTGGTGTGGCAGAGCTCTCGGGGGTCTTCGTTGTAAATCTTTCGTTCCCGAGGGGTCTTTCTACATTTTGTATGGAGCTGCGTCTCCCTCTGGTCTATCCTTGTATGCGTATTCTGTACTCTGTATGTCTTTGCCTTAATATATACGTATTACTTCAAAAAAAAAGCACGCTGCTGGAAGATACGAGCATTGCGCTCCTTCCAAGTAGACCACCAGACAAGGTGAACCAGTGCATTCCAACGCTTCTTGAGTGGTTTCGGCGTCATTGAGTGGGTGTCAGCTAATCAGGGCAGCAGGGCAGTAGTGTTTTTTTTTTTGAAAAGCTACATGTTCATTCAACAAGCATGGCGATTACAGCATACAACACGTCGCAGCGTTGAGAACGCTCGAGAAACACCAGCACACCAGTGCAAATTACACAAAACACCCCCAGAAAATAGGAAAAGACAACCAAGTCCTTGGGAGGCATTGCACAGACCAGCAGCATCACAACTGTCGAACCCACCGCCACCGTAGACGACGCCGGAGACGAAGGCGAAAACCACAACACGAAGACCTGGAACCGCTTCCTTGCAGTCAGACTGCTTTTGTGGACCTCTACAGGGACCCGCCGCGAACGACGGAGTCACAGGCTTTGTGGAACATCGGCCAGGGAAGACCCCGAGCTCCTCCGGGTCACCGCACCGCCTGAGCCAGTCGAAGTTCGACTGAGACAGACAGCACCGCCCACCTTCAACCACGAACCCTGCACCGGAACAGCAGCGCGTCGAGCTCGCTGACGACTGCTCCGGGAAGGAATCCAATCGCCAGCCCCGCTCCTGCACAACTTCTCGCAAACTTCGTGGCGCCACCGGAACCGGAGCGCACGCCGCCACATCTATGAAGCTGGAGAACAAAATCCACACGAGTGCCGCCACCGCCGCCGCGACAGGCACCCCAGGAACCAGAGCTCGCAGATCTGACACCCAACTCGCCGAAGGACGCGAAGCTGAGCCGAGATCTGACGAGCTTTTATTGGAGACCAAAGTCACCGCCGTCGAGAACGAGGACGAGACTGGCCAGAACCTAGCTACTAAGCCTACTAGACTAGAGCTATACATGTCCGAGTGCCGGCTCCGACGACACCTTCACCACCGACGAGCACGAGGCCCTCGGGGCAGGGGTGCCACCGGAACTAGCGCCGGAAATTTGGTCGCCTTCCTTTTCTCCCTTGTCGCCGCTCTCAGGAACTGTAGAGGGGAGAGGAGAAGTAACACTCGTGCTGAATGATGATTTGTCAGGGCAGTAGTTTTGTGAGGCACAAAGCAGGGTGGTAGCTGAGCAGTCTGCAGAATGACACACCACAGCTGGATGATGAAAGGGCAGGTGCCCAAGAGGTCAATGGGCCACAGTAGAATCCAGACGCGCACCCAATCGCTCTTCCCCCTCCAGGACTGACGAGATATGTATATGTGGTGAACTTGGCAAGAGCGCTGCCGATTTTCTAGTATTAGCAGAGAAGAAACCGAACCGAATAGTTACAGAGATTACAGTAGGCTCATCGAACAAGATGCTACCCACTGAAGACAGAACGCAACTGAAATGAAGGAACATCCCAGCATAAGGTAGTTTTTTTTCCCGTAAACTCGGAATACACAAGAGTTGAAATTATATACTCACTATATTAAAGCTAGGCCCAAATAGCGAGCTCTCAGCGCTCCAGTAGGTACAATGTTGAACAGTGATGTGGTAATTTAGCAAAAAGGCCCCTGCATTTACCAGAAATTACGAATAGGACCTTTCGTACAAATTATACTTCTGTATTGTCCTCCTTCCCGACGATCACTTCAAGGTCGTAGCACTCCTGCAGCTCTTCCACCAGTTTCTGCAACGCCATGTGCGAAGTGCCACAGTCGCTCACCGCTGACTTGGCCGCCTGCTGAGCCCAAATGGCCCTCGCCCGCATTTTTCGCCCCTCCTCGCTCTCGGCGTCCTCACTTTCTTCTCCACCTCTGCCCACTCGACCACGGCCGGCACCCGCCAACCATAATGACGTCCATCCTGACGCCCGCGCCAATGATGTCGGCGACGTGCTTCGCGTTGAGATGCTGCTCCGCCATCATCGGCGACGGCCAGGCCAGCACGGGCTTCTCTGCCGCGAGGCTCTCCATCACCGAGTTCCACCCGCAGTGGCTGACGAACCCTCCCACCGCACGGTGCGCCAGCACGCTCCTCTGGAGAACCCACCCACGGACGACGCGCCCGTGGGGCCCCATGTCCACCGGAGACGACCAGGTCTCGGACCGGACTGCCCAGAGAAAGGGGTGGCCGGACTGCACCAGCCCGCGCGCCAGCTCGTCGAGCTGCTCGTCGGGGATGTGGGCCTGCATGCCGAATGCCACGTAGACCACCGGTTCCGACCGCTCGTTGAGCCAGGGGAGGCAGCCCTCGGGATCCTGCTCCACGTCCTCCTGGCGCTGCATCGTCTCCGCCCTGGCAGCGAGAAGAAACAGCGGGCCGACCAGCCTGACGCGGGCGTCCGGCTGGAAGAACGACTCGAAGGCCGCCACGTAGTCCTCGTCCAACGTGGTGAAGCTGTTGACAAGGACGCCCCAGCTGCTCACGTCCGATTCGCTGACCTCCTCCATCACGAACTTGGACAACGGGTCCTCACCGTCCGTGATCCCATGAGTATGAGGGACCTCCGCCTCCGTGATCCTCACGTGCTCCGCAATACGTGCCACGCGGTAACCATCGTTGCATCCTGGCAGTGTCAGTCCGCCCGAGACGAGCGACTTGGATATGGCCATGGAGAAGCAGGACATGCCGTGGAACACGACGTGGCGGACGCCAGCGTCGGCGGCGACGTGGCGCGTGAACCCGAGGAAGAAGTCGGAGACGATGGCGAGCAGCGGGGTCAGGGACGAGAGCGACGCTATGAGCTCGGTGAAGGGCTCCCGCAGGAGCACCGTGGCGCGCAGGAACGTTGGGTAGAGTGAAGGACCGGTCCAAATTGCGTGCTGCTTTCGCTGCCAGCGCTGCAATCGCCGATCTTCTTCCTGGAGTTTTTCGCGCTCGGCCGCGAGCCTTTGCGCTTCTTCACAAAGCTCCGTCCTGACTGGTTCGATTTCTTTAATTTTGGGATCTTCCTCCCAGCTTGGTAGAGATTCCCAAACTGGTTTTGACGGGACGAGGACGGATACTTTTGCTGTGGCTTGCTACAGTTCTTCTAGCACGCGGAGCCTGACTGGCCGCAGTTCCTCTGCTGATTCGCCTCCTTGAGTCACATCCATAGATCCGCGACTGACAGATCCGACGAAGATTTTCACAGACCCAATGGGAACAATGTACCCAAACTCGACGTGATCTGCCTCGGGTCCCCACTCCGAGTCGTCAATGAAGGGAACACCATTGATGTTTTCAACTTGGCCGATGGCGATGTCCTTGAACACTGATTCCGATCCTGCCCGGAACGTGACGCTCTTGACCGCAGACCCCACGGTGGGCGCCAACTGTCGTGGGTTTGTCATGTCAGATGTCATGGATGACTTCGTAGGTGTGGGATTGCGCGAGTCAATCGTCTCCAAGCTTGGGATCACAGGAACAAAGATCAACACAGATTTACCCAGGTTCGGCACCTCAATGTGAGGTAAAGACCTACTTCCTGCCTACCCTAGATTGATATTGATATGATATATGAGGTGTTACAATGGAGGCGATCCGATCTCGGTACTCGCCGTATGAACTAGGGTTTGAGGGCTTGGCCCCGTCTAAGTTCTGCGAGTTCTCTTTATATACACAGAGACTCGCCAGGTTACAAAGGAAACTTCCTCCACAAGGAATATATCAACTGGAACCTACTTGGAGACTAACTAGTCCTCACGTCTTTCAGGATATGTCTTCTAGATTCTTCTCCTTGCGGCGGTGCGATATTGGGCTTGTTTTCATGTAGGCCTTTGCTCGTGCGAGTAAACCAGGTCGCACTTATCATTATGGGCCACGGGTTAATCCACAAAGTATTCCCCGACACCCTCAGCTAACCAGAGTTCAAATTCCAGATTTGACATTGGTGTTTCTCATTTAGACAGAATATTCTAGGCGACGTTCCCGTCGACAGCGAGGCGCATGTGGTGACTTCGTCAATCTCTAGACCCGACCGCCGACTCAGTCTTTCGGAGGTGCTCATAGGGGTAGGGTGTGCGTGCGTGCATTCTTAGGGGTGAGTGTGAACTTGCCTCTAGCAAGATGGTTAGGAGGGTGGTTGTACACTCAGCTCACTAGAGTTCAAATTCCAGATTTAACATTGGTGTTTCTCATTTAGAAGGAATATTCTAGGCGACGTTCCCGTCGACAGCGAGGCGCCTGTGGTGACTTCGTCAATCTCAAGACCCGACCGCCGGCTCAGTCTTTCGGAGGTGCTCATAAGGGTAGGGTGTGCGTGCGTGCGTTCTTAGGGGTGAGTGTGTGTACGTATATGTGAGCATCTGCGTTGTACTGTGTTTCGCAAAAAAAAAAAACAACTAAACTGATTCTACACGTTAGCACCCCATAATCACTACAACCTACAATCGAGCTAGGATTGCTGGCCAGTGGTTAATCCACGTTTTGGGTCCACAGGTCTGTGACCTAGCTTGTTGGTTTGTTTTCTGGATTTTTGGCCTTGGGCCCACCTATCTGTGAGCATATGGTGCGATATCACCTTTCCAAGTGTGGTCGGTTTGTTGACATCTTCCCCTTCCTCTGGCGCTGTCTGCGTCCTCCCCTTCCTCGAGCGCCGTCCTCCCCAATCTGCCGGGTTGCGATGGAGGGACGCGGAAGGGAGTCTCTCGCGAGATCGCTCCCGCGCGCATCCGGAGCAGTTGGAGATGAGGAGGACGCCGGCGCCACTCGCCCGACTTTGTCGTATGATTTTTTTGATTTAGAGAGGGAGAGAGGGGCACGGAAGGCCCGGAGGCGGTAGCGATAGCGGCGCCGGCTTTGGCCATGCCTGGATGCGTGGGAGGCGGGAGGCCTCGTCAGAGAAGGGAGGTGGGCGTAGCTGCGACCGATTTGGGAGGCGAGGTGGTGGCCGTCGGGTGCAGCGGCGACGTCCTGAAGCGAGAGCTGCAGCGCAAGCACCAGCAACTTGACGCCGACTTTGTGGCTGCAAGGTCCTCCGACGCGCGAGATTCAGCGCCTCCGCGTCGAGCGGGAAAGCCTCCCCCAGAAGCAACGAAATCAGGAGCAGCAGCTTCGATTCTGCTCGCCGCATCGCCCTCCGTATCATCTCCTCCTCCTTATTTCTTCCATCTGCAATGGCCGACGAGCCGCAAAGGCCGACGGCGCGGATGATTCGAAGGAGCCGCTACCGAGGGAGGAGTTCGCCTGGCAGCTACGGCTCCATCTAGCCGCGCGCTCTTCCCAGAGACGACGCTGTGCACCTCCGTTGCCTTCATGATGTGCTCGAGGACCCATCCCCGGTCGCGGACGTTGAGGAGTTATGGGAGGCCAAAACAACGGATTCCTCCACAACATTCAGGCCAAGGCAGCGGCGGTGGGGGACGGCCAAGGGCAAGACTGGTGGCCAGCTGCAAGCAGTGCCCCCGCTGACCCGCTCTTCAACACTTTAATTTTGCATCTTGTCCTCAGGAACCAATGATTGGTTGTAACTTTGGATTTTAGAAATCTTTGTTGATCCCAACATTTTGATGGATTCACATTATGGACATATCTTCACTCAGGCACGGCTTATCTCTCTGCACCTTCCCTTCACACATAACTTTTGTTTTCTAATGATAGTTGATCCTCGAATTGGAATATTAAGAATCAGGGCTTCTAGAGTTCCACCAGGAATCCTAGATTATACATGTCCTTCGGCAGGAAATTACTCATTAGACCATGGCTTCTCTAAGTAGATAACATGCTCAGAGTTCCCAATCTTTATTTTTTTACGGTAGAGTTCCCAATCTAATCTTGTGAACAGTTTCCTCGATTAGTTCAGAGTTGTGTGCGAAAGTATTGCGCATCTGCTATTCTCTATCATGAAAGTTACTTCATGATTCAGAATATAGTTTTATTTATGGATACTGTAGTCTACAAGACTGACGGTCCAGTGAGCCCTAATAAGAAAATGAAGAATCATGTGACTTCAAAACCAATCATCCCAACATCACAAAAAATGGTCAGGATATATGCAAAGTAGTTTTATCAAGCCGTTTTTTAGAGATGCCCGCCCAGTTGAAGAATGCCAGGTTTGGCCTTATATCTTCACCATTCAGTCTATTCTTTATGAGATTTGACAAGTGTTACTATAACTCGAATAACCATACTGAGCCAGCCCACATATTTTCGGAAAAGAATATGATGTTGCTCTCAACGAATTACTATCACGTGTGATTTTACTTTTCCTGCGCATATATATAGTTTTGCAAAATATAGAGCCCTACACTAAAGGGAAATTGGAGTTCTAGTTGTAGTGTGCCTGCTTTTCATGTGCGTGATTTCTGTAATTGGCTCAAAGCTATAAATAGGATCCCGCTTTCTTTTGTTTCTGTCGCATATGCATGGGATGCCAGATTAATTGCTTATGTTTTAGTGCTACTGATTCTATAGTTCTCATATTTATCTAAACCACCTTGCTTTTGCATCATGTTATTACTATTGTTCTGTTGAGAAGCACAAAGCCCTGTTTATTTAACTCAGACATTTCCGTAATGAATAAAAACTGCCATGTAAAACTAAAATATTGGTGCAAGATGAAGTGTTAAAGTTCTTATATCAATACAGACCAGGTTCATCATTCCTCGCACAAAAAGAGTCGTATCATTTTAATAGAGTGTTTGCCGCACATGAACAAAAACATCTCCATGAAGAAATTCTCCTCTGCATCGGATTTTTTGTCATTGCTCAGAACATCGTTGGAAGATTTTAAAATTTCAGAGTATGTGACAGCCGTACCTATATGTTCCATTCTTATGTTTGGTGAACTTGTACATACTTGACCTGTTTGCTTACACTGATGCAACATCGCTAAGAATAAAGAAACCAAGCAATTATATTTCTCTCAATTAATAATACTCCATCCAATCCAAAAATAGTGTCGCTAGCTGCACTATCAAATTAGACGTACTCAGTTCATTTTATCCGACACTTAAAAGGGATCGGAGGTAGTACGTCCAAATAAAGAGTGTCAAGTAATTACTATAAGAATATTAACCGTATGTGCAAAGAAGATAATGCTTTATTTGTGATTATGTATTTGTTATCAAGACACATGCATGCCTTTATACCAACCATGACCAGGTACCTCAGCGGCTCCCCTTTTTATACATTGCATTTCATTTGAGATTCTACACCATAGATTTTTAGGATCATGGTCAAGTACTGTGATTTGAGCCAAAGAGTTACAGAAAATTTCTAATGATAACCTGTTTCGTTTGTTACCCTGATCTCAAATACTATCCAACGAACTTTTTGATCTGTGAGTCTGCACTTTGCATTGAAATTATTATAACTTTTTTGGAAATCTGGTATGAAATTGCTGTCTGTTCACTTGTTCAGACTGTTCTTAATGCCCGTGAAGTTCTGTGCTCAGCAAAATGTGGAAATGATGTGCTTACTATTCTTTGACGTCTCAAAACTTATGTATTATCATTCGGTATGTGCTCATGAGTTGTTTACTTCCAGAGTTTCGATTCTTTCACTGGAAAGGACTCAGAAGAGGAAGCCCAATTTAGACCAAAGATGCAGGCATATATGGTGCAGTTTGAGGGATGAGTTCATAGGATGTTCAAGTCAACGAATACAGATGAAGTTGACTCCCTCATTTAGCATAGGATGTCCTTAGTCTAGGTTTTCTTGCATGCTTCATGCATCAGTTCCATTGTGATCAAAATTACAGAAAGTTTTCATTATAAAGCTCAACCATTATGCTTTCTTCACTTTACGAAATTCCTTTGGAACAACCATTACTTTTTGATTATCTGATGATGCAGGCATTGCCTTATTCTGTCAAATCAATGTTAGTTTCTTGCTTTTGTTGCATTGAGTATTTTTTAGCTTCTGTTACCATTCCTTTCATCTGGTTAGTCAGTAGTAAAATCTAAAATGAACGTTTTTATATCATCTATCACACTTTTCAGTCATCGTGCTAGCACTTTTCAAGTTTACAGTCACTAGGCCAACACATTTGTAATTTGTCTTGTGCTAGAGATTTATTCATCGTTTGAGAAGGTTTTAAATTTTGAAGTTGTATGTGCTGATTTATATCTTCGTTCTCTAATGTAGACCCATGAGCAAGGTTCTTCCTGTTAACTCCAACCAGGAGATACTTCTGGCCTCTCGTGCTCTACACATCTAGCATCTAAAGCAGCATTTTATTTTATTAAAGCATCCAGATCTATTGCAATATGTTGACACACATACTGGTTTGAGCAGTGGCATCTGGTACTAGAAGAGTATGGTAGGCCAATGCCTCTTCGTCCATGTCATGTTATTTTGTCCTTCCTAGCATTCTGAACATATAAACAGTAATTCTTTGCAATGTAGGGAGAGTGGAGAGTTTCGGCTTTGTATTATTTACAGTTTGATATTTATTGATTTTAACAGTTTTTGAATTTTCTTCCTTTTTATGTTTTGATGTCCCTTTGGATGCAAAAAACAAGCCGTGCATATTGAGTGAATACCGAGACATCTGCTTTCTTGTTAGAATATATGAATGCGAATAATATTGTATATACCGGATCCCATTATGTAAGCGGCAAGTGTTTATATACAAATTTAGTGATTATGTTCTAAGTAGCAAGAAACATAATTTGACTTTATAAGCATGTTATTTATCCAAAGGCCAATGAATCCCTTAAATCTACTGTGTTTGGTTTCAAATGAAGCAGAACTGATCACTTTTAGCGGTCATATGTGATCTATTCGATGCTGCGAACATGTCTGACTAAATAATTGGGGATGTATATGTTCATCTATCTACTGGTTTCTCTTGTTTCCGGAAAATCAGGTTCAATGGTATAGTTGTTCAAGGATGGTTTCACAAGTCTAATCTATGCTAGGTTAAGGCTATTTTATGTAATATTATGGGAATCTCTGCTGGCAAATACTTATAATAGCTCCTAACATTGACAGTCCATGTGCGCATCAAGGCTATCAATATGATGAGCTGGCTCCATGTCTACGAGATCAACTCAATTTAATAGTGCTTGCAGGTAATTATTTGGTGCGACGAAGTGCACCATTGTATGTTTGCTGCACATTAACACACAATGGATGTATAGAACAGAGTATAATCGCAAACATAAAAAAATACAGCGACGGGAATATGCAACGGGCGTAGCAAAGCGCGCATAATCCTTCTAGTCTGAACACATTTATACAAGATTTTGATTGCCTTTGATTCAGTCTAGAGTGAGTTCGGTAGCTGCTAGCTGGCTGGGCAAACACATGGGCAACCTGGTGAAGAACATCGAGAGCTCCCAAGTTGACTCCCACATGAAGTGAAAATCGATATCAGTATGTTTCCTGGATGCATGGATTACTAGATTAGCTGTCAAAAGGTGTGGCCCCAAATTTTTACACCACAAAACTGGTGGCAAACTCTGCACAACTCGAAGTGATTTTAGAACGTGTTGTATCTAGATTACTTCGGCCGCCCCGTTCACCAAGGCTTTATATAGCCGTAGGTTGGCTTCAGTGAGTTCAATCGCTGGCTTGGCTTTATATTACTGCTGGATCTTGACACCGTAGACCGTAGGTTTCTTCTTGGAACTCCATGAGACTAGTTTAGGGATAATGAAAATAGCAAAACCACTTGTGGAGCGTTGATCATCAACACATCCCACTTAATCGACAATAGTGAACACACACTAAGAAGTGTCAATAAGGATATCTTAAACTTCATTAACACATCCCACTTAATCCATGGAGCCCTTGATATAGCGAAGAATGCATACTCTGGAAATTAATAGCCTAATTTATAAGGTGTTAAAGGAAACATTTTAGAAAATAGGTTTATAAAGACACAAAGTAAAGAATAAAAGTAAAGTAAAAACTGAAAGTATGGTAACATAAGGTAAAATAAAAAGGTGTGTGGCAGAGAGCGGATATTAATTCAATTAATTTATACACGACTGATATGGCTTCCCATCTAATGTATATGATGTAATTACCGTTCATGTGGCGGTCCCTCAAATGACATTGTCTCCCACTGAAATACATGACATAAGACAACTCAATTATCCATCTCTTATTAAACATAGCAACATACTAAAAAGGTATTAAGGTCACAATAGTTAGAGGCCTTAAACTCCTGATCAGACTGAAGGCATAAAACTCTTGGACAACCGTGCTCCTAAATAAGATGCACTGCTCAAGAGATATCTTGTTACTGCCATCCATAGGTCAAATGATTCGCACAAAATATCTATCTACTCATGTGTGGCCTTGGGAGGTTGACATCTCCAACTACACCGGTGCGGATTGGATGTCTCCAAACAATTAAATAATAACACTAGTAGACAACGCCTAAAATAAACAGCATGCATAGACTAAGTAGATTACCAAACCATTGTCAGCAAATATTCAAATAATTATAACATTAAAAAGAGGGTTCAAGCCATATTACAACCCATCAAGGATACAATGATGGGGAAGGAAGAAGGGGCAGCGCCGAAGGTGATGGTGGCGTCGGTATCTCGGTGATGATCCCTTCGGTGTCTTCCTCCCCGCTCTTCCATCGAGATTGACGATGATCTTGAAATGACTTGGCGGCAGAGCTTCGCCGTGGTGATGAAGATGGTTCTGCGCACCCGGCGGCTTGGGCTTGCCTGTGTTTTATATAGGCTCCAGGAGGTCGATTCGGGGTTTCTGGAGTCTTCCCCATCCAATAGATGGGTGATCCCTTCCCGAAATGCTTGTTTTGACGTCGACCTCAAAAAAGGTTGGTACGACTGTCGGTAGAGCGAGGATGTTCGTACCAGTAGTCGCTATCTTTCCTGGTAATCTTCTGCTGGGCGCAAATTTTTTCATACGGACCCCGACTGAGGTGTCCTTCAGCTCTTTAGACTCGTATGGATGAGGAAGACAATCTCAAGCTTTTGGATCTTCCGTTTTGTCCTTATGAAAAATAATCTTCATAATATACTTCATATGGCCTACATCAGATGTGAATGCTCTAGGTTGACTCTAAGTGAGCTAATTTCGTCATGATTTATTCATAGTTCCCCCTACACCAAGCACATGCCAAAGACAAGGGAAAATAGTAAAATCCTAATAAAAACCTATGGTTGTGCAAAGTTTATCAAAAAATGAGTTTGAGTTGAAGGTCAACATAAAAGGTAGAAGCTAGCTCAGAATACTGCAAGAATTCCGATTTATATATATGAACAATATCAAACAAAATGATATATAAAATGGACGCATAAAAAATCAGCCCCAGGAATTTTACACCGTTGAAATATCACTACAAGAAATGTGTTCGTTTGTGACCTTTTCATAGTGAATGTGCACAAGTTGGTCATAAATTATGAAGATTTTGCACGAGATGGTCGTAAGCCGTTTGTGAGATCAAAAACCAAAAATTACGATGATTTGGATCAAGAAGTCACGATTTCACAAGTTGAAATCGGCATAACATGGACTAGGCGGTCTAGCTCCTTATTTTTAGCCGATTACGACCAATTTGTATCGTTGTGACATACCTCTTCATCACTTTTGTCTTCGTGTCGTGACATGTCTATGTCATATCTAACCGTTGACATGTGGGGCCCACAACAGACCCGCCAGGACCCACACCGAGCTGACATGTGGACCACACCGGACCCGCCCTAGACCCACAACGAGTTCATATGGGACCCGCCCTGCAGATTATCTGGACCCGCTGTGAGATGGAACACATGATCCATATATATATATATATATATATATATATATATATATATATATATATATATATATATAGGTAATTGCCAAGTAAGCAACTAAGAGCATCTCGAGTAGATGATATAATATAGGGCTTGTGCCCAAAAACCTGTTTTTTACATCACCAAAGAACAAAACACAACTCCAAGAGATGATGTCTCCCTAAACGGTGATGTAATTTTTTTGGGCATACCCTATAATTTTAGCTTCGGTGATGCAAATATACATCACCAATAGGGCTGCCCAAATCCATTCCGTGACCGCGAGCACGCCAATTGCTGAGCTGAAAGTTCATCTTCTTCCCGCCCCTGGC
Source organism: Poa pratensis (assembly GCA_947311845.1). Lineage (NCBI taxonomy): Eukaryota > Viridiplantae > Streptophyta > Magnoliopsida > Poales > Poaceae > Poa > Poa pratensis. The sequence goes on from CAMZMU010000073.1 coordinate 11,258,665, forward strand.
CGCCGCTCGATTCCCCCACCGCCGTCGGCCACCAAACTCCATCACCGCCGGTTTCCCACGTCGGCTCCGCTCTGCTCCGAACCATGGCCGTCCTCCGGCACAAATTTTCGCCACCGTTGCAGCCCCCCGCAGCCAGAATTGGCCGCCCCTCGATTCGAGCTGCCCACCCATCCGCCGGCAAGCCGTCGACCTCTCTGGCATCATCCTCGTGCTTGCCGCCCTGCCCCTGCTCAGATTTGTCGGCCGATATCGCCACTGAGCATCAGCCGTCCGGCGCCACCCACGGCCTCCAATCGGGCTCACATCCACCTCTCGGTCCTCCCCTGCGCCTATCCGACCACTGCCACCACCCTCACTGCATCCGCCGGCCTCCGGTGACCTCCGTGGCCGAAATCGAGCTGGGCGCTCAGCGATCGTCAGATGCGCCCCCTCACTCACCACCGTCGGACCTAGTTTAGGGCACTAGTTTATGGGCATCTCTTGGAGGTCAAAAATTTTCTGGTGTGCTAACATACATCATCTGCCGGAACAAAACAAGTTTTGGTGCCCTATAACCCAAAAAAAGTGCCCTAAAACCAAAACATGGTGGCCTATTTTACATCATCTACTCTAACAATGTGTTTGACCCACTATTCGAATGAGTACCTCCCTGTGGTAGGATGGTTAGGAGGGTGGTTGTACCCCCAGCCCACCAGAGTTCAAACCGCAGGTTTTACGCTGATGTTTTTCATTTAGTCGGAATTTTTTTTAGTGGGAGGCGACTGTCGGCTCAGTCTATTGGAGGTGACCATATGTATAGGGTGTGCGTCTCATATATGGGTAAATGGTGACCCGTTATTCGAACTCGCGAACCCACTACTTGTGCTAGAACTCCACGTTCCTGTTTTTTAAGGCAAACTCGGCTGTTGGGCCTTTATTTCTTATAAGAAGATATTGAGAGACAAGGAAAAAAAAGGACACGCGAGGCCATGCTTGGGCTGGCCGGGAATGGTCAAGTCGGGCTGGTTTGGCTGGGTCAGCCCAGGTTGGGTCCGCTCCTTTTGTTCTTTTTCTTTTTTTTTCCAGATTTTTATTAAGCCTTATATTAGCTCAAATCCGCCCTAATTTTTTTTTAAAAAATGCCAAAAATTAAAATGTTTAAATTATAATTAGGGAAGTACCTTCCACTCCAAAATATGACCTTTAAAAATATTTGATGCACTGGGGAAAAACATGTTAATTTTACTTTAAAAAATTAATCTTCAATTTTGCATATGACCTTGGATTGTGTTGATAGTATATTTGGTAGAATCTTGCAAAACTTTTGTTGGATCTCTGATGAAATGACCACTTGTTTTTCTAGATTTTTTTTCAAAAAATAAATAGCAAACTATCAAGCACTTATAGTTCAAATTTGACCCACGTCCTACTTAATCAGCGGAAATTTGTTTATCTGAAAGAGGTAGATGGAAGATTTTTTACATGCAACCATTTGGTTAATTGTACACGAAATGTAAAATTGTCCTGGTCCAATTTTGCAACAAATATTTAGTAGTTCTATTCAAAAGATCCCTTTTTTGGCACTCGAAAAAACAAATTGTGCAAATAAAATGAAAACTCACTTCGGCAACATTGTTTGCCATTCCAAGATTCAAGGAAGCAGATTTCTTGTAGTGACTATACGCTAAGAAAACGTGAAACAAAGTACGGGTTGAAGACCAAATAATTAAGCCTGGATAAAAGATACAAGGTTGATCTAGTGTAAATAAAAGCTCAGAAACTGAACAAGGTCGAAGATATAGTTTTTATAGCTTTAAATCAAATAGTACGACCTTACTATCAAGGGGGTACACTTCAAAAATAAACACGGAAATTGTTGTGTGCTCAGTTGTACTCAAATTATCTTTTATGAAAAAAATTCTTCATTGGAAATCTTCCTCGGTATCGGTCTGCTTTGAAATCTTGAGAGTCTAGCTTGAGCATGACGATGAGTTAGAGGCCGCGGCCTAGTAAATCTATGTTGAGTTTAGTGCCTCATGTAATGTAAAGCTGATACCCAAGAGTTAGAACATTTTTTAGATAAAAGGCACTAAGGTGCCCAGCTTTAAATTTATAAAGCCTGACTAGTTCGCAGGAAAGATAGCAACATTCTGGTAATCCAGTTTACAACACATGACGAAACGTTACATGGCCGGCGGCCCAAATGATAAAGGTTCACACTGAAACGAAGGGAGACTGAGCTGCAAAACACAAAGAGCTAAAGGGCTAAGACAAAGCACTACGCTAAGGCGGATCAGAAGACGTCCCAGCTGTGGCCGAAGGAGAGCGGGTTGTGAGGTAGAGGTGTTGCATTTTGCTGATCATCTTGTCGATCTGCTCCAGGTCTTTAGACTTAGATAGAGGTCGCCACTGCTGCAAAAGGATGCCAGTTTTAAAGAAACAGTCAGCAGCCTGGTTAGGGAATGAAGCTTCGATTGTAAATTTGTGCTCAACATCAGTGGAAGAAGTCTGCTAATTTGTCTGCGGTAGGCGTCAGTTTAGGAAGAAATGAAAAAGAGGTGGTGCTTTCGGCTAACGTTCTTAAACATGTGGAGTACGATCGCCGTAGGGTGTCGCCTAGAGTTTCAAGTATGACGGTTGACTCGCCTGTGGATGACGATGATGCGAATGCCACAATTGATGGACAGCTTCTATCGCATCTTGTTGGTGAGGTCACTGAAGTGGATATAGTCGAGGCTAAGCTGGGATCTTTTGATGACCTGTATGCTACTAGCCGGAGATCTAAGTCCGCTAAAAATAAAAAGAATCAATCTTCACGCAAAAACGCAAAAAAGTCAAAATCTCCAATAATTTCCCGATGAATGGCATATTTGAAAATAGTAGAGGTCTAGGCAACTTGGCTAAACATTTGAATATTGTGCATCATGTGAGGGATTATAAGTTGGATTTTCTGGCTATTTCTGAGATGGGTCGACGAGACTTTCCAAGTACTATTCTAGACCGCCTCTCAGGTGGCGTGGATTTTACTTGGCATTCTTGTCCCCCTCGAGGAAGATCGGGTGGCATGTTACTTGGCATTAAAACTGATACCATGGAGCTGTTGGACTTTTTCGGATGGTGAATTTCATATTAAGTTTCATATCCGCAACAAGTATGGTAACTTTATATGGAGTTTGGTTGCTGTGTACGGTGCTGCCCAAGAAGAATATAAGGCGGCTTTTCTTCGTGAATTGGTTAATCTAGCTAAAGATAACCCACACCCTATTCTTATAGGAGGGGATTTCAATATGCTGAGGTACCGTCATGAGAAAAGCAGGGGTAGATTCGACAGCCATTGGCCTCTCTTGTTCAATGCTGTAATTGATAGCTTGTCCTTACGAGAGGTTCATATGACGGGGAGACAGTTTACGTGGGAAATTGTCTCCCTGAGCCGACATACGAGAAGCTCGACCGGGTGCTGATGGATTCCCGTTGGGAGGATAAATATCCATTGGTAACGGTTCGGGCTTTGGAGCGTATTGAGGCTTTCTCGGATCATGCCCCCATACTCCTTTCTACTGGAACATTACAATCGTCCATGAAGCCTCAATTCAAATTCGAATTAGGGTGGCTGTTGCGGGATGGTTTGATGATTTGGTTAAAAGGATATGGTCTCAGCCGGTTGTGGGTGATAGTGCTATCCAACGATGGAATAAAATACGCAATTTGCGTAAATTCCTTCGTGGGTGGGCAAACACACAACCGGTATGCTTAAAAAAGAAAAAGAGCGCCTGTGTTCCATTATTGATGAGCTCGATAAACTCGCAGAATCACGCCCTTATCAGCAAATGAGAGTGACCTAAAACGGCACTCGAATGAGCAAGTGGGTCGCATGCTGAGGGAAGAAGAGCTTAAATGGTACCAAAGGTCTAAGGCCCAATTCATTCTGCAAGGGGATTCGAATACGAGGTACTTCCACAATGTTGCCAATGGCAGACATAGGAGGAAACTCATTCACTCTCTTCACCAGGATGAGGGTCTGATCGAGGGGCAGGACAAGCTCAAAGAGTATATTACGGACTACTACAAAGGTCTGTTCGGTGCTCCGGAGGAAGGAAACTTCACTCTTGACGAGACAAGAACAGATGATATTACCCAAGTAACTCCGGAGGAAAACAACTTGCTTATCGCACCCTTCTCTGAAGAAGAGATAAGCAAGGCGGTTTTCCAAATGGAGCATAATAAGGCGCCTGGGCCTGATGGATTCCCAGCTGAGTTCTACCAGCATTTTTGGGAAACCATTAAGCCCGACTTGTTAGAGTTATTCGGCTGCTTGCATGCTGGACATCTCGAGCTTTTTCGCCTTAACTTTGGGGAAATCGTTTTGTTGCCTAAGATTCAGGCGGCTGAGAGGATACAACAGTATCGGCCTATATGTCTCCTGAATGTTAGCTTCAAGATCTTTACAAAGGTAGCGACCATTAGGTTGAATTCTGTTGCAGATCATGTGGTTAAACCTACCCAAACTGCCTTTATGCAAGGGAGGAATATACTAGACGGGGTCGTGGTTCTCCACGAGACCGTACATGAGATGCATACGAAGAAACTTAATGGGGTAATTTTCAAGATAGACTTTGAAAAAGCTTATGACAAAGTTAAATGGCCATTCTTACTTCAAACTCTGAGAATGAAAGGGTTCTCGGAGGAGTGGTGCGAATGGATCCGAAACTTTGTTGTGGGGGGAAGTGTGGCGATAAAAGTCAATGACGATGTCGGCCACTACTTCCAAACAAAAAAAGGCCTAAGGCAAGGTGATCCTCTCTCGCCTATACTATTTAATATAGTGGCGGATATGTTGACCATCATGATCGAACGGGCAAAAGCGGATGGCCAAATTGAAGGAGTAGTTCCACATCTTGTCGATGGGGGACTGTCTATACTTCAATATGCGGACGATACAATCATTTTTATGGAACACGATCTTGATAAGGCGACGAATCTGAAATTGATATTGTCAGCATTCGAGCAATTATCAGGATTAAAAATCAACTTCCATAAAAGTGAATTGTTTTGCTTCGGCGATGCACAGGACGCAGCTGCTCAGTATGCTGATATATTCGGTTGTGAGCAGGGTCAATTTCCTATAATGTACTTGGGCATACCAATCCATTATCGGAAACTGACTAATGCGGAATGGAGACATGTCGAGGAGCGTCTGCAAGCACGGCTGTCTAGTTGGAAAGGCAAATTACTATCCCTTGGTGGGAGGTTGGTGCTCATTAATTCGGTACTTACAAACATGGTACTGTATATGATATCCTTCTTCCAGTTACCAAAAGGTGTCTTGAGTAAATTGGATTACTTCCGATCAAGATTCTTTTGGCAAGGGGATGGTGAGAAAAAGAAGTATCGACTGGCTAAATGGGATGTTGTTTGTCGACCAAAAGATCAAGGAGGGCTGGGTATTCATGATCTCAGCATCAAGAACTCAGCTCTCCTAGGGAAGTGGCTGTTTAAGCTGCTAACCGAAGATGGAATTTGGCAAACACTCCTCAAAAGAAAATACATCGGCTCAAAGGCGGTATCACAGGTGTATTGGAAACCTGGTGATTCCCACTTTTGGGCCGGCCTAATGGCGACTAAGAAACATTTCTTTCGCTTTGGTGTATTTAATATTAAGGATGGCACGGAGATTAGATTCTGGGAGGACAAGTGGTTAGGAAACACCACCCTCCGGGAGCAATATCCTGCCCTATACAATATTGTTCGACACAAAGGGGATACTATAGCCACTGTTATGCAGTGCTCACCACCCAATGTGACGTTCAGACGTGATTTATTCGGTCCGAGATTAACATCTTGGAATGCCTTGCTGGCACGGTTGGCCTCAGTCCAACTTACACAAGGTCCCGATGAATTTCGGTGGAATCTATGCGGGAATGGAAAATTCTCAGTAGATTCTATGTATAGGGCGCTTGTGCATTCTGATATTCCAGTCGATGATAATAAAAAAATATGGCAAATGAAGATTCCACTTAAAATAAAAGTATTTACGTGGTATCTTCGTAGGGGTGTCATTTTAACCAAGGATAACCTTGTCAAACGGAATTGGCATGGAAGCACTAAGTGTGTATTTTGTCCACAACAAGAGACAATAAAACACTTATTCTTCGAGTGTAATTTCGCACGTTCTATATGGTCATCTATCCAAATAGCGTCTAATCTTTATCCACCCAAGTCTGTTGCCAATGTTTTTGGCAACTGGTTAAATGGGATAGATAAAAAGCTTAGAACGGTTATTAGGGTGGGAGCGATTGCAGTTATATGGTCGCTTTGGCTCAGTAGAAACGACAAGGTTTTCAATGATAAAGATGTTTCTCTTATGCAGGTACTCTACCGATGCACAGGTATTCTCCGTACGTGGTCCACCTTACAGCGTGTGGGACATCGAGACCTCTTTACGGAGGCGTGTGCACGGCTGGAGGAGGTGGCAAGGGACATTTTATCACAACATGGGTGGCCGCTTGATCGCCGGATTGGACCTCCATAGGCCGTCGAGCTTGCCTCGGACATAGGCGTTTTACTGTATTCTTTGCTGATTGTAATTCGCCTGTTGTCGCATTATCTTTTATTTCTAGCCTGGATTGCGGCTGTGTGCATTCTTTATGCAGAGGCCGGGTGTAATACTTAAACTTTTGAGTAATAAAGCACTTTATCTAAAAAAAAAAGATATCTGGAGGTAACGGCTAGATTCGAACTAGCCTCTAAATAGCACCATACTGTCATGTGTACTAATCTCCCATTTATACTATTCTCTCCATTCGTTACTAAATGTGTGATATTTTCTCTCTCAGCATTGTTTGTTTTATCCGTGAAAGATTTTCAACTTTACTATAGTTTCTTCCCAATAATTTTTGAATCTCCTATTACGTAGTCGATATATCTGTTCTTTCACTGGGCTATGTCACACTCCCACTTAGTCGAGACAATGGCGCTAAAACGGGTGTATTCAGCTCCCTCGGTTCCTGAATAATTAAAATTCTAGATTCCTCCTAAGTTAAACTACTCTAATTAAGTTTTACCGGAATTAAAGAAAAAGTTTCAATGTTTACGAGGTCAACTCTTTATTATATAAAAAAATATGTAAGATAAATCTAGTAAAAAGTGCATAAGTTATTTAGATTTTTTATAACTTGATCAAACTGAAAATATAATAAACTTATAACCTCAATTATTTTGGAACCGATGGATTACTTACCTGCATCCAATTTTCAGTGTGGCATGAAATTAATTAAATAGCCATAAGCTAGCACGCCTTAAGTTACTAGGTGAGTAGAAACTAAGGTAAGGGGGCATGGTGTTTTGACTCATAGGTTTAGATGCATCCATTGTGCGAAATGCATTGTAAAGCCATTTTAAAATCACAAAAATTTCAAACAATTTTTTTTGGATGTACATAAAAAATTCTATGTTGGTACACAAAGTTTCGCGTAAGAAAGACATTTTCTTGTGGAGTGTGTAAAAAGGGAAAAGTCATTTTGTAGCACCGAAATTTATCTTTTTTACACAAGTCGCAAAAAGTATGTTTCTTTCACGAAACTTTTTGTGCGAACATAGAATGTACAGATATAAACCCTTTTGCATTTTTTACATTTTAAAATAGGATTTGTAAATAATGGGTGCATTTATTACTACGAGTCAAATCAGATTTCATGTAAGGTAAGCTCTAGAAAATTTCTTCATCTATTTTCAAGCGAAGGGTTGACCTGCAAGGTTGCTCTGTCAGGTAGCAGAATGTTCGGATCTTCCTTGCCTAGTTTCTAACGAGATGCATGGTATAGAGCTTAGTATGGGTCTCCCGTCCCGTCGTTATAAAGCAATGTTTATCCATTGAATTGGACTGTGCTTCCATGCTATCCAAAAGTGATATTCATATAATTTGCAGCACGGATATGTTAGCAAGCCTAGCCCGTATTTACAAATCGACTCGTACAGCCCTCCTTTCAGCGGGAGCAGACAAGGAAATGATTGACTGAATCTACACAAAACAAAGGACCACCATGAAGGATTCACCTCTAGATACGCAGATCCAACACTGGAAACAATGTTCATGCATTGCCTGACAAGGGTACATACATGGTTAGTTTGTCAAAGTGCATTGCATGACAAGATCCCATATGATTTGATCTCTGGGTTTTAGGAATGCCTATGGACAGAAAAGACGTGTGTAAGATAAAAGTATTATTTTCCCCTTTCCTTTTTGTCCTGGAAAGATTGGTGGCAATCATTTCAACAGTAGTGACAGTACTCATAAAAATAGCTGTATACAATGTAAACTGTACGTTTACATTCACTTCTTATATATAGGGAAGAGGGACCCTGACCCTGTACTGAGTAGCCAAATAGGTTCTGATCTCACACTTTCTCCATCTCCATGCTTACACTGGTACTACTGTAGTACATGCAAGATCGAGGAGACTCGAAAAGATGATGTCACTAGCAGCTTAGGTTGTGCATGTCTACATATTTGGCTACCTAGTTTCTTTCAGAGAAAGGCAAAAGAGATACATCTAGGAGTGTGAGCTTCTTCCAAGAGCTTTAGGAGTGTGAGCTTCTTCCAAGAAAGAGTTGTGAGTTTGTGTGCCTAGCTAGCTATAGCCCTATACACTGGTTGATTTCTGGGGTCATTACATCAATCCATCATGCAAGGGAAACCCGATACGAGCCCTAGGCAGAGCCCCTGCATTGTGAACGGCCCCATCATCGTCGGCGCCGGTCCGTCGGGCCTCGCCGTAGCCGCCACCCTCCAGAAGCACTCGGTGCCCTTCACCGTCCTGGAGCGCTCCGATGGCATTGCTGACCTATGGACGAACCGCACGTACGGCCGCCTTCGTCTCCACCTCCCAAAGGTCTTTTGCGAGCTTCCCCACGTCCGCTTCCCTCCCGACTTCCCCAGCTACCCGAGCAAGCACGACTTCCTCCGCTACCTCCACTCCTACGCCGACCACTTCTCCATCGCCCCGCTGTTCGGCCGCGCCGTGACGCAGGCGCGGTTCGACGTGGCCACGAAGCTGTGGTATGTGACCGCGGTGGAGGGTGCCGGCGAGGTGGCGGAGTACGTGTCGAGGTGGCTGGTGGTGGCCAGCGGGGAGAACGCGGAGGTGGTGATGCCCAAGGTGAAGGGGAGGGAGAGGTTCGCGGGGGAGGTGCTGCACTCCAGCGAGTACAAGAGCGGGGAGAGGTTCAAGGGCAAGAGGGTGCTGGTGGTGGGGTGTGGCAACTCCGGGATGGAGATGTGCCTGGACCTGTGCGAGCATGGTGCCATCCCTTTCATGTCAGTTAGGAGTGGGGTAAGTCAAGTACTCTTGCCGCTAGCTTCCTCTCACGAGACATCATTATTTGCTTCTTATTTCCTTTGTTATAATTCCTTGATGTGCTCATCTTCTTCTCCGTACTAATACTATATGGGACTGAGCACTAAGTTAATTCTCAGTCGACTGAGAATTAGCAAAACCGATACTATATATGCATGTTATGCGCTATCTACACATGCTTCTTATTTTCCATCCTTCGAGTTATTTAAACATCTTGCACGTTAATTGAACTCATATGTGTCTGCAATGATGAAACAGGTGCATGTTTTACCAAGAGAGATGCTTGGAACCTCAACATTTGGCCTAGCCATGAAGCTACTTAGATGGCTGCCGGTAAAGCTGGTCGATCGGTTTCTCCTCCTCGTTGCAAAGATGATTCTGGGAGACACCGAAAAGTACGGGCTGAAGAGGCCCAAGCTGGGCCCTTTGGAGCTCAAGGGCGTCACCGGGAAGAGCCCTGTTCTCGACGTGGGAGCATGGTCCTTGATCAAATCTGGAAACATCAAGGTATGGTTATGGTTACTTCTCTCTCTCTATCTCTAGGACGGGGAAGCTAGCTAGTGGATGATGCCGAAGTGTCAACAGAGAGTTGTTTCTTGTGCATGCCATTCCAACTGTCGATCGCTTTTGAGGTTTCTACAACGTTCTTCTCCCTCTAGCTTGAGTGGAGTGAGAATTACAATTACATTGTTACCTCTTTTGCCAGGCTCCTTTGGCCTTTACCACTCTGCCTGATGCAGGCGTGTGGGAACAAAAATAGAACTGTCTCATGGCATTCTCCACAGCGTCGCTTGTCTTCCTCTAGCTCGGACCTCCTGTGACGGTCTTCAGTGATGAGCGCTAGCAACAAGTCCCCGTACGGGGTGCACATTCTTTTTGACTTCAAACCTCTCTCACTCCTATGATCAATGTATATTGTATACAATATTGACGTACGGCCTATATATATTCACACGTCTGAGGTTTCTGATGGCTTGTGTGCTGTAACAATCGCATGCAGGTGGTGTCAGCGGTGCAGTCATTGGGCTGCAACGGGGCAAGATTCGTGGACGGCAGCGAGATGGCCGTCGATGCCGTCATCTTCGCCACCGGCTACAGAAGCAACGTCCCGTCCTGGCTCAAGGTAGGTGTAATAACAGCTTAACGAAGCAAACATACGTTTTCCACAAAACGCATCAGCTACACATACAAGGCATCTGCAGTTAGTGATACCGACTCACGATCGGCGTGCGTGCGTGCAGGACGATGGGTTCTTCACGGAGGACGGCAAGCCGAGATCACGGTGCCCCAGCAACTGGAGTGGCCCCAACGGCCTGTACTGCGTCGGGTTCTCCGGCCGGGGACTCCTCGGCGCGGGCGCGGACGCGCTGCGTGCTGCCTCCGACATCGGCGGGAGGTGGCAGGAGGAGGTGGTGGCAGCAGCAGCGGCCACGATCTCCCCAGTGTGATCCACAGGGCGGTGCTGCCGCTGGCCGCTGTGCGTGCTGTGAGCTATGCATGCATGTAGCTGGAGGGAGACTGGTGCGAGCTGCTGCTGGCGGTGGCGCTGTTCACTGCAGCTGATGCACACATATGTAGATCAGTAGATGGGAGAGAGTGTATGTGCAGTGGCCTCAGGGTCAGGGAGGACTGTGACAAATTTTTGAATAGCTAGGAAGTCGCCTGTCCCCATGCGCCCAATCGCCCATGCATGCGAATACGGCTGAAAGCGTGCAGGCGTTTTTTTTTGTCTAACAAACGCAGGGCTGATGTCTGCGTTACGTACGTCGCCAAGCCCAAGGCCATTTGGTTTTGTTTGCCCCCCTTCCTGCCCCTGGACTCTTGCTTGGTGTGTAGCTCACTTCTACTCACTCCTGGTGTTCCCAGTGTAACGTCATTTCCAGTTTACACATGCGCACAGATGAGAGGTGTGCGGACAATCTTGGCTCCAGGTGCATAGGGCACCCGGTATTAAAAAAAAACACATTTTAAAATATGAAAAAAATCAGAAAAAAATTCCCGATACATCTTTATATTTTATGTGTTCAACAAAGTCATTTCGTGGAAAACCGACTTTTTTTGTGGCCTATGTAAAAGGTTCAAATAATATCTTGTGAGGCTTATTTTACCACCAAAATTTGTCTTTTTACTTTGGCCACAAAAAATGCCGGTTGTGTGTGAAACGACTTTGTGAACACATGGGATGTTAAGATCTTGTAACGTCCCAAATTTTGGAAGCAAGAAAAACTTAAGTAATTAAGACCCAAAATTTGGAACCAACAAAAACTTTTTGAGTTGTCTTGTTTATTGATTGTGTTTCACTCATGTTTGCTCTGTTTGACTTGATGTGGTTTGTGATTATGTGAATGACCTCTCTTGTGATCAACCTTGAAACTCAACCTAGTTATAATTTGACCCATGTGATCAAAGTAATGCCAAGTAAATAGTCCATAAATCTTCTCCTATCTTATTTTTACCCAACTTCTTTTACCCTGAGGTTTTGATCTTAGCATCTACCCAAAGACCATTCATCCAAAAAAATAATTTTTTTTCCAAAAGCTATATGTTTGCAACACTATAAAGGACCATATAATAAGCCCTAATATATATTTTGAGTTTAATGTGTTGCTAGTCTTAGCAACTCTTACTTCAAAAACTCCTAATTTAATATTTCTTTGGAAACTACTACTAGGAGGTGGTCTAACCTTCTTTCTCCAAAATCTTGTCAGTATTGTATTGATCACCACCTCACAAAGTATATATTTGTTTAATCTTCAAGTTTGGTTATTTGTTCGATTGCTTGGTTGTTTGAGACTCTCTGCTTATGATTAAATTATGTGACTTGAAAATGAGCAAGTGATTGAATGAGTCAACATTATGTTTATGTTTGGATTGTGTGAGCTTATTGTTTTGCTGGAACTCATTGGCTTGGTGGTATACTTAGATAGTAAGACAAATACAAATTTTGCATGTTTAAATCAAATTTAATTATCTCCATGCTTATTAAAACTTAGCAAAACTTGGGCATCATGTTAAGCAAACCATGAGTTGTTCTTGACATGCAATTCAACCAAGTTGGTCCTTGTCACTTATATTTTCAAAACCTGTTTTTGGTTTGCTGTTAACACCTTGTTTCACCACTTTATCATCTAGAGTATGAGGCTACTCAAATCAGTGACCATTTGGTCATTTTTCACAACTTGCAAATATTTTAAAATTCCTCCTTTGCCTTTTGGGTTTGGAAACTTTTGTTCCACCACCATTAGGTCACCCCACTCGTGTCTTTGCCTACCTCGTTGTGTCGACCTACTTTAGACTTGTTTGTAAGAGAAGAAAAAGAAATTGGATTTTAGACCTAAAACACTAAACCTAGCTAAAACCCAGCCCTCCCCTCTCTGGCATCGAACCCTCTCTCACCCTCTCATCCCTGGACAGAGGAGGGTGTCCTAGTCAGCTTGGGCCCGCAGGTCCACCACCCTCTCTCCCTCTCCATCACTCTCTTTCCCTTTTTTCCAAAGATGACCAATGGGGGATCACTCACCTCTCCATTCACTGGCTGAGCCACGTCCCTCCCGACAAGACTCTCTCTGCCCACCTCCCACGGCCCATTCTAGCCAGTACTAGCACCCCACTCCCTCCCCTTTGCTCCCTCTTGTCCAAAACAGCCCGAGAGGAAGCACACTTCCCCAGCTCGAGCTCGTGCCTCCCCTGCCCCCATTCTTCTTCCAGAGCACGCACACCACTCACCCCACCCCACCCCTGCAGCCCCTCGCAAGCCCGTCGCCTCTGCCGCTCGAGAGCGTGTAAGAAAACCGCCGGCCGCCGTCGGAGGAAACCAGCCGTAGCCGCCGTCTCTCTCGCCCATTTTCCGCCATTGTTGGCCCCACGAGTTCCCCTCTGCAAGAGCTCACTCCCTCCCCTCTCTTTTTGACCAGAGGCAGCCCGTGGAGCTCGCGCCCGTGCTCGTCCCGTGGAAGACGCCGCCGTCGCCGGCTTGGATCCCGGCCACCTCCGTTGGCGCCGTCGACGCCTGCGCCCCTCCCTCGACCAACTCCACCATCCCCGACCCTCCACTGCCGCCTGCGTGCCCTAGGTGAGCCGCCCACCGCCGCGCCATCCTTCCTCTCGCGGGCCTGCATGCGCATGCGCGGGATGGAGACGATGACTGTGAGCCGTCGATCGCAAGATCGACGACCGAGTTTGAATCCCGCGCCGCGGGCTGTTTTTCCGCGCGCTGCGCTGTGCAGCCGCACAGATGGGCCGGCCCAGCCCGCCCCGCTGGCCAGATCCGTGCAGGCCTCGGCCAGATCTGGCCCAGCACGGCCCCTTTTTTTTAATAGGAGCTAGAAGTATCCAAAATTAGTGAATCCAACTTTGTAGGAAAGCTCTTGGGATAAGCTTTCACTGGAAATTTACCCCATAGTTGGTTGATGGCTAGATTTATAGTTGTTGCTGTTTGAAAATTATGGCAGTAAGCACTTTGTGTATTTTTCATATTTTCCCTGATTTTTGTTTTGGACTAAATCCAATTGCAGTAGTTTCTACTTCATACAAAGAACCTAAATCTAGCTTTTCATAAAATTTGGCTGAACAGAACACCCTGGACTTAATAAACTCTAAAAATGGTGTTATCTCCCTATTAAAAATGATAAAATAATATTTTGGTCATTTATGAAATTGTTACTTTTGTTGTTTGTGATTTGATTTGGTACTGTATATCACTACCTAATGTTGTTCTTAACATGTTAGTACTGTTAGTGCTTGAGTAGAAATAAAATGTAGTTAGTTATAAAATGCTATTAGTGCCTAAGGAAGTAAAATGAATTAATCATGCTTGTTTGCTTAATTTCGGGATTAATAAAACAAAGTAAACTTCTCAAATAAAATTCTTCTTAGATACTGGTTGTTTTAAATTTATTAGTGATGTTTAGTTTTACAAATTGAAGGTGATTCAAAAAGGTTGTCTAATTATCACCTTAACATTATTTTGTAAATAAATAATAAATGGTTTTGTAGTTGCCAAACATGGTTGTGTGGTTTGATATGTTTGGCTTGTTAGTTGAACTTGGTAGTCCTTAAAGTTTAATACTAGCATGAGTAGTTTGTTAATGTCCCTATCTTAACTTGGTGGAATAATTTAATAATAGAAAATAATTAGTAACTTAACTTTTGTCTGAAGTATTTCCTGAAAACTACAGAGGTACTTTTGTCTGAAGTATTTCCTAAACTACGGTAACAGCTCTTGTTAAGTGACCTAACCACCCTAAGTGGAGTTTTGCTTTAGGGTTTAGTTAAAACCACCTTTTTAACTATTAGGGTTGTTGTGTATATATGCTTAGGTGTATTTGTTGTTTGTCTTAGTTATATGGACTTGTTGTTTGTTGCTGTTTTAGCTAAGTGAGTGATTTGCTTTTGATTGTTAGTTTAGTGCCCTATGCAATGCTAGCTGTTTATCATGTCCTTGTGGCAATGTCTTGTATTTTGAGTGTTGTTCCTTTTCTTGCTTACGACGTTAGATACGATCGGGAAGGAACTGGAAGTGAGGAGTGGGCCTGAGGAGCATCAAGGTCAAGACCTAGGGACATATTGCTGAGCCAGGCAAGCCACATCACCACTCTAATGAAATCCTATTATTTTTACAAGCATGTTTTGTTTTCAAAATAAAATAATGCATGTGTTGTTTCTTATGTGGTAATTCTGCCACCTAAAACTATTTAACAAATGTTGTTGGCCAAAGATATCTAATAGTCTATAATAGGTTTTATAAAAATAGGTCTTCACTTGAGAAGCCTTCTACCGAAGGCGCTATCAAGAAAATTATATTTTCCAGTAGCATATCCTTATACTCTTATGTCAAAATTATAGGATGGGAGCCTGGTTTTGATAAAATGTTTTCGGAGGAAAAACCCGAGCTGCTGGGAGCAGTCGGCGAGAAAGTGTTTTATAAAACCCGAGTTTGCTGGGAGCAAATCGGAGATGCTTACGAAAACCCGAGTTGCTGGGAGCAATCGGAAGTGTTTACGAAAACCCGAGCTGCTGGGAGCAGTCAGAGGTGGAGATGTTTTCGAAAAACGAAGTATTGCCCTAGCGGCCGCCCGAACAATTAACCCGTGCAACCACACTACCTGATATGGGTAGGGCTTAGCCGGAAGCTTGTCCACTTTAGTACGAAGGATCTCATACTTCTATAAGGGTTAGAGTCCCTCGAAGCCGGGTTGCCGTTGTATGAGGCAATACACATGTGGATGGACCCGCGCCGGACGATTACGTTGGGTCCCCTGCCATGGCGGTGTGGCGTCCTAAGAGAGACCAGGGGTCTAGTGGAGCACACGGTGCCGGGGGGAACAAACCTAGCGGGAGTCCTCTGTACTAGGGTGGATTAGTGGAAAGCTTTGATCATGTTATCCGAAACCCCGCATACTGTCGTATGTGGACCGTGGCTGATCACGGCGGAATGACTGTTTGGTGTGGTGAAAGTGCACCACCTCTGCAGAGTGTAAATCTATTCGAATAGCCGAGTCCTCGGTCATGGACGGTTGGAAAGGCCACCTGCATTTTATGTTTTAAAAAAAGAAACTGTTTTCGGCAAAGGAGAAAGGAGACATCAAGGAAGTACCTGGGAGGTACGGATTTGGGAGAAGATGGTCGGTCTCGGGGAGTCAACCAGTCGGAACCCGGAAAGGAAAAAGGGGCATCCCTATCCTAGTGTTTTTGAAATAGTTTTACAAAAGTGTTTTCAAATGTGGGAAATGGTTTTCTGCCATTTCTAAAAGAAGGAGAAATATATCTCTAAATTTTTTTTAACAAAGATATAGAGATGTTGTATTCTCTATGTCTAAAAGCATCGTTTGCGAAAATTAAGCCTTATAGTCATATATAGCAGCTGTCCCAGTTTTCGAAAATGCTTTTATTGCATTACCATGAAAACTTAAGCCTGGTGGTGGTCTTGCGAGTACGTAATTGTACTCATGGCTGTGTCCCTGGATATTCCAATGTCCAGATTACAACGAGGAGGTCTACGCTGAAGAGGGGAAGTACGCCGACAACTACGCCAACTGAGTGTCACCGGTCAACTGCTCTGTGGGAATGCGTCCGGTTGTGACGAGGGCCGACGCTAGCTGAAAGCTTCCGCTATATCATAGTTAAACTCCGTCCGGCGTGACGATGGTTGTAGGCTTGGTCATGTGACCCTCATTTATGTAAGTCTTGTACTAATCGAGTTGGATGATGTAACTCTGTATACCATGTTGGTTATGTGATCGCGATGCACCGATCATTGGGATCGTGATCTATTTACATAACGTGGGCACCTCGGACTGGAAAATCTGAGGGGTCCTTATAGACTTGGTATCAGAGCCATCGTTGACCTTAGGAGATCTTAGTTAGCGTGGTCGTTAGCTTAGGAAGGAAATATTTTGCTAAAATTTATTTCTACAGAAATCTATTTTCTTCAAGGTAAGCTTAGTATGGTTTCCACTCCTCAAAAATTTCTTGATCTTACCTCTCTAATTTCAAGTATTTTAAAAAGAGTTTTCTCTACTCTCTTGTCCCTATTCAAAACTTGTATAGGCTTGACGATGAACCCAAATAAGACCTAAGTAGCTAGAGCCAAGAAAGAGACAAGAGTCCTCAGATGCATAGTCCACAAGACCAAAATCGTCGATGACAGCAAAGCCAGGACCTCCCAATACCTCGGATGTGCAGAATTCAGGACAAGAATGCAAAATCACCTTCGCTCCCTCGACTCAACCCCAACAATGTTACTCCATCAGCAAACCGGACAATCTCAAGCTTTTCGGCAAGAACCCAAGGTGATCAAATGAGGACTTCAGCAACCATTTGACACCAAACCCCATAGGATGAAGTAGGATATGACCCTTGGTTGGATTACCCGACTGTCACGATTGTTGAGTGCCCTTTTGGTACTATAGGTGTTTCGTGTGCTGTTTTGCTGGTATGCTTTTTTTTGCTTGTGTGTGTCTTGTTTGTGTGTTTGTTGTTGGTGTGTTGTTTTCTGGTATGTTTCACGAGCACGCTTTGTCGGCAACACATATTAGGCACATACTTCCCTTTTGTTTAAACATCTTTTTGCCTCTACACAAAATACCTTTTTGGCCCTTTAAGCGTTAGATGCATCGTGATGCTTTTCAAAACTTGTTTAGAAAACCTCTCTAAAAATGTTTTGCCTCTGATCTAAACTTTGACACGTGAGAGCCTTTAACCACACCTGATACAGAAGACCACCCCGAGAACGCCCATCCCCGTGATGCGACGAGCCTTGCCTAGTTTAATTAACTTTTCGAATTACCAGTTTACCATCACTAATTTAGCGTATCTAACTTTAGAGTAACATCTAACACCAGTGACTTGTTACTAGCTAACCTCCTCGAGACCTACAAACGGCAACAAGGAGGACTCAAAGATCGGCAAGAGCCACTACTTTTTGAAGAATTTTGTGAAGCCCTCAAGTCGTGAAGTCCGAAGGAGATCGAGGTCAGCAACAACGAAGACAACCAGCACTAAAAATCGTCTACATCAAGATGAACCCCGAAGCAAGAGTCATAAGTGCCTTCTATGCGCCAACCTTATTAACTTGACTTGCCCGACTTGAGACTGATAACACTACATATGTTAACTAATCTTCTAGGCTAACTAAGATAGAACTGACCTCTGAAGGATAGTGTGTGGCGTCATGAAGTCAACGAACCAAGGAAGTCTTCATCAACTTTGTTTGTCAGCTAAAACGAAGATGGGCACAATAGAAGACATCATATCTAACAAGTCGCCAAGAACGACGAAAGGCCCGAAGACTGTTGCTGTTGACAACACACTCAGCAAGTTAGACGCCTTTAGTAGCTTGTAGCACTCTTTGACTCTTAGGAAAAAAACCGGAGAGGTTCAAGTCTACGGACCTGACACCCCTGTGAGGCTTGAAAACTGGTGGCGGATATTTAACTGCTAACCCCTCAAGATGGCAATATCTAGACAAGTGTCTACACCAACCGCAAGCGCCAAGGAGCTAAGACCAAGACAAAGATCACCGTGATAACCAAGAACAACAACATATTGAAGCCGACGACAACTTGTACCATCAACATCAAGCCTTTAAGGCCCCTTTTTAAGGGGGAAGACATATGCTAGTTTTATTTGGGTGTTTTGACAAATTGTTCCTTTGCGTCCCGACCCTGGAGTATCTGAAGTCAACCGACAAGAACGCTAATCATCACCAACCAGCTTGTCAGCATCGTCAAACAAAGACTTTTACCCTCTAGGAGGAAACAACTGTTTTATCAACAAGTGAAGGCCTCTCCATGGGAAGACAGCAAGACCCTGAGGAACATCTCAGTTGAGAAGCAACAACCTCCGGAAAAGAAGGAGCATCAAACCCCCTAACCTTGCACTCCCCTTCTATCCGCTTAGGAATCTCGGGACGAGATTCTTTTAAGGGGGGAAGGTCTGTAACGTCCCAAATTTTGGAAGCAAGAAAAACTTAAGTAATTAAGACCCAAAATTTGGAACCAACAAAAACTTTTTGAGTTGTCTTGTTTATTGATTTTGTTTCACTTATGTTTGCTCTGTTTGACTTGATGTGGTTTGTGATTATGTGAATGACCTCTCTTGTGATCAACCTTGAAACTCAACCTAGTAATAATTTGACCCTTGTGATCAAAGTAATGCCAAGTAAAATAGTCCATAAATCTTCTCCTATCTTATTTTTACCCAACTTCTTTTACCCTGAGGTTTTGATCTTAGCATCTACCCAAAGACCATTGATCCAAAAAAATATATTTTTTCCAAAAGCTATATGTTTGCAACACTATAAAGGACCATATAATAAGCCCTAATATATATTTTAAGTTTAATGTGTTGCTAGTCTTAGCAACTCTTACTTCAAAAACTCCTAATTTAATATTTCTTTGGAAACTATTACTAGGAGGTGGTCTAACCTTCTTTCTCCAAAATCTTGTCAGTATTGTATTGATCACCACCTCACAAAGTATATATTTGTTTAATCTTCAAGTTTGGTTATTTGTTCGATTGCTTGGTTGTTTGAGACTCTCTGCTTATGATTAAATTATGTGACTTGAAAATGTGCAAGTGATTGAATGAGTCAACATTATGTTTATGTTTGGATTGTGTGAGCTTATTGTTTTGCTGGAACTCATTGGCTTGGTGGTATACTTAGATAGTAAGACAAATACAAATTTTGCATGTTTAAATCAAATTTAATTATCTTCATGCTTATTAAAACTTAGCAAAACTTGGGCATCATGTTAAGCAAACCATGAGTTGTTCTTGACATGCAATTCAACCAAGTTAGTCCTTGTCACTTATATTTTCAAAACCTGTTTTTGGTTTGCTGTTAACACCTTGTTTCACCACTTTATCATCTAGAGTATGAGGCTACTCAAATCAGTGACCATTTGGTCATTTTTCACAACTTGCAAATATTTTAAAATTCCTCCTTTGCCTTTTGGGTTTGGAAACTTTTGTTCCACCACCATTAGGTCACCCCACTCGTGTCTTTGCCTACCTCGTTGTGTCAACCTATTTTAGACTTGTTTGTAAGATAAGAAAAAGAAATTGGATTTTAGACCTAAAACACTAAACCTAGCTAAAACCCAGCCCTCCCCTCTCTGGCATCGACCCCTCTCTCACCCTCTCATTCCTGGACAGAGGAGGGTGTCCTAGTCAGCTTGGGCCTACAGGTCCACCACCCTCTCTCCCTCTCCATCACTCTCTTTCCCTCTTTTCCAAAGATGACCAATGGGGGATCACTCACCTCTCCATTCACTGGCTGAGCCACGTCCCTCCCGACAAGACTCTCTCTGCCCACCTCCCACGGCCCATTCTAGCCAGTATTAGCACCCCACTCCCTCCCCTTTGCTCCCTCTTGTCCAAAACAGCCCGAGAGGAAGCATACTCCCCCAGCTCGAGCTCGTGCCTCCCCTGCCCCCATTCTTCTTCCAGAGCACGCACACCACTCACCCCACCCCACCCCTGCAGCCCCTCGCAAGCCCGTCGCCTCTGCCGCTCGAGAGCGTGCAAGAAAACCGCCGGCCGCCGTCGGAGGAAACCAGCCGTAGCCGCCGTCTCTCTCGCCCATTTTCCGCCATTGTTGGCCCCACGAGTTCCCCTCTGCAAGAGCTCACTCCCTCCCCTCTCTTTTTGACCAGAGGCAGCCCGTGGAGCTCGCGCCCGTGCTCGTCCCGTGGAAGACGCCGCCGTCGCCGGCTTGGATCCCGGCCACCTCCGTTGGCGCCGTCGACGCCTGCGCCCCTCCCTCGACCCACTCCACCATCCCCGACCCTCCACTGCCGCCTGCGCGCTCTAGGTGAGCCGCCCGCCACCGCGCCATCCTTCCTCTCGCCGGCCTGCATGCGCATGCGCAAGATGGAGACGACGACTGTGAGCCGTCGATCGCAAGATCGATGGCCGAGTTTGAATCCCGCGCCGCGGGCTGTTTTTTCCGCGCGCTGCGCTGCGCTGCCGCGCAGATGGGCCGGCCCAGCTCGCCCCGCTGGCCAGATCCGTGCTGGCCTCGGCCAGATCTGGCCCAGCACGGCCCCTTTTTTTTCCAGAGCTTTTTCTATTTCTTGTTTCTGTTAATTATGCTTGTTTAGTTTAATTGAATGGTGGTAGATCTGTTAGTGTAATTTCAATAGGGTAAATTTTGTAGTGTTCCTGTGTGTGTGCTTAAACATGCAGAAGTGAGTTTGCTCAAAAATAATTAGTATATTTTGCTTGGCATTAAATCTTGTGAAATGTGTGTTTTCTAGTGTTTTATTTTTAACAGGAGCTAGAAGTATCCAAAATTAGTGAATCCAACTTTGTAGGAAAGCTCTTGGGATAAGCTTTCACTGGAAATTTAACCCATAGTTGGTTGATGGCTAGATTTATAGTTGTTGTTGTTTGAAAATTATGGCAGTAAGCACTTTGTGTATTTTTCATCTTTTCCCTGATTTTTTTTGGACTAAATCTAATTGCAGTAGTTTCTACTTCATACAAAGAACCTAAATCTAGCTTTTCATAAAATTTGGCTGAACAGAACACCCTGGACTTAATAAACTCTAAAAATGGTGTTATCTGCCTATTAAAAATGATAAAATAATATTTTGGTCATTTATGAAATTGTTACTTTTGTTGTTTGTGATTTGATTTGGTACTGTATATCACTACCTAATGTTGTTCTTAACATGTTAGTACTGTTAGTGCTTGAGTAGAAATAAAATGTAGTTAATTATAAAATGCTATTAGTGCCTAAGGAAGTAAAATGAATTAATCATGCTTGTTTGCTTAATTTCAGGATTAATAAAACAAAGTAAACTTCTCTAATAAAATTCTTCTTAGATACTGGTTGTTTTAAGTTTATTAGTGATGTTTTGTTTTACAAATTGAAGGTGATTCAAAAAGGTTGTCTAATTATCACCTTAACCTTATTTTGTAAATAAATAATAAATGGTTTTGTAGTTGCCAAACATGGTTGTGTGGTTTGATATGTTTGGCTTGTTAGTTGAACTTGGTAGTCCTTAAAGTTTAATACTAGCATGAGTAGTTTGTTAATGTCCCTATCTTAACTTGGTGAAATAATTTAATAATAGAAAATAATTAGTAACTTAACTTTTGTCTGAAGTATTTCCTGAAAACTACAGAGGTACTTTTGTCTGAAGTATTTCCTAAACTACGGTAACAGCTCTTGTTAAGTGACCTAACCACCCTAAGTGGAGTTTTGCTTTAGGGTTTAGTTAAAACCACCTTTTTAACTATTAGGGTTGTTGTGTATATATGCTTAGGTGTATTTGTTGTTTGTCTTAGTTATATGGACTTGTTGTTTGTTGCTATTTTAGCTAAGTGAGTGATTTGCTTTTGATTGTTAGTTTAGTGCCCTATGCAATGCTAGCTGTTTATTATGTCCTTGTGGCAATGTCTTGTATTTTGAGTGTTGTTCCTTTTCTTGCTTACGACGTTAGATACGATCGGGAAGGAACTGGAAGTGAGGAGTGGGCCTGAGGAGCATCAAGGTCAAGAACTAGGGACATATTACTGAGCCAGGCAAGCCACCTCACCACTCTAATGAAATCCTATTATTTTTACAAGCATGTTTTGTTTTCAAAATAAAATAATGCATGTGTTGTTTCTTATGTGGTAATTCTGCCACCCAAAACTATTTTACAAATGTTGTTTGGCCAAAGATATCTACTAGTCTATAATAGGTTTTATAAAAATAGGTCTTCACTTGAGAAGCCTTCTACCGAAGGCGCTATCAAGAAAATTATATTTTCCAGTAGCATATCCTTATACTCTTATCTCAAAATTATAGGATGGGAGCCTGGTTTTGATAAAATGTTTTCGAAGGAAAACCCGAGCTGCTGGGAGCAGTCGGCGAGAAAGTGTTTTATAAAACCCGAGTTTGCTGGGAGCAAATCGGAGATGCTTACGAAAACCCGAGTTGCTGGGAGCAATCGGAAGTGTTTACGAAAACCCAAGCTGCTGGGAGCAGTCGGAGGTGGAGATGTTTTCAAAAAACGAAGTATTGCCCTAGCGGCCGCCCGAACAATTAACCCGTGCAACCACACTACCTGATATGGGTAGGGCTTAGCCGGAAGCTTGTCCACTTTAGTACGGAGGATCTCATACTTCTATAAGGGTTAGAGTCCCTCGAAGCCGGGTTGCCGTTGTATGAGGCAATACACATGTGGATGGACCCGCGCCGGACGATTACGTTGGGTCCCCTGCCGTGGCGGTGTGGCGTCCTAAGAGAGACCAGGGGTCTAGTGGAGCACACGGTGCCGGGGGGAACAAACCTAGCGGGAGTCCTCTGTACTAGGGTGGATTAGTGGAAAGCTTTGATCATGTTATCCGAAACCCCGCATACTGTCGTATGTGGACCGTGGCTGATCACGGCGGAATGACTGTTTGGTGTGGTGAAAGTGCACCACCTCTGCAGAGTGTAAATCTATTCGAATAGCCAAGTCCTCGATCATGGACGGTTGGAAAGGCCACCGATCTAGGCGTATGGGCATTTTATGTTTTAAAAAAAGAAACTGTTTTCAGCAAAGGAGAAAGGAGACATCAAGGAAGTACCTGGGAGGTACGGATTTGGGAGAAGATGGTCGGTCTCGGGGAGTCAACCAGTCGGAACCCGGAAAGGAAAAAGGGGCATCCCTATCCTAGTGTTTTTGAAATAGTTTTACAAAAATGTTTTCAAATGTGGGAAATGGTTTTCTGCCATTTCTAAAAGAAGGAGAAATATATCTCTAAATGTTTTTTTTAACAAAGATATAGAGATGTTGTATTCTCTATGTCTAAAAGCATCGTTTGCGAAAATTAAGCCTTATAGTCATATATAGCAGCTGTCCCAGTTTTCGAAAACGCTTTTATTGCATTACCATGAAAACTTAAGCCTGGTGGTGGTCTTGCGAGTACGTAATTGTACTCATGGCTGTGTCCCTGGATATTCCAATGTCCAGATTACAACGAGGAGGTCTACGCTGAAGAGGGGAAGTATGCCGACGACTACGCCAACTGAGTGTCACCGGTCAACTGCTCTGTGGGAATGCGTCCGGTTGTGACGAGGTCCGACGCTAGCCGAAAGCTTCCGCTATATCATAGTTAAACTCTGTCAGGCGTGACGATGGTTGTAGGCTTGGTCATGTAACCCTCATTTATGTAAGTCTTGTACTAATCGAGTTGGATGATGTAACTATGTATACCATGTTGGTTATGTGATCGCGATGCACTGATCATTGTGATCGTGATCTGTTTACATAACGTGGGCACCTCGGACTGGTAAATCTGAGGGGTCCTTACAGATCTACTCCCTCCGTACGTTTTTAATATAAGATGTTTTAAGTATTTCACATGTTGTCTAGATACACAATAAACTGTGTGAACATACACACTAAAACATATGTACATACGTTTGTGTACATGTGCATGTGAACAAATGCTAAAACATCTTATATTAAAAAACGGAGGGAGTATGCACGAACGGACATTATTTACATTTTATAATACTTTGAAAATGCATTTTAACTAAATAGTGCATATGCACCCGAAGGCAAAACACCCCTCCCCTTTCTTTCCACCTTGTTCATTTTACTTCCGAGAGAAGATGTGTTTTTTATTTACCCGAAATCCGGCTCAAGTTCTCCTTTTGCGCGAATTAATTTTGACCATCAAGTTGATCACTAATAAATGAGAAATATGTCATACAAATTATACAATTGGAAACCATTTTCGAATATGAATCCAACAATATAATTTAGCAGCACATAACACACCAAATTGTTGGTCAAAATTAAAAACCTCGAAATATTTGTGCCCCACATAAAAATGGACAGAAGAGTAGCTATTAATAAGGTTGGAAACAACAAATAAATATTTGCAAGATAAGTCATGCCTTGTGACAGAATGTGGCGATTTGGGAAAATATAAACCACATACTCCCTCTTTTTTTAATAGAAGGTCACTATCAAAAAAAGAAATTGTACTCAAGGTCACCCGTCCCCAAAACAATTGATAATATGCTGATGATTATTGCTAACATTGCATTCAACAAGATTAATGACATGGAACACGAGAGTTTTTTTAAAACAATAAATCATGTTATTTATTAGTGGTTTAACTCTCTTGGTATCTAAGAAGTGAGAATGTGGCCTTGTATATAAAACTGGATGAAGTACAATTAAGCTGAAATTCAGAGGATATGCGCACTTGGATTTGGGACGCCAAGGTTCTTTCACAACTAAATCAGTTTACATGGCACGCTTTTGCAACAACCTCCATATAGTGTCTCGGTGAAGGAAATCTAAGGATAATAAATCTTCGGTATCTACTAAGTCTGAGGGTCCTCATCCACAATGGCCACCGTACCATCTCCCAAAAATGGCCTGATACATCGCCCACAAAACCGACTTAGTTTATAAGAGCAGAGTGACGATGCTATCATTTTTTGGTACTCGTTTAATTACATTGTAAACATTATTCCAAACATGACTAGCTATCGAGTTTCCCTTCTTCCTACTCTGTTTTTAAAGTTCATACTTTCTATAGTGATACAAAATTATATTGTGCAAACATCCATATTGATAGTCATATAGTCGTTGTATTCAGAAGTATAAGACATACTAGCGGCGCCTATATTGTGCAAACTATTATTCATTAAAAAAAATCAGAAAAAGGTAATAGTCACGGGTATTCCAGGGCCACGCCACAAGTGTAGACCATATCAGTGACGTGCCACCCCATGCCGCTAATAGGTTTTCATGTACCAATGTCACGGTAGGTCCCACATGTCATAAAATGAGTTAAAGAGACGACAAGTTGGCAAGACTTAACCGCAACCGGCATCAAGTACGTCCAATGGTATAGAAGTAACAGAGTCGCTAAGTTTAATAGCATTTTGCCAATTAAAAAAAAGCTAGTGGCACAGTCTGTATTTCCATGAGAAGTAGTGACATAGTAGCAGTAGTTTGCCCATAATTTTGTGGACACCAGATATTGGCATTGAACATTAATTTTCAACGTTGGAAATGGTTAGCATAAGACCTTGATTTGGTTACAGTTTTAGAGTAAGGGCTCCTTTGATTCATAGAATTTTTAAAGGATTGGTGTAGGATTGAAATCCTATGGGAATTTTTCCTTTGAGACCGTTTGATTCATAGCATCATATCCCATAGAAAAAATTCCTATATTACTCTTGTAGTACAAACTCCATAAGAAAAATAATATGAGCTCCAACCTGATGAAAAAATTCCATTACCAATCAAAGGAACTTTCTCTTCCCATAGGATTCAACTAGACAGGGCACACCAATCCTATGATTTTCCTAATCCTACATTTTCTCTATCCTATGAATCAAGGAGCACTGAGATTTTTCATGTTGTCAATATGTACTCTCGTTCCTCTTAGACAGAAACGTCCGGTCTATGAGAGCCTAGTACAAAACACTTGGGATGATGCACCACTCCCTATGCAAGACTACGTACCTCAGTATGCGCATGCATGCATGATCATTGTTTGATAGTCCTGGCAGTCCAACGTACAACTTGCACCTCTCCCTATGAGCTGTCTATCTAGTTACTCCTAGCGCTGCATGTCAGGCTACAAGCATCTATCTCTCCAAGGAGAAGTCTATCCACTACAGAAATCAGCGCATACGCCGACGGCTTGCCAATCTTGCCGTCGGCATATGGCCGTCAGCGTTTGAGGGCCTCGGCTTAGGCCAATTTGCCGTCGGCATATTAAAAGCCGTCGCCGACGGCTTACCGTCGGCATATTTTTTACAATAATTTTTATTTTTTTGAATTTTTTTAAATTTTTTAAACTTTATTGGAGCATTTTTTAATTCTATTTCAAAATTTCTCACTTAGCCACATACTTAATATCTAATTACACACTTAATCATATGTCAAAGTACTTACCCTGGTCAAACTTCCCATTCGGTCACCCATCCTCAAATTGCTCCAGCCCAAGCACGCTTAACTTTTGAGTTCCTTCCAAATTAGATTCCAAATGAGAAGTTAGAACTTACTGAAAGAAGAATATCTCGTCATACAAACTATATGCTTTGTTCATGTCTGCCATTTCGTTTATCATAGAGACGCGCAGCGAAAACGTGTCCAAGAAAGAGGTAAGGCTTTCCATAAGTAAGAAAAAAAGAAACCTTCTTACTAGTAGGTTGTCCTTTCTTCGCCTATTCATTCTATCTAAGACCAGATTCGTCGGCGCAAGAGTGCTCGATCAGTGACCTCCTACGCACTGCCGGCTTTGGGCATACTAGCTCGCTGTGGAAGAGAATGAAGATAAATAAGCTGAATGTAACGTAGGGCATAACACATAGAAATGCCCTTTTTACTGATATTAGTATCATATCAATCATATTAACCTCTGATAATGATGTTACACTTTTTTTATTGTTTAAATTTTAAAAATTTATTTGAATAAGTAACAATAATTATGTTATAGTATATTTTGAATAAATAATAATAAAATGAATTTTACTTTATTTTTTCCTTTTTACATTTAATATGGAATAATTCATATCTTTAAATCTGTAAATCGAAATTTGACAAATAAAATGTCTAAGTCGATTCGAAAAATGAGAGGTATTCAAATATGACATCCATATCATCTTTTGCATCACAGAAACATCGATAGTTTTAGAAAAATCTTCATAAACAAGTCTTTCATGTATAAACACCTATAAGTTTTAAGCCAAATGACCAAGTTATCACCATTTTCACAGCATAGTTTGTGATAAAGTTCTCATATTCGATAAATAGGTATATCTTGGTATAGGAAACAATGATTTCGAAGGGATTTTCCAAATTATTTTTATAAATATAATTTTCCTTCTTCTAAGTGACAAAAATGTCTTTTTTTGTGAACCAAGTACAAACTATATGGTGCAAAATGGCACCCGTCTAATTCTCACAAAGAGTAGTCCACATTTTACGGATAATCCCCAACTATTAGAAATTTTCTTGATTTCTATCTAATTTCGCCTAGTTAAATGAGTTTATGCCGATTTTCTGAAAGTAATCCAAATTTGAACTAGAAGTGTTTGATAGTTTGGTCTGATTTTTTTTAAAATCATTTAAAGGTACACAACTAGGGGTTATATCACAGAAATATCGATAGTTTCAGAAAATTTGACCTCTTTCGATGAATAGTCATGGTGGCCATTTTGACCATTTTTTGAAAAAAAATCAAATAAAGTGAAAAAACCTTTTAAAAAAGGTATCCGCTAGCATGGAGTCCTTTTATGTGTCTAGTTTCTATGAAAAATGATAAACTTGATTTTTGACAAATTATTCAAAAAAAATCTTCACAAAAAGGTGTATCATATATAAACATCTATAAGTTTCAAGCCAAATGACCAAGTTATCATCATTTTCACGGCATAGTTTGTGATAAAGTTCTCATATTCGACAAGTAGGTGTATCTTGGTATAGGAAACAATGGTTCCGAAGGGATTTTTCAAATTATTTTTATAAACACCATTTTCCTTTTTCTAAGTGGCAAAAATGATTTTTTTTTGTGAACCAAGTACAAACTATATGGTGCAAAATGGCACCCGTCTAATTCTCACAAAGATTAGTCCATATTTGATGGATAATCCCCAAGTATTAGGAATTTTCTTGATTTCTATCTAATTTCGCCTAGTTAAATGAGTTTATACCGATTTTCCGAAAGTAATCCAAATTAAAATACAAGTGTTTGATAGTTTAGTCTGATTATTTTTAAATCATTTAAAGGTACACAACTAGTGGTTATATCACAGAACCATCGATAGTTTTAGAAAATTTGACCTCTTTCAATGAATAGTCATGGTGACCATTTTGACCATTTTTGAAAAAAAAATCAAATAAAGTGAAAAAACCTCAAAAAAAGGTATCCTCTGGCATGGAGTCCTTTTATGTGTACTAGTTTCTATGAAAAATGATAAACTTGATTTTTCACAAATTATTCAAAAAGGTCTATCATGTATAAACATCTATAAGTTTCAACCCAAATGACCAAGTTATCACCATTTCCATGGCATAGTTTGTGATAAAGTTCTCGTATTCGATAAATAGGTGTATCTTGGTATAGGAAACAATGGTTCTGAAGGGATTTTTCAAATTATTTTTATAAATATCATTTCCTTTTTCTAAGTGGCAAAATTGACTTTTTTTTAATCAAGTACAAAAACTACGATGCAAAATGGCACCAATCTAATTCTCTAAAAGAGTAGTCCACATTTGATAGATAATCTCCAAGTATTAGAAAGTTTCTTGATTTCTACCTAATTTTGCCTAGTTAAATGTCCACGTTTGATAGATACTCCCCAAGTATTAGAAATTTTCTTGATTTCTAACTAATTTCGCCTAGTTAAATGAGTTTATGCCAATTTTTCAAAAGTAATTTCGCTTAGTTAAATGAGTTTTGTGATACCAAAGATGATATAGTTGTCATATTTGGATTTCTCTCATTTTTCTAATCGATTTAGACATTTTATTTGTTAAATTTCGATTTACAGATTTAAAGATATGGATTATTTCATATTAGATGAAGAATAGAAGAAAAAAATAGCTATGCCGACGGTAAAGCCCTCGGCATAGCTAAAAAAAATGGACGCTACGCCGACGGCCTGACGAGGTATACGCCGAGGGTGGCCGTTGGCGTTGTCGCGCTACGCCGAGGGCATTTCTTACGCCGAGGGCCATGTCGCCGGGCTGGCCCGGTCGTCGGCACATAAATCCATTCCTGTAGTGATCACGATGTGGGTGCAAGCTTCAGTCGAATTTACTACTCGCTTTTACTATTCTCTTTTACTATTCTCTTTTGCTATAGTGAAAACACTGTTTAAACAATGTTTTTTCTTCGCGTTTTCCTGTTCACACTTAATTCACTTTTAATTATTTTGCAGGATCTTTTAGGCTGGCGAGGCCAACGAGCTATCGGCGGTGTTCTCACAGATGTAAAAATCATACTCAGTACTCGCCGTATGGTTAACTATATTGCTTCAGAAGTAGCTAAGTTTCTTTCCCTAGATGTTCTTAGACAGGTTTATAAGGCGCATTTTCTTATCGTCTTCCCAGGCAGTTCCACCCGAAGGGAACACTTCTATATGGCTACAATGTTCTCATCAACGCCACTCGGCTTAAACAGATAACTACACGCAGAGGTTTCTCCTATAGGATCCCTATCATAAGAACCCAACCCATATAAACATGCTAACAAGATCAAGGAAAAAATAGAACTACTTCATTTCCACAATATAGAATACATACGGGTTTCCCTTTCAGGAACCCCCGAAGGGTTTACACACAGAGAGAGGAGATTACCTTACTACGGACTCCACTCTTCTACTACAACTTCTTGATTACAATGGATTTTATTTCACTGGTGGGAGTACTACACTACTACTGAGCAGCGAGGTCACTGATGAACTCTGCTCGGGATGCTGGGTTGCTGGTGTTGTGCGCCGTTATGTCCTCCATTCTGAAGCCCGGCTCCTCCTTATATAGGGGAGAGGAAGCATCTCCCACTACCTGCGTGGTTCTTCTCGTGGCTTCTTCAAGGACGCTTCGTGGCACCAATAATGGACGGTTGGTGTCACAGTATCGGCCATATTATTGGCTTTACTGTGTTATACAGTACAAGCCATATAATTGGTGTACTGCAGGACAGGTGTCCTGCATTGGTGGCAGTCTTTCAGGGCACGCTTCCAGAGTTAGACACCTTAGTGTCTATGCTCCTAGACTTCATATTATTGCCCTCTTCATACATCATTCATGCTTGAAATCTTTTGGTTGTCCACGAACCAACTTCTTGCATGCAATCATGGTGGCATAAGCATGCATACTTAGCTGGCAGCATGGATTCTTAATTTTTTTATTTTTTTATTTTTTATTTCCTACCCCGCCCAGATGATTGATAATACATTATCAAATGCTTTTAATATGTGCCGGCCATGGTCCTCCATGCCCGATTTATTGATATTCATTATCAATATTCGTGGTCTATTCAGAAAGTTGGGAGTCTTCCATGTCAATATCATATTTTAGGAAATGATCTTCCTTAAACTTTGTAAGTTCTTCTTCATATTGTTTCTTCAATTCATAAATTTTTTCAGCAACCACTACAACAAGGCCCCTCCTACAGCAACACACTTATCTGTATCTAAATGTCCATATAAGCGTTGCTAGCACTTCTACCAACGGATTATTATGCGTTGCCTTATCGGGCGTTGCAAGGGTACAAAGCAACACATATTGATCCGTTTGTAACTAATGAATAAAGCGTTGCAAAATAACAGCGGAGATCAAACAACAGTTCTATGCGTTGGTAGACAACATACAAAGATTGAACCTTTTATTTCAAAATAATATTATTTTATGGACTGCATTGTTTGAGCACTTGAGTCTTTCTTTCACACGGAGAGAATATTAAAAGGGACATACCACCACACACAAAAATCAGAGAAAAAATTCATTGCGTGAAGAAAGAACATCATGTATATTATTTTAGTCATCACATAAGTTTACAATCTTGCTTCAGAATATGTCAATCCAACTACTCATACATATAGTCCTACTACTATTCTATCTTGCATCTTGGATTCACTATCCCTTAAAGATTCTTGGTAGAATATCCTGGATTGTGCCTTTAGATACGAGTTAGTCCTTATATCCGAATATAGGAAGTCTTTGGTGATCTTTTGGTCCTGCAATAAACAAAATTAACATTTCAGTATCGAAGTGGCAAAAGTTGGAAGGGCGAATTCTACTAGTTCAATGTCTTTTGGTCCTGCACTGGGTCATGGGCTGCTAAATTTAAAATTGCACCATCGTTCCTATAATTTTGAAACTGTACTGGTTTTTCAAAATCTCTCTTCTTGCTACCCATGTGCCTATATTGTCCTAGAATATATGTAGGTTGAAAATCACCAGTTTCTGGAGGTGGAGGCCAAACTCCAGCTCTTCTAGTTGGTCTTTCTCTCTCTTCTCTTTTCATAGAGGTCTCGCCTCTTTTTCTCTTTGCAGAGTTATCTACTTCCATGGCTTCCATTCCATTATCTAAATTGTGCAGACCTACATCATCGAGTGAATCTATAAAGACATTATATTGTTCTGCATTATCATGGTTTTCTTCTTCATACAATATTTCCTTCATTAATTTTTCTTCTTCTTCATAACTTTCTGTTAGAATTTTGTTATTTATATCCCATTGTTCTTCTTCACTTATGGCTTTATTTTTATTATTTTGGTCAGTATTAATACTTTTGTTATCTTTTTCTTCTTTTACTATGTTGGTACTTAGCAAATTTGAACTGCTGGTGGCTACTTTTTTCTCATTTTTTAATTTGTTTTGTCTAGCCTTCTCTCTAATGAAAAACAATTGTCTTTCTCTTATCTTTGGCCACTCTGTAGTCATAGAATTATTATATTCCTCTTCTATATGCTTTAATTTTATCTCACAATGCTTAAGTTCATCTTCTAAATTTGCCTTCTCCATGCACTCAGAAATTCCCTTATCCTTATTATCATTGAACTCAGAATCTGGCATGAGAGATTCTTCTTCCTCTATGGCTGTAGATTTATAATTTGTAAATCTAATGCTACTACTTCCTTCACAGTTTTGGTAGCTAATATAACTATTAGACTGCTTTAATTCTTTCTTTTCTATAAGTTCACTTATATTCCATTCTTCTCCCGCTCTTTCTTCATAACTAATTTTTAGAGGACTCATAAATCTTATTCCCTTAGACTGCATACTTTCAATGACATCGTCTACATTTACTCTATATCTAGAACTATTTTGATTAGATAACCTTCCTACAAATTCTATGCTTATTAACAGATTTGTTCCTTTAAAATCTTCATATCCTTTAGTCTGAAATCCAAAACTCATTTTTTCAATAAATTCTTTTATAGGCATCATTAGGTCTGGGGCTATATAGGTTATTAACATATTTTCATTCATGTCTCCTTCCATGAATCCTAAAGCCGCTTTATCTACTGATTCCCATCTTTTGTCTAATAATGTTATTAAAACTTTTGCTCCTAATTTCTTTCTTGTCATACCTTTAACGCCTATAATATACATGCCTTGATGAATGTATTTATACCCACGGAATTTAAGTTCATTCTCAATATTCTTGCTCACAATTCTTAATTCTACAGGGTGTGTTAACACACTTAATTCTACTTCTCTAGATATTCTGTATAACCCAGTCCTTCTTTCGAACATACCCATATGATAAACTTGCTGAGGCTTAATTTTTCTCAGCGTATCTTTTTGATATCTTTCCATGTCTCTTTGCATGTCTATCACTTCTTCCAAACTATCAACGTCATCTATGTTGCTGCATGACATTCTATGCCTCATTGTTAGTGGCTTAGAATCTTCTCTTATTAATTGGAGGCTTCTGTCTCTTCTAGTTTTAGATATGTCCATTTTTTGAATTAATATTTCTTGATGATGATAATATTCCGGATGAGGCTAACACAATTTCTTTGCTGCTTTCTAGATTTTTTTAGATTTTCTAAAATCTGGATTAACAACTGCAATATTGTGTTATTCTGCCTTATTATTATTTTGGAATCTTCTTTTGGTGAGTCTTGATTAGAGAATCCTATAGAAGGTATCAAGTATTTTTCTGCTTCTTTTAATGCTTGGTTATATTCGTTCATGCAACTACGAGAGGATCAAAGATTTTACCTCTTGCACTAACAATTTTATTTCAAGAAAATCTTGCCTCGTTTCTGGTCTTGAAGATGAATCTTTGCTTTTATTCAAGTTATGGGTTATATGTTTTCCTATGGATAGGACTTCTTCTTTAATATAATCGTTATTCTTACAAATGGTATTTTGTCTTAACTTTGCTTCTTCTATTTTATGCAAAGCTAGGTCAAGTTTACTATTTAACCCAGAACACCTTTGTACTAATTTTTGATATTCTTGAAATAAATTTGCAAATTTTTGATCTAAAATGTCTTGCCTCTTTCCCCAAGATATCAAGAGATTATATATTAGATCTACTACTAAATTTAACTGGCTATTAGTAGTATGCCAAGTGTGCTCTTATGTCAATATTGTCTATAGTTTTTATTACTTTTCCTGTATTCACCTCCAAATTTAAATACTTTAATTTTTCAATGATTGAACGTCCAAAACTTGGCTCTGATACCACTTTTTTTAGAGATACACAGTAATTATTAGCGCTTAACTTATCTAGCACGAGAGACAAACATCTCGTACAGATTCAAAATTTGAATTTACTATTTGCCTTTACTATTCGCTTTTACAATAGTGAAAACACTGTTCCCCAAGATATCAAGAGATTATATATTAGATCTACTACTAAATTTAACTGGCTATTAGTAGTATGCCAAGTGTGCTCTTATGTCAATATTGCCTATAGTTTTTATTACTTTTCCTGTATTCACCTCCAAATTTAAATACTTTCATTTTTCAATGATTGAACGTCCAAAACTTGGCTCTGATACCACTTTTTTTAGAGATACACAGTAATTATTAGCGCTTAACTTAACTAGCACGAGAGACAGACAGCTCGTACAGATTCAAAATTCGAATTTACTATTTGCCTTTACTATTCTCTTTTACTATTTGCTTTTACTATTCTCTTTTACTATTTGCCTTTACTATTCTCTTTTACTATTCGTTTAAACAGTATTTTTTCTTCGCGTTTTTCCTGTTCACACTAAATTCACTTTTAATTATTTTGCAGGATCTTTTAGTCTGGCGAGGCCAACGAGTTATAGGCGGTGTTCCCAGAGATGTAAAAATCCTATTCAGTACTCGCCGTATGCTTAACTATATATATATATATATATATATATATATATATATATATATATATATATATACATATATATATAGGGTGGGACTATTCTACAACCCCTCTTAAGAGATTGTAGAATAACTATTCTACAATACCTACCTTAATTAAACACCTTCTAAACCGGCCCTCGCCCCGCAGCTAAACTACCGCACGTCCGCACCAGCCAACCCCACGTGGCCCCACGACCCACTCACCCATCATCCTCCATGGGAGCCCGACCCACCACCCAGCACGCACCTCCCCTGAAAAAACCTCCATTGACCGCATCCTCAACCTACCCCTTCCGTCCAGGACGGAGCCGGCCGCCGGCGCGCTTCCCTGCCACCGCGCACGTCCACCCATCCCAGCTCCTCTCTGGCGCGCCGCCTCCAGTCCTCTCTGGCGCCATCCCTCCCCCGACGAGCTCGCCTTCCCGCACGGCTCTCCGGCAAGGTCGCCGCCCGGCGCGCATCCCCTGGACTTCGCTGCTGTTCGACCGTGGGCGCGCCTCTCCGGCGAGTACACCGCCCACTGGCGCCTCCCCGCATCCCTGGGCGCACCTGACGGTAAACTCCACGGCTTCCTCCGAGCGCCGTCGTGGGTCACAGCGATTTGGCCGTGGACTCCGTGCTTCACTGCCCCCATCTGGACTCCGGCGCATCGCGGGCGTCGACTTCCGTTCGCTCCCTGCGTGAACTCCCTCTCTCTACCCAACCTCCGCTGCCAGCGTCAACTTCCGCAAGTACCGGCATCAACTTCAGAGAAGAAAGCCTGTGCACTCCTAAACTTTTTCGGAAGATTATTTTGCGGGAGATTATTTAGCTATGCGTGCGTGTGAGATTTGCACTGTTTGTTTTGTGCATGCGTGTTTTTGGTTCAAAGTTGAATGATTGGAGCTCTCAAGATTACTTCAGTTCACTCTTTGATTTCAACAGGTTCATTCCTGAATAGTAATTCACTGTGAAGTTCAGAACAAATATTGTCCACAAAAAAAGTTGATTTGTCAAAATTAATGCGAAGTTAACTTACGTATCACGAGAAGTTCAGAAAATGGTCGTGAGAAGTTAACAAAATGCTGGTATGTAACAGGCGAAGTTTAGAAAAAATGATACTCAGCCGAGAAGTTTATTTGCGATTTTTTTTCTGAAGTTCACTTTTTATGACGAGCGAAGTTTTGGAAAAATTATGGTCAGCTGAGAAATTAGTTTGCGAGATACTGTGAAGTTTACTCATGTGAGAGCGAAGTTCAGAAAAATCATGCTCAGCCGCAAATTTCAATTACAATTTTTTTTATGAAGTTCACTTATACGACGAGCGAAGTTCAGAAAAAATTATGTGTAGCCAAGTTCATTTATGAAATTTCTGTGAAGTTCACTTTCGTGACGGGCGAAGTTAACTTATGTGATTGCACGAAGTTCAGAAAGGATTGTAGAATAGCTATTCTACAAGTGGTTGTAGAATAACTGAGACGTATATATATATATCTTTACTATTAAATGGGAGTTGGACGTATGTTGGTAGTCCCTCCTATTTTCTGCCAGAATTTTCTGCCAGATCCCCTCGCTCGTGCGCGCAGCGCAGCCCATCTAAGTTGACGCTTCGTCCGGCCCAGCAAAAGTATCACGCCCGGCTGTTGTCGACGCCGCTCATTTCCTTCCTTTTCCCGCAGGACATGCTGAGCAGAGGAAGCTAGGGTTAGGCGCCGCCGCCCCCACCCATCCCTTCGGCCGCCTTCCGCCCCGCCCATCCCTTCATCCGCCATCCGCCACCGATGCCTCCGTTCGCCCATCACCGAACCTACGCTCGACCCTATCTTGTGTATGCGAATCAATATCCAGAGATGAGCGGTGACGAGGGAGGAGCTTGCTGATCCTGTCGGTGGCTGGATATAGGGCAGGAGGGTAAAGCGGGCTTGCTGCTGCGGCTGCTCTCCGCCGGCGCGCCGGCCGAGAGGCTGTCCGCTTCACTGCTGCTTGCATACGCTCTATTTGGTGGAGACAGGAGCATGGGATACACTCAACTGCGTGGCCTACATGGAGGACCAGGAGTCTGTTCTTCTCTGATGCAGACATAAGTTCGGTATTTATGCTTGGCTTTAACGAGAGATCTGACTACACTGAGTGAGTTGGAGTGATCTGTTGGTAGTGCAGACCAGTTGTGCATGGTGAAATGTTCGTTTGCTTATCTGCTGGTGCGCTCCTCATGTAATTATGTTTAGCTTCAGTGTTCTGCCAATTGTAATAAAGCTCTCCATGTGTGATCCTTGAACATGTTGTATCCTCTTTATTGTGGATTAGTTGTTTAAACATAGCTTTATTAAGCATCAGCTGTATTACTTTGTTGTTTAAACATAGCTTTTCTCAGTATGTTTGTTGTTAGAATTTTGTGTCTGAATAATTAGATCTTTCAGTTTCCAGGCTCCTTGTAATCACAGCACATGTATGGAGCCACACTCTCCAGCTTTGATATTCATCCAAATTTTACAGTAAGATATTCCTTCCCTTTTGACAATTGTATTGTTATCAGGAAGCGTTCCTATTTTATGCTGAATTTACCTTCCTTTCTGATAGTGGGTTGGACCATTGTGTTGGTACTGACCAAATGCATAGCAGTAGTTGATTGCATGCAGTCTAACCCAGTCAAAGTTCTTTAGTTTGTCATATTTAAATCTGCAGCACTGTGTTTTTTTGTCACTCGTGTAAACCATGTGCTTAAATACCTAAGATGAATTTGACAAGCTCAACAGCTCAAACGTGAATCACACGATATAAGCATGGAATGGTTATATCTTAAATGTGTCCTTTTTATGAACAAATTATCTTAAGGGAACTGTTGGCCTGGTTTAGTTGAGGGGTGTACTTGCTCTAGGACACAGTTACATCCATCTCGGATGGAAAAGAGACACGCAACAGATTTTGTGGGACAGAAGGCTCATTTAACAAATATACTGTGGAATGCATGTCACAAATCAAGTATTGTTTTCTCTTTTATTGTTGCAAGGATAATTCCGTTCAGTTGTACTAACCAAACCAATCTGATTACATCTGATGATTGTTTTATATCACCTGCATGATCCTCTTCTCACGCATATGACACTTTCGACATATATGTGTGGAAAATGTTGTATTACTTTCGAAGCATGTGCCGCTCTCGGTATGAAAGGTCAATTTTATATTTCCCCTGTTGCTTGCCAATCAATTTTTTCTATTTCAGGTTTTTTATTTCTCTATATTTTCATTCTCATTCTTGAGCTGGCTTTGGTGTTCAAGAATATCACTTGTGCAAGGGATCTCATGGACGTTTTGGAGAATCCTGGAAGATAATGAATGTCTGGTGTTATGAACGAGCTTGGAGGATTATGCAGGATAATTGCTAGCAAAGCTTTTCGTCACCTGAACCATAAAGGTGAGGGAAACCTTCCAACTTGCACCTCCATGATTATTAATACTCCTCAGTCTTGAGGCCAAATTGGTACCGGCAGACGGTAGCTAAGCCACTAGCACACCATTCCCCTCTTGAATCTATTGTGAAATTTCCCCTGCGAGTAGAGCTGCACTTGGAGGATTTCGTTCCCTTATAAGTATTTTCCGTTCCTTGATTGCTCTCATTTTTATGAGACCATGTTATTTTCATTGATCCGTCCCTTTTCTCCAAATACAAGCATAAATGTGCATATTTATATTAAGGAGATCAACTTCATCTTGTCACTGAATGTAAGGTTACTTTTAAGATTGATATCATTATGTAAATACCAACCTTTTTTTTATTCAAATTTTAAGGTTCAAAACTATTCGAGGGAATTGTATGAGCAGATTTTGAATCTGAGAAGCACTTTCATAACACAATTTGAATCATCCAATGGAATTAATTAGCTGTAGAGATTGAGGTGGCATAATATCGGCACAAATAAATTAATAGATATCTTCACCAAGCGTACTTGTAGTTCTCTAGACACATTGGGGCCAATTACACATCTTAGAAGAGTACCAGAGGTAGAGGACAATGCTCGGTGGCAGAGGTAGAGCTGATATGGGCATTGCAGCTGGTCTCTGTTGCTGCAGGATCTTTTGATTGAAGTTGGATTTGACTATTACATAGATTTATTATGGTTATTCGTTGTTTTGGGGTTCATTGTGATGCTTTACAAAAAAGGCTTTACAAACTCATGTTAACTAATTCACTTCGGAGGAAACGATCATAACTTTGTTTCTTTATATTCTACATTTTATGTTATCGCCGGTTCATTTTGTGTTGCTTTGTTCACGTGTTGATTGTTTCACATGAGTTCTAGGTGGAGTGAGGAGAAGAAGACCCCAACACTTTATTCAGGATACAAGTGCAACACCTTGCTTTTCACTCCATTCTTGAATTAAAGAATGGAAAATGCAGTTCTTTGCTTTGTCCTAATTTATGTAATTTATTAGGGTACATCAATTATAAACATGCTGTGTGTATTGTGTACCGACAGCGGGGAAAAGACGTTGGTGTGACGAGTGGTTTTTCAAATACAATGCTTTGACCTGTATGCATTTACACTTTCTGTTACCTTGAGACTATGAGCCTTAGGAAGCTGATAACATCGCCTGGAGGAGCATCATGGAGAGAGTGGAAAGGTTGGAAGAAAAAGTTTAACAAGATATAGATATAGTTATGTGATAGCGAAAGGAAACACTGAGTCGTCTTGTGAGGTGGGATTCAAGCATTTGTTCTTGAAGTAGAACAAAAAACTTAAGCACTGTATTTGTACGTTTTTCAAACCGCAGCTATGCACTGGCAGTGTGAGAATATCTAAAGTGTGCCAAATAGTAATCTCAGATAATAATAGATAAGTAATTGTTCCCTTTGCTTTCTATGCATCCAACTTTCAGTTAGCTTTTACCAACAATTCTACAAAAGTAGAATATTAATGTTTCTAAAACAAGAATAAAACAAGTGATCCGTAGCAACGCAAGGGCACTCAACTAGTATAGGTAAATTAACAGATGCTCCATGGTGCCCGGGCACCAGGATAGAATACAATACATTTTGGGTATGTAGATGACACGTATACCTTGGGTATGCACATGTTGGGTATATAGGAGGTGCACATACCCCTGGGAATACGTATTCGAGGTATCTACATGTTATATATACCTTGGATATGTGTGTCCAATCGTACGCGTACAGATCAGATATATATATATAAATAACTTAGGTATGTGTATATATTAGGTATGCATACCCCATAATGTGCATACCCAAAATCATATGTACCTCCTACATAGCTAAATTATACATACCCAAGGTATATGTATATGTCTACATAGTTAAAACCGTTCGTATTCCATCCTGGTGCCCATGCTCCTAGGAGCCCCATCTTATTCAATCCATATGGATATGGTACTTTATTTGCCGCATGCACAGTGAGAACTACGTGTACTCTTCGTCATCTCTTGCCCTGCTAGATTATACTCCATACATTTTGGCCTAGCCGAGACATCTTCTCGCGTGTGGCCATCGTCTTGGGATGTGGCTGGAAGCTGAGACGCAGAAACAGAAGCCCTCGAAAGAGAAAGAAAACTATCTTTTGTTGTAGTAGTTGTACTGTGCAGTATGGACAAATCATTTTGTACTGTGTGCAGTGCAGCATCGATCGGATCTGTAGATGGGTAGCAATGACAAAAAGGGATCGGTTTAACGGAGGAGCAACAGGACGACGCTACTTGACGAAGCTCTCTGGTCACTACTGTTCGTTGCTGATACCGAGCTTCTTCCAGGCTACATTCTGTAGCTGACAACAGTAGCCCCCCAGCCTATCATTCTGCGAGGGATTACATTTTTTTGGTTTGGGTAAATTGAGTTCCATACATTTTTTTGAGGTTTAAAGCAGTCGTATCCGCTATCCGATTAGATAGAATAGAGCTTTATGTACATAATTTTGGGTTAGGTTTATTCAATATACTTTAAATATATGTCTTCCAACCAATCGCACAAATATGTTTGGAAATTGGTTAACATGGATTGATAAGAAGACAAAATCGCACGTTGCCATTTTGTCTTCTTATCAATCCATGTTAACCAATTTCCAAACATATTTGTGCCATTGGTTGGAGGACATATATTTAAAGTATATTGAATAAACCTCCAAATAAAACATGCAAAGGGACATGAGATAAATAAACATTCAAACAGACTCCTCCGAATCTAATTCACATTTGTTTGCACACCGCAGCTTGGCAAGATTATTCTTAGTATTCAACTCTTTCTTATGCAGGAACCACGTAAAAATCTTTATCATTAGAGGTACCTTCTATTTCCACAATTATTTTCGTGAAAACATTGTGTGACCGTTCATAAAGTCTACAAACACAGATTTAAAAGAAAATAAACCTTTGGTAGTGAAACGCCACGTAAAAGTGTTTGGTTCATCAGAAAGATGACCCCATGAATCTCTCAACTAGATTTAGCCATGAGGCTCATTTATCCCCAGTTAAAGCCCGCGTGAAACAAATGTTCAGCGGAGCCTCCAATATTACATTCTTGATAGTAACATGTTAGTGCCGCACAATATTGCAAAGATACGAATAATGAAGCGATGAAGTGGTTTAACGTGACCAATAATCCTCCCATAATCGAGTATCGACCCATCACCAATGACAAACGAGACCCGATTAAAAATCTCTCTTTTACCTCTCATGAATCTCTTACAGAAGGGAGGGTGTGTGGGTTGTCCTTGTACCTTAGATATGAATACAACACCAATCTCTAGGCAATGAATTGCTCTTATTCGACCCTCACACCGTTTTCACTGCTTATTTTCGCAAAACGATCCTCACACCGTTTTCATTGCTTAGTTTCGCAAATTGATGTGAATACTTTGCATAGAGAGATATAATAGCTTGTTTACAACTTAATTTTTCTTCCGTTTTCTTTTCCTTTTGACTTTAAACGAAAGAAAGACTTGACTTCTGTATTGAAGCGAACATAGAGAGCTTTTGCTTGTTCCAGCACTATTCACACGTGTTCGCACCGTGTTTTTTTTATAAAGTACAGTACACGTACGGCGTTCTGAAACAAGTACAGTACTAGTATTTGAAACGATTTCCAGCTATGCGTGCTTTCTGTACCCGACGGTTGGTTCTTCGGACACCTCTCTCAGATACGATTGCACGGCTCACTGTATACCCATGCGCCATGCAGACGCAGACAGAGACGAGAAGAGAGACAGAGATGGGTTCACGGGATGGATCTGGGACAGATCGATGGATACCATTGACAAGATCTTATCGCAGGAGGATGACGAGTGGTGACGTCAGAACGGAATGCTGGCGTGTCCTCATCGATCTTTCTCGGAGTGCATGAACAATACCTTTTGCATGGCGCTGTGACACAATGCATCATGATTTATGGCTAATTTTTTTTTAATAATACATTTTTTTAAAAAAAT
The DNA here is from genome assembly GCA_947311845.1 of Poa pratensis. Classification (NCBI taxonomy): domain Eukaryota; kingdom Viridiplantae; phylum Streptophyta; class Magnoliopsida; order Poales; family Poaceae; genus Poa; species Poa pratensis. The sequence continues at coordinate 11,300,738 of CAMZMU010000073.1, forward strand.
TCCACAAATAATAGCCGAATTTGCACAATTGCAAGAATAATACGGCGTCAGTTTCGGCGAAGCCGATAGGAGCTTGTCGGCGTCGGCGAAGCCGATAGGGCCTTGTCGGCGTCGGCGAAGCTGATAAGGGGCCTTGGTGGGCCAGGCCCACGGTCGACAGGCCTGTCGGCATGCATGCGCATGCAGTCGGCTTCGCCGATGCTGATTAGTCCTTATCGGCCTTGGCGATGTGGACTGCTGCATGGATTTTTTTCCCCTCCATTTCTGCTTCCCGGGAAGACCAGTTCCCGCAATTTTTTCCCACCTTCGACTCTCCCGCCAATTTTAGTCGCGCCACCTTTTCCCGCGCATTTCTTCCCGCCTTTTCCCATGCCCAAAGCAATTTTTTCCCGCCTTCGACTCTCCCGCCAAATTTTTCCCGCCACCTTTTCCCGCGCAGTTTCGTCCTGCAATCGTTTCCCGCCACCATTTCCCGCCAAGTGCCGCCACCGTCGGATTTGTACGCGTCTATAAAACCCATCGAAGATAGGCATGATATTCAGTTGAGTGAAACCATGGTGTGTGTTGGTCCTTGCGAGAAGTGTGTGTCCGGGTTTCACATCACCGCATCCGAGCATCTCGCTCGGTGTGCGATCAATTTGCAGGTAGATGGTAGGTTAGTTTCATGTGAAGAAATTGTGCAGAGTGAGAGTCATCTCGCTTTGCTTGGGTCGAAGCTCTGCCGCGCTGGGTTTCCGTATAGGACTCCGCTCCAAATTAGGGCAGAATTGCTTAGAATTCAAACTAAGTTTGAGAGGAATGTTACGAAAAGTCCGGTGCATCGAACTGATGATGACCGTGGTTCGTACATTCTTTCATGTCACTGGTTAGTTGACAGCGATGACGATGACGACGATTTCATGCCGTCGTCAAAGGAACGGAGGGTTGAAGCAGTGCGCAAGGGCAAGGAGAAGAAGGTTGAAGCATCGAGCAAAGGTATAAGCAAGAAAGCCGAAGCTTCGTCGATGGGCAAAGGCAAGAAGACAGAATCTTCGTCAAAGGGAAAGGGTGGCAACACGGTGGACGGTGCAGGCTGCATCCATGGAAGATAGGTTGGCCTTATTACCAGTACTAACTCTTATTGATGATAATATATAATATAGTATATAAAATGTAGTCTTAGATGGAAAGATCTAGAGAGAGAGTGGTCACAGGAGAGAGAGATCTGCCGTACGTGGGCAGGCATTGAGGCGTCTGCGTCGGCCCTGTGGTACTACGTAAACCTAGCTGCCCATGGCATGCATGCATCTTTATGTGCGTGGCGCCAAACCGATCTCCGATGATCGATTTGAATACCTTCGATACAGCCGAACGATCGATCGATGAACCGGCCGGCCATTTCGCATGCATGGCATGGCAGCGCCATGGACGGCACCAAATTTGGCCGCGATCTAGTATATATATATATACAAGTCCTCAAAACCTGGCCGTCCGTTCCTGTCCATCTAGCTTAGCCTCGCGTTCCACGCCACCGTTGGCTTGGCCCTCGAACCATCGTCGTCGATCTCGTCGTGGCAGCCATGCATGTCAGCATGTGTGGACGTACGTGTGCATGCAGGACGTACTGGCCGTCGCTCCGGTTGCTCCCCCATGAGGCCATGAGTGATGCTGCTTCAGGTAGTGCTCCCATGAAACGTACCTAAGAGTGTCATGCAGCGTCTCGCATAAGACGTATTTAGTTCAATCGATTAAATCTGAGTAGGACTGCTTACGCTAACTTTGTCTATTTTAACTACATGCAGGCCGGGTCCGAGCGCCGCTATGACACCTGAAACGTACCCACATATACTATATATGGTACGAGTATATGCCAATAAACCCATGAGAGCTCCTACGAGAATGCCAGATATATGTCCGCCGGCTCCGGCCACCAGCACTCATGCACCGGCCTGTACCCAACTTGCGTAAGTTCGTACCTGCGACCGGCTAGAAATTTGCAAATGGCGTCTCTGTGTCAAGTCTTTGCGCCCGGTCTGACCGATTTCGGCCCGAAATTTTCGGGTCAAGAAATGTACAAACGAGTTTTGTGTACACAATATTTGTGCTACCAGTTGTGCAGTTCAGCTAAAGAAAAGGTGTGCTGCCTGGGCCGTGTCGAAAAAGACGGGTACTTGTGAGAATACAAAGCCTGGTATGTTTTTTTTTGAGGGGATACAAAGGGCATTTCCTATATCTCGACCTGGTCGATGATAAGGATCGACTCGCACACCCTGTGGAAGAAGGCAGCCGCGAGATGGGCCTGGCCCAGTGGTGAACGGAGGAGGCGCGACGGCGGCCGTCACCGTCGACGGCGACACTCACCGACGACGGGGATGACGCGGCTGGCCGGGGCGCCCCGTCGGAGGTGAGGCCTGGACCTCGCCGGAGACGGTGACGACGCGGCAGGCCGCGGCGTCGCCGGCGGAGGCGAGGAAGAGAGCTTATCTGTGCGGGTGCGGTGGCGGGTGGCCGGAGTTCGGTTTTTGGGGTGCGGGGGTGGGGGATTTCGAGGGATGGCCGGCCAGGCGGCGACGGACCGGCGGTGGAGGCGGTTGGGGCAGGGGGGCGGCGAGGCGGCGCGGCAGCGACGCCGGCCGCGGGTGGCGGCAGCAGGCGGCACGGCCAGCGGCGGCGACCGGCTCGAGGAAGAAGAAGAAGAGGAAGAACAGTGCGGCGAGGCGAGGGGAGGAAGAAGCGACGACGAGAGGAGGAAGAAGCGACGGCGAGGCGAGGGGAGGTGGAAGAAGGTCGAGCGACCTGTGCGACGCTTGCGACGCTAAGCTAGCGTCGCACAGGTCGAAGCATAGGCGCTCCCCAAAGCGATACAAAGCCTGGTAGTTGAATGTTGGATTTGAGTAGCGTTCCCAAATGTAGCGAAGCGAGTAAGCGACGCATTGGTTCTTAGTGGGCCAGCCCAAAAAGAAGGCAACAACAGAGGCGTCTACTAACTGCTATATTCCCTCGGATCAAAATCTGTCGTTGGGATTTGAGCTGATCACGTACCACTCGTACCTACGACTTCTAACACTTATCGGAGGGAGTATAAAAAAGCAAAGGAAAGATATAATGCAGATCTGTTCTAAAAGCGGTTCCTTTTCTGATAAAGATGATGTATTAATGTCAATAAGGTACTAGGTACATTCGCCATCTGCAACATGAAATGTGAAACTAGTTGTGACACTTAGAATGCACATAACCCAAATGCCGATGTGCACTTCCATGACTTGAAAGCAGCCACTTTCCATACACAAGACGTGGACTTGAAAGCCACTAGCCCCGGTACGGTCGATCCGTGGCGACGAAATGTGGAACGAAAGGCCGGCGACCAGCCTGATCGAAAGGTTTGTGAGCACAGCGGCTGCCAGAACGCGAGGTCAGCAGTGCACTACGAACATATCCACTAGATGGAGGAAAGAAACCACCCGGCCCGAGAAAAAAAAATACGAGCAGATGCGCCCATCCGCCCCTATCCATCGTCAGGTGGCTTCCTCCGGTGGCCGCAAGGAGAACGGGGAGGCGAGGAAGGGGCTCCTAAGGTCGCGCCTGGTGCCTCCGGAGCCGTACGAAGCGACGCGGGAGGCTAAACTTGTGTTTTCTCATCGTTGAGCACTTCCTCTCTTGATTTACAACTCCGCTCGTACAAGCGCTATTACATAATCAATGTCTTGCTTTCGGCGGCCAAGAGGGTTTGTGCTTACATTTAAAATCTCTTATTTGTGGGGGAATAAGAACGAAAAATGAAAGATTAATTGGGTCTCCTGTGATGTGTTGACAAGTCCTAAATATATGGGAGGAATAAGTTTTCGTGATGTCGAGCTATTCAATCTTGCTTTCCTAGCAAAAGGGTTTTGAGGATTTTAAAATTTCCTGATTCATTGAGTGCAAGGCTACTAAAGAGCGTTTACATCCCTGATAGAAATATTTGAATGCTTCCTTTGGTAGGCACTCGTCCCAGATATGGAGAGCAATCCTGGATGGAGTTGATGTTGTTCGACAAGGTTTTAATAAACATAACTGGGTCAGGGAAAGACACTCACGCTTAGAATGACAATTGGATTCCACGTGATTTCATCTTTGATTCTCACGACCAATTGTGTGTTTGAAGGAAGAGGCCCTTTCCAAGGTCTCAGATTGCATTGATGCATGCTCTGCTACCTAGATTGTTGATCTCCTGCATGAATTCTTTACCCCAATGGATGTTGACATTATTTGCAATATATCCTCTTAGAACCCGAGATCATGCATTTGAATGGGCTTTATGATAAGAGTGGACTCTTTTCTGTGGATCCCTTCGGCGTACAAGATGTTGATTGAGACGAAGAAACACCAGGAAGATTGGTTAGATGAAGTCCCTGCTAAATCCAATTCTGAAAAGACCAAACAACAGCTAATTCCATTTCTGAAAAAGACCAAACAACAGTGGACTTCGATGTTGAAATATAGGGTTTTTTTGAAGCTGAAAGTTTTCCTACGGAGATTGGCAAGGTCATCTGTGCCAACGGCATCAACGACACACAGAAGGAACTTGGCGGATACACCTTGTTGTACCCTTTGTGTATCTGAAGCTGACACATGGAGACATGCATTGTTAAACTACTCAATGTCGAAATGTGTCTGGGGCTCTGGGCACCGTGCGATGAACACCTTACTGAACATATCAGTCATATCCAGAAGGTAGTCGCGAAACTCTGGATTTTCGAGGTGAAAGACACGGTAAGTGCTGATGGGTTCATCTCTGTCTTAGTTACTATGTGGGCAATCGGGTAGGCGGCGGAAGTCAATTTTGTATGAAGAATTCCAGAGCCCACTCTCTACACACTGCTTCATCAACAGTTTCTTGAGTGATATTCAACAAACTAAATCAGAAAATGAAAATAAGAAGATCTGTGTGAAGCCTAATGTCCAAAGTGGAATGCTCCACCGAGGGGTTTGGGGAAGAATAACGTTGATGCTGCTACAGCTAAGATTACTAATAAGGGAGCAGTGGTAGCTATCGCTAGAGATGAGATTGGTGATTTTTTAGGCTGTACCTTTGAAGGGATTACAGATCTTACAAGTCTCGAATGTATGGCCTGTCGGGAGGCACTTGAGCTGGCGAGTGATCTGAATATCCAGCGTCTGAAGGTCGCGACAGACAACTTGGAAGTAGCAACATGTCTTCAGACTGCGAGAAAGCATATGAGCAGATACGGCTGCATTGTTAATGAGCGTTATTTGGGGTCTAAGCAGTTCAATGAAGTCTTATACAGCCATGAAGGTAGAGCACCCAACACAGAAGCAGAGAAGTTCATACCTCGTAGTCTTGCTCGTCTCGCAACATCTTCAGAATTGGAAGATTGGCCCGGTTGGTGGCTCATATATGTATCCCCCATGAATATTCTGATTTAATAAAGTGGTGGGAGAGTTGTAAAAAAGTTACTGAATTTCTCCCCTCCAAAGAAAAGGTTATTGAATTTGTGTGTAAAGCTGTAAACGATTTGCATCAAAGATAGAAAAACGCCGAATATCAAAACCTCACACAGATCACATGGAACGGTAATAGTGAGCAAACTGCCGAGGTACATCAGAGATCGGAAATAGAGCTACGGCAAGTCGACTGAACCAGTCCTAATGCTTGAATATCAAAACATCATACATAACACATGGTAGGCTAACGGTGACATACTTGCTGAGTTACAGCAGAGATCGTAAATACTGGTGCGCAATCAACAGCACCAACAAATCCTTTCACTATTTTAATTCGACAAACTAATCAAGATGCACAAAATCAACCATATCTTCCCTACGCTAAACGCTGATATCACCTCTAACAGACAGACGAATCGGTATCCTGCATCTTGCGCAACATCTTGGTTGACTCTATTGTTGACGTCGACCTTCCTCGATGACGATGAGGTCCAACCGAAGGGTGAAACAGTCGGAATTTAGATGCTCGGACTTTTCGAATACCTCCCTTGCAATGAACCAGGGGCAGCACAGATGGAAAGGGCTACGTGTTTCATTAATCTGCATTGTACGAACATTTGCAGGATCTTGCCTTTCAACCTCATCGATGAAAGTGAAGAGAGCGCGCACTCTCACAGGGTGCGGAACATCCTCAATGAGACCGAAAGATGCAGATATAAAGTCGGCGTCCTCCGGGGTTCTACCATTCGGGTAGATCTGCATAGCCCAACGATAGCCTCCAACCGTGAATGGGCACGACTGCATTCCCGAGCCGGTGGGTATGTCTTTGGCGCGCGAGTAGCCGACGATCTCGAACAGGTGGAACCCGATGTGCTCGCTGGTGGCGGCAGCGGATGATGCCCAACTCGGCGACGGCATGACAAGCAACTCTCGTTTGTTGAGTTTTCCTCTCTTTCGTCCACCTTGATCTACTAATACTCTCGTTTGTTGAGTTTTCCTCTCGGAGTACGATATAGCGTTGCTGCCAATGCGGGGTTAGCGGCTTGGTTCGTTAAGCTGATTTGTTAAGATACGGAGCTGTTACAAAAAGAATTCGGCAATTCCGCCCGCCAGTGCAGGTGCCCTAAATAAAAGGAAAAAACTGGTAAACGAATTTATCGCGGGATAGCGGCACCGGCAAGGCTACCGACGGGGCCAACAACGGCGGCGCCGCTGTTCCTAACAATCATCTGCGACGTGCTCGAGGACTTCCTTTGCTACATTACCAGCCACCCGAGGTGATGCACATGGCCGTCAATGGCTTGCACCGAGCGGGGCTGGCCGCTGTCACAACCTCGCGCGACGGGGCAGGCGGGCAGCTCATGCAGACCTTCTTTCTGATCATGCGGAAGCCGGCACATAGACCACGTAGATGCGAGGGAGACCTACGCATGGCTTGATGGCCAGCCACCAGCGGCGATCAAGAGCTCTCAGGTGCGCTTCATGGACATGGCTGTATTGATCTGTATTGGCACATGGAGCAACCATGCGGGAGCTGCTAATGAGCAAGTTCATGAGATCGATCTAGGATGCACTTGAAGACTGCGGTATGCAGAGTGAAATGAGGTGCCATGCTTGGGGTAAACGTAACAGCCTCGACGCCGGTGTGCTCCACTGCCGCCTGCGCCGGATATCCCCGATCAAGCGCCACGGCTGTGGCGAGGAACGGTACTGGAACAGCGCGATATCGTCCGACGGTCTAAGCCATCATCTGTTCTCGGAGATAGCAGTCCCCGCTCTGTTGTAGGCTGCTGAATATCCTGATGGTGTTCATGTTTTTACTTTTTTTCGCCATTTTTTCGCCAAAGGGAAGATAGACACAGTAGGAAACGAAAGCTGTAAACTGTGGGCCATCAAACAATTAATCAGAGCCGTTTACACCAAGGGAGCACGGATGGGAGCATTAGGAGGGAGCAGGCAAGCCGCGTCTGGCGCGAAATCGCTTTGAAGCCACAATTTTTATGGGCATTCATGGCGACCGCTTCCATTCATGTTACTTCAAACTTTCACCGAAATCGCTTTGAAGCCAGTATTGGTTTGGCTGGCCAAACTGGTTCAGTTAGTGACAGTACGAGGTGTCTGGTAAATAAACTTTCTCTGACCGATCCCTCTAAATAAATAAAACTTTCACTGACATCGCTAAAATTCTTGACGAAGTCTAATGTGTCACTTCCAGGGACAACAATTTCTACCACATACTGTTGGGCGACTATCACTCGAAGTGCCCTTAGAATCATTAAAGATGATAAAATAAAATCCTAAAGAAACAAATGTTGAAATTTCGCGTAAATTAAGAAATTATTTAACTAGGTTTTGGCCCAGATAAATATTAAAAAAGTGCTTTGAATGTTTTATCATACTAGTGAATGTGCACGTGCAACGCACGTCTCACAATTTATTATAAAATAAATACGTCTTTTTAAATCTATAGTTGGCCTGCACACACGTCTTGATTTATTACTAATGTGGATATAGTGTGATTGTGAGAAGTCTATGACAACCAGCTAGCATGTACTCACACCAAACCACCGTAAATCATGGTATGATATCAACCATTGATGACCGGCGGTTTGTTTTTATGAACCATGCAGGAGAACTACATGTGATATATTAAGAGAGCGTGAAAAATGTCTAGGTCTTAGAAACCAAAGTATATGAAAAATTTGACATGTGACCAATGCTTTGGCATCTACAGCAAAAGTCTACACAAGCTGCAATGTTTGTAAGGTGTTCTTGAACAGGAGGTAAATGACTCGTTATGATGACCAACTAAAAAGAGAATTGGTAGCACCATCACCATATTTTGGCCAGTCTAATTGCGATATGACGCTTTCGATGCCCATGTTTATGTAATTCATAAGCTTCATAAGGAGCATGCTGATCTTGGGATAGGACAAGATGGATACACTGTGATACTATTAAAATGCAGTCTAATAAAGTCTTTTATCTCTCTAACGAGGACCACATTCAGCGCCAGGTCATGATCATGTGAAGCGATGGTCTGCACCAACAGTTCTGAATCAATTTTAACTTGATATTGGTCAGTCCATAGTTGCTAGCCATTTAAAACCAGCTACTACGTACTTGTCCATACCGTATATGCAGCAAGCAATTATAGAACACAACCGCATGTAAACTCCATCTACTAATTGATTGTCAGATGGTATAAGGACTACAATCTACAGATATAAACTCTGGCATTTGTACCATGACAATCGATTAAAAAAGGGAGCGCCTAACGCTCGGTGAACCGAGAATTTTCTTAGCGCTCGGTCGAGCTACATATGCGCGATCGTGGAGTCAGCCAATTTTCCTGTGTGCTGCAAGCTCGTAGTGCCTCTGGGGCAATGCGAGACGGGCCGGCCCAATCACAGCACGCGTGTTCGATTCCTCGTGGCAAGATTGATCAATTGATTGGATCCTTTTTTCTTCAATCGATTGGATCTAATAGCTAGCACGTTCAGACGTTCTGCTAGACAAAACTAGCTAGCTTGTTGTTTCCCAACTGCATGCAAACGTATGAATCTAGCAAAGTTGTGTCCCAACTGCATGCAAACGTACGAATCTAGCAAAGTTAATCTGGCTCCCGTTGCTGTCAATCAATAAAAATAAATAAAAAGGCACATCGCTCTTGGCTGGATATTGCGTTGTAGCAAGAAAAAGTGCTTGCACGATACAAAAAAAATAGATTCATAAAATATACAACTGCATGCTGATTTGATGTGCAATTTAAAATCACCCAAGAAAAGAAAATTACACACTATAATTTTTTTATGTCAAACTACACTCCGGTTCGATGTGCAACTGCACGATAAGCAAATCCATTTGCAACCACACGATACATATTTATGTGTAATTATTGCGTGCTAAAAATGATGTGCAATTGCACGTTAAAAAGTAGTATGCAATTGTATGCTAGAAATTCATGTGCAACTGCTTGCTAAGACAATTGATGTGCAATTGCACGTTAAAAAATCATGTGTAAAATTGCATTACTATAAAATCTTGTGCAAGTGCACGCTAAAATTCTTGTGTAACTGCACGTATATATTCATGTGCAATTGTATACTTGAATAAAAATGTGTGCAATTGCACGCTAAAATTCATGGGCAATTGCACATTGCTCGCCAAAAATCATGTGTAAAATTGCATTACTAAAAAAATCGTGTGCAACTACATGCTAAAATTCTTGTGTAACTGCACGCTAAATATCCATGTGCAATTGCATACTTAGATAAACATGTGTGCAATTGCACGCTAAAATTCATGGGCAATTGCACATTGTTTGCTAAAAATCAATGTGTAATTGCCCACTGATTAAAGGTGTAATTACACGGTAAAAAAGAAAAATATGAATGTGCAATTGCACGCTAAAAATATTCCTTGTGTAACTGCACGAAATTCATATGCAATTGCACGTGAAATTTTAGCGTGACAACACCCCTCCTTGCAAAAACAAAACGACGGAAACGATTTGACTAAAAAATGTTCAAAAATATCTCTATCATATGTCAAAAAGACCAAATGCAATTCCCAAAATAAAAACCCAGCTGAAACCTAGAAAAACAAAAGGCCCAACAGAACAGCCGAAAGAAAAAACGAAAGGAACAAAAAACAAAAAGCCCAAACTGCAAATGGGCCGCAACCCGACCACAAAACGGGCCAAAATGGCCATCTAACTGCGTCAAGAATCGGGAGATCGATCGATCACAGCGACTAATTAGTCGACCGAGCGTTAGGCTGCATCTCAGGCAACCGAGCTTTAGCAAAAGCGATTAAAAAAACTGTACCTCCATGGCCTCGATGCCCTACTACCTTTCGCGAGAATATGGCTGGGATCAAAACCCTCCAATAGCCGTCGCTCTCCATGGCCTCTGCCGTGACCTCCTGTGAGAACTGATTTGTCATGATGGGCAGCTACAAATCTCACTGTAATCATCTCTCAAACAGTGTCACTTCCTCTCTTCATTAGCACAGTAGCGATAGTAATCAGAGGTAAAGAGCTAACAATCAGCGCGGGGCAACTATGCCCTCACGGCCCCCAAGCTCCATGTATACCTTGCTGGAGGCTTCAGGCGGGCACGTAGGGAGGCGCTGTCGCTGGAGTGGCCCGGCAGCGGCGCTTTGGCTGCCGGCAGTGTGCTGGTCAGGCGTCATGGCATCAAACGGCGGCGGCGTGTAGGGGAGGTAGCATCGCAGGTCCGGCAACGGCGCTTGGAATTGACAGAGGAGGCGGCATGCCAGGAGAGTTGCGTGGTCAGGATTGTGTCATGTCTTTGTACATACACTGTGTCCGAGGCGACCGACCTTGCCTCGCCGACCATCTGTAAGAACGAGCAGAAGAGCCGGCGGCGCTCAGGAAAGGCCGCTCGTCGAGGACGCCCGCGCAGACGGACCTAGCCGTGGCTGATTCTTTTGGAGACCTCAGGGGCGGCGCGGTGTGCTCTGCCGGGGCGCGCGCATGCATGCGTGCTATGGGAGACGGGCGCCTGGCACGATGGAGTAGTTGGAGTGTGGCAAGGAGGTAGGAAAGAAACGAAACGGTGGCAATTTGTGGAAAGAAACAAAACAGTGTCAATTTGATCGTATTATGTGATTTGGTGGGAGGGCAAAATGGTCCAAACTGGACATTGCTGAGTTGTCAAACATTGGGACGATCTGGACTATTTGATCGGATATTGAACAGTCCAGATTTAAAGTATGCCAACAAGTTTGCTCTTTGTAGTGACCCAGCACACCACTGCATGTTGTAGTGTACAAGTCGTTGACATAATACTCACGAAAGGACCACTTCGTAAATATTACATCCTTCAGAGTAGTACAACAGAAACATAGTCGGTCCAAGGTAACACTATAGGATTACAACACTATTCAATACAAAAACTCGAGAACCTCCTTAACAAACAGAAGTAGGTCTCGTGCGAAAGAAACTCCCAAAGGACTCAAATCGAAGCACTAAGCTGGATACCAGCTCTACTTCTAACTCCTAATCCACTACTGCTGTTGTCACAGCCCTATCTATCCATTTGGAATCTCCGTGTCTGGAGTTGTGCTCCTCCATCTAGCTATAGTTGTCATGTCCATAGGCTTTGTTGTCGACGTGTCCACCGTTGCACTATGGTCGCCACGTATCCGTTGGCTAAGTAGAGGTTGATTCCTTCAGGCCCACCAGGTTGATTTGACTCCTTGTCGAAGATCTCACCAATATTGCTATGGATTCCTGTCCTTCTTCTGTGTCTCCAATTATCTAAGCAGGGGTCAACGGAGGAAAGAGTGAGCAACACGAGCGTTACTCAGCAAGTTCATATAATAGGAATGAGGTGTTTTATGCACTAGCTACCATCCATCCCAAAAGGTCATGGATGAACATGCATAACTTTGTAAAACATTTTTAGGAAAAGATTTATTTTATCTTCAGAAAACTATGCCCGTCATCGATTCACAGGTGCTAGGGCCTTGAGGAGCCTCCTTTCCTGCAGCGTTCGCCGTTCCTTCCTGGAACGTGGAGTAACATGTCACATTTTTACACTCTGCAGAGGTGCGTTACTTTACCCATAAGAGACCAACGCCTTGTTGCACAACCGGGCGAGTCTTTCCCGTCCACACTTCCTTTGGTGTGGGGCCCAGTCGTTGATCCAAGCCATTCGCCGTGCTTTTCCAACAACCCCGCATGCCCACCCAATTCATGCATAGCAGAATCACCCCTGGTTCTACCCCTCACGTAGATACCTAGGTCCTCTTGCAGACCATCATAGACACCAGAGTCCGTGGGCATTAAGGGGTCCCACCCATGTGCATGTAGTCGCACTAGATCTACAGCGTACGGCTCTGGCTGCCCGTTGACATGCGAAAGGGAAAAGATCACAGATGACTTTCCCGTCCCATTCCAAGTCTCATGGTTAACGCTTCATTTTCGGCGCAAGAACGCTGACGGCATTGGTTCTTAAGTCCTAGGTAATACTTTCCCGTGCAAATGGAACCTCCACCAACCACATCATTCCATGGTTCCATCTGCCAGCCAACAATATATATATAGCAATTCACATCATTCGAAGATAGGTTTTTCTTTTTCATGCAATGATAAACCATAGTATTTTTCATTTACTTTGATAAACATAATCAAGTAGGACATGAGCAAGAGTGAACTTGCCTTTTTGACTGCAAGATTATGCAGCCAAGGTCTTCGATACAATAAAGACTCCAAAATCTGGAAAGAGCATCATTGGTCCGGTAAGGACTAATGTTTGAAGAAGCAATATGCTATTATGCATAAGTATGAGATGCATCGTCCTAAACCCCGTGTCTAACTCTCGATGGTTGAGGGTTGTTTGAGTTTGGTGATTATTTTTAGATTTGTTTTATCTTCAAGTTTACTTCACAAGAACGATGAATTTTTATCTTTAACTATAAATACCATATTAAGCATAAGGATAAAATAAAACAACATCATAATACTAAATGGTTATTTTAGGGTTTACTATCATCTTTATGTTTATACAGATCAGGTGTCAACTTGAATTAATTAAACAAATGGTGTAGTATTATTATTCAAGAAGGCAAAAAGAATAACTTTTGAAGAAATAAATAATGTATACATTTGTTGATATCATAGGGTAGTTATTTTAGTTAAGTAATGGTATAGTATCAAATATAAGGAGTAGTTACTTATGTATTTAACTTTTCTTTATGCAAAAGATAATATGATTTGAATTTTAACACTTAGAAGAAACACCACAAGTAATCTCATATTATGAAGTAGTTATTAATTTGGATTAATGATTTAAATAATTGTATCATAAAATTAATCCAATTATTAAAAGTATTAATAGTAGTGATCAAGTTTTATTAAATAAAGAATTTCACTTTTATGAATTAAGAACTACATGATATATTATAAAGTAATAAAATGATAAATTTATATGTTGATAGATTTATCTTTTGTATTGTTAAAGGATTCTTGAATGATTATTTTCCTTATGGAAAATATCATTTTAAAAACCACTTAAGAATATTAGTGAGACATGTTTACAAATGGAATTCTAAAAATGATCATAATGTTGTGATGGAAATATATTTCCATATTTGTAGTTAAGCATGTGAAGCAATTGAAATGGAATTCAAATGCATTCAAAATAGCATTTAAAATAAATTCCATATTTAAAATAATAAATAAGATCTTGTTTCAATTTTAGGATTATTCAAATTTAATCAAACAAGCATTTTATTTATACAAACAGATAAATTTCATTTTTCTTAACATTTTGGTATGTTGTTTGTATTTTTCTGATTTAAAATGATTTAGTTATGAATTTCCAAAGTTTAAATTCAATTATAAACAATTTCTGGAATTTATTAAAATGAGTTGGTCCCACTTGTCATAATTTTAATAAATACCAACCTATTTTACTAAATTATTAAACATCTGACATGTGGGTCCACATGTCATAAATTTATTTATTTATTTTTTTATTTAAAGAAAATCAGGAAAATTCTGATTGGTCACGCTGACGTCAGCAGAAGAACTTCCTCTGCTGAGCACGGATTCGATGAATCCGCTGCGATTCTGGCTTTGTTTTCTTGTTTGCTCGATGGCAGGGGATAGAGGAGATCGACGCGAACCTATTGGTGGCGGCGCCGCTCCAAAATGGTCACCGGAGCAAGCACGGCGGCGAGCTCCCGCGGCGGCCGGAGACGGTGTACGGCGAACTTCCCACCCAACGGAAATTGGACAAATCAAAGTACATGAGGAGGAGCGTATGCTCACCACGAGCACGGGGAATGCTCGGCGAAGAACGACGTGGACGGACGGCGACGCATCCGTGGTCGACAGCCGGCGGCCGGAGTTGAAGAAGACTGCGAATTTCTTCCGCTCCCGAGCTTCCCAGCACGCGCGAGTAGATGAGGAGGACGAGGCAGCCACGGCGGAGCTTCCTGGCTACTTGGAACACCTCGGCGAGGTCGGAATCGACGGCAATCGGCGGCGGCCCGACGAACTAGGGTTTCGACCCGACAGAAATAGAGAGCACGGGAGAGAGAGAGATGAGTACGGGGAGGAAGAGAACGATGCGGACGTCTCCGTGGTCTTATCCTCGCGAGCTAGCAGGCAGGGAGGAGGTGGCACGGCGGCGTCGTCCTCTGCCTTCTGGCGGGAGGAAGAAGAAGAAAGAAAAGAAAAGCCATTTTCTGAAAAACCCCCTGGACTTTCATGGAATTGCAGAATCAGTGCAAACAGGCCCCTGGCTCCTGTTTTAAATGATTTGAGGACTTGTTTGTGATGATTTTAATTACAGAAAAGCCCCTGGTTGTGTAGGGTTACATTATATTTATGATTTCAACTTATAACTTTTAATATTTGATGTATTTTGAATTCATTCCATATTTGGAATGAATTTGTGTATATTTAAATTTATTTCCTTTTACAAAATGTGTAGAATTTCAAAAACAAGTTTCTTTTAAACTTGGATTATAAATATTTTGTGTGTTTTAAATTCATTAACCACTTAAAGTAAATTTGAACATATTTGGAATTATCTCTTTTTAATAAAATTTATAGTTTATAACCTCTTTTCTTATTGTGTACTTATATAACAATTGATTTATTTTGTTATGCTTTTTATTTGTGATTTTATATTATTTTCAAATACTAAGGATAGTTTCTTCCTTGTCTTCAGCTCCAGATAAATATTCAAACTTGTTCTGAGTGCCTTATTGATTTCTGGACAACATCAAATTGTGGTCCAGCAATACAACATGATTTGCTTACTGTGGTGACTACAAAGAGTATACACAGTATTTCAATTCAAATTCATGCCAAGCACAAAATATGGCCCTAGTGGCTTTGGCTTGTGATACCTGACAATTAAATCATGTGAAAACATGATCAAATGTCTGTGGATGCACAAGAGAAGATATCCTGCCTGAAGTCAGGTCTTATGGTAGGATAAATGGGTAAAATGATGAGAACAGAATCTTGCTTAATTCCATAGCTCATTCTGATGATCAAAAGGATGATATACTCCTTTGAATAAAATAGATGATCTTGTTTCTGTGGAAGCAAGTTGCTAAAACAATTGCTGACTAAGTAGTCCATGTGGTTCCATTTACCACAAGTCCAGATTTATCTCCTCTTGAGAATGAATCTTGAATAACCAAATGGTCATGATGAACTTGTGAACCCCTCTCTTATGAGACATGTCCACACTCACAGAATTTGAGAGTTAACTCATGTGATGATTACATATGGATGATGATCATATGGTTTTATGCTTTGGCTTTACTTTCTCCCTGATAATCATACTCTTGGAGAAATACCATGTATTATCTGTCTTTTGTTTATTTGTATATGACACTCAATTGTTTGAGCATACAAAAGTGATTTGTTAACAAGGTTGCAAAGCTTGTCACCCAACTACTTCTATATAACACAAACATTGGAATATCACACTATTTCTTGAGAAATTAATAAGAACATAACAGATGCAAGAGTTCCCATTGTCTCTGTGATAGATTGGCATAGCACTACTATGCATATCTAATCAATCCTTCTTCATAGTCTTCTTGTTGCTTTACCTCTTTTCTTGAGATGCTTCCCTGGTTGAATAACTTCAAGAAGATTAGGAGATAAGAAGTTAAGATTCACTAGATAAGGTGAAAAGATCTTTGTTAAGATTTTAGGTAATTCAATTTGTCTTTAAGACTAGAATGATTTCCATCTACTAGAGATATGTCTAACATATAAGGTTAGACAAGATGATACCTAAGAATAACTAGATTTATGTTACACTCCTGAGGTAATGTTTTGATGTAACAAGATATATTTCCACTGGGTTTAACAATTTTATCGAGTACCTCTCTACCCAAAAATAGGTTTTAAGCCAAGATCATCTCAAAGTTTGTAACGCTCAAGTCGATGATCTACTTCAATTCCACCAACTCAAGTGAAACTTCAATCACTTAGTGTTTTAAAACTATTTGCGCGAAAATTCTTCGGATTTTCTGATGCATGAATGCAATGCACACTTGTGTGTCCACTCTAATTTGGGACTCTAAATCCTGGGATGTTACACTCTTTTAGTAGTAGTATAGATGACATGATCAAGTGAATGAGATGAAATGAGTTTGGCCAACGTTCAAACAGCTCAAATTAATTCATTACATCCAAATGATAACCGAAATATACGGGTGTGAATTTTTTCGGGGTGATTTCACCCATGATCTATGATCAGGGATGGCCGATGTGACATGGCATAGGTATTGAGTGACACAGTACCGCCCAACATCCTTTATCTAGGGGTAAAAAGGAAGAGTATGATGTGGGAGTGACAGCAACCACGCTAGCCTTACGAGGGTGACCTAGCAACACAAATGAGTACTTCTTTCAACTATGTGTTTTAGGACATATAGCCGTCATAAAAGCTACCATTAAAACATGAAAATTGTGTGTACTTTATCTATAACATGATAATCACCGTAGATGAGAGACAGAGAGGATTAAGTGAACCCATGAACCCATGTCCATTCTTCCTATAAGAGAAAACCTTTGTCTTGTCCTCTTGCATTGAAGAGGATTGGGACACTTTTATATTCTTGTTTTGATACATTAAACTAACATCCATTAAATCAACCACCTTGTTCTTTAAACTTGTTTAGTTCATAATCAACTAAAACTTGTGACACTTTAGTTGTAGTAAATAGATAACTTTTCCTTCTTGCTCCTGCGGATCGATACCTTACTTCAACATTGAGAGGTGCTACAGTGATCCCCTGCTCTTGGGGATAATCAGCAGCGATGCGGCCTGTACCTGGGTAAAATCTCGTGTGTTTGTGCTCGTTCTTTGGGGACTGACGTCGGAGCACCTTGCGCCCTCCTACCGAACAACAAGGAGGTGTTCGCACCTCCGGTGTCCGAGTTCCGTAACTCGACAGCCACCCTTGTGAAGACTTTGCAAAGTTCTCATATTTACATGGGATAAGCGGCGATGCCACAACCACCCCACGTTGGCCTTTCCGAATAGATATATTGCTTGAGTGTTGGTTGACCCTGAAAAGTCCACCACAAACAACTCATGTTCAACATATCCAACGAACATGACCTTTAGAGTATTGCTCCTCAAGAGTACCACCATATCAAGAGTGAAATGGACATCAAAGTTCATCTTATTAAGTGCATAAACGGACAGCAAGTAGTAACCGAGGGATTCGACAAGCATGACATTCACAAGGGTGATATCCTTTGCTACTACCACCTTGCTGAAACCGTTACCTCCGATTTTGAATTATCACCATAAGTGACGGTTGCATGACTTGAATTTGGTCTCAACTCCGTCACGACCTCCTTGCTTCCGGTCATATGATTGGTGCATCCACTATCAATCACCCATTTTGACCCTCCGGAAGCATGGGTCCTCTCTTGTTAGCAACGAGGGTCTTAGGAACCCAAATAGAGTACTCAATGAAATCATCATAAGGACCAACATATTTTGCATAAACATCACCATAATAATCAACATAAAGAATATAGTGAGGGTTAGCAATCTTTGCGAAGTCATTATGAGTTGTTTTGCCCCTTGTGGCATCACTACTCGCAATGGGAGTTTTCTTTGCTTATGCGGGCTTGGCCTTCTTCTTGTTCTTCTGGCCCTCTTTCCCGATTTGTTGCTTTTGCGTTTGCAAGAGCTCATAGAGAGGTTTCTCACTTTGAGGGCTAGAGGCCTTGGCAAGTTCATTTTTCAACCTAGCATTTTCCTCAATGACATTTGCATGATCACAAGAAGGAGTAGAGGAACTAGGTACATCAATTTTAGTGGGTTGAATTTGAAGTTGTTCAAAAGACTTGGTGAGGGAAGAGTAATCACTCTCCAAGGCCTTGTGAGCCTTGGTGAGCTTCTCTAGCTCATCGGTTAGTCCAACATGACCAACACCAAATTCAACCTTTTCTTTCTTCAAAACCTTGTATTTAGCAATAGCATGGTCACGTTCTTTGATGATTTCAGAAAGAATTTCATTTTGAGATTCATCAATATCATCAAGCTTTTCTTCAAGAGATGCTCGAAGCTCTTGCTCTTCCCTAAGAGCAATAGTGAGGGAAGCAATTTCATTAGCACTTTCTCTTTCAAGTCTACCCTTTTCCTCAAGGAGATCTTGTGATATGCTATATTGACTCATAAGAATCTCAAATTGAATTTTGCATTCACCTTGCAAGTTAGTCAACAAGAAATCCAAAGCAACATTTTCTTCTTTTACTCTAAGACTCATAAGTTCATGAATTTCATTCATAGTCTTAGTATGAGAGGAAGATATTACCTTGGGGCCCTTGGCCATGAGACATGTAGCGGATTTTATGGGGGCATCCTCATTGGGGGATTCAAGGAGAGAAGTGGATGTCGATGAAGCAATGGCTAAAGTGGCCACTCCACTTGAGGGTGTTTCTTCATCACTATCATCCCCGGAGGAATATTCTTCTCTTGTCACCAATACAATCTTTGAGGGAGGCTTCTTGTTGGAGGTGGACTTCTTGTAGTAAGGTTTCTTTCTAGGAGATTTTGAAGCTTCCTTAGGAGCCTCCTTGATAATAAGTCTTCCTCCATCTTCTTCACGGTTCTCATAAGGACAATAGGCAACGTAATGATATCTATCTTGGCAATTGAAGCAAGTCTTCATCTTTGGGTTTCCATCCTTGGAACCACTTGATTTGAACTTTTTGTCCATTTGAGCTTTGGCTAGGGATGGGTTCTTCCAAAAAGTCTTTGTCGCAAGAGCCACATAGTCTCTATGAGCAACCTTGAGATCTTCGGGAGCCAAGTAGCCTCCTTCTTCATGATCTTGGTCTTCATCTTCTTCCACCACTTTGGCCTTCAAAGCAAGTGAGGAGGAACCTTGGGCTTGTCCACGAGCTCGGGCAAGAGTGTCTTTGGCAATTTTGGATTGGACCTTGTAGGCTTGCATTTCTTGCATGACTCCATTTGAGGTCAACTTGTCGTAGTTGTGTCTTCCTTGGAGACTCTTCAAGTCGGCTTCTTCAAATGGCAAGAGGGCATTCACATACTTCCTCTTGATATATTCATCGTCCACATGTATAGTACCAAGGTCTCTAAATGCGGTACACCAAGCCTTGAGCCTTTGATACATCTCCTCATGGTCTTCATCATCTTTCTTGTAGAAGCCTTCAATTTCATTGCTTATTTCATTGAACTTATTTCTCCTCATGCTTTCATTTCCAATGAACGCATCCGTGAGAGCATCCCATGCTCCTTTGGCAGTGGAGTAATCTTGAATGTGATGAATATCCTTCTCTCTCACGGCAACATGGATCACATCAAGAGCGGTGGCATTTAGTTGAGCATCAACTTCTTCACGCCTTGTCAAGTCATTTTCATCCACCACCTTGTATCCATCTACAATGATCTTCCAAAGACCCATCCAACCACTTTTTAGATGAGATTTCATAGAAGATTGCCAATGAACAAAAGAAGATGCATTTAGACTAGGTGGATTGCCTCTTAGATGAATGGGAGGATAAGGGATAGGTAGGTCGGGAAAATAATCAAAAGGAACTCTAGCATGAATTCCCGACCCATTAGGTGATTTATTAGGGAGTTCACTTTTAGTTGAGATCTCCCCCGTCTCCGGTTTCGTTCCCGTATTCCCATCTTCCTTTTCCTCCGGGAGTTTCTTATGAGACTCCGAAGTAGAAGGGGGAAGAGGAGATAAGATGTCCTTTGCTCCCAAGAGTTAATTTATCATATCTTGCATCTTTTCCATTTTAGCTTCCAAGGAGGACTTCATGGAGGTGAAGTCCTCAATGGAAACCGTAGTGGGAACGATGGGGAGCTCGGGCACCTCATTTCCATTATCATCGAGGGCCATACTTATCCTAGGCGGTTA
The DNA here is from genome assembly GCA_947311845.1 of Poa pratensis. Classification (NCBI taxonomy): domain Eukaryota; kingdom Viridiplantae; phylum Streptophyta; class Magnoliopsida; order Poales; family Poaceae; genus Poa; species Poa pratensis. The sequence goes on from CAMZMU010000073.1 coordinate 11,321,084, forward strand.
AGCCCGAATAAAGAGCCGAGACTCTGATAATAATTGAAAGGATTGTATGGCCACCTAGAGGGGGTGAATAGGTGCTACTCCAAATTTTAATTCTTTTTCGATTAAGGCTTGACACAAAGGTAAATTATCTAGATATGCAACTACGGTGAATTTACCTATACGACAAGTTAAGCCTAAACAAGATAAGATGCAAGAGTAAACAACAAGGAAGGAGTAACCGATCGGTAAGCACGTGGAGACAAGGATGTATTCCCGAGTTCCTCCTTTTTAGGGGAGTACGTCTCGTTGTAGGGTGTGAGTTTCAATACTCAAGACGCCACAAATGGCCTCACTCTATTCTCCGATGAACCTTGCCCAAAAGCTCGGTTCACCTTTCTTTATCGGAATCCTTCAAGGCAGAATCCGGAGCCCTTACAACAACCTTGGAGCACAACCCACAAAAGGATTGGGAGCTTCCAAGCACCACAAGTTCACTACACAAAAGTAGCAAGCAAGTAAGTACAACAAGATGCCTAGGTTTTCCTAGTGGAAACCCTAGGCTCAAATCCCTCAAGTGAATGAGGGGGAAATGAAGAATGCTTCGGTAGACTTGTAGATCTTGGCCTTCTCCTTCAATCCTCCAAGTATGAGCAAGTTTGAGTGGAGGGATTGGGAGTTATTGAGGTTTGGAGCTCAACATTAATGGAGGAGAGAGAATCTGGATCGGCAGCTCTTCTTGGAGAAGAACAGGTCTTTAAATAGGGGCCCCGGAAATCGAACCGTTATGTGCAGAAAATTCTGCACAGCGGTACTACCGCTCCTGGATTTCCTACGGTACCCAGTGCACTGCCATTCCCAGCTGTGGCGGTACCTCACTAAGGTACCGGAGCTACCAGGTCAGGCGGTACTACCGCGGTGCTGCCGGTAGTACCGCTGGGACCCTTCGAATTAAATCGAAGGAATCCAACGGTAGTACGAGGCCACTACCGCCGGGTACCGGAGAAAAAACAGGGAGCAAAAGATCCCTAGTGGTACTTCTGGCGGCACCACGAGCGGTACTACCGCTGGCTGGAGCCAGCGGTGCCTCGCGGTACTACCGCCAGAAGACGTCCCAGCTGCACTGCGGAGTAGCGCTCCAGGAGGAGCGGTACTACCGCTGCGACAGCGGTACTACCGCCAGGCACAAAATGCTCTTCTGGTTCTGATTTCCAGGGCCTCTCGCTCCAAACTCGACACTCTTGATATGATCTAAAGAATCTGCAATTGTCAAACAATACATTAGTCCAGTTGATGTGTTGTCATTATACTCTAAAAAAGATGTAGAGCACAAATGCTCTTTCACTTGGGAGCAGGAGTTAGTGTTATGCATTTCTCTCTTTATAAGAAACTTTATTTGGATAAATTGATACCAACTGATACATCTTTGCAAATGGCTGATAAATCTACTGCTGTTCCTGTTGGCATATGTGAGGATGTTCCTGTTCAAGTGGCTAATAGTTGTTTAATCTTAACTGATTTTGTTGTGCTTGAAATGCCTGAAGATGATAATATGTCTATTATTCTTGGGAGACCTTTTCTTAATACTGCAGGTGCTGCGGGCAGAGCTGCAAGGATTGGTCGCGGCTCAGCTTGAGGAGATGGTCGGGTTTCCATATTTATTTCCTATTTTTATGGAATTAACCTTGCGCAGGTAGAAAACCCTATTTTCTATATTTTAATATTTCAGGGAGCCAAACGACGTCCAAATGACCTGGAAATTTACGAGCGTTGGTTTTTGGAAGGAAGAAGACTTGGGAGCGACGGAAGCAAACAAGCAGAGGCCCGAGGCCCAAAAGAGGGTGGCCCACGCGGCCAAGGAATCTGGTCACGTGGGACCCACCATCTAGAGCCTCGAGGCTCCGTTGCCGTCGATCTTTTCGCCCACGACTCCGTCTTGACATCAAACCAACTATAAAAATAGTCTCCGACGCCCTTCGGAAAAGAGCGCCGCCGAAACACAGAAACACCGAAATAGAGACCTGGAGCTGCAGATTGGAGGGGGAAAACTCCGGCGGGGCGCTGCCGGCGTGGTCTCCATCTTCTCCAACGACTTCTCCACTGTCTCTATGATGAAGATGGAGTAGTCCACCCCTGGACTATGGGTTTGTGGAAGTAACTTATGTATCTCTCCTCTCTTTGAGCTTCACTAATTAGTACCGTGTGAGCTGCTGAACATGATTACGGTCATCTATGTAATACCTATGTGGTGGATCTTTTTATGAGTTAATATATGTTTGAGATTGCAATATTTTTGTTTCAGTTATGAAAGTAGATGCATATTATGTACCCCGTTCTTGTGTACTTGTTTTGATCAAGCATGTTTATGAGAGCGTGTGTGGGGTGATGTGTGAATTAGTTGGAGTAACGGGGGGTGGTGAGTGCGGTAAGCTGACCACTGTAATATCGCGATCCACTTAGGTGTTTTACCTTACTTTGTTACCTCACTAGGGATAAACAAAAATACCATGCTACAAGGGTTATGGGTGATCATGCCACTTCTCCGTGACTAGATCTAGCATGTTCTTATTTTAACTTCATGTCTTAGAGCTATACTCTGAGTTATCTTAATTACTGAGGTGTTATGATTTAGTTTGCATCTTGGTGGAGTATAAGTGAGACTAATAAACAAAAGGTCTCTATGCTAGGACTTGATGCCCATATAATTAGAAACTTGTCACTAAACTTTTGTGTTGCAATCTCATATGTCAACTCTAGTGTTCCATTGTCTACCACTTTATTAAAGAGATAGTGCATTTGTGAAACCATGAACCCGGTCCATTTTTAATCATAAGAAACACCTTTCCAACAACTTTTATCCATTTTCCTTTTCTGCCATTTAAAAATCCAAAAATACAAAAACACTTTTACGTCTTGCATACATCATATAAAATCCAAAAATATCATATATCATTGTTATCACCATCCTTGCATATTTATTTCTTGTTCCCATTGCATATTATCTTGATATCATTCTCACACCTTGTGCTTGACAACCACTAGGTGAGGTTGATGACCAAAACATTTACTTTGTTTTGCAGGTAACCAAAAGAAGGATAGGAAGATAAATCTTTCACTACTGATTCCCCGAGAGTTCGATATTAAACCCTCGAGTCACCCCTTGTGGGGAAAACACGTCTTCCACTTACTACACACTCTGCACTTGGAGTCTCAATCTAACCCATTTACTTTTCGCGCAGGTAACTACGTGAAGGGCCATCACCAACACCATCTCTGGGTACTGGGGACAACTCTAATTGCGCAGATGGCGGGGTCGAGCGCTTTGGTTGCTACTCTCCTAGAGGTGTGACCTATTCAGCGTCGGCGCTTGCCCTTGAATCTACCACCACACCTATTGCTGCCTCGGAGCATGTCTCCCCGGTGGTGCAGGGGCCCCCAATGCAGGATCTTCGAGTGGAGAAGCCTTTGGCATCAGAGGAGTTGAGGGGTTCTGATGACCCTAGCCCGGAGGAGAAGATGGCAAAGGTGATGGCTCAGTTTGATGCGATTGAGCCACATGAGAAGACCTTGCCTTTTTCGATGGAGGAGCACTGCCGAGAGATTGCTGACATGCCCAAGGACAAGCAGCTTCAGGTGGATGCTTGCTCTTTCCCGAGCAACGAAGCATCCGGTTGGACAAGAAGAACAAAGATTGTGGCATTCCAGCAGCCAAGCGCGCCGAGTTTAGGTGGGCGGAGACTTTTGGGCAAATCCCAAATCTCAAGAGCAAAGAGAAAGTCACCGATGAAGTCATAAAGGAGAAGATGCAATTTTATTTGCAGATGTACAAGAAGCAGCGCACACCCCATGTGATGGAGGCTTTTCGAGAGTTAGTTGTGAGTAATGCTTGATCTCTTCGGTGTGGAGGGTGCACACCGGTGCATCTCTAGCGGTGAGTTTGTGCGTGTTTGGAGAGGTCATTTTAGTTGGATATGAGGTGTGGCCTGTTAGTTTGGGTTTAGGTTCCCCTGTTTCAGGTACGGACGATGTTCCATGAGGTAGAGCGTGCGGTTTTCTAACCGCGTTTTGTATGGTTTTTGGATCCGGTTTCCCTAATCAATTGGATCAATTCTTTCTTCTACAATGTAATGCGGAAACTCCCTGCCCTTGGTCATCAAAAAAATTGGACTTCTCATCCCATCTGAGCCTATCGTTATTGTATGTTCTGATCTCAGATAAATTGTTGTAGTAGATATTGCCTGCACGGCCGGTCTGAAATATGCGGGTGTCGATACAGAGGCACCGACTCTAGCCGAAGAATATGGCAGGGCTGCTGAGACATCTCACCGGTTCAAGAACTTGATTATTCGTATCCACTCGATACACGACCGGTTCATCATCTTAAACACACCCGCTGACCACAAGCAGCAGCTCCGCCTCGGATTCCACAAGGTATTACAAATTGTCCGTAAACCCAACGGCCAAATTACTTGGGTCTACAATGGTGATGTTCATCTTAAGAGTCTGCGCCAAACGATGGGCGTTATTTTCGTCGGGGAACACGGTGGTCAAAATAATGGACCCATGTCTATCGGTGATGAACACCTCACCGACGAAAGCTGTCATGGTCACAACACCTCTGAACCACTCGCCCACCGTGTATTCCCCTTCTCCAAAGCCAAAACCTAAAATCCCTTCCCGGGTTGTCTAATCAACCCACCTCACACTGTAATGAAGATGGTCTGATACGAAAACCACCAACGGGGTCTTGTATGGCCACACCCTTTGTCCCAACACGATTAGGCCGCCCGTCGTGGAGCCGACGAAAAAATACCTTCATACAAAAGATATTAACCCTAACACTATAAAATAAACAAAATGAATATTTGATTGTGTCATCCAACAACCACCTGCGAATAAGTATGATGAAATCCTTCTGTACACAACGGTCAGTACTCAGATTTAAGAAGGTGAACTTAGCTTCATCCGGTAACTCAATAGAGCGCTCCAGATCGATCCACCTTGTTTGCATGAATCTAACCTCTGTGGCACGACGCCAGGCGCCACAAGCTCTTTGGTAAACGGCGTAGAAGTCGAAATAATCCGTCGAGAGGAACACGTTGCCTTCAAGTCTCGTAGAGGGGTTTTGCCGAGGCATATTGTTATTGTTTTAATGGTATGTGACATGCTTTGTAATCTTAATAGGACTTTACAACTCTATGAAGTACTAATTCTTACATTATTTTTAATCTTGCAGGTTCAATTTTGGTTGTTTCAATGGACATTTTGATACTCTGTTGCCGCTCCTGTCTCATATGTTTTAGTGAGTTATATTTTGATACTTGTAGTTACGTATTACGCTCCTCCCAACTATCATGAATATATGGTTTTTCAGTTCAATAGTTATATTTGCGTTATATATATAAAATATCCGGCAGCGATTCTCGTTTTTCCCCCTTATTTACGGCCCGCAAAGTTTGGTTCTTGTTTAATTCATGCATATTCGATGCTAAGATGTTAGGCTAGTCCTTGTTTGATCACATAGCCGGCCACTCATGTTCACCATAGCCAGAAGATGGCACCATCAAAAAGCTGCTCCATATGTGAGGCAGAGGGACTTGCGGCTTCACTCTCTTACGCAGTGCATGACTGGGTGATGTTTTATCGTGCTAATGAACGGAGCGATGACTCGATGAGCATGAAACTAGAGTTAAGAGAAAACTGGTGACTCTTTGAGATATGGTAAACTCACTGTCCAAAGCGGAGCTATCACTACATGATACAGGTTCAATGCAGAGTGCCCGGCCGCAACACTCGCACAAGCTGCCGAGTCCTATGGTCAGTTGGGCAAGAACGAAAATTTCAAAGCCTACTTACAATGCAGAAGTGAGAATATATTTCGGAAATGCACAAAATCTTTGTGCATAAAGTAATTGACAGAAAGTGCACATCAATTTGGCTCGACCAAATTGAGTCCACGTTGACGCAACCGAGGAGAACAACACATCGATCAGTCGGCATAGTCACTGTTGACACGTCACTATTTGCATTCTACTCTCTTATAGGAGAGTATAGCAACCATGAATGCATTGCACGTCACATATCAGAATATATATAATAACTAAACCGCAAAATATCAAACCATAAACATTCTCGCAAACATTACTCCCTCTTCGGTCTGAATTACTCCAGTTTGATACCATAACAGACAGCAAAGCAACCAGTACTTCAAAGCGCAGCTAAATACTACGATATTTAATATATAAGATAAATAGAAGTAGTAACACATGGATAGAATTTTCAATTCTTCTCCTTAGATAAATCCGCCTCCATTCCCTAGGAGCACTTGACCAAATCCTCTATCTGCAAATTAGAGGAGAAGTCCAGAAATTAATTTCACGGTTGACACAGGCAACCATGCTATGAGCCTATGAGTCTTCCCCTTTCTTTATCAGAAAAAGGGAAACGAGCGTTCACTATGTGAGAAATATGTAGGTGACTGTTTGAGCAATGATTTCTAACAAAGAAACTATGTCGGAAAGGGCATGAGCCGATTACTTTCTAGGTGATCCTGTTTGAGGAACTAATGCTAACAAACTAATTATCAGGTACTTAACTTACTTATGTATGTATACACAAGAACGTCTAGGCAGCAGATGTAGATTTAGAGTGAGTTTTGTAAGATCATGTTTGAACATACCTCCGCAGGATCTCAATGAGGGCCAGCCTGCTAGTACTGTCTGGCGAACCACTCAAGACAGAAAGGGCAATATCGAGTTCGACTCACTCGGTTGCCCGGACCATCCTGACATCGCTCGCACAGACAAGTGTGCCTGGCTAGAGGATGGGAGGGAAGCGATGAGCTCGAAGCCTTACTCTCTTGTGGGCGCCGCTTGTGACAAGCGGGACATGGCTCCGTGGGCACGATAGGGGAAGGAGGAGGAGGACCTGGTGCTCGAACTGCAAAGGAATTTTAGTCAATCAGTCTGTATTTGGCAAAATGCTGCGACTTGCAAACACGGGAAACAGTCAGTCGATTAGTTTTTTACCGGGTCCTGCAGCTGGAGGTGCCGCTTGGAGCATCATGTTACCGGCCAGACTGGGATATAATGCCACGGTGCTAGATCCGGTGCCGTCTCCTGCTACATAAACATGGATAAGCAATTGACTCCAATTACAGGATAGAGAATGGCAATCAACAGTTTTCATAGATGAGCAATGGACTCCAATTATAGAATCGAGAATAGAAATCAGCAGTTTATGCGCTCACCACCGCTCGGCCATCCAAACGCTTGGTCGAGCCTCGGCCTCTTGGCAGGTCCCGGCACCAGTGGCATCATCCCCCTCGTATTCCGGTCTTTCTCGTTCGCAATCATCCGCTGCGCGTCCTTGAATGTGAAATCTACAAGAATTAAGAACCACACACGAATCGTAAATATTGTGGAATTATTAGTCTGATTTCATAGATCGTGAGGCTGAACGGGAGGCGATACTAACCTGGATGCTGCTGCTCCATCTGCGCAAAATCTGTGAAGACGGGTGCCGGCTCCAGCTCATCATCATCCTGGTTGAGCCCCTGCTCAAGCAGCTCCAGGGCCTGCTGGAGAGCCACATCTGAAACAACCAAACCCAGAACATTATTAGTCTGGTCACACAGAACATTCGTACTGAACAGAAAACTGACGAATTAGTTCTACAAATATGACGGGGACATGCAAAAGAAAACGCTGTGATTACAACTGTTGTTCTGCATATAACCTGAGATGGTTTCTGCATTCGGCGCTTAAACTTTGCTCTCCATAAGAATCTACGCAATCAGGTCAGTTAGCCTTTGCCTAGTTAGCTAGTCCCTATGATGGACCTGCAAACTAGCAACTCTGCTCGATACTCGCGCAGCAAGGAAGCAATTACACGGACGCGGAGCATTGGGGAAGGCCCTAAACCAAGGACACGACTTGAAGATCCACGGCAAAACGGGAGGCGATACTAACCTGCGATTGGTGGCTGTGCCGGAGGCACGGGGATGGCCGGCTGCTGCTGTTGTTCAAGCGGTGGCTGCTGCTGTGGTGGTGCGAACTGCGCCTCAACATGTCCTGCCTGTTCATGAACATGCTCCCCGAGCTCCTCCACTGCCAAGAACCAAAGTCGAATTACTGATCACATTGAGGAAGAGCACAAAAACATGTATATACATACGCCTTGTTTCTTGAGATGCTATGAACGACACAAAAGAGAATGCTATAATTAACCTCAGGAAATTTATGCAGCTAATGGATTAGCCTTGGGGAATGCCCTAAACATGCGTGATAAGGAAATCGACGACCTTGGTTTTGAGGGCGGGGTAGGGGGCCTGATTGAGCAGAGACAATACCGAAGATCCACGGCGGCAATACTGACCTGGATTCTGCTGTGCGATCGGCGGCTGTGCCGGAGGCACGGGGATGGCCGGCTGCTGCTGCTGTTCAAGCGGTGGCTGCTGCTGTGGTGGTGCGAGCTCCGCCTCAAGGCCCTCAACATGCCCTGCCGGTTCCTGCACCAGCGGCCCCCCGAGTACAAACTGCTCCATCTCGTCGATATCCGGGAACTCCGCACCTATAAAGAACCACACAAGAATTGAAACCTTTATGGAATTAGTAATTTGTCCACATAGAACTTACCATAAACAAAAAGCATACGCCATATATACTTGTTGAAACGCTACGGTAAATTAAAAGAGATGTGTGACAGGAATTGCTGTGCAAATAATCTCTGAAAGTTTCTGAATCGATCGGCTTAACCTTTTCTCTGAGAAACACCCTATCAAATCAGGAGCACGGGCTGGATCTACGGACAAATCAGACCTGCAAACTAGGTACTCTGCTACGCTAGGTGCCTAGGTACATACTCGAATGTGGAGAAACGGGGAACGCCCTAAACCTGTGGCGTGATGATGAAATCGTGACCGGGATTGGTGGCGATAGGAGCAGTTGGTGCGACGATCTACAAGGTGTGGGTTTGAGAGATGGAGGCTGTCGAGGATGGCCGGGAGCGTGGTGGGATAGGAGTCAAGAGACAAGGACTGGGGAAGGCCCTAAAGGCGCGTGACGAGAGGAAGAAGACGACGGCGGCGGCGAGACTAACCTGGCTGCAGTGGCGCGACTGCGAGCGGTGGCGCCTGCAGCTGCTGCGCGACGACGGGGCCCGGCTGCTGCTGTGGCGCGAGCACGAGCGGTGGCTGCTGCTGCTGCTGCTGCTGCTGCTGCTGCTGCGCGACGACGGGGGCCGGCGGCTGCTGCTGTGGCGCGAGAGGTTGCGGCTGCTGCTGCTGCGCTACGACGGGGGCCGGCGGCTGCTGCGCAACCTCCATGATGACCTCGACTTTGAGGTCGTCAATCATGTCCGGGACGTCAGCTTCCTGGAGGACGGGAAGATCCTCGCCGAGCACAGGAGCATTCTCCTGGGCTCCCTCGGCAGCTTCCTGGAGGTTGATGTTTCCCTGGCCGGCGGCCATGGCTTTGGTGGCGGAGCACTGGTAGGAGGGATGAGGTCTGGCGCTTGAGGTTGCGGGCGGGTGTGCTAACAGAGCGCGGTGCGGCGGGGGTATATAAAGAGCGGAGCGCGAATGGGAGGGCGAGAGGAAAAGCGGCCGACCGGCCGTTGTAGGTTGCCGGCTTCGACTGCTGGCAAGGCATGCCCGGTTCATGTCTTCTTGCGTTCTCAGGCCCGCACTCCAAGAAGGATACGATCTCAGGGCCCACAGTGTACGGAAGATGCAGGGCGTGTCCCCTGATCCTCCTGGCATGGCTGTACTGCGTGCCTTCCGGCGGCTGACCGGCCACAAGCTGCCAAACACTTTTACGCGATGAACCGTGGGTGGGTTAGCCTTAGCCAGCAAGATCCCAGTGACCGGCCGGAACCCTATCTTGATTAGCACGTAAGGTACGTGTGAGAGGCGATAAGCTCAAGGCCCGGCCGGCTCCCGGAGAGGAGTAACTCCAAGCCCTCATCCTGCCGAGAAGGAGAGAATGGTGCACGGGGAGGGAGAAAGAAGAGAGTAAGGAGGAAGAAGATCACGTGGGTGGGACCCACTCACGCACGCAACCTCGCGACTGCTCGCAAAAGGCAGTTCCGCTGTTTTGGACGATCAGTTTACTTGCTACGTGTAGCCGGCTTGTCAACTGAACGCAAAATAGTATCGTGTTGTTCTAGACGAGATCATCTGCAAGTGTGATTCAGTTCGAATGCACGACTTGATATGCAGTGGGGTGTTGATATGACATGTTAGGTGACTCTAAAGTAGTTCACTATACCTGCTCCGATCCGAAAAAATTGCCGCGTGTGTACAAATGTAAATTTATAAAAAGGTCACTCTAATTTACAAATATCACATCGTGTGTCTCCGACCCCAACTGCATGTGTCTCTGCCACGGTGGAATCGCCTCGCCGCATCCCGCGAGCGGCGGCAGTCTGGAGGAACCACCGACGCTCCTCGCCGCATCCCACCAACGCAGGCTTGAGTCGCGCCGCCACCGAGGAGGCTGAGCACGGTGGGGACACCACCATTGTCAACGAGGTGGTGAGGGGAGAGCAGCCACCAGATCCGGCACGTCCGGCTGCGCGGCAATTCGTCGACGGCGTCGACCAAGAAAGCGGGGCGATCGGCTTCGACCGAATTGGTCAAATCTTCTGCTTCGAGCAGGGCGAGCGGCTTCGACAAAGAAAGCTCAGTGCGAGAGGACGAGGGAATGAGGAGGGGAGCGCGGCGAGGCGAGAGGAGTGTGGCAAGGCAAGGACAAGCTCTGCGCCGGAGCTGAGAGAGGACGCGTGCGTGTGCGTCGGCGAAACAGGGAGAGGGAAGGTGAGCGATGCGGTGCGTGTGCGGTGCGGGTGAGCTGAGACGGTCAGGGTGGAGTGCGGGTTGACATACAAAAACCTAGAGGGCATTTTCATAAAACGCGTTGTTGCCATACTTTTTTCGGATCGGAGGGATAATAAGAATCATAAATGCTGGTGCATTACTCATGTTGCCATTGTATAAAGTAAAATTCTGAATCATTTAAAACAAAGGCAGCCACAGAACGGTTGCTCCTCCGCTTGCAGAGAGAAAATATATTCTGGTGTGCAGGTTAAAGGAGTACTGCATTGGGGACCGATCTTTATCTTGGGATCAGATAATAAAGGGGTAGAAATACTTTTGTTTCTGTCCTTATTAAAGAAGGTGCGGTTTTTTGCAGCATCTTCCCATCCTGCCACGGAACACATCATGCATGCATGCATGCACACCACAGCCATGAGGGGCGAAGCTAGAAAAATAGATCATTGGTGTCATTCCTCTAAATTTATCGGTGTCATTTTGTATTTGTGAGAGCATTGCTTCATTTGCAAAGGGAAATAGTAAAAATCCATTGGTGTCATTTGACACCAATCATTACATGCTAGCTCCGTCCCAGCCATGTTCAAAATAAACTTTCTTGATCGACTCGTAGCTCTATGTTCCTATCTTGTGTTGCTGCCTCGAGTGATCAACGTCTACATGGTGTGAGGACAAGCTACCATTATTTCCGGGAAGCCCATTTACTAACCATCCACTGCATTTTTCTCTCTTCAGCTAGAGCTCAGTCAGTAAAGTACGAAACCATGATTTAATGATATCTACAAATAAAAATCAAAAACAAAATACAAGAAAGTTATATTTTTAAGAGAAAACGTAGGTTTTGTACATGAACTTGCCGAGAATGTGTGGTTCGGTCACGAAATTGCAAAACGTGAAAAGTTGGTCTGGAAGTTGCCACAAGTGTGCAGATTGGTCATTTCGTGACTACCATCGTTAGTTCGCTGCATGGCTGACTTTTTAAAAAAAATTGCCCCCTGAATTTTAGTTTCATCCCATGGGCTAGGCATTTTATCACAAACAGGCTCTTGTAATGGGAGTTGCTGTTCATGGCTGCCAATGTGCTAAGGGACATCGTGGAGGACCTCCTGGCGCAGCATTAGTCATGCACGGGATCGCGCCGCGAGGACCGCTCTTCCTGTACCATATCGAACAGAACTACTCGGCGATCTGCATCGTCGATGGCAACCCGTGGTTGCTGGCGGCTCCATTTAGAATTCTGGCACGTTGCGCTCAAGCGTGGTGTAGTGGTGTATCCTGCTCTTCGGGTAGTGGTGGCCATGAACACTTTGTCATCCAGTTCCACACCGGCTAGCACGCATGTGCGAGCGGTCCACTCCGGAGCACGATGGTTTTTGCGCACATGAAGTACATGGACTTGGCAAGCCACTCGAGCTCATCCAACTAACGGTGGTCGTCACTGAGTAACTAAAATGCTCGCGTGTGGTACCTTTTGGCTCACTTTTCGAGTTTTGCAACTTCGTGACCGAACCGCACATTCTCAGCAAGTTTATGTATTAAACCTATGTTTTTTTATTTTTAAAAGTAGGTGCACTTCATGTAAAAAATCTATAGTTGCACATTACACCCCTCACAAGTTACAGGTCCGAATACACGACCACATCTGAAAATTGCAACAAAATATCATAAACGCACAAGACTTGATGTGAGGAGACTCTACAGTATTTTAGTAAATGAGAATCATAAACGCTGGTGTATTATTCATTTTTCCACGTTATATAAAAGTAAGATTTTGAATCATTTGAAACCAAGGCAGCGAGAGAACGGCTGCTCCTCCGATTGCAGGAAAAGATATTCTGTTGAGCACGTAAAAGGAGTGCATACTTTGTGGACCAATCTTTATCTTGGGATCAGATAAAGGAGTAGAACAGCTTTGTTTTGGCAGCTTCCTCCCATGCATCCGGCCTGCAACGGGAGTACACCCCTGCACCTAGTCTTTATTGACTACCCCACACCATGCACACCCACGTTCAACGTTCTAGCGTACACCGTGCAACAGAGATATCCTGCTCCTTGATCAACTTATTTTTCTTTATTTCTCATTCAATGAGATGTACACACGTACAAATTATTTTTAAATTATGTGCAACTCACGTAAAAAAAATTAATACACCCCCAATAAGTTACACTTCCGGATAAACAGCTATATCAAAAATCTGCACAAATATTAATTCTCGGTCAACTGAGAAATAACGAACTATTTTTTCTAGCCTATTTAATTTAGGCTTAGTGTCAATATTGTCTACTTCACATAGGTTTTACTCACTTGCAAGGCCTCAACATCATCTTGATTTTGCCACATATAAGGAAATCGCTTTTGAAAATTAATATGCAAAAAAAGTCGGTATGGCAGCACCGTCGGATAGTCGCCGAGAGCAACTAGGAAGCTAGAGTTTTCCTCTTCTCCTTTCTGACCCACTGTGTCGTCATGATCACGAACCCCGTCCCGATGCGGCCTTGGGCATGGCATCACCACCGCTGATGGCTGCTTGCCTAGCATGGTCCATGGCGACCTTTTCATCCCCATATTCCCACTTTCGTCGACACCATCGTGCACGTTGACCACGGGAGTCCATGTCGTCGGCTGAGGTGGGGAAAGTCCAGGCGGTTTCGTTCAAAGGGATCTACAAGACTCCGAAGGTGAAAGTACCATCTTAGGGCTCATTTGGTTGCTAGGGGAGCTAAACCCAGGGAACCGTAACCCTAGGGGCAACTTCCCTGTGCACATGGGATCCTCCTCCCACCACGGGGAAATATGGAACGGTCGTTTGGTGGCAAATGGGGAGCGGAACATGAGACGGCACATGTGAAGATGTATGGATGTGTAGTTGTTCTGATTTGTTCTACACTTCCTAACTTCTACTAGCTGGTATCCCCAGCAAGAACCGAACTTGCATTTTAGCCTTATAACGAAGAAAAAATATAGCATAATCAGACATTTGTGCAACTATGAAAATAACTAGGCTGAGTCGCTGAGAGGAATCCTAGACACACATTCTGAAAAAAACAAGAAAATTTAGAAAATGAACACAACAGTCACAAATAAGGCCAAAAGAGTCAATAAAAACCACAATAACTTCGAAAAATGTAGTAGTCACCAATAATTTGATGTGAGGTTCTACACCAACCGTTACAGAAATTTTGTCGGAACAAAGACAATACATGCATGCGAGTATGTGCGAAGATTAATTGATCGGATATCCGTGCACCAACGACGATGGAATTCAGCAATCAGTAATGAATGAGGATGTGAGATCAGTCCTTTGTATTTGTCTTCCAAGGTGGAACTTCCTAGGTGGAGGATCCAGATATCATTGTCTTACTCTTCCATTGCGTAATATTTGTCGAGTCCTTGTCAGCGCTTGTGCTACATGTTCCCTAGAACCAACCGGTCAGTATCAGCCTTGCAACCTTGCTGCGAGAAATTGGGGAAACATGAAATGAGCATGATCTGTTTTCAGATAAGCATTGCCTCACCCTTGGTAAGAAAAAAATCTGGCCTTATTCGAGTCCCTGTAAAATGTATCCATAGAACTAAAGTATAATTCCTGAAAAGTATATAACTGTATCAGTGTGTTGTATACAGTCACTAGCTGTTTTCCATTTCAACTACCAGAGCTAGAGGCAAAAAAAAGGTAGGCAAGCAAGAATAATTAGAAGGTACTTGTTGTCATCGTGACATGTAAAATTAGAAGGCAAGCAACACATCCCAGATTTTTACAAATTGATGCATTCGTACATATAGTGTGCTTGGTTCAGATAGTGCTGTCACTACAGTATATGTTCAGTACTAGCACTTAGTTCCATGTTATGCCATGGTTAGTAGTTTTTTTCTTCTTTACTTCATATTTACCATGGTCTGCACTCTGCAGTAAGAAGTAGAAAGACCAAATGTAAACTAATTAGTACCTTCCTGATGAGCAGCAAATGCAAAAGCAATCGAGATAACCCTTGGCCTCCAAAACAACTACAAAAGAATGAAGAAGACAATTCATGAGGCGCAGTCACATGAGATTTTGCACCAGGAATAGTAAAAGAAAATGCAGCACCTAGGTATGGACTCACAAAACAAACAAGAACCCCAGGAACTCAGAAACACTAGTCCTATGCTGAACAATGTAGGACTGCATCTACCAAGATATGGACAAAACAAAGCACTAGAAACTAGAAGCAGAGAAAAATGCATATATCTAGATGGTAGTGGGATTAAACTCCCAGCAGCAGCTTAATTAATTAGACAGCAAATGGTACTAGAAATATAAATGGACCCTTTATCAGCAAGATGGTGAACAGCAACCTTATTTAAACTGGAAGGAGACAAGTAACAAGCAACCTTATCAGAAAGATGGTGAACAGCAGGAAAACATGTGCTCACGAAAATTGAAATGTACAGGTGATACATCACCTCCGCCGAGAACCTGTTCACAACCACCAGTCCATCACGTATTGTTGCTTTCGTGCAGAAAGGAGAATGTATCAGCATCGAGTATCTGACGAATGAGAAGGAAGATGTCCAGCTGCCGCCGCCAGAGGGAGACGGAAGCACATATTTTCTGAATTCGGACAGGCTTGAAGTTTGATTCTACTGCTTAGGTAAACCAACATGATTCCTAGATATAGAGTCAAAACCACTAGTTTGTAGTTCATCCGATACGAATTACAGAATTATCAGAAGATGTTGCACATTACTAAGTTCTGGCATTAGTTGGAAATTCAGATTCTATGATTATTCATGCAATCTTGCAGAAAACTTCTACTTTAAACAATCCTCAATGTTCTCGGTACTAACCCATGATATGCCAGCAACAAGTACAGAATCCGCGGATGCAAGATCTAGTATCCCAAGAATCACAGATCTGCAGCAAGGAATCAATTGTTCTTGCAAAAGGAATCAATTGTTCTTACAAAGCAATAAGCAGAGTTCAGAACAAACTCAAATCAAACTTTCTTTTTCTGATTTTGTCACCTCTTCTTCCTCAGAACATTAACCCTCTAGCAAATTTTGTATGTGCACCAAATATTTGCCTAATCTTGATCCGGGGAGAGGAGGGGAGAAGGTTGTGCTCACCGTGGAGGATTTTTAGGGCTAGCAAGCAGCCAAAGGAAGAGGAGGTGGTTCCTGGATCGCTAGTGAGCTCGAGCTCGTCAGCGCGGGGGCGGAGGCCATCGCCGGAAGGGACATGAGCTTCGATCCAGGGTGGAGCTCGGGGAAGGAGGAAGACCCCGTGTCTTCGTCGCCGGAGGTAGAGGAACTTGCAGTCGCGCCGCCGTTGGTCCTGTAGTTGCGGTGGACAGCCGGAAGTGGGAGGCAAGGTAATACAAGAGTGGTGGTCGGGGTTAGTTCGCCGTGGAGAGGTGGCGGGGGCAGGGCGGGGACGGAGGAGGAGACCACATGGGAGGCGACGCCGCTCGCGTGGTTTTCTTCGCGACGGAGCGAGAGAGACAGGGAACTCCTCCCACGAGTCGGGACTAGTGTTTTTCCGGCCCGGGGATTTGACGGGGAAGGCCTATATTTCCCTGGCTAGGGGATCAACCAAATGGACATGTAGATTTCCTGGGGAATTTTTAGCACGTGTCTTTTCTTCCCCGGGATTGGGCCGGGATCCCGGAGTTTTCCCTGTCCACCAAATGAGCCCTTAGTGTCTCATGTCGATGACAATGATAGCTCGACATCTCCCTTTGCATTTGCAGTGTGTGGCATTGGAGGATGTGAGGTGAGAAGCCCCCCCTATCCTGAGGAGGAAAAGTCGATGGAAGGAATTTCACGATACATATTGTTTTACATGGTTTTTTCCCTTATATAGCTGCCCGACAATCGTTGCGACCCGGCAATCCTACTTTGATGAGTCAAGTTGGGTGCAGACGCTTCTATAACTTGAAATGGGTAAACCATCTCACAAATTAAGGTTTTCTTAAACGGAATAATTGTTGATGTAAAAAGTATAGAGAGTACTTTGTAAAGGGACGTAAAATGTTTGAATGATTTGAAAGAAAGGCAGCTGGAGAGCGTTGCTCCTCCGCAGCAAAAGAGATCCTGTGGTCCAACGTACTGCATGCTACCTTGTGGACCGACCATGCATGTCACCTGACAGAGCTCGAAATTAGATAAAACTGCAGATAGCTTTCGCTTCTGCGGCGATGAATCACACGTCCTTCCCTCGGAGTGCTGTTTTGGCAGCTTGTTCCTCGGCGGCTGGACCCAATAGACAAGTGCCAACCCTTTGTTGGCTGCCCCACAGACAGGCAAGCGACACAGCCTGCACAGCACCTCCGTCAGGGTCAGGGTACGTAGAAGCACTTCGCCGATTTCTTTCTCCTCAAGATCATGGCGCGCAAAGGCGGCGATGTTTACACCGAGTCCAGCCGGAAACATAACTTTCCTGGTCGAGCGCCACCGCAAGCCCGCAACTGTGATATTCGGACGGTGAGTCAAATCCATGAAGCAAGATGGATGACTAATTTACACCTCCCTTGGTCCTTGGCGTTTGATGTATCTATGTGCGCCCGGTGTAGCATCATCTCGAGCTGCTGCCCCGAATCCACATGCCGCGTCGATTGGAACTTGGAAGCAGCTTGATGTCACCGCGAGTCACGAAACGCAGAATTAGGTAAAGAAATGCATTCCTTCATTCAACAGATATCTCTTATACAATTGCACTACCACTCTAGAGAAAACGTCCGTCAAGACAAAGAGACTGCTAGAAAGAAGACTACGAGGAATTAGTTGCAGAGAGATATTCTAACAAATTGAAGGCACGAATACTTTTGAGAACAACTAGGGTGATGTGCAAGAATACTCGGGAAATTAGCTTCATGTCTAAATTAAATGAGAAGGCCATGTAAAAGGATGAATACATTTTTGAAGGGGTAAAAGGATGAATATAGCGAATCGAGATCTGCATCGAGTCTCGTGGCTTACAAATATAAGATGGTCTTCTAGAAGTATGATCTAATCTAGGCTCCATAGCACCCCTCTCCCACCAGCTCACAGGAGCTGACACCATCGACATGAGGAGAGAGCCTGGGGGTCGTATTTATGCACGATGGCGTCCTTTACGCCTCCCCGCCACGGAAGGTGTCAGACGATGGAAATGAAGATAATGTATAACTAGATCCTTTTCTCAACAGACTAAGGAAGTTATGTTTTTAAAGCAACAACAGAGAACAGCAAGCGAAACGGTACGTACGTGAGGCCGGTGAGAGAGCGAGCGTGAGATCCTAAAAACTCATCTAGGGTTTCGTCACCCTCACCGGTGACGCCGCCGGTCCGCTCCCCCTCCGTTGGCCTTAGGGCCTTGGAGGCGTGGCGGATTACGACCTCTCGCCGGCGAGAGGGTTTTTGTCCTTTGTTTAGATTTTTGTAGTGTCTTCTTATGGTGAGGCGACGACTACATCTTGAAGTCAGAATAAGGTACTCACCGTCCTATCCTCGCTCTGGTGATGCGTCTAGTGCCATCAGAGGGCGCGTGGAGGTGTGTATCCGGCGGATCTCCTGGGATCATGTCCGTTTTCGTGTTCGTCTGTGTGGTTGTAGGTCTGACTCTTTCGATCTACGGTTGTCATCATTCGCGATGGTTACTGCTCTGGTGCGATGGTCCCTTGGGTCCTTAGCATGACGACTTCACGTCTGTCTACTACAACAAGCTCTACTACGATAAGCTTTACCCGGCTCCGGTGAGGGAGGGGTGAGGACGGTGGCGTGCCTTCGGCTCGCTTCAGTGTTGTTAGTCGTCGCTAGGTGGTCCGAATACCTATTTGTAATTTTTATTATTTTTAGAATTTTTTGTACCGTTGTTGATGATCAATAGATTGGTTGGTCTTTTCGCAAACAAAAAAAGAAGTTATGTTTTAAAAAAATTAATCGGAGTTGAGTTGTTTTCAGTACATCACCAGTAAGACAAGTCAGACCATCCAACAGCAACATTGATGATATTGTCACCACAAAAGAGTACAGTAGGACATCACATGGACATTGTGTTTTGACTCGTAAGTATAGATGCTTCCGTTATGAAAATGCATTTCAAATGCATTAGAAAATATCCAAATATTCCATACAAAATTTTGGGAAGTACATCCAAACTTCCTTTTGCCACACAAAAAGTTTTCCAAAAATATGACATTTTTTGTGAGCTGTGTAAAAAGACAAAAAAATGTCTGACTTATAGTCATTTTGGAGCACCGGAATTTGTCTTTTTACACAAGCCACAAATTTTTTTTCTTTTTTGGCAAACTTTATGTACAAACACAAAATGTCCAGATACATATACCCGAATTTTTGTTTAAATTTGTTTGGCATTTTATAATATGATTTTTAGGTAGTGGGTGCATCTACACCTATGAGTTAAACAGGTATCCTGACATAACAATTATGTACTTCCTCCGTCCAAAAATAAGTGTCTCAAGTTTGCCCAAAAGTAAATGTATCTAGACATGTTTCATATATAGATACATCCACTTTTTGACAAACTTGAGACACTTATTATTGGACGGAGGGAGTATATTAAAAATGAAAAGAGAAGCACTTGGCATGTGTATTTAAAACGAGACTCATAATCTATTTAATGTGGGATGCATTCCCCTAGGGCAGAAACACTATCATGGTTTCTTTTTAGAGAAGAGGCAAACCTTGCTTGATTGACATTTCATTAAGGTTAAGAAGGGAGTTTACAAATTACAAGAGTATATTACTGAAAGGATCGTATGGCCACCTAGAGGGGGGTGAATAGGTGCTACTCCAATTTTTAATTCTTTTTCGATTAAGGCTTGACACAAAGGTAAATTCTCTAGATATGCAAGTAAGATGAATTTACCTATATGTCAAGTTAAGTCTAAACAAAATAAGATACAAGTAGTAAATAACAAGAAAGGAGTAACCAATCGGGAAGCACGCGGAGACAAGGATGTATTCCCGAGTTCCAACTTTTTAGGGGAGTACGTCTCGTTGGAGGGGTGTGAGTTTCAAACTCAAGACGCCACAAATGGCCTCACCCTATTCTCCGATGAACCTCGCACAAAAGCTCGGTCCACCTTCCACTATCGGAGACCTTCAAGGCGGAATCCGGAGCCCTTACAACAAGCTTGAAGCACAACCCACAAAAGGATTGGGAGCTCCCAAGCACCACAGCTTCACTACACAAAAGTAACAAGCAAGTAAGTACAACAAGATGCCTAGGTTTTCCTAGTGGAAACCTTAGGCTCAAATCCCTCAAGTGAATGAGGGGGAAATGAAGAACCGCTTGGTGAAGATGTAGATCCGGGTCTTCTCCTTCAATCCTCCAAAGATCAACAAGTTTGGGTGGAGGGATTGGGAGATCTAATGTTTCTTGAGCTTGCAACAATGGTGTACTTCAGATCTGGGCGAGCTGCAGAGCTGGAGGTAGGTCGGAAACTCCGAACCGAGTGGAAACTCCGGACTGGCTCCGGGGTAACTCCGGTCGCGATGCAGCGGATGCCGCCGCGATGTTCATCTTCTTAGCAGACGGAAACTCCGGTCTTGGTGTCCGGAAACTCCGGTAGGGCCGGAAACTCCGGACCTACTCGGGACAACTCCGGACCTAATACCGCACGCGCCGTCATGGGAAGTTCTTCGATTCAAAAATCTTGTTTGGGGCGGAGACTCCGGACCACGGGACCGGAAACTCCGGCCGGTGCGGAGACTCCGGTGTTACTCTGAGGTAACTCCGCACCCCATACCGCGGCTGCCGTCCTGAGAAGCGTTTGCTTCAGAATTTCAAATTGACCGGAGACTCCGGCCACAGAGACCGGAGACTCCGGACTGGACAGGCAAATGCAAGCTTCTTTTTCTTGTCAAGTGTTTCGATGCAAAGTGTAATTGTATCATTTCATTCCTGCACCACTTAACATCATATTAAATAATTCTTAGTGTTGTTGCCTAACACACAAAACATAGGGGACATAAAATATGTCCTTTCAATCTCCCCCTTTTTGGTGTTAGATGACAACACTCGGATTTGCAATAAAGCACACAACAATTATCGACATGTACCACAAAGGATTTGAGAGGCTCCCCCTACATGTGTGCATACAAGTAGTTTGCATTTTAATACAAATGCTCAACATGTAGAGGAGAGACAACTCACAAGAAATATATGGAACAATATAAATTACACCAACATGAGACAAAACATGATATAGGGTTGAGGTGAAAAGGAACCATACCTTGTGCATAACTATGACATAGAGACCAATGCACAATAATAGACCATAAGTAATATCATCTCAACCATAGGAATTATGGAATCCATAGTCTCATACCACACAGAGTACCACAAATAGGAACATAGTCTCACAACATAAAACCAAAGCAAATAGGTTCAAATGACATAAGATAAATGGACACAAGCGCAAATAAATGATAAAAGCATGTGCTTGTGTCCGACCCATGCAAATCCCACGGTGAGAGTGCCTAATAGAACTACTTCTCCCCTTTGGCATCGAAACACCAAAAAGGGAGAAGAGCGATGCTAACGGAACCCAAGGTGATCACTCGCCGTCTTCATCATCGTCGGCAACACTGTCCTCATCATCACCACTCCCATCATCATCTTCAGCATCACTTGCTTCACCACTTTCTTCTTCATCATCATCACTTTCTTCTTCATAGCGCATAGGAGCCTTGCCGGTGTTGCGAGAAGAGGAGGGCATGGAGGTCACCTCGGCATAATCAGACCAATGAAATGTATCCTCATTCCACTTGTCAAGAGAGATAGTTGAAGCGGATGGCGGAGTTTCGGGATCGTCCTCATTGCGAGGAGGAGTGGTACCACCATTGCTGATCTTGCGCATTTCCTTCATCATCTTGGCTTGATTTGACAAGATCCTCTTGTTAGTGACATAAGTTTGATGATTTTCCTTGTGCAACCCAACACCCATACACATCATGGCCCTTTGCCACCAAGAAACTTTCTTCAACTCTTCGTTGACTCTTTGTTTGCCACCTTGATCCCAAGAGGGTGGAGTGGCATTTTTCCTTCTTGCCCTAGGAGCTTCTTGCTCCTCTATCTCTTCATAAGAGGCTGGAGTAAGGTGATGGCGGAGTACTTGAAGTGTGCCATATGTGTGTTTCTTGAAACGAATTGATTGAGATTGGGAATCTTCTTGAGAATGAGCTTCATGACATAGGGAGCATACATAGGATTCTTCCTCTCGTGAATAGCAATGTTGATCTCACACCTGATAAAATCCATGACATCAATCTCAAACCCTTGACAATTCGGACCGGCAAGGTATGTCTTGTGGCAATGGTACATGAGGTTGACAAGAGCTCCACGGATAGCATCCGTATTCCGGCTTGAGGTGCAATGCTCCAACGAAACATGCGAATCAAGATGTTGTAGATGGGCTTGAGTCCTTTGGTGGTAGCAAGGGCACCCCCTTTAGCAGCAAGAGGGGCAAGGAGCTTCTTATCATAGGTCACCCCTTCAACATGCATCCGGTGACCAACGGGTTCATTCACACCTTTGAACACATACCCCAAAGCTTCTCCAAATTCTGAAAAGGGTGCACTAACTTTGAGAGGCCCCGTCATCCATGTCATTTTGGTGTCCTCCTCATCTCCAAACACAAGAGTGGCAAAGAACTGTTGGACCATGTCAATATCATAGTCTTGTTGGGTGGTAATAAGGGGCTCAAGTCCAATCTTCCTAGCAACCCATAATGCATCCGCAAAGTATGTCTTCTTGGCCAACACGTCAAAGTTCAGCGGTTTTTTAGGACACACAAGAGCTTTTGGGTCCAAATTGGCATATATTTCCTTCATAAAGAGCTCTTGCTCCTTTCTCCAAAAATGACCATCGGTGGAGTTGTTTGGCATGTCATAGAAATTCTGCGCCCTCATTGTCCGAAATTCTTCCTTGTTCAACCCCTTCAAAGTGGTCAAGTTGTCAAACTTGGCCTTCTTGGCCCTTTCTTCTCGAAGGAGGGTAGCCTCTTGCCTAGCCCTTCTAGCATCAGCAGCCTGTTTCTGCTTAAGAGCACCACTCTGCACATGTTTGTCTTGTTCTTCATCATAGATCAAATAGTCTCGACCTTGGAGCTTGTTCTTCTTTGACTTCTTAATAGTCGAGGATGAGGATGAAGGACCGGGATACTTCTTGTTAGCCGAGTCCTTCATGGCAAGATCCAAACGGAGGAGAGGAAGATTCCCAACGCTTGGGAAGTGGGGAGCCGGTGGCACGGCGGATTCCGGCGGCGGGGAGCGGCCGGAGGCGGTCTTGGAGCTTGTGGCGGTGGCTGGGGAGAGTTTTGGGTCGGGGGTGTGGGAAGTTATGAGATAACTCCCCACCCCGAGCCCTTAAGAATCCCAGCGAAACGACCGAGGCCGGAGTCTCCGGCCTAAAGCACCGGAGTTTCCGGTTGGACCGGAGTTTCCGGGTTTTAGGGCGGAGACTCTGGACAGACCGGAGTCTCCGGTGCTGAACACCGGAGTCTCCGGACCCAAAAGCTCCAAAACAGCAGATTTAATATGGAGGACATGTATGATGCAAGATGAGCACGGCTTTTAGATAAGATGGCTTAGGTTAAGAACAAAGTCACTGATGGTAGATACACACTAGGAATTGCAAGATGCAAATATAAAAGCCAATTCCAAGTGTTTTTCCCAAAACACAATAAAGGTCTAGAAACCAAATAAAATCCAATGAAGATCAAATAAGATCAACTCTTCACAAAGAAGAGGGCGGTGGCCTAAGCCACCATGTATGAGTGTGTGGTGTGACACCGCGAAGATGTATCTTGGGTTCACGGCCACTACTCGTCATTTAAGCTCACAATTCATAAAATGAAAATATAGAGACAAAATGAGTTCTTGCTATCGGCATAATGGGGGGAGGGATAGTCCAATGGATTAGGACCGCACTCCCCCTATGTCCATGCCTACATCCAAACCAAATAACTATTGTCTAATATGGGTAGGTATGCAAGAAGTCCACTAAGTCCAATTGCTTATGTCCACCACATTTAGTTCTCCTCTCAACTCCTTGAATCTTGCTTCACCAAGAGGCTTTGTGAACATATCGGCGAGTTGATGCTTGGTGTTGACATACTTGATTGTAATATCACCCTTCTCAACATGATCTCGAATAAAATGATACCGGATCTCAATATGCTTGGTCTTCCCATGAAGTACCGGATTGTGAGCAATTTTGATGGCACTTTCATTGTCACATAAAAGAGGCACTTTGTCACAAATGACACCATAATCCTTTAAAGTTTGCCTCATCCATAATAATTGTGCACAACAACTTCCGGCGGCAATGTATTCGGCTTCGGTGGAGGACGAGGCCACACAATTTTGCTTCTTGGAAGACCAACTCACAAGAGACCTACCAAGGAATTGGCAAGTACCCGAAGTTGATTTTCTATCCATTTTGCAACCCGCCCAATCCGCATCCGAATAACCTACAAGATCAAAGCTTGTCCCATGGGGGTACCAAAGACCATAGTTAGGAGTATCTATCAAGTATCTTAGAATCCTTTTAACCGCGGTTTCATGACTTTCCTTAGGACTTGATTGGAATCTTGCACACATACCCACACTAAACATAATATCCGGTCTAGATGCACAAAGGTAAAGTAAAGATCCAATCATAGAACGATAAAGCTTGGGATCAACTTCCTTACCCCCGGATCTAAGTGTAGATCCGCCTTGGAGTCCATGGGAAACTTATATGGCTTGGCATTGTTCATATCAAATTTCTTGAGCATGTCTTGAATATACTTGGCTTGACATAAGAATGTTCCTTCTCTCCATTGGTGGATTTCAAAGCCAAGAAAATACTTCAATTCTCCCATCATGGACATCTCAAATTCCTTGGTCATTAGCTTAGAGAATTGATCACTAAATTCATGATTAGTAGAACCAAAGATAATATCATCAACATATATTTGGCATACGAAAAACTCTCCATTTATCCTTTTTGTAAAAAGGGTGGGATCGATTACCCCAATTTCAAAACCACGGTCTACTAAGAACTCCTTGAGATGATCATACCAAGCACGTGGGCTTGCTTGAGCCCATAAAGAGCCTTATGTAGTAAGTAGACATGGTTAGGAAATTTAGGGTCTTCAAAACCCGGTGGTTGTTTCACATACACAACTCATTTAGTGGACCATTTAGAAAGCACTTTTAACATCCATTTGATATAAGTAATATTATGAGTAGATGCATAGCAATTATAACGAATAGATTCAAGTCTAGCAACGGGGGCATAGTTTCACCGTAGTCGACTCCTTCGATTTGGGTGTAGCCTTGTGCAACCAATCTTGCTTTGTTGCGAATGACTTGACCATGTGAGTCTTGCTTGTTCTTGAATATCCACTTGGTTCCAATGACATTATGTGATGTGTCTTTGGGTCTTTCAACTAATGACCATACTTTGTTGCGCTCGAAATTGTTCAATTCTTCATGCATGGCCGCAACCCAATCCATGTCTTCAAGAGCATCATATACCTTGAGAGGTTCTAAGCTAGACAAACAAGAGACATGACCACAAAAGTTAGATAATTGATTACGTGTGGACACACCCTTATGAATACTCCCAAGGATATTCTCTTTGAAGTGTTGTAGATGATCCAATGTTGATGCACGCCGAATGACTCGGCGTTCTATAGCTTGACCAATTGTTTCACCAACACGAACATCTTCATCATTTCCTTCTTCTTGTTCATGGTCAACCCGAAGTGGAGTTCTTGGAGATGGGGGTTCATCATGTTCTTGTTCTCCACTAGAGTTGGGTGGGTCTTGACCATTATCTTGCTCATGTGGATGAATATCTTGATCTTGTTCTTGTATAGCTTGTTGATCAATTGTTGAGGTGGATGGTTCAACTTGAGTAGAACTTGTTCCTTCTTCTTGAGTGTCAATAATAGGTTCTTCAATAGGAATAAGTTCCCCTATGCCCATAGTTCTTATGGCTTGAGATGGAGGTACATCACCTACATCATCATGATCAATATGCTCCGCTTGGGAGCCATTATCCTCGACAAACTCCACATTCATAGATTCTTCAACACATCCGGTGGATATGTTGTAGACCCTATAAGTATGGGAGTTTGCGGCATATCCAACAAAATACCATCAAAAGTTCTAGATGCAAATTTAGCAATTGGGCAACCTTTAATGTAAACATGGCATTTGCATCCAAATACGCGAAAGTAAGAGACATTTGGCTTTTTACCGATAAGGAGTTCATATGGTGTCTTTTTCATGAGAGGACGAAAGAAGAGCCGGTTTGAGTAGTGGCAAGCGGTATTGATGGCTTCGGCCCAAAAGTTGTATGGGGAATGAAATTCGGCCAACATAGTTCTTGCCATATCAATAAGAGTGCGGTTCTTCCTTTCGGCGACACCATTTTGTTGGGGAGTATAAGCAGCGGAATATTGGTGTTGAATGCCCTCCCCACTTAGGAAATCATCCATAGTGTAATTCTTGAACTCCGTACCATTGTCACTTCTTATTGCCAAAATCTTGGAGTCATATTGGCGTTGAACAAGGTTGCAAAGTCAATGAATATCTTTTGAGTTTCACTCTTCCTCTTGATGTAGAAAGTCCAACAATATCTTGTATAATCATCCACAATCACCAAACAATATTTCTTGCCACCAAGACTCTCATATGTGGGAGGCCCAAAGAGATCCATATGAAGGAGCTCCAAAGGCTTCTTAGTGGAGATAATGCTCTTCTTGGGGTGATTCTTTTCATGCATCTTTCCGGCTATGCAAGCACTACAAGGACGATCTTTGGAAAAATTAACATCGGTTAGTCCTACCACGTGTCCACCCTTCACAAGAGTTTGCAAATTTCTCATACCGACATGGCCTAGCCGGCGATGCCAAAGCCAACCCTTGTCGGATTTAGCCATTAGACACGTGGCAATTTGAGTGGTCTCTTTCGAGAAATCGACCACATACAAACCGTTCACACGAAATCCAACAAAGGCTACTTTAAGAGATTGAGTGAAGAGGATGGTCACGTGGTGTTTATTAAAGATAACGGTGTAACCGACATTGCATAATTGACCAACGGAAAGTAAATTATATGAAAGGGATTCAACAAGAAGGACCTTCTCAATGGATAACTCCGGAGTGATCACTACCTTGCCATATCCCAATACCTTAAGTCTTGCATCGTTCCCGACGGTGACATGAGAGAATGTGAGTAATTGTTTCAATAGGCCCTTTACTAATTCTTTGCTTCCGGTCATGTGAGATGAACACCCACTATCAATGAGCCATGAAGATCCACCGGAAGAAAAGTCCTACAAGAAATCAAGTCTTTGTTTTAGGTACCCATTGTGGAATGGGTCCTCTTTTGTTAGTCACAAGGGTCTTTGGAACCCAAATAGCATAGTGATAATCATCTCCATATGAAGTGCCAACATATTTAGCAAAAACACAACCATTTCTAGATTTCATAAGAACATATGAAGGGTTGTATTTTCCCGCAAAGTCATTGTGAGTGGCATTGCCCCTTGTGGCATCACTACTCGCAATGGTAGTCTCCTTTGCTTGTGCGGGCTTGGCCTTCTTCTTGTTCTTGTTCTTTTTCTTCTTGGCAACATAACCAAGGCCCTCTTTCCCTATGTGTGGCTTTTGCGCTTGCAAGAGCTCATAAAGAGGTTTCTCACCTTGAGGGCTAGAGGCCTTGGCAAGCTCATCCTTCAACCTAGCATTTTCCTCAATGACATTTGCATGATCACAAGAAGAAGTAGAGGAGCTAGGTGGTGCATCAATTTTAGTAGATTGTATTTGAAGTTGTTCAAAAGACTTGGTGAGAGTAGAGTGTTCACTCTCCAAGGCCTTGTGAGCCTTAGTGAGCTTCTCTAGCTCATCGGTTAGTCTATTATGACCAACACCAAATACGATCTTTTGTTTCTCTAAAACTTTGTATTTAGCAATAGCATGGTCACGTTCTTTAATGATTTTAGAAAGAGTTTCATTTTGAGATTCATCAAAATTCTCAAGCTTCTCTCAAGAGAAACTCGAAGCTCATGCTCTTCCTCAATAGCCATGGTAAGGGAAGCGATCTCATTAGCATTTTCTCTTTCAAGTCTCCCCTTTTCTTCAAGGAGATCTTGTGCCATGCCATATTGATTCATAAGAATCTCAAGCCGAATCTTGCATTCACCTTGCAAGTTAGTCATCAAGAAATCCAAAGCAACATTTTCTTCCTTAACTCTAAGACTCATAAGTTCATGTATTTCATTCATAGTCTTAGAAGGAGGGAAGATGATACCTCGGAGAGTTTGGCCATGAGACACGTAGCGGATTTGGTGGTGACATTATCATTGGGGGATTCAAAGAGAGAAGGGGTTGTCGATGAAGCAATGGCTAAAGCGGCCACTCCACTTGTGGTTGTTTCTTCTTCATCACTCTCCTCCCCGGACATATATTCTTCTCTTGCCACCAACACCTTGGTAGGTGGCTTCTTGTTGGAGATGAACTTCTTGAAGTAGGCTTCATGGGAGAAGACCTTGAAGCTTCCTTGAGAATGAGTCTTCCTCCATGTTCTTCACGGTTCTCATAAGGGCATTGGGCAACATAGTGAATTTATCTTGACAATTGAAGCAAGTCTTCATTTTTGGGTTGCCCTCCTTGTAACCATTGATTTGTACTTTTGATCCACATGAGCTTTAGCTTTAGATGGATTCTTCCAAAAGGTCTTTGCCGCTAGAGCCACATAATCTCTATGAGCACTCATGAGTTCCTCGGGTGCCAAGTAACTTCCTTCTTCATGATCTTGGTCTTCATCTTGTTCCACCACCTTGGCCTTCAAAGCAAGTGAGGAACGGGCCATTCCAAGAGCACGGGCACGAGAGTCTCTAGCAATTTGGGCTTGGACCTTGTAAGATTGCATCTCTTGCATGACTTCATTTGAGGTCAAGGTGTCATAGTTGTGCTTTCCTTGGAGACTCTTCAAGTCGGCCTCTTCAAACGGCATGAGGGCATTCACATACTTCCTCTTGATGTAAGTATCATCCACATGTTTAGCACCAAGGTCTCTATATGCGGAAGCAAGAGCCTTGAGCCTTTGATACATCTCCTCATGAGTTTCATCATCTTTCTTGTAGAAGCCTTCAATTTGATTGCTCATGGCTTCATATCTATTTCTCCTCATGCTATCATTTCCAACGAACACCTCCGTGAGGGATGCCCATGCTTCCTTAGCGGTGGTGCAATCTTCGATGTGATGAATGTTCTTCTCACCCACCGCAACACGGATCACATCAAGAGCGGTGGCATTTAGTTGAGCTTCAACTTCTTCTCGCCTTGTCAAATCATTTTCATCCACCGCCTTGTATCCATCTACAATGATCTTCCAAAGACCTATGCAACCACTTTTCAAGTGAGATTTCATAGAAGATTGCCAATGAGTAAAAGAGGATGCATTAAGACTAGGTGGTGCTCCTCTTAAGTGAATAGGAGGATGAGGGATAGGTAGGTCGGGAGAGTATGCAAAAGGAACTCTAGCATGTTCTCCTTTCCCATTAGGTGTTTTAGATGGGGATTCATTTTTATTTTGGTCCACCCCCGGATCCCTTTATCCTCGTTCTCCTTTAACTCCACTTGAGGAATCTCCAGAGAAGGAGGTGATGCGGTTACCTTTGCTTCCGTGAGTTTTGCCATCATTTCACGCAACTCATCCATTTTGGTTTCCATAGAGGTCTTCAAGTTAGTGAAGTCCTCCATGGAAACCGAAGTGGCCGGAAGAGCAAGAGGGTTCCCATCGGCATCGAAGGCCATATTTCTCTTAGGCGGTTAAGCCCGAATAAAGAGCCGAGGCTCTGATACCAATTGAAAGGATCGTATGGCCACCTAGAGGGGGGGGTGAATAGGTGCTACTCCAATTTTTAATTCTTTTTCGATTAAGGCTTGACACAAAGGTAAATTCTCTAGATATGCAACTAAGATGAATTTACCTATATGACAAGTTAAGTCTAAACAAGATAAGATACAAGTAGTAAATAACAAGAAAGGAGTAACCGATCGGGAAGCACGCGGAGACAAGGATGTATTCCCGAGTTCCTCCTTTTTAGGGGAGTACGTCTCGTTGGAGGGGTGTGAGTTTCAAACTCAAGACGCCACAAATGGCCTCACCCTATTCTCCGATGAACCTCGCACAAAAGCTCGGTCCACCTTCCACTATCGGAGACCTTCAAGGCGGAATCCGGAGCCCTTACAACAAGCTTGGAGCACAACCCACAAAAGGATTGGGAGCTCCCAAGCACCACAGCTTCACTACACAAAAGTAGCAAGCAAGTAAGTACAACAAGATGCCTAGGTTTTCCTAGTGGAAACCCTAGGCTCAAATCCCTCAAGTGAATGAGGGGGAAATGAAGAACGCTTGGTGAAGATGTAGATCCGGGCCTTCTCCTTCAATCCTCCAAAGATCAACAAGTTTGGGTGGAGGGATTGGGAGATCTAATGTTTCTTGAGCTTGCAACAATGGTGTACTTCAGATCTGGGCGAGCTGGAGGTAGGTGGAGGGGTATTTATACCCCTCCAGAAAAACTAGCCGTTTTTCTGTCCACTAAGTCCGGAGACTCCGGACCGGGAGGCCGGAAACTCCGGACCGGGGAAACTCCGGACTGACTCCGGGGTAACTCCGGTCGCGATACAGCGGCTGCCGCCGCGATGTTCATCTTCTCAGCAGACGGAAACTCCGGTCTTGGAGTCCGGAAACTCCGGTAGGGCCGGAAACTCCGGACCTACTCCGGGCAACTCCGGACCCAATACCGCACGCGCCGTCGTGGGAAGTTCTTCGATTCAAAAATCTTGTCTGGGGCGGAGACTCCGGACCACGGGACCGGAAACTCCGGCCGGTGCGGAGACTCCGGTGTTACTCCGGGGTAACTCCGCACCCCATACCGCGGCTGCCGTCCTGAGGAGCTTTTGCTCCAGAATTTCAAATTGACCGGAGACTCCGGCCACAGAGACCGGAGACTCCGGACTGGACAGGCAAATGCAAGCTTCTTTTTCTTGTCAAGTGTTTCGATGCAAAGTGTAATTGTATCATTTCATTCCTGCACCACTTAACATCATATTAAATAATTCCTAGTGTTGTTGCCTAACACACAAAACATAGGGGACATAAAATATGTCCTTTCAATTACAGACTTGCCTTGGCCAACTGCCACACCGCCCCAAAACACTAAGACTGACTGCTTCAATACCTGCTCAACAGTGGACAATTTACGACAGAAGGTCCTAGTGTTACGTTCTAGCAAAAAAATTCTCATTCCTGGGATATCCAAGGCCGCTACTTCCCTATGCTTGTCTCGGGGACAGCGTGATCTCAGGGAGCGCCACCATTCCCTGACCAAGTCGTGGACGGCGCGATCTAGCCCTGCAAAACCTTTCCTCTTCCATAACCTGAACCAGAACTCACAGGAAAAAGGGCACTGAACCAAGTGATGGTCAATATCTTCCTGCACCAGCATTCTGGTGAGTGATCCAGACCCCTCCAGTTCTTCCACAGAGCTTGAGCATAGTTACTCCACTTCAATTCTACCTCTGAAGAAAGCAGAGTAAGCCCAAGCTGAGGAATATTTCCCATTAGCTATCAGGCGCTGTCCTCCTCCATGCTCAAGGGCAGGAGTGCACTCTTTCGATCCATCTGTCGGTTCGAGAAATTGGTTCTTGGTCCATTCCTAACTTCGCATCACATCGCTGCTCGTCCATCTCCTCGGCCTCTCGAGATGACTTGAAATCCAGAACTTACCAAGAATGCAGAGGCTCGACGCGCTCAAGCCATCGCCACCTAATCCGCAAAGCATCATTTAGCATCTTAAGATTCAAGATTCCCAAACCTCCATACTGAACTGTCATGCACACCTGCTGCCAAGTGCCAAGCCACTCTGCAGTTCACTCCTTTTGCATCTTCAGAACCGTGCTAGAAAAAGGTCGTACAAATCTTATCGATGCACTTGAACACCCAAGGAGGCAGATCTAAGGATAGCATGTGATAAACCGCGATAAGGACAGATGCATGACTGAAGTAGCTGTGTTGTCTTTGGTCCCATGGTCATGTAAGAGTAGGTATATCACTTTGTATAAAAGTAGTACAAAGAGAAACAGTTTCGATAGACGATAGCACAGAGTGGATAAATCCAGTTCACCTTTGTTTGTCTTCCAATAGATCAGAACAGTCCAAACCCAAATCACATGTATGACTATTCTCATGCTACCAATACAGAATGGCCGAGCCTACAATTTTAAATCAAGATACATTACTCATGGATCCATTACTATTTATCTAATTTTGATTAACAACATGAGTTCTGAACACAAAGACCATTCTATCTTAAGAAAAAAAATCGTTACTACGTGAGCACGGGGTGATGGATTAGCAGTTTCATTTGAACTAATTATTCTTCTCTAGCATTGCCACCTCCAGTCAGCCCAAAGTAAACATTAAGAGATGCACAAAGTACATAATACGTTTTTAGTAATCAGTCACATGCTCTGCACCTACAGAAAGGAACCTGGAGATACCTTGGGGCTGGTGACATTACAAAAATCGACCAATCCTTTCAGGTTTTTGACGATTTCTCCCATTGCTGGCCTTTAATCTTCATTATATTGATCGCACAGCAACCTTGCATGACCTTTCGAGCTCCTAGAAATTCACATCTTCGACTAATTCAAAAACCAACAGATGGATTAGAGAAGCTTGATCAGATTGGAAAGAGAGCAGCTTATTATAGCTGACACTGAATCAGCAGTCAGCCCAAAATGTACAACTGTACAAGGTGTATGCAAATGATCAAACAAAGGCGCTACACGGCACCTGCTTGCTATTCTTCGCTGTCTTTGAGGATGATCTGCGGATGGAGCCAGCTGAGGAGGCAAAAATAGTTCTACTTCACCAATTATAGTAGTTCTTCAGAAGCCAGATCATGTAGCATTCCTGCAAAATTCAGTTACAGACACCACATAAAAATACTTCAGCTTCGCCAATTATAGCAAAAACTGGGTTTATTATGACAAATATTCACAAAATAAAGAAGGTTTAGTGAGTTTTTATGACGGTGATATCTTGCATTTCTTAGTCCAGCGTTGATCTTCAAAAACAATACCTCGTATGCTAAATAAATCACCCTCCATGGAGAGAAAAAAATACTTGCCACACTCAGTATCCATGAGGCACTGGAAGAACAATATCTAATAAATGCAATGTCCATGAAGTATATAGATCATGTGTCAAATACCAAAAAGAAAAGTACTTACCATTTTCCAGTGACTCTCTTTGGATGCCGGCAATCTGTGGCATAACCAACAAACAAATGTAAGGTGCAGGAACACCTTGCTGACCACTGTTTCCCATTCCAAAAGAATTACGGCGCCAATACAAGAAGCGTGTTTTGCCACATTCTCTGCCTCGGAGACACGTATTCCAGCATGCGATCTTTGGTTGTAAGTAAATATATCAAGTTGATGGACATCTCATTCACCAGAAACAAGATAGCGGCCTTGGAAGCGCTGTCGACGACCTCTGTCTCACATGTCGCCTCTACACCAGCAATAATGATCCTGCCAGCATGAGCATCCATGTTGTAAGTTGTAACCCTTCAGCTGGGGGTCTATTTCAGACATAACCAATTTGTTCCATGCACGCTTGACACTCAAAGACAGGTTAATCCCAGCCAAGAGAGATCATTATCTACTGATCTACACTAACACAACATTCATTCTATTCATGATCTCGCAAGGTAAGTCTTGATATTTGTGAGGCTGCAAGTAGCTAATAGCCCGAGTAAATAAACCATTAGGACTATATGACTGTGCATGTCGATTTGCAAGTAGTTATAGACACGTGAAAGCAAACATTACTTCAGTTCTGTATTAAAAACATTCCTCAAAATAGAATCTAGCAATAGAAAATACAGAATCAGATAAGATGTTAATAACTGTAATGAACATTCTGTAACTGAGAATATCTTCTGAACTTTGCAGTCCATGGAGAAAAAAATTATACAATTCAACTAATTTGTTCAGATCGTTACATTGATTATTGAATGAACCATAACGTTGTGCAAGATAAAAAGGTGCATACAGAACTAGTACAACTTTGAAAATGCAGTGTTCTGATGATTGGGGCTTTAAAGGAATCTCAGCCCATTGTAATGTACCACAGCACCGTGTGAGCAACTAACATAGCTTCTGTGAGGATGCTATCATTATGTTTTTAGGTTCTGATATCAACATCTGAGTCGTAGACCAATCAGTTAAGATGCACATATATCCCTGGCGTTTTAGCTTCTTACAGAAACAGAGCTACAGAGGCTCACAAATATTCAAACTGCAGCTATACTTCTCTACCTGAGCATAAGAAAACAGCTACATCATCATACATTCATATACCTCTGCACGTCCTTGTACTTGCCGCGGGAGGAAACGAGCAGGTCGGGGTATTGTGTCGATGCCGAGCTCCTGCTAATCAACGGGTCCGTCGAACACGACGACGATCTTCTCCTCTTGAACGGCAGCTTCCACGGGCATAACGTCAAACAGGTGGCAGGCATCGCACTGAAACAACCAACAGGATCCAAAAGAATGCAAGGGTCAATGACAAGAAAGATCACATCTGTACGAGGTGAGAAGGAAAGAAGCACGTGAGGGATCTTCTGTCCCTCGTTCTCCGCCGCCGGAGCCGGTGGTTCCCCTCCCCTCCGCTCGTCGCTCCGGCGGCGGGAGGGTGGGGGAACCGCGGTGCTCTCGGTTCGGTGTGTGAATAGTAGGTTTAGGTCTTCCGTCGGCGGCGCTGTGGGGGTGGAGGCGGCGCCGGCTGGAATAAGGGTGCGCGCGTGTCGTCCCCTCTACGCCGGAGTTCCCTGGAGCTGTGGCGTGATGCGTCGCGCTTTTGGTATTCTCAGATCCTCGGATCTTGGGAGTTGTTGTGTCCCCCGAGCGGACGGCGTGGCGGCGCCGGCGTTTGCTCCTGTTGGGGTCTTTCTCCCTCCCCTCTGGCGTCGTCGAGCTTCCATCTGTGGTGGCTCTTGGAGGAGGAGGTGGTCAGCCCGGGTTTGCCCCTTCGCTTTTCTCTCTGTCTGGCCGTGGCGGCAAAGGGAGAGCGAGGCGGAGGTGTTGGATCCGTTTTTGTTTGATGCGGTGGTGGTGGTGGCTCTCTGCGGTGTCTCTGCTCTGGCCTGCCGTGGCGGCGAGGGGAGCGGGCGTCCGACGAGCGGTGGTGCTGGTTGGCGGAACTGGCTGCTGCGGGATCAGCGGGAAGCTCGGTTGTTTGTGGTTGCAGGTGCTTGGCTGAACTCGTTCATCGATTTGGGTGTCCGTCGCGGAGCGGCGGCCGGATCTGCAGCCTTCTTCAAAGTTGGAGGTGCCTGCTTCCCTGGGCGTGGTGGTACGACGATCGCCGGCGGTGGCTAGTTGTTTGGGGTCAGGGATGGATCCGCTGGTGTGCTTTCCTCTTTTCTGAGGTGTTCTGTGTAAGTTTCCTGGATCTGGTTGTATTTTCCTTGGTCTTTCTGGACCTAGTTGTAATTTGCCTGAGCTCCTTAATATAAGTGCGGATCCTGTTCAAAAAAAAAAAAAAAGAAGCACGTGAGGAAGAGAGTGGAGGGACGAACCATCGTTTCGGCAGCGACGGAATCGGCCCAAGTGCTCGAGCCTCTGGTCAAGGCCGACACTTGAAGACGACGGCTTGAATCCGGCTGCACCAATCTCCACTCCACATCGTCTGCGAAATCCAGCTCCCGTTTCGCCACGAGCGTGTGTCAGGATCAGGAAGAGCAGCCGTATGTTTGCATCGTCAGTTTCTTCAGACAAGAAGGGCGAACGGAGGAGAACCAGCGGAGATCATCCAACAGTCCGCATTCACCGATATCGTTTCGTGTCAAGACACGCGATTTGATGTAATAATTTGATTTTGACCGCGTAATAATGAATCTTGTAATAACCTCAGTTAAACTCGTGGCTCAAGCGCAGTATGTAAGCTGGAGAGAGGATGAATGGGCGATACGAATATGAAAAACTAAACTACTTTCCCTCCAAAATATAACACGTTTTGGTAGACTTCGAATCACTACTTTTGATGTCTATCTTGCCTCTCCTTACGGTTCTTTACAGGTTTTCCTTAATTTATCATTCATGATCTAATTCGCTACTCGCTCCGTTCTAAATTAGATGGCTTACATTTGTCTGAATAGGTATGTATTTGTACTTGTTTACTGTCTACATACATCCATGTCTAGACAAACGTTTGTCAAGTAAATTGGAACGGAGGGAGTAGTACCTTAATACAATTGCATGCTAGATTTCCGTCCTTGTCCTTCGTGTCTTTGGTTTAAGGTTGGATGGTGACAATTGGTATCAAATCACTAATTCTTCAATTCAAAAGAAAAGAAATCCACCGAGCATCGATCACATTGGTTCGAGCATAAATCCCCCTTACTATGTGTTCTCTGTTGCCCACCAAGATCTCTTCCGTGTTCTCCGACCAAAGAGCACACCACTTCGTAGGAGATCCTAGAAAGCAAGCCACGGAAGAACCTCAGTTTTTGAAAAACTATTCATGACAAAGAAAAAAGTTTGAAGAGTCGAAGTATATTTCCAAAGATGTTCAAAATACGTTCACCTGTTAGATAAAAAATATAATTTTTTTAAAAAAGATAAAGATAATAAAAATATTATGAAGGGAAAACAAAAAAAAGAAGGAAACACGAAAAGAAAATAGCAACGGAAAACAAAAGGCAAAAGGGTAAAAGGACGCTTACCTGGGCCGGCCTAGTATGCTCCCTCGCATGAGCATCAAGATTCAAGCCGCTAATGAAGCCTGAAGCATCAATTAGGAATCACCCTGGTACATTCTCTCTGTGGAGCGCCTATATCGCGCCCGCAGGAATCACCCTGCTACATTCTCCCTCGCATGGGCCAGTCTGGAGCGCCCCAATAAAAAAGCAGTGTTTTTTTCCTTTTTGCATTTTTAAAATCTGTTTTTAATCCGAAATTTTTTTAATATGAATAAATTTCAAATCTGTACGTTTTTAAAAATCTGAATGCTTTTTGAATTTGGTAAAAAATCAAATTTCAACAATTTTTTAATCTGAATATTTTTTTGAGTATGAAATTTTTTTAAGTATGAACATTTTCCAATCTGATTTTTAGAAAAATCTGAACTTTTTTGAAGAAAAAATAAAACAGAAAAGAAACGAAAAAGGAAAGAAAAAGAAAAACGAACATAGAAAACGAAAAAAGAAAAAAAAAAGTTAAAATCGGCCAATTGGGCCGGCTCATACCCTTCAGGCGGCTCTGGCATTTCGCGCGGCCAACTGGTGATACATAGGATTTTGCGCGGATAAATAGGGATTTGCCATTTTGCGCTCTCTGGTGTAGTGTGGGTGGCACGAATAGAAGTGAACTGTGCTCTCCAACTCCTCCATGGGCCGACTGCATAATGGCCCTAGGCATTTTGCTGAATAACCTAGTACACAACTTGGGCCTCCTTCTGCTTAAAAAACAACTTGGACCTCCTTGGGACGAACACATCACAGAAACTCCTGATCTGAGTTTGTATTCCCCATGCTTACACAGAGCTCACAGTTCGAAAACACTTTGATACACGCATGCACGGCCTGTAACATAGGTAGATCCACACCTTGCATCAGGCATCTGTCATGGCCGGCGCTGCCCTGCCCTGCCATGCAGAGGCATGGACACAACCTATATCCATTATTCCCATGATGCACACACAACACAACGGATGGCCCTCGCCTCTCCACGATTCGCCATTCTAATTCCCGCCATGCCCTACCAACGGGAGGAGAAGCAGTCTGATTGATGTGTTCTTCTTCCTCGCAGCAGTGGATTCGATTGGACGTTGGGGGCATCAAAATTCTCTGGCGGGTGGTGGTGGTGGTTCTTCTCTGAGAATAGTGCCCACCCTTGGCGTTGTGCCCTTGCGGGTTGGATGGATGCGAGGGGGGAGCATTTTCGCCTCCATCACTCGAGCGCCTCAGAACCAGCCGCAAATCAACCCTATCCTCTCCCGGTGAACAGTAGAGAGAGGAGAAAAGAGGGTGATTCCAGTTTCTCTTCGTCTCCGCCGGCGGGGCCGTGGGCTCTCTCCTCCTCTGTCGGCCGTTTCGGCGGCGGGGGGATGGGGGAGCTCCGGTTCTTGGTTGTGCGGTGTATATAGAATAGCTAGGTGTCCAGCCGGCGGAGCTTTGGAGGTGGAGGCGATGCCGGATTGGAGTGGTGTGCTGCTGGTCCCTCTCCTCTGTGCCGTCGTCTTCTGGGTCGGCGGCGCGGGACCAGGGCCTTTTGGTGCTCGGGATTCTCGAATCCGTCGAGGCCCTGTCCCCAGCGAGCGGGCGGAGAGGTGACGCTGTCGTCTGCTCGATTTGGGGTTCCTGTCCTCCGGCCTGGTCGTCGCTGCGCTGTCGTCTCCTCCTGCGGCAGCGCCGGCTTGTGGGGTGGTGTGCTCTGGAGGAGGGATGGTGATGTTTTGCTGCTCTGTGTTCTCTGGCCGGCCGTGGTGGCGAGGGGAGGCACGGTGGCGGCGGGTGGCGCTGGGGTGAGGTTGAAGCTGCTGGTCTGTGGGCTGTGTTGGTGAGGGAACTGACCGCTTCCATGGAGGTGGTGTGCCGTCGGGCCCAGTTCCGGAGCAGGAGGTGCTCGGGGTGCGTCCCCGACCGATGTTCCACCGTCGTCGCCAAATCCAGTTCTTTGCAGCTGGTGTTTCCTGCGGTTCGTCAACGCCTTTCGGCAAGGAGCTCCTTTTGCTCTGTGGTGCGACCGTCCAAGGCTCGTGCGCTTCTCCGATGGCGGCTTCGTCGGGTGGTGGATGAGCTCCATGGTCGAGTGGAAGAAGAAGGAACCAGGGACTCGGTTGGCTTTTCTTTGTTCTTGCGGGTTCTTTCTGTTAAAGTGGCGCAGCTGTACCTGGCCCCGTATCCTTGTTGTTTTTCTACTACTTGTATACGTTTGTGTACTGTCTTTCTTATCATATGAATACAGGTAAAAATCAAAAAAAAAAAAGATCTTCACTGACTTTACTGATCAGTACTCCTACTCTTTATGCCCTTTTCAGCACCGGGTATCTATGTTGGTCCGCTTTCAGAAAACTTTATTACAGAAATCTTGGCCGACAAAGTTTCAGAAATTACTAAAGCTGAGATCTCACATTTCAGAATGCAAAGTTTTAGCTGGCTGTTTCCATAACAGAATTTAGCAGTTCCCAAATCCCATGCTTATCGGACAGATAATAGCGGCCGAAGGCGAGGTTACACCTAACAAATCATGGTTGATGAACCCAAACCCACACCCAGGGGACGGGACCATGGACGCACGCACACGCACGAAAGCAATCAGGGCAGGGGCACACACCTACATGCCTCGGCCTGCTCCCATCAACGCAAGCCATGAGATGAGCCCATCAGTTAGCTACATCCACATTCATCTTCCTGCCGGGCCATCATGCATGCTTCGCCGATCTCCATGCTTCGATCGCACAAACTGTCGGTCGAATGATGATCGTCGTCGATCCCGGGCACGCACTACTCGAGAGCTAATTCTTGGACGACGTAACACGCCTCTTCTGGTCTAGTTGCAGTTCGGCCCCTAGCTAGTTCAATCGGTCGACGGTGGATCAGGCTTAATTAGTACGGTTAATTATTAGGGGCGAAGAAATTAAGCTGTGTCTGTGGTAGCCAACGGAACGGGTACATATACTCCCTCCGATTGGAAACACAAATTTGTCTAAATACGGATAAATCTAGACGTAGCTTAGTATGTAGATATATCCGTATTTTTAACAATATTTGTGCTAACCATTTCCGATCGGAGGTAGCCATTGACACTATCTTGATTCATAATAACCTAGTATAACAGAAATATAAATTGTTTGAATTTGAATATAAATAGACCAAAAAACATATCGACGATAGATTTAGAATAAACTCCATATTTTTGTTGATAAAAACTTTTGAATATCCCTCGCTCAATTTAGCACATCATCTAGCCGTCAAGAAGCCATCGCAAACATCTTTTTACGCAACTCGGTCTTGATGATCGTTGTCGCCCAGAAGCTCATTTCAATTGTTTTTGTTACCATCGATAAAAGAAATGTCAACTCAGTTAAACACGATAACAATTTAAATTCCCTGCGTATGAATGATGAATAGCTCAAGGTTGTCTTGTGTATGCTTATGTTCATAATTAGAGAAATGTCTATGATAAATCTCTGTAAGACGACCAAGGTTATTCACAATGAATTAAAAAAATGAGTCTCTGGAGTTAAGACAAGAGAATTCAAAACAACTAGAAAGATAGCTAGAAGCAATGGTCAAAATCGGCCATAAATGATATTGATTGATGGAGCTTATACATGTAGAATTTTAGGCAATAAATTATATAAAGCTAAAATAGAATGTTAAAAAAATATTGCACATCTTGAGTTGATTTCGGCCACTCCCTCATAAGCTGTCCAAAATACTCTCAAACCCTTCTCAAACTGAACACCTAGGACATGTTCAGAGTCGAGTTTTGTTAGTTTGATAATTAGGTATTGTAATTGAAAATAGTTGGTTTCCGACTAAACTAGATCTAGCTAGTCCTTATTTTCGGTTCGGAATTGATTTTATGCAGTTTTTGTCACCAAAACACACATAACTTTCTCATACCAAGTCTTTTTGACGTACGATCACTCAAATTGTTCAGGAAAAACACGCGTACAAGAATATTTTCACCAAAAAATAAATTAAGGTAGGACGGAGCTTCGCCCCTGTACATGTCGTGTAAGAAAAAGGCGATGAAGCACGGGAATGATGGTCTGACGGGGCCGGGATCGATCGGGTCATGGAAGAAGTTTTTGTCGGTACGTAGTACGTGAGCCATGGCATGCACAACTTGTGAGCGCTCGTACCCTTTGTTTCCTTGCCCCTGTCATCACCTGCGATTCTCTCCATCTCAGCAGCTGGCCGCAATCGACTTCCGGTGGTCATCAGGCGTCCTTCCGCTCGCAGAGGGTAGCTAGCTTCGGACAGCGGATCGAAATGGATCGTTTTAGTGAATTTTCTACATCGAGAAATCAACATTAGGATGAAGACATGCTAAGTTTCTATCCATGTACCAGTTGTGCGCTCGATCTAATCTAATCTCGTGGTACTGTACTGTATCCGAGAGGGTAACAGAACAGGGGAGGGCATTGAATGCATGAGTGTGCCGTATAACCTGATCATGGCTACGATTGATTGATTGGGGCGTAAAGTTGGACATGACCTGTTATCTTTCTTTTCTCAGCGAAAAAAGAGGGGGAGGTCTTTTTCGGACACGAATATGGTGCATCATATATCTGCTGTATGCTTGCATTCCACTGGCACAGTGACACCAACGATGGAGACTCACGGGAGGGGAGACTATTTCATAGCAGAAAAATAACTCAAGAATGATGATAAGGCCGACACCCACCTTAGTCAATCTACTAGTCTTGACACTTGTGTGTTTTTGGTCGACCAAAATTCTTCAGTAGGCAGTTAGTACTTGTTAGGGGTTTTAATTGGGTCATACAATTCTGCTGCATTTTTTTAAAGTGTGTTTTCTTTTATCAAGGAAAATCTGTATGGCTACAATGGCATGACCGAGCCCGACACACAGGCCGGTACGCTGCCGCATTTTAGGCACATCTGAATTCTGACAGGATATGAAACTCTAGGAAGCGTAGAGCTATGAATTTTCAGATCAGGGCCGGATGACACCAACAACGCTAGCTCCTTACACTTCGTCACGCACCACAACCCGGCCGTATGGCTACAACCTTGGCAATCTGCTCATGAGTACCAGCAACCAACGATGCAACGTATTTCATTTGCCGTTGCGGTTTTCATTTAACCTTGATCGCATCTGGGGTGGGGTTGAGACTTGAGCTAGCCGGCAATGAGGGGTTGGGGGTCCAAACAAAGAAGCGGGAATCCCCGAGCTACATACATACATACATACATCCACCGGAGCTTGAGTGAGGATCCGGAGAAGCATCAGCAAAAGCTTGAATGCTAGTACATCAATTGCCCACAAAGTCAGGCGCCAGTTGAGCTCCACTTCCATGGATAAGAACGTACGTACAGGTCAAAGAAAACCTAACCGGGCACACAAATTGCAGCCGCTTGTGGCTCTAATCCGGCAATGACCGGCATGGGTACATGCCGTCCTCTTGGGCTTAGCTTGTGCTCGTTTCGCTGCAGAATCCATGGCTGTACGCTAATGCGTTGCTCTCACCGATGAGCTGCTGACTGGGCGGCACCGGCGCGCGCAATATGTGATCTGACCAACACGGCTCGGTTCCGTGTTTAGCTTAATTAGCGCCTGCCCACTTGTGACCCATGAGCTGTTGCATGCTTAATTAGGAGGCTGTCGATCGAGGCTTAGGCGTCAAGTGTTATTACCACCATGCATTCCGTTTCAAAAAAATATTACCACCATGCATTGTTGTGTCGTGCGATCTTCCGTGATCCGATGGACATCCATCGGGTTGCACCATGGCAACAACGTGCATATGCTGGATTAAGGGCGAATTGATGGTACCGCCATTGCATGTCAGTGTTAATTTCATGAACCGACGTAGCCTCTCATCAAGGCCTTTCAAAAATGAACTCAGTGCTCTACAAATTCGATACAAAAGGTCGAACCAGGTCGTCAAAAAAAAACAAGTAAATGATGCAAATTTCTTTCCTTCTATATCTTTTTTTTTTAATGAAATTTTTTTTTTTGCCTTTTATATTAATATAGAAGGAGCAGATTCTTTCCTTCTATGAGCCATAACTGGGAAAGCAAATGCCTCGAATTTCAGTTTTGATCGACCAAGAGGAGTAACGACGATGCCAAACGAATTACTAGTACTTCCCCTGTTTCTGGCCACGAGCAGATCCTCCCAAACACGAGACCACCGCCCTGTCACCTACAAAATACCCACAATACCCACCGCATTCACCTCAATTAGCAAGCTCAACGCCCGCCTAAACTACGGGCCAAGAGAGGGCAATCAGGACATTTCGAACGAGCGGCCCACCCGTCAGTGTACACGTAGGAAAAACCATCGAGGATAGGGACGACCACAGAGGAAGCCACGCCCCATTTCCGCCTGCCACGTCACCGCCCCCGACTCCTTTAAATCCCGGTCCCTCTCCTACTCCCCTCTTCGTCTTCTTCCCAAGGGATCGATTCCTTCCACAGCACAACAAACTAATTCACTCGCGAAAAGGGACGGGCGGAGGAAGGAAAAAATAAACCCTAGCCGCACCGATCGATCGACGACGGATATGCGGCCCGCGCTCGCAGGAGATCAAACCCGCCGCCTCTAGCCCCGTTCCCTTTCGGTTCCGCACAGGATGAGGCCCGCCGCGCAGATCGATCCGTCCCCGTCCTCCGCGGCGCTGGCCAAGTCGCGGCTGAAGCGCCTGTTCGAGCGCCAGGTGCTGCGGGTCTCGC
This sequence comes from Poa pratensis, assembly GCA_947311845.1. Lineage (NCBI taxonomy): Eukaryota > Viridiplantae > Streptophyta > Magnoliopsida > Poales > Poaceae > Poa > Poa pratensis. The sequence continues at coordinate 11,364,384 of CAMZMU010000073.1, forward strand.
CGGCGGAGCGGCTCCCCTCCGTCTCCGCCGGCGGGGACAAGGAGAAGGATGATTTGTTGGAGCCCAGCTCCGTCTGCCTGGACGGCATGGTCCGGAGCTTCCTGGAGGACGGCGGCGGTGGAGTGGCCGAGCGGGCCGCCGGCGCGCGCTGCTGCAACTGCTTCAACGGCGGCGAGGCCTCCGACGACGAGGACGGCCCCGCCGCGGCCGAGGCGTCCGCCATCTCCGACGCCGCAGAGACCATCAAGGTACTGTACTTAAATAATTCTGATCGTCAAGTCTCGCCGGCCTGCCTGCCGCTTCTCGGTGGCGCCAGAGACAGCCAGGAATTCAGTCCGCGCAGGCACGAACTGATCCTCTGTTTCCATTTCTCGTCCAGGGTCTCGTCCACTGCGCGAGCCTCCGCGAACGGAACCTCCTGGCGGACGTCTCTACGCTCGTCGAGCGCCACCGCGCCGCGGGAGCGCGGAAGCGCGACCTCCTCCGCCTCCTGGCCGCGTCCCTCGTCGCCACGGGCCACGACGCCGCGCTCTGCCTCTCCCGCTGGGACAAGTCCTCCTCCCACCCTGCCGGCGAGCACGCCTACGTGGACGTCCTCCTCCCGGCCAGCTCTGACCGCAGTGACCGCGAGCGCGTGATCGTGGACGTCGACTTCCGCTCCCAGTTCGAGATTGCGCGCCCCACCAAGGCCTACCGCGCCGTGCTGCAGAGGCTGCCGTCGGTGTTCGTCGGCAGGGAGGACCGGATGCGCCTGCTCGTGGCCGCGGCGGCGGACTCCGCGCGCGCCAGCCTCAAGAAGCGCGGCCTCCACCTGCCGCCGTGGCGCAAGCCGGAGTACATGCGCGCCAAGTGGCTCTCCCCCTACGAGCGCGAGGCTCCTCCGCGTCCGCCGCCGGAGGCTCCGGCCCCTGCCAGTGAGCTCGCCGACAGCGGCGAGGGAGGTGGAGTTGGACACAACACTGTTTAATTGAGGACCTGTGATTTTTTTTCTTCTTGCCTCGATCGGGAATTTGCAGCTCGGTCCTTTGGCACGGGCAGGGACTGGATGCAAAGCTTTTTTTTGCTTTCTTTTCCTTTTTCATTTGACCCTCTGATGGGTAACGGAGTAGTAGTAACTTCTCGTAGTACTGGGAGGAAGTATGAGCAACAATTAAATAAATAAGTTGTAGTGTTAGTTGAGGGAGATAAATGAGAGATGATCACGACCATGTTTGGTTTTGTTCTCTGCTGTTCTTCAGCAACGATGTGAAGACTGTAACTGAATTGCGCAAACAAAACGGTCTCGTAAAATCAAGTGCTGACCGACCTAGTATTTCAAATTTGGAATGGATTCAGTGATGAACTAGTAACTGACATGAGTAATTCCGGTTGCTTTCTTCACTGGTTTCTGTATCTCTCACGTCACGCCGCGGGTCGGGTAGCGTGCAGTGCAGCTCGCTCGCTGGAGCTTCCCTGTTTCCGCAGAACAAAATACCCGGAAACTGCACTGACAATGCTTTCCATTCCCTGATCTGAAATCCTGGACACGGAGCCGGAAGCTGACACGCAGTGGTAGTAATATTCTGCAGTAAATAAAAAATAAAAAGGACGACCGGGGAGTACATACATACAGTACAGACAGCCAAATTCCACGCTCCGCGACTTCATCCTGTGGATTGAAAAGAAGTTTCTGGAATAGTTTAGGCGAGGTCGCTGCGCTACGCAAGCTAAGGCCATCTCCAGCCGTCCCCCAGAGGCCCCCAGCAAGCCTAGTTAGTGCCGTTTTGGCAAAAAATAGCGCCGGCGCATCCAGGCGAAACCCAGCCCACTGGGTTTGGCCTTGGGGTGAAATGGCGCGAAAGGCGACGCGTGCCAGCTCTGTCAGCGACGCGGGGAAATGGCGCGGAACAGAACACCCGTGAAGCGGCGCGTCCTCATCTTCTCGGCTCCCGCGTCGGTCAAAAGCCTGCCGGAGTTATTGGCGTGGCCAGCGGCCAATGCTTCCGCCGGTCAAAGGCTGCCGGAGTAATGGCGTGGCCGCCGCGCGTCGTTTCGAAGTCCAATCGGAGGCCACGCGGCGCAGTATCTTCGCCTGGCCGTGGCGCGCTATAAAATCCCCTCACCCCTCGCCGTCCGTCCACACCAGCTCTCGCCTTCCTCGCTCTCGCCAGCCCCTCGCCGTCCTTCTGTTCTCTGCCTCCCTCTCGTCCATCCTTCGCATGCAGCAATGGCCGATGACGGCGCCGCCGCTAACGGCTTTGGCCGCCGCAGCCTCCGCAAGAACGAGGCATGGGCGCTATACTGGTGCGGGTACCTGTGCCCGCCGGACATGCGCGTCCCCGGCGCCTCCGGCGGCCAGGCAGCGTGGGCGCTCAGCACGGGTGGCATCCCCGTGCCTCCCATCCCTGTAGGCGCCGAGTTCGAGTATGCCATCGACGAGATCCGGGAGGGCCTGACGGCGGAGCAGGCCGCGAACCCGCGCTGGAGGGCGGAGGGCAACTCCGCCTTCTAGACGGCGTACTTCCAGCGCCGCCACGAACAGGACCTAAACGACCGCGGCAACAACGGCCAAGTGGAGGGCGGTGGTGGGGCGGCGAGGGGCGCAGCCTCGACAATGTGATGGAGTACATGCCAACGGGAACACACCGCGCCTGGAGATGCCGCCGCGCAGGGCATCCTGGACCCCGCGGCGGATGGGTGCGGCGGCTTCGTCGTCGTCGGGGAACTCCTCCTCCTTCGGCGCGCGATCAGCGCCGTCATCGTCCCGGTACGCCCCCTCCTCCTTGACGCCCCCCTTTCTCAACTCCGGGCGCCCTGCCCCGGTGCGCAGCGGCGCCCTGCGCATCAATGAGCCACGCGGCGGCTCCCAGGCGCGGTGTGTTCCCGCCTCACCGCCACGCTCCTTCCTCCGCCGCCTCGTCAAGCCCAAGAAGGAGCCCAAGCCGGAGCCGGAGCAGGAGGAGGAGTGGCCCGGCCTGAAGGAGGCGGAGGAGGCGTCCTTCAACACCGTCCAGCCGGCGCTGCCGGAATGGGCCGACGACTGGAGCCTCCGCTCCTTCACCGAGGAGGAGGTGGAACGCCAGCGTGTGGCCCTCGCCGACCTGGAGCGCATGCGCGCGGAGGAGCGCCAGCAGCGCTAGGAGCGCCAGCGAGCTACCGCGGCCAATGCGGGCCGTCGCAGCCGCATCCCGCCTCCTCCTGTGGCGCCGGAGGTCGAGTACCACAAACTCGCCCCGAGCGATGACGACGAGGACGCCGCCTTGCAGAAGGCCCTGCTGCTGAGCAAACTGCAGCACGGCGACGGCGGCGCAGGCCTAAGCAGGCCCCCCGGCGGCTCCGACGACGACGGCGACTACAGCGCCGCGATCCGTGCGAGCATGGGCCTCAACTAGTCGCCCCGGGCCGAATAAAAGTGTTTTTAATTTTTAGTTTTAGTTTCTGCCAATGTATCTCGGCGAGTTTGCGCCAATATGATGAATATGATGAACTCGCCGTCTTTTTAACTGTTTGCGCCATTTTTTAAATTTTTGTTGGGTCTGGACACGGCTGGTGAACGCGCCCCCTAGAATTCAGTTTCGCGCCGTTTGGCGCCGCGGCGTCCCAGAAAAGGCGAAGTTTTGACCCTGGGAGGGCAACACGGCTGGAGATGCCCTAAACTTCAGGTGAACGCCACAGCACAACAAGCGGATAGACCACAGGGAGTAGCAAAAAATATGTATATCGTCCTCGGTATGCGCGTTCCTTGCTCCTTTGTTTATTAATCCCATGGGCCATAAACAAACAAATGCCCGTAATCCGAACCTGGATGTGAGCGAGACAGTTTTGGGCTGGGCTGTTTCTGAACCTGAACATCCACCTGCCCACGCCAAACACGCAGAGCACTCTACGAACTTGGTGGCCGCAAGCAGTTGAATCCCTTCCGGACTCAGCACGAAGGGCGGCTAACTCACTCATCACGCTCGCGATCAGGTCGCTGTGGCTGGAACGCAACGCAAGAGTTTTTGAAGCCAAGGAAACGTCAGCTGGCAGATTTCTGGAGGGGGTGATCGAGGAGTGGAGATTTTGGCTTTCTTGTAGACGTGGGCTAGATAGAAATAACACTTAGCCCTGTAGCTAGTGGTGGCCTTGACAAAAAAAAGGGCAGGGCCAGGAGGATCGACGGTGCCATTCTGGACCGATCTTGATCGCTCTACTTGTAGTTTGTACTAGCGTCTCCTCCCTTCCTTAAACTTAATACAAGGACGCGCAGATCTCCTACGGGTTCTCTAAAAAGGATGTGAGCGGGTCACCCTGTACTGTAGATCTATTCAGTGCTCCGGATCCTCTGCGATCTCTTCCTTGCTCGTGTACGCTTCTTCCACATCGATCATATATAATGCTTGGTCGATGATGATGATTGGGGAGAGAAGAGTGAGTAATCCGCAATCTCCCTCATCAGTCAAAGCTCTCGCTGTACTGTAAACCCAGGGGGTCGGTCGAAATATACATTTGATTTTCGATTTCAAACGGCGCCCGTGTTATTTTGAAAACGTGATACTACCACGGAACCTCCGGCTCAAAAAACATAACTGCAGCTTTATTATATCGGGGCCGGGGGTACCGGGCCGGCCGGTACTGTAGCTTGGGATGATGCCCCATGGGCTCCACTGTGGACAACTTCGATACTCTCTTTTCCCCACCACTAGGACTACTGACGCTGGGTTTCTTTATTGCGCTGTGCCCCGCTGCCCATCACACGATCATTGCGTTCCCCCGCTTTGGCCTTTTGCCTTTTCCCTCCGGGACGCAAAAGCGGGCAGCGAGGAACAAACAAAACAACTTCCTTCCTCTCTCTCTCACACACACTTTTTTTTGAACGCCTCCTAGCTTTTCTTTGTTTCTGATGGGGAAAAAAGAGACAGGCGTCGCGTGAGTGCGTGCATAGGATAGGACCTAACTGCCGTCGTCCTAGCCGTCTTATGATAAACACCTCTTGGGTGCAGTGCAACGATGAGGGAACTCCCGTTAGGTCACTGAGACAGTGACGCTAGCTCAACACCCACCCTATGGAGAATGGCCGGAAGTGGAAGGCTACGGGATAAGCAGACTCCGTGGGTCACCTCCGCCTGCGCCGCCGTAAATGCTCGCCGTGGCCGGCTAGCTGGCCCAAAGTGTACTACGCAAGCTGCTTCCCGGCTAGCTGGCCCAATGCATGGCCGATTGCTTGCTACTCCAACTCGAGTGCACGCCCACATTGATGCATCGTCTCCGGCCGGCCGGAGAAAAGTCGCCACACGTACGGCATCCTGCAGGAGTTTTTTTTTAATTACATCCTGCAGGAGTTGATCCGTGGTATATGCGCAAGATGGAGTACGAGGGCTGGGAGACGGAGTACGTTTTCGAGTACATCTGATACGATGCACGGTGCATGTCTAGGGGGAAGGCATCTTTCTAATGCAACCAAGATAATTAAGGTGTACGTAGCCACTGCATGCCCGTGATCCGTTGGTACCACGACGGGTGAACAGGAGAAAACTTTAAGGACGTACGGCGCGAGTAATAAGGAAGAAAACAAAACTAAAGAACGGCCGGGCCAGCATATGTCCAATTTTAACGTCTCGGACGGGAGTGAGGGTATCAAATGATGATGATGATGATGATATCCGGTCAGTCTGCAAGTACTATTAATGTTTATCTGTGAAACGCACAATCCAACTAACTTATTTTATATATGTTTCACTTTTGAGTTAACCATTCTGAACATAATGGAACATGTTGCGAAAACTTCGATAATTTTTTTTTCACTTTATCAAAATATTTGCCACTATGTCCATTCGGAAACATATGTGAAACCTCGATGAAACTTTCTTTCGAACCTCTCGGAGATAAAGAGAGCCGGTTGATGGTAAAATGTAAAGACCTATATAGAGATATGCCACGATAAATAGACCAGCAATTTCGTACTTCCCCGGGGTCAAAGTCTAGGTCACACAAAATTTCGCACAATCATTAAAACATGATTTTGACCAATATTTTATTAAAAATATATATGAATTGATTATGTATAAATGGTATCATTGTATTTGTATTGCAAAATATATTATTTTATATATGTTTTTACCAAATTCATATATTTTATAAGAGAAATTCATAATAAAAGTTGTGTGGTGTTAATCAGAAAAGAGTCAACTGCATATTACTTCTCGAGAGAGGGAGTACACCACGATGCGGGCCTATTCACTCCTCTCTAGTCGATCTCTTCAATCCTTCAATATGGTCGTCACAAAAGTGATGCCGGTATCGATGTAGTTACCTCGGTCAGACGCAACTCCACCGTTGCTATCATGTTGTGTCTTGCATTTGTATTGTGTGAGGACGTGTGCCCAGCCTTGTGAACGATGTGGCGACGGTGTGTTCAGGAAGATGAATGTGGATGAAATACTGTTTGATGTAGAGTTGACGATGATGTGTCCGCGGCGTGAAAACATGTGTCGCTTGTCGGCGTCCCCTGCTAGCGATGTGTATCGATAAAATTCACAAAGAATTGTATCTCTTTCCACGCTCTTGGTGTGGATGATATAAGCGGAACTCACTTATTGCGGATACTGCATAAATATCTTATCTTGTAGCATGGCGTAGTCCTACATCTCGGAGGGGTTGTAGTTTTGTACTTGGACTCGTACCCAAAGGCACAAAAATGGGAGTACAAGAGAATCGAGAGTCTTCTGAATTGTTGTATCGTTAGGTTCATCATGCATGGGAACGAGCTCAAAAAATAAAGCGCAACAAGTCAGGCAGCATAGTATTCATCCACCATATGCTTTTCCCCTGCCTCAAGCAAGCAGAGAACACTAAGCTTGATGCCGAGAACACTAAGCTTGATGCCATATACGTCATGCTTCAAATACAAGAGTTCGTAAGGGATCAAGAAAAGCTTCGCATGCCATGTGAGAGGAAACAAACTCATATTCACAAATGGTGCGATGACTTGGCAAACGCTCCGGAAAATGTCATCAGGAATCATTTGTGTATCGCATTCAACATGCGCTTGCGTCATCCATCTACAGAGATGTCGTCCTACTCGAAGGAATGTTCCACGGCAAGGAACTAACAAAGGCGGAGGTAAAAGAACGCTTAGAGGGACAGGGCGACCTGAGGCCATTTAACAAGTTAGGTGATATTCTTGCGGAGCGGGCGCCCGAGAGAAAAAACTAAAGTGAGAACTTTTTATGCTTTCTAACATGAACTTCCTACGATATGAATTATGCATGCTTTTAATTATGTTGAATCTCTTGGTAACAATTTTACTATGACACATCTTTGTCACCTGCAGGTGGACAAGTTCCCGAGCAACATCCACAAGTCGTTCAGAAGCAAGCTACTTGGAGTTCTTAGAGGGGTTGGACGATCTGCAGGCTGAAGAACTTCATTACCGCTGTCTTGCTATTTGTCATTTTGTTTCTGTTGTATCTCATCATTGTTTAGATGATGAGTGAACTAGTTCTTCCTTAGACTAAATAACTCTTGATGTTTGGTATCCTGAGACTTTGTAAGCACATGGATAACTCTCTTTTATGTACCTATTCCAGACTTTCGATGCATAACTTCGTATCTATATCACTTTGTATGTTATTACTGCTATTTGGTACACTATATATGCTGTGTTACATTACTGTGCAAATGCTGGAATTAAATAAATTAAATATGAATTATATATATTCAAAAAAGGAGGTAGCAACGCGTGCATAAAAAGCACGTTGCTGCTACATATCCTAAAAGGGCAACGTCTGAGCCCGGCACGCGTTGCCGATATGAGGACTTTGCAACGCTCGCTCGAAGAACACGTTGCCAATGAGGACTTTGCAACGCTCGCTCGAAGAACACGTTGCCAATATTTCGAGCTATGGCAACATGCCCTTAGAACACGTTGCCAGTGGCAACGTGCGCCCACACGTTGCCAATTAGCTATTCTGTACTAGTGTCTCAGTGAAGTGATCAATGTAGTTCGTCCAGGTGTAACGACTCGGTAAAGAGTTGTACTAGCTAGCTCAATAACTCGGTGTAACAAATATAGTTGTGGTCATACCTTGCCGTCCTCCAGGAGGAAACCAGACCCCGACACCAACATCAGTCGAGCTAGCTTTGCTTGCCGGTGTCCTAACAGGGGCGAGGGAGGAGAAGAAGGAAAAGAAGAATATCTTAGGAAAGGGAAAAAAACACGAATTACGCCCCGCTGCATCCTGAATGGCAAATGGACTAATTTGTTTTTGGCATTTTTTTACATTTTGAAATGTGAACTTTTGCCCTAGCCTCTGCATCAAATTGATGCACATGACTTTTTCATTAAATAAACAAGGTTCAACGAGTACCAATTTATATTACAATTCATGGATCACTTAAGGTGAAGATAAAAAATCAGCCAACAAAAGACTGATGATCTAAGCATGTACAGTAACATTTTAAGATTAAGCCAACCATACTAGCCTAAGATAGTTTGAAGTTTGAACGACAGCCATCATTCGAGATCCACGAAGATCTTTTACCTTATTAAGAACAATGTCATTTTGGTAATTTTAAATTGCCCAAACAAAAGCAGAAACGCATATACGTATATGTGCCTTATTTTTCTTCTCTACTCCACCAGGCCCCAAACCAATTCGAAAATCGAAACACTAGTCGGAGGAGTAATGTTAAATGTGAAATGAATCCAACTAGTGTTGCAACACCCTCTCGACGTCTCACGGACAAACACACACACGTACACGCGAGTAGCAACCCAAGTAGTGTTGCAGCCATAGAGGATCAGATGCTTCCATTATTCCTGACAGCGCAAGAGGAAAGAAGAGCCGACTTCTCTGAACCCGGCAGTTTTTAAATCCTGCAAGCGCTGAAATTATTAAAACGGACTCTGCCGAGTCTTTATCTATACTTAATAATAAAAACATTAAAGTTTCTTGTGGTACGTCATTTGTTTTCCGATTTTACCCTCCCACCAAATCACATATTTATCCACCACTGCCACACATAAGTTCAGGTACCGGTTCAATTTTTTTCTTGAGTAAAATCCATCGTTAGTACTTGTACTTGTCGAGCAAATTCACTTTGGTCATCGTACATAGGGAATACAATATTACGGTCACTGAAGACGTCTCAGAGTGTCACGACGGTCACCGCTTCAGCTTAGAGCAGCGTATTTGATGATGTGGCACTGGTTGACTGGTCAACTTGTTTTGCAAAAAGATCCCTTAACTAAAAAAAACAGCAGCACCCTAGTACCCTACCCAGAGACAAGTCAACTACGAATTTCATCGTCTCTCTCTCTGCTCCCTCACCGTGCAGGCCTAGAGCAGCAGCCGCACGATGGCACGAGCTCCAGAAGAAGAAGGTGGCCTCGGCGATAGCTTCCTGCACTAACCTCTTCCGCCACTCGCCGTACACTGCCGACGGCCCTCGATGCGGCGGCGTCGAGGCCACAAGCATCGGGCACGGACGACGCCACCCAGATCCTCCTGATAGCGGCCGGAGGCGCGGCCGTGCACCTGCAGCTCGTCGTGGGCACGTCCATGGAGGCACTCTCAGCATCCGGAGCTGGGACCTCCCCCGCGCGTCGTCGCGTCAGGATTTGGCATCCGCACTCCTGTCTCATCTGTCTGGTGAACGGTTCGGTCTCGTCGTATGGAATCGAGCTCCAGTGCTAAGAATCTACTTGCCGCCGTCTAGAATCGAGCTCCCATAATCAACCTGCCGACCTTGTCGTCCATCCACTCCTCCGTCATCTCCGTCAAGCAGAGCTCGTCTAACGACGCCTCCAACAACTTCTCATCCCCGTTCCGCAACCCGGCGTCGCCATGTGATTGCGTGCGGGGGGTACATGTGATGTGCGTGCGTGCTTGCGTGGTGTGTGTACGTCCGTCCGGTCGATGAACACCAGCAGCACCGCCACAGATGCTCTGTAGCGCATACACGAGCGGCCGTTGCACGGGAACGGCGGACTGGGCACGGCGGACCGCCGCAGGCATCGCCACCACATGCCGTCGCCTCAGGCTCATCTGGTCACCAAGGGCCTGGAGACGCCCAGGTCTTGTCGCGCCGCGCTGCGAGCGCTGACGGCGACGTCACCGAGTATCTGGGTTGGGCGACCGCCGGTTGGGCTGGATGAGATTGGGGGTGAGAGAGAGAGGAAGAAGAGGGGAAAACAAGAAGGCAATATTTTAGGGATCTTTTTGCAAAAGAAGTTGACCGGTCAATCAGTGCCACGTCATCAAATACGCTGCTGTAGCTGAAGCGGTGACCGTCGTGACACTCTGAGACGTCTTCAGTGACCGTAATATTGTATTCCCTATGTACGATGACCAAAGTGAATTTGCTCGACAAGTTCAAGTACTAACGATGGATTTTACTCTTTTTTCTTTTCGCTGACGGAGCAGGGGAGATGGAGAAGGAGATACCGGAGCAGGAGCAGGGGAGAGAGAAGAGGATGGGCGGTCCAGCGCACCAGCGGAGGCTGTGGGCGTCCGTACGGATGGGGACCATGGGCGGCCATGGCGGGCGCGTGGGGATGACGTCGCCGCGGTCGCCCGCACGGCCGCACGGACGCCCCGCTTTCGGTGCGTCCATGGAGCTCCGGTGGCCTAGGCGCATCCATGGAGCTCGCACGAGCCCGTGTGGAGTGCGACGACATGTCCTGGAGCGCGGCACGAGGTTGGAGCTCGATGGCGACGGTGTTGTGCAGACCCCTCGAGCACACGTGCCTCCGAGCCGTTCTCGTCGCGATGCCCTGCTCTCGTTTCCACGACAGCTCACCGCCAGCGCGCCCTCTTTTGGCCTCGCCGTCTCGTTGAGTTGGCCGCTGTAGAAACGAGGCTACGGAAATGTGTCCTTCAATGCGTGCATGGGGCGGAGGAAGTGAACCTTGCGCGGCGGAGGAGGCGAAAAGGCGGCCAAACTGTAGCTCGCACGCAAGCGTCCATCTGAAGGACCAGACCTGCGTCTCGCCGTGGCACGCGTACGCCGCCAGCGTCACCGCGTCCTGCGAGAGCGGCTGGGCGGCTGGCTGCAAAATTCTCCTTCCTCTGCAGCGTTCGATTGCTGTCGACAGATAGTTGTCTCTTGCTCCAGAATTTTTAGATCGATTCAGGAATCAGCTACTCTGCTACTGCACGCACGCGTTCTTCCTTTTGCCCAATTTGTATCTCTGTTTTTTCTATCGATTCAGCCAGCAGCTAAGGAAAGATTTTGCCCACGACCTCCAGGAGGAGCTCGCGGATGCGCTTCAGCCGGCTACTTCTCCGCCTGGAGCGTGGCCGCGGCCACCGGTGGCTGCTGCTGGAGGCGCGCCAGAGCAGAAGGTTGCGCGGCGAGATACGCGATTGGGATTGGCCGCGCGTGGGGTGCTGCGGATGTGCGGCGCATAGGAGGTGGGCGGCGCGGCCGCGTGCAGGAGATGGATGGCGGGACGTGGCCCGTGAGGGAGGCAGGGATCAGGTCGCAATGGTGCTGAGCTCTAGGTTGGGGATGAAGTGTTGGGGGCTAGACGAGGAGGTCAGTGAATGAATGGTCAACCAGTGCCATGTCATGGAATACAGCGTGCCATCAGCTCCAGTGACCGTAGATGAGCTCCTGAGTCGTATTTAGTGACCGTAAAATGGTATTCGCTAAGTACGATAACCAAAGCGACTCACCTCGATAAGTTCAGGTACTATCGATGCATTTTACCCGAAAATAAATAAAAGTCTAATCCTTAAAAAGATCGGAGAACAGATCGTAAGCTCACAACGAATGTTTCGAAATAATAATAGTATTCTAGCCGAGCGATTGCGCTGGTACATATTCGAGAACCTCTTCAATCATAATCCGTTATCGTGCAGTGGACAAGTTGATCTATATTTGAGAACTTTTGAAATTTATTTTCATAAGACAAAGCCGCGTAAGAATGAAAACTAAAGGAGAACCAAGCGAGTGTTATGGTCTCGATAGAAAATACAAGTACGTCGGTTCTGCGACACGAAACGATGAACCAAATGAGTCCTAATTTGTTTATTCTCTCCCGTTGCATCGCACAAGCATGTTTCCTATATCATAGAAAAGTCATGGCTCTTTCTCTCGGCTCCATTTGGATAGCTAGATTCTGATGTATTATAAACCTTACATGTCCTTTTCTTGGGCAGGGCCCTACCATCTTCTGACTGAGTGATGCGTGACATTATTCTGTTTTGGAGATGGAGACAGTCATTGATGCTACACTTATCCAAACGAAATATGTTTTTTCTTCTTCTCGAGACAACAAATTGTATTGTTTTAATTTTATATATCCACCGAGCCCAATTTCTCCCTGCACGTAACTGCTATCTGTACACATTTTTGTGTATTCCTGCCATGAGTTCATCGCTGAAATTATTAAACAGGGCCACTTCTCTAGCTGGTTTTTAGTAGAGACATACACTGTTCAAGAAAACTAGTCCTTGGCGCGGTAGTGTCGATCCTGTGCAACACCTCCTTGATCTGGAGGTGCATTCCTGGACAAACTTGGCATCGATTTTAAGGCTTACCACGGATATGTCATCGACCAGGACCACTGAATATACATGTAAATTTGCATGTGTACTGTATCACTGTATGAAGTAGAGTATGAATTAGTCCAACCATACATGAATACAAAATGAGGCGGTTGGTGCAAGGAGGGCCACTTGCATTTTCTTATCGGTTTTGCTAATTCTCAGCTAGCTGAGATTTAGCTTTGGGCTCAGTCAAAACATCCACCCTCCATCACATGCCTCGCGATTCGTGCTAGCACAGGTCCTTCTTCTTCCTCGCGGCGGCGGCGGGGTCAAGCCGAGCCGGAGCCGCCGCAGCCGCGGCCGGCCGCGGCGGAGGCGAGGAGTGACTTAACTGGGGGGGGGTGCAGGGGTGCGGAGTCGCCGGAGTCGGGGGTGGGCTTAGAGGGAGGGCCAAGGCGGCGGCGGACCGGCGGAGGTGGAGCTCGGAGGCAGGCGGTTAGGCCGGCGGTGGCTGCGGGGGAGAGAGTTCGCCGGATTTGAGGAAGAAAGGCCGCCGGAGTTGAGGAAGAAAGCATGACGTCATTCGACTCGACTGCGCCCTAGAGAGACCCTTTTCTTATGTCCGAGCAGTAGGAGTACCACCGAACCTGATGGCTGGCCGATTGGTTTACAAAATATCAAACGGCGAAGACAGCGTGACAGTTATCGGTGTGCCGAACTGCCGATCGATCGATCGAGCTGCGCATCCACGCTGACAGCGCCTTCTGGGCTGAAACGTTGTCTAGCAGCGTGAGCTCATGTGCATTTTGTCTCCAGCATCGATCAAGCTTTGCTACCAGCAAAAGGAAGAAAAGAGATGCGATCAAAGCTTTGAACGTTGTTTGGGAATGGAAACCTGACATCTTCCAAGGCGGGCACATTTCTGAGGGGGCGGAACTGGATTTTGGATCTGGCGGAGCAAAACATGGAGCCAATGTGAAGGGATCGATCGGGACGGAGAACAACTTCTCGGTTCCAACAATACATTCCCAAACAGTTCATGCAGACGGTGCCCAGCTTACTAAATAAACTACTGCCAGTAGCTGCACCACTTGCAGACTCTAGGAACTAAACAAAACGGAACTAGAGTAGCAGTTAAGCAAAACTTGGCAGCGACGTACATGGTTCCTTCTCCGATTGGATACGCAGGAATCACTCGCCCGTAGTGAGAATATTAGTTTAGGACGGGCTGTATATATAACTGTTCTTCAATCGAGAAATTTGCCTTTGAAAAAGGAGGAGGCCCTAGTTTAGCTTCGCCGCTTGCGTAGGACACACCCAAAAAAGCTCGATCATCGCCTCGAGACTTGGAACTATTGCATCATCATCACGCGCGCATGGCCATGGCTACCACCTCCTCTATATCTAGCGGCTACATTAGCTTAACTACTTGCAATGTTTCTATTCCTAGCTACTCCATTGTAGCTAATCATCTGCTTAACCATGTGCTCATATCTAATCATCTGCTTAACCATGTGCAGGCACGGCAGAAAGGACACAACCATCGATGCAGAGGGTTAAGCGAGTCGGACTGAAGTAACCATTTTGTTTGGCGAATCTTTTTTTAATGAGGCAAAAGTTTTGCCTTTTTTACTGATATAGAAGAAGCAAACGGACACGGCCTAAGCCAAATTAAGAACAGTTACATGAAGTAAAACTCAGGAAACAATCTCTCCTAGGTGTTTTGCGCCCGCCAGGATCCGGTTATTCCCTTCGTCCTTTATTTTGTCGAAAAGGACCGTCAGCATAGTGAACTTGTTGTTGAAGACACGAGCATTCCTCTCCTTCCATAATTCCCAAGTCAGCAAAATGAAGGCCGACTTGAGACCTTTGGGGTGTGCAGTTGGCGTCTTAGCCAGGGCATGCCAGTAGGCTAGCACAGTGGGGGCGGTCATTGCCCAAATCATGGACTAAAGAGGGGCAAGACAGCCAGGATGCAGCGGCCTGCCAAATGCGGCGAGAGAATCTGCATTCGAACAGGATGTGTCGGGCCATCTCATCATGTGATCTGCACAGCTGACACAGGGGGGTATGAGGCCATCCCCTGATAGCAAGGTGATCCGAGTTCCACAACCTATTTTGCACCACAAGCCAGGAGAAGAACCTGCACTTCGGTGGCGCCCAGGTCTTCCAAACGAGGCCGCCGAAAGAGCAAGGAATAGAACCCAGGAACTGGGCCTTGTAGGCCGAGCCTGCCGAGTATTTCCCATTGGGGGAAAGAGTCCAGGTGATGGTGTCAGCGGTGCCCGGCGTCAGCGTGACCTCCTGGAGACAGCCCCAAAGGTTGACGAACTCGGTCGTGTGGTCGATAGTGAAGCTCTGAACCGAGATGTCCGCAATCCAGTTGCTGTTTGTGAGAGCGTTGTAGACGTGTCTGTTTTTCTTCTTGGAGGCCTCAAATATTTTTGGCGCAATCGACATAGGAGCCGTCCCATTAAGCCAAGAGGATGTCCAGAAACGAGCCGTCATGCCGTCACCAATTGTGACATCAGTTGCAGCGTTGAACAACTCTTTATCAGCAGTGTTGTTGGGTGTCTCCAGGCCGACCCATGGCTTGTCCGGGGCGTCCCATTCAAACCAAAGCCATCGTAGACGCAAGGCCCGGGAAAATTTCTCGAGGTCAAGAATTCCGTGCCCCCCGAGCTTCTTTGGACGACACACCTTTGTCCAACCTACTTTGCACTTTCCTCCGCGGACTTTGTCGCTAGCAGCCCATAGCATGCTTTGCCTCGCACCCGGCACGGTTGAGGAATTTGGACTTCCATGGGCTAAGTCTTGACGCCATTTTATCAATGTATGGCTGAAGATCAACCCGTCTTAGCCTGCCAAGCGAGAGAGGGAGGCCCAGATACTTCATCGGGAACTGCGACATAGTTGCCGGGAAATTTGTGAGGATGCCGTTGAGGTCGATGTCGACGCAACGGATGGGGGTGACCGAGCTCTCCGAAATTTTGCAACAGGGCAGCCAAGTTGTTGACATCGTGCGCGCATGGTTGTAGAAAAATGACAGCGTCATCAGCGTAGAGGGAGATGCGCGACTTGATAAAGTGCCCTGGGAGCAGGTGCAGAAGGACAGAATCCATAGCAAGCTCGAGGATCTTTGGGAGGGTGTCAATAGCAAGGTCAAACAACAATGGTGAAAGAGGGTCTCCCTGCCTCAGACCACGGCCATGAATGATCTCTTTCCCCGGAATGCCGTTCAGGAGAACTCTAGAAGTAGTAGTCGAGAAGATTAGCGAGGCCCATGCCCTCCAGCGGGAGAGGAAACCCATACGTTGCATGAGGTCTAGCAGGTAGTCCCATCTGACAGAATCGAAAGCATTGGCGATGTCAAGCTTTATAAGCATGGTGGGGGTGCGCTTTTGATGAAGGCGTCTGGCCACGCCGCGAACATACATGAAGTTGTCGTGGATGCTTCTAGTCTTGATGAACGCACTTTGGCTGCTAGAGATGATGTCGTTCATTTTTGGTCGAAGTCTAGTGGCCATTGCCTTGGCGATAATCTTGGGGATCACGTGTATGAGGCTGATGGGTCTGTAGTCTTTGATGTAGTCAGCGCCCTCTTTCTTAGATAGCAGAGCGATGTTGGCAGTGTTGATGACATGAAATTTGTCGATGGAGAGCTCAGAGAAGCTGTTGAGGAGGTGCATGAGGTCATCCTTAATAATGTGCCAGCATGAGCGGAAAAAATTGGACGTGAAGCTGTCGGGCCTAGGAGCTTTGTCAGTGGGGAGATCCATGATGGCGCTCTTGATTTCCTATTCCGAGAAAGGCAGCCCCAGATCATCAAGGTCATGTACGGTGGGGTCGATGGCATTCCAGTTGAGGTCTAGGGGTCGCTGTGGAGGGGCCCCGAGCACAGACAAGAAGTGGTCGTGAATAAGCTGCTCTTTTTCGCCGTGGTTGACCACCCATGCCTCATTGCGCTTGAGCCTCTGGATGGCAATTTTCCGGCGGCGCGAGTTAACTCTTAGATGAAAGAATTTTGTATTGGCATCCCCCTCGCGCAGAAAGTTGATTCTGGAGGCCTGTCGCTTGCGAGATCGCTCAAGGACAGCAAGCCCCATGACGCGTCTCTTCAGAGCAGTTCGGAGAGCGGGCTCAGCAGTCGATAAATCTCTGGATTCTTGAGCGATGTCCAGCCGAAGTATGAACTCAAGGGCCATAATGAGCTGCTGCTTATAGTTGGAGAAAAGGCTCTTGCTCCAAGTTCGCAGTTTTTTTGCCACCTTCCGAAGCTTGTGGTTGATGATATGAACGGGCTGGGTATGCGTTGAGGGTTCGTTCCATGCAGCGGAAATGAAGTCCTGAAAGCCCGACATCTTGGTCCAGAAATTCTCGAATCTGAAGATAGGTGGTTTTGGCGGGCTCATCTGTTGATTATTCTCAGGTGGTCCTGCAATGCGCGCCCGGCTGTAGGGCGACGGAAACAGTAGCACAGTGTCTTTCCCTTAATTCCCGGGTAATCTTGGATCTACTCTCCCATCTCCGTAAGCTAATTTGGATCATACGTGCCAGCCGCAGCAGAAACGGTGCTGGACTTCGGTAACTTTGTTTGTTCTGTACGCACGTACAAACGTACTCCCTCCTTCCGGAAAATATGTCTAGATGCTAGCGACATTCTTTTTCGGACGGAAGGAATACTTGCGTTCTGGTGACCATATTAACATTTCTATTCACTCGAGTTTGAATTCAGGTAATCCTTTCTTGTGTTTATTTACTGCTGTATATGCCACTAGCGAAACATGGATACGTGCATCCCATGCATGGTTAATACTGTAGTTTGCAGTAATTTGTTTTTTTGTTGAGAATTGTCAAAGTCCCCCACTCGTCTTGTGCTGAAATGCCGATCTGCAAAGAATTTTATCACGGCCAGCCCAGCGCATGCGCAGTTTTTAGCTTTGTGGCAAATTGCTACTGTCGCGAGCCTCGAGGACAATGAGCCTCTGGACTAGAGTCCATCAGATACTGATGGGCCAGATAGAACCTCACGTGGTCACGCCTGCCTGCGGCAACCCAACACGAGCGGGAAACGGCCCTGCTCAGAATATGTGGGCGGGATATCACTGAGTTAAGAGCATCATTCCTCAATTATAATGTTCTTTTTTTCTGCGGGTAAAATAGGAACTTTATTAAGCAGGACGGGTTACAGCCTGATCGCGCTCTAGCTCCTGAAGAACACATTCAGGTCCAGAGCCCAACGATATCTCAATTATAATGTTCGTGGTCACTTTTCATGTTTTGCTCGCACAAATCCGTTTGTATGCATGTATGTTAATCCTTATAAATGAATTTTTGGTTACCTATGGACCTTTGTTTTAGATATTTTAACATTGCCGTGCCCACTTTATTCGGTGTGAAATGAGATTTTTTCCATGAAGATGATATGAATATTGAATCTCAAAGCATGGACTGAAAGTGGATTTGTGGGCAGTATAGTTCACTTCGGGAAGACACATATTACCCTGCTATTCATTAGTGATTTTTATATAATTTACACACTCAAGCAGTTTTCCTCGTCTAAGACTGTGTCATTAAAGAGATGAGTTTATAAATATTTAATTCATACTCAAGGCACTTAATGCAGTTTCAAAGATGAAATCGTGTTTAGATACTAGATGTGGTTCAAACAAGGATTTCCACCGCTAATAGATTAATGTTGTGAAAGTTTGCAAAAATAAATCAACACATCCACATATTACAAATATGTGGTTTAAAATAGATTTCTCACTATAAACAAAGTATAGTTCGACGTGCTGCCCTCAAACTCCAATAAAGGAAATTGTAATACGAATAGCACACGTTATATTAACGTTGACCATGAATAATTATCTTGGTTCAGTTGTATTGTAACACATCATTTACCAAATGATGACATTTTTGCTCATATGACTCGTGCTGTCAAACAAGTGGCTTCCCGAATCTTCCATCCCCCTTTGATATTCAAGGCATGTCCTAATGATTCGGAGTTGAAATTTATTAGGATCAAGCCTAGGTGATGAATTTGGTTTAGACAAGGATTTCAACCGCCATATAATGTTGGTGAAAGGTTCAAAATAAATCTACACGTCCATCTATTGCAAATACATGGTCGAAAGTTGAATTCGCCGTTACAACCACTGATGTCAGACGTGTTGCCAAGTTCAAAACTGGACCATATAGCGCTGACATTGCAATCATTATATCGTTTTAGTTTTTGCCAACTATGATTAAAGAAATGACGACACTTCTGGTCTTATGAGGCACAATGGTATCAAAGAGATTGCTTCTTGAATATTCGATTTCCTTTTGATATTCAAGGTACTTCTTGAATAGTTGCACCAACGCAAAATTGTCGTTGAAAGAAGTAATTATTGTTACCCGCTGCTAATGTGGTCCAATAAAGACATAAGCAATCATATATGACATTTTGAGAGTTTTAAAGCTTATCCGACACGAGTTTTTAACATAGATTCTTGAAAATAAAATTACTCGTGAATACTCAAGCCAGACGTGCTAACGACTTTGTAGGTCGACTGAATGACGACATCACTGGAATTGAGTACTCTTATCCTAGGGTACAATCCTATGATCATGTTATTATTTTGCTGGTTCTCTCTCTGTGTTTTTTTTTGTATGTGTACAGGAAGTGCATACACCATGACGACACACTTGCTCATGTGGCAGGCAGATTTGGCGTGGTGCGGTGGAAGATATGACTTCTGAGCAAATAAATTGCTGTAATTCCCTTTTGATCTTAGATGTACGTCGTGTGAGGCCCTGGAGGGTCTCTCGTCTAGTCGTCTCAAAGTTACCTGATACCGGTTTTGCTCTGATAACACTGTGAGAGGTAGGTTGCCCGCGAACGCGAGAAAACCGAGCTGAGAAGTGAACACACAGCTGACACACAGTCTATCATGTCATGCCCTGCGCTCACGGTGTCGACACCCAACATCTGAAAAATATTTTCTTTTATGTTTGAGCGACCCGAGAACAGATCTCAAGTCATATGTTTGAGCGTGAGGTGGAGAGAGAAAGCTATAGCTCATCTACTTGAATTTGAACTATGCACAAGTTAAGTCGAAGTATTATTAACCCTTGAGCTTGAAGCATGCCCCAGTAAACTGCACCTTTATAGTGTACAGGAGAAACGAAAGTGTCAAGTGCAAGCAGATGTATATGGACAGGTTATGAGAACATATCAGTGATACTGTTTAACATAGAAATAGTTTCCTAATGTAAAACCAATCGGGGTTGTGTTATGAAACCGACTTGGACTCTCTCACTCGTAATCTTCTGTAAAAGATTGAGCTGCAAAGCTCCCATATAAATAGATACCACGTCGCTCGGTATGTTGTATCGAGTAGAAACGCTCCACACTACGTTTGACATGGTATCAAAGCGAATCCGGTATTTCACGCAAGAGCCAAACACGTTGGATTTTCATTTTGTCAGAGAGTGAGTATTGAATAAGCAATTGGAAATTCGTTTTGTTCCTTCCAAGGATCAAGTTACCGATGGCTTCACAAAGCCTCTCCCAGTGCACAATTTTGAAGAGTACAAGCATAATCTCAACTTGACCAAGCTGTGACTAAGGGAGGATGTTAAACATAGAAATAGTTTCCTTATGAAACCGACTCTCTCTCTCTTGTAAAAGCTTGAGCCGTATAGCTCCCATATACAAGATAACACGCGGCTCGGTATACGCTACGTTTGACAGATACAAAGCTATAAATGAACCATCCATTCCGTAATATAAGATGTTTTAGCTTTTTTTTCAGAATCAGATGTATATAGACGTAATTTAGTGGGTAGATTCACTCATTTTTCTATGTATATAGTCCCTAGTTGAATCTTAAAACGTCTTATACTATGAAACAAAGTGAGTACTATATATGATACCATTATCAAAAGGTAGTGCAAATGATTGCCCAAAAGTCTACAAAAATCATATAGATACTTAGATAGTGGAATGGATTTCTCTTTTTTGTTTCTTTTTAGGGTCATTTATCGAATTGCCCACAGCGGACCTCAACTACTCAGTTTTGCCCCTAGTGCCGAATGGTGCTCAGTTTTGCCCCTACCTCGTGCGCAGCAACTATGGAGAGGTCGAAACGGTGAGTTTGAACTCGATTCCGTCTGGTGGCGTTAGTGAAGTGGGTCCGGAGCTTCCAGGTGGGACCGCCCAGTGTGTTTGAAGTCGTCCGGAGCTTACAGGTGGGACCGCGCAGTGAGTTGACTTTGCTGAATCGTCCACACCCGAGCCTCCCGACCCGCCGTCGTGCGCTGCCGCTATCGCCGCCGCCACCGCCGCACCACCCCCGCGGCGCCACGAGCACCTGCGGCACCACCACCACCTGCGGCGCCACCACCACCTGCTCCACCGCCACCTGATCCACCGCCACCGCCACCTGATCCTCCGCCAGCACCACCTCACCACCACCACCACCTGTGTCGCAGCCAGCAGCACCCATTTGCGCCGCCTCCAGCACCACCTGCACCGCCGCGGCCGTTCCGCGTGGCCACCTGCTTCACCGCCACCGTCCTGCGACGCCGCTGGTGGGGCGCTCGTTCCACCACTCTGTCCGCCACCTGCTCGACGAAATGGATAGCAATGAAATGGAGAGCGGCGGCGACCTGGGTCCGGAGACACGCCGCGTCCACGATTGGGTTCCCATTGGGTAAGTACTGAGCTTTGAATTGTCGATTCGACATGGGATGCCATTGATTTGCAGCTGATTGCGTCTCTGTTTTTCGTGGGTTAGGATGGAGTTGCGGTTTGCTTTCTTGGTGAACATTAGAAGGGACCGCTACATCGTCGATGCAGACAATAAGAAGAAATTCAAAGGAGGTTTCAGTTATTCGGTGCCAATGGATTGTAATTGGAGTTTCAGACAATTTGGGGAGGTAATTTGCAGCCCATATCCTTGGGGTTTGCATGATGAAGTGGAATTTAGATACTTTGATGGGGGAAAAGATTGGATCCAAATTAGTAATGATGAAGAGCTCGCTACCATGTTTGCTAAGCATAAGGAGGCAGAGAATTTTCATGTGAGGCTGCAAAATGATGTGGTTGTGCCGGCAGTTGGACAGACGGTGGCGGGTTCATCTTCTCGGGCAGGACCATCACGTTGTACTGCCAACTCTAGCCAGAACAGTTCAAAACCAACTCGACGTGGTGGCTCGACAAGTGTGGGCACTGGGAGAAGGGTTCCTGTTGAAGTGGAGTCTGATGCCTACATTTCTGCGGATGATGAAGAGAGGCTATATTCTGATGTTCTTCAGACTTTAAGACGGACATCTCGGGCTGAAATCCAATATGAGTCTGACAGTGACCTTGAAGAGGAGGAAGACCGGCCACCTGTTGAATGGGACCCTGAGAACCCTCATATGGCAGAAGGTTGCATTTTTGCTTCCATGGCTGAGTGTAGAAATGCACTTGTGACGTACTGCATTAAGGCAGAACGTGCGTTTACAGTTGACAAGAGCGATAAAAGGCGCTACACCGTGCACTGTGAGTCTGAGGATTGTCAATGGAGGATGCACGCATCTAAAATGCGTGGTAGCACCAATATTCAGGTCAAAGTGAACCCTTTTCCCCACACATGCCAAGAATCAACCCTTAGGAAGGAAACAATCGGTAGAGCCAAGTCAAGATGGGTGGCGGATGAAGTAAAAAGATGGGTGGCAGAAAACCATCAAGTGGGTACAAAGGAATTGCAGACAAAAATCAAAGACAAGTTCAAGATAGATTTACCATACATGAGGGTGTTCAATGGTAAACAAAAGCTATGGAATCTATCCATGGTAATTGGAATGAAAGTTTTGAATTGTTGTATTCATTCAAAGCTGAAGTGGAGAGGACAAGCCCAGGTAGTATTGTTGACATTGATCACCACTCCGTGGAGTACACAGTGAAGGGAGTGACAAGGACGAAGGAATGCTTTAGGAGGGTTTTTGTGTGCTTTGAAGCTTGTCGAATGGGTTTTTTGGTAGGCTGCAGGCCTTATTTGGCTATTGATGCTACTTTTCTCACAGGGAGGTTTAAAGGACAGTTAGTAGCAGCTTGTGCAGTTGATGCACACAATTTTGTTTTTCCAGTTGCCTACGGTGTGCTGGAGACAGAGTCTGAGGAGAGCTGGACATGGTTTTTGCAGAATCTGCGCCGGGCTATTTCACATCCCAATGGGTTGGTAATTCACACAGATGCATGCAAGGGTTTAGAAGTGGCCGTGGACAATGTGTTCCCAGGAGTAGAGCATAGGGAATGCATGCGTCACCTTGCTGCAAATTTTGTGAAGAAATTCAAAGGAAAGTTTTTTACCGACAATTTATGGCGAGCATCTTTGACTTGCAGTGTGAGGAAGCACAACTACCACATGAGGCAGTTATACACAAATAAGAAAGTGAAGGAATACTTGGAAACACACCACTCGAAGTTATGGGCCAGAAGCCAATTCAGTGAACTGAGCAAAGTTGACTATGTGCACAATAATCTTGCAGAATCTTTCAACTCAACGATCCGGAAACTAAAGGATCTTTATTTGGTGGATTTGCTTGACAGGATAAGGATAGAATACGCCGAGAAATTTCATTTTCGTCTTGGAATAGCTAATGCAAAATTCATGGGCCACATTATTATCCCGGCTGTGATGAAGGTATTGAAGCAAAAAACAGAAGGCTTGATAATGAACATGAGATTTATCTCGGATACCAAATCAGAGGTATCAGTCTTTGATAAAGCTAACAAAGAATGGAGATATCCAGTGGATTTAGAAGATAAAACTTGCAGTTGTAGGCAATGGCAGATAACTGGGTTGCCATGCATTCATGCCTTGTTTTTCATCACTTCTATCTCAGTCCAGCAGGGAATATACAGCAGTATGTGCATGATTACTACTCTGTTGCAATGTTCAGAGCCACATATGCACATGCCTTGCCTGCTTTGGAGGGAAAACACAATGGGATAGAGTGGACCCTGGATTCAAACTTTGTGCTCCACTTCTGAAGAGAGCTGCAGGTAGACCGAGGAAGACTCGACACCGACGTCGCAATGAAGGAGGTGGACTTGGAGCGAGGGTGCGTAAGTGCACAAGGTGTGGTGGGACTGGTCATTTCGGCAAATATTGTGATAACACAGTGGATCCAGGGTTTGGAGAGAGTATTCCTGATGAAAATGATGGTCAGCTGCCGGATGCAGCATTTGAAAATTTTGGTCAGCAGTCAAGTGATTCAGATGATGCAGCATTTGAAAATGATGATCAAGTCCATGATCGAAATGATTATTCAAATGATGATCCAGTCCATGATGCTTCAAATGATCCGCTGGATGCTCCAGTCGATGCTCCAGTCCATGATGCTTCAAATGATCCACTGGATGCTCCAGTCGATGATCCACTGGATGATCCAGTCGAAGTTTCATTTTCAGATGGGTATGTAAATCCTGCCATGATCTCACTAGTTTTCATTTTTCATTTATCATGATCCCACTTACCTTTATGTTTTGTACAGCTCTGGTGTAGTTTCAAAGAAGGTACCGACTACCAAGAGGAGAAGACAAGAAGCTGTGAGCACGATGAGCACAAGGAGCAAAGGGCCACCAAAACAGCCAAGGATCACAAAGAAGCCCCGACGCTATTTAGACTAAGTTGGATCCAAATGATGTTGTATTTCTGTTGAATAATGTTGTATTTATGTTGACTGGTGATGTATCTATGTTAGAACATAGTTTGGATGATGTTTGAATAATGTTGGATGATGTTGAACCAAGTCATGGCAAAATTTGAGGCAAATGTGCTTCAAATGAGGTCTGAAGCTAGGGTAAACACCCCCATTTGTAATTTCATGAAAAATTCGACCTTGTCTAAATTATCCAAATAAATTTGAGTAGCAACTATATCACATATAACAACATTGTGCGTTGGATTCATGTCATTTTGATTTTTTTGAATTATTTATGCTCTTTTGAAACCATCGCTCTATTCTCATGAGAAATGTGCTTCAAATGAGGTCCGAAGCTAGGGTAAATACCCCCATTTGTGCTTCAACTTTTTTTGGCATCTTGTCTAAATCAGCCAAATTAATTTCCTAGACATCTATTCTACCTATATAGTGTAAATCTGTTTTGAATAATTCTTCTATTTTTTTATTTTTTATTTAAATAACATGGTTTAATAGAAAATCATATGTAAAACAGATAAAAATCATGTTTATATTTTTTTCTAGCAACTATATCACATATAACAACATTGGGCGCTGGTCTCATGTCATTTTGATTTTTTTTTATTAATTATGCTCATTTGAAACCATCGCTCTAGTATTGAACTCTAAACAAGTCTATACAAGATAGCTCTTTTGTGGAAACCATTTTCGATCAATTATCCATAAACCATGTTTATATTTTTTTCTAGCAACTATATCACATATAACAACATTTGGCGCTGGTCTCATGTCATTTTGATTTTTTTTGAATTAATTATGCTCATTTGAGACCATCGCTCTAGTAGTGAACTCTAAACAAGTCTATACAAGATAGCTCTATTGTGGAAACCATTTTCGATCAATTATCCATAAACCATGTTTATATTTTTTTCTAGCAACTATATCACATATAACAACATTTGGCGCTGGTCTCATGTCATTTTGATTTTTTTTGAATTAATTATGCTCATTTGAAACCATCGCTCTAGTATTGAACTCTAAACAAGTCTATACAAGATAGCTCTTTTGTGGAAACCATTTTCGATAATTTATCCATAAACCATGTTTATATTTTTTCTAGCAACTATATCACATATAACAACATTGGGCGCTGGTCTCATGTCATTTTGATTTTTTTAATTAATTATGCTCATTTGAAATTTTCGCTTGATTTGACACTTTTTCGAAAAAATTGACGGAAACTATGTTTATATTTTTTTCTAGTTGCTATACAACATTATAAGACTATGTGCGTTGGTTTGAGCATGTTTTGATTTTTTTTGAATTAGTTATGCCATACCCTAGCTGGCAGCTCAAAACCCTCAAACCCCTCTAAACCCCGTCTGAAACCCCTACCCCTTCTGTGCCGTTGATCAGTGCGTGGATGGTTCAGATCTGGCGCTCGGGTTAGATCCGTGCGCATGTGACTGCCGATCCGCGGCTGCGCTCTGATTGGCTGCGCTCGATCTGCGCTCTGATTGGCTGCAAATGCTCGGGTTTGGATCGGTGGCTGCGCTCGATCTGCACCGTTCCTTACGATCAAACGATTGAAAATGACGCGGTGCATCGACTGGGTGGTTGACTCCGTGTTTTGTCTCAATGTAACTGCATGCAACAACGGCCACTGACTAGTGGGCCCCGTTCACCAGCCCGATGCATGCAGACATGCAGCCCAGCCCTCTACGCAGCCCTGCACGCCTAGTTTCGCGTCGCACCAGCGCTATTTGCAGCGACGCAGCCCTGCACGCCTCGTTTCAGAAGGAGGAGTCACGTCGCATTAAGAATGCACGCATGCAGCTAGGGTCACGTCGCATCCTAGCTATTCTTTCAGCCACCGCTTTGACCTGCACGCCTCGTTTCAGAAAAATGAGTCGCATGCAGCTAGGGTCACGTCGCATCCTAGCTATTCTTTCAGCCACCGCTTTGACCTGCACGCCTCGTTTCAGAAAAATGAGTCGCATCGCACCAGCGCTATTTGCAGCGACGCAGCCCTGCACGCCTCGTTTCAGAAAATGCACGCATTAATGCACGCAGCGACGCAGACTTTGGCGTGAGACTTTGGATGTTCATCTCTTTCACCTCTTTGCATTAATGCACGCATGCAGGCTACGTCGCATCCTATTTTCGCAGGCACCGCTTTGACCGCCTAATGCACGCAGAGCGCTGACCCTGCATCTCAGCCTGTCCTACGCAGAGGAGACCAACGTTGCTTCTTCATCTACCCTGCATCTTCAACTAGCTATCTTACGTTTTCACACAGTTGCTTCTTCATCTACACCAATTAATTCACACCTCATCGGGTCTTTAAATAGTGCATTTGCCTCCTCCTCCCTCTTCTCATCCCTCTCCAGCCCCTTTGCCTCCTCCTCCCTCTAACCATGGGCTCGACGTACTCTATCCCTTCCAGCCCCGAGTCCGTCAGCGACGAGGACAACCACCCGAAGGCTCGGCCCTGGTACGAGCCGGAGTGGACGCCGGAGCAGCTGGGCATCGTTCCCAAAGCTCCCAAGCGGAAGCGCAAGGATCAGTACGTGTCAACCGCCTGGGTCCACCACCCCGACCGCGTCGACAGGGCCGAGCGCCGCTCCGTCGAGGAGCAGAACCGCCGCCTCAAGAAGCAGCTGAGGGCGGAGAAGAAGGAGGAGGAGGCGGAGGCGAGGAGGGAGGAGAAGGCGACGTGGCGCCGCATCAAGATGGCCTGGGAGAAGGCGGACGACGAGACGCGGGAGGCCAATGCCCGGGACTTGGCCATCCGCGAGAGGGCGAACAGGGCGGCGGACTGGAAGTAGGCCAACCCCCGGCGGTTGGCCGGAGGACGGAAGGGCGCCCGCAGACGAAGGGGCGCCGCGGTTAGGGTTAGGGTTTGGGTGGGCCCTCTACCTATATAGAGGGCCCTTTATGAAATGTAATGGGTTTGTTTAATATATGTAATTTGGGTCGGTTTAATATTTGTACTTGGGTATATATGCCCCATATCCGTGCTAATATAAACTAGCTCGTGTTTGCATTATTTTTCAAAGGCTAATACAATGGAACAAAATTAGCTTCTAACATGCCATTTGCCATAAAAGTAACAAAATTCAAAGGCTAATACAATGGAACTAGTAACAAAATTCAAAATTTGTTTCAACTAGCTAAAACAAGTACATGTGGGCTCGGCAACGGGTGCTACCATTTCCCTACAAAAATACAAGAGAAAAAGCATAATTTGTTACAACAAACTAAAACAAGTAAATATGATTTCCTCTAAGCAAAATTTGTTACAAACTAGCTAAAACATGTAAATGTATGTGTGCCTCTATGCAAAATTTGGCAACCCAGTACGTTTTTTTATTTTACAGGACATAAGCAAAATTCAGAAACGTCACGGCCCAACATCTACTCGTCACGGCCCAACATCTACTCTGGCAGCCCAGTACGTTTTTTTGTAAGGAAAACACAACTGTCGACTGAAGTTAACTTAAGAACACAGACAGAGTCAACAAATTCAGAAACTTAACAAATTGCTGCGGGCATTCGATTAAGTGACACGAACTTGGCATGGCGCACAGATCGCGTCCTCTGCCCTAACGACGGATCAACAAGTAAACGAAAAACAGAGCAACGATGCAACAATAAAATCCACCAGCCATCATATTTGCTTGCTTCTGCAAATCAACCATCTGCTTTAGATATTTCTTGATCTTCTTCAGTTCCTGGTTCAGTTCGGACTCCGAGGGCAGCCCGGGCAGTTCACCATTGCGCGCATTCCTCTTCACCTCTCTGTCAGCACCGGGCGCACCCATCTCCGAGCTTTCCCCCATCTCCACGCCCACCGGCGGCAGCCCCCCATCAAATCAATGTAGCCCTCAAACATAAGCCTCTCTAAATAATCATCCATCCACTCGAAATGGCCACATTTCTTCAGGATCTGAAAACAGCAACATGAACCCTAAATTCAAAATTTCCCAAATTCGACGAGCAAAAACGAATTGCGGTGAAATCAAAGCAAAAGGATGCGAAAGAACTGAGATCTATACCTGCCCATCCCTTCCGGCGTGCATCTTGCTCAAGCAGCTGACATACTCGCGACCAAGATTGCCATTGTCGCCGGTCTTGCTGACCCAACGTTTGAGAGGCTCTGGGCGTGGGCAGTCTGGGCACCGTGTCAGCGGCACTGCACCATACCGCGGCCATTGTGACCGCGCGGCGGAGGAGACAGACATCTGCGCTTCGTCGCCGGAGAAGAAGGAGAGAAGGATGCGGCAAGGGGAGGGGAAGCAATGGCGCCGTCGGGAGGTCGGGGACGGGCGAGGTTCTCTTCTAACTGCCCTGAGGTGGGACCCACGCAGTGCGTACGTGGATAAGTGGTGGGCCCAATGTTCCCAACGGTCGACAACGGTTCTCTAATGGGTCCCACAAGCCGCGGTTGTCTTCTAGGTCCTATAAGTCAAGGGTCCCACAAGTCAGCAGACCTGACGGAGACGGCAAGAGTGACGGAACGAATCCTTGCGCACAGACTAGGGGCAAAACTGAGCACCATTCGGCGCTAGGGGCAAAACTGAGTAGTTGGTACCAACTGAGGGCAGCCTGATAAATAACCCTTCTTTTTTATGTACATCTCGGTTTCGACTAAATTTTTTCATGGTAGTTCATAGTCCATACAATCATCCACTATCTATGTGAGTTTTGGTAGAATTTTTTCGTGATCATTTATAGTACTACTCACTCCGTTCCTAAATTTTTTTTAGATAAAGACTCCGTTCCTAATTTTTTTTAGATAAAGACTCCGTTCCTAAATATAAGATGTTTTAGGTTTTGTCCACATTCATATGTATCTAGATATATGTGTACATGTTTTAATGTGTATGTACACTCATTTGGGTTTGCACCTAGCCAACATGTGAGCTAAATAGAACATCTTACATTGTGGAACGGAGGAGCACTTTTTTTAGATTGGTATCACAGTATCATTTAGAGCTTGGTAGATTCCCGTGCAATTCCATGCTGTGAATAGAATGAATCTTGCTGGTTTGGACTTTGGAGTTAACCCAACCACACATGGCATATGTGGTGACTGGTAAGCTACCCAAACAAAAACAAAACTTCCAAATTTTGCCTCCGTTGTCGACCAAAATTGGGATTATTGCTTCCTAATTACCGGTTCTTACGAAATTATTCCTATGTTATCTATTAAATCTTATGCTGAGTTGTCGACGCTGTAACATCTCAATTTCTATTTTCTACTAGTTCATACCCTGAACAATCCAGAGCTACTTGCAGCACCGTACATATATATGCCCGTCTACGTCGTCGTCTCCGGCAGATCACCATTCTTTCGATCCCTCCGACTACAAGTCTAAAACCATGGCTGCAAATTTCAAGCTCGCCGCCCTGTGCTGCCTCCTCCTCCTCTTCTCTTACCTCCCTTTGCTCGCGCGCGCCGAGTGCGAGTGCGAGACGGAAGAGGAAGAGCATCACAAGGCGGGCGCGCTAAAGCTTAAGATCATCGCCATCTTCTGCATCTTCGTGGCCAGCGCCGCGGGCTGCGGCATCCCCTCGCTCGGCCGGAGGTTCCCGGCGCTTAGCCCGGACACGGACCTGTTCTTCGTCGTGAAGGCCTTTGCCGCCGGGGTCATCCTCGCCACGTCCTTCGTGCACATCCTGCCGGAAGCCTTCGAGAGGCTTGGCTCGCCGTGCCTCGTCGACGGGCCGTGGCAGAAGTTCCCGTTCGCCGGTCTCGTCGCCATGCTCGCAGCCAACGCTACCCTTGTCGTTGACACCATCCCCACGGGATACTTCCAACGGATGCACGCCAAGAAGGCATCACGTGCACGGCGGTCACTCCCACGGCGTGTCTGCCGCCGTCATGGCGTCATCGCCCTTCGCGCTATATACTGGACTACTCCTACTCCTACTCTCTATAGTAACTGAACTGTCCATGCATCATGCTGTCTGCATGCATATATACTGGACTAAAAGTTGTCCAAGCATCACGTTTCTATTACAAAGTCAGTGTATCACCGTGGACAGTAATTTGATAATTGTCTTGTTTGCTCATGCAATGTTTTATCTGAAGGTGCTGGAGCTGGGGATCATAGTGCACTCGGTGATTATCGGCATGTCTTTAGGTGCATCTGAGAGTGCTAGCACGATCAAACCACTCGTTGTCGCGCTTACTTTTCATCAGTTCTTCGAAGGGATAGGGCTTGGAGGATGCATTGTCCAGGTATGTGTTCCTCAACTTGAGTCTCTGAGATTCTGACTCCGCTCATACATGAATATGTGCGTACATACTTTGCAAAAATGGATTTGCATATGTTCTTACGTCCAGCAAAAATGTCGTGTGAACTTTAACACTCAGAATGTGCAAAATTACATTAAACCTAAACCCTAGCCTAATATGGCATAAATTCATAGATGTACATAATGCTAGGAGTTTCTAATCTGCAAAATTACATTTTAAAAATTGAAGGAGAAGAAGTGTCAAGGGAGTGAATAGGCGACTACAAATTTGACAAGTTAGTGATTTTTAGGATTTATGGATAGACATGATTCTCGAGAATGCAAAAAATTGAAAAATATTATATGTCAATTTTACTCTAGCAAGGACGATGGACAACTAGAGGGGACTTTAATCTCCATTACAGAGGCAGTGGCGAAAAAATCCAACATCACACACAAAGTCCTATCCTTCTTGCCCTTGAGCTCATTCTTTTTTTTTTTGCGGGTAAAAGCAGATTTTATTACTCAGACAGGGTTACAGAGCGCTCAAGTTCTAATTCCCGAAGCATGATATCAGGACAAGAACCCAGCCATAATTCAGTTTGGCGTTCTGCTCTCGCAAAATTTGCGAGGCAGTGAGTAACCCTAATCTGCAAACGATCCACTTTTACAAATTTACATACTCTATTTTGACTAGACAAACTTTTAATCTCTGAGACAATGTGCATAAGAGGCGATCTATTGAGTGAAGGTTCTTGGATCACCGCCACCAACTGGGAACAATCTGTATCAATGATAATCGGCAGCTGGCTATATTGGAAGGCGAGTTCCAAACCCTCCAAACAGGCACGCGCTTCGGCTTCTAGAGGTTCATCGCATAGCATGAAAGAGCGGCATGCTGAGAAGATTATGTTACCAGTATCATCTCGCAGAATCATGCCCGTACCCGCAGAGCCGTCTTCCTGTCGATAAGAGCCATCTACTGTTAGCTTAACCCAACCTGGAGTTGGAGGGCTCCAAGGTTTATCAGGTGGCTTCTTCCTCCACGTAATTGAAGAATTTACTGATGATTTTAAAGCCACGGACTTTCCTTTGAGAATGGTATCAGCTGGCAACTCACGGGCATTCATGATAGAGTTCAGGTAGCTTACTAAGAATCGTCTCGAGCCCTCAATAGTCGGCAGTGCTTTATCATGTGTGACTTCATTTCGTGCATACCAAGCACGCCACGCCACCAAGAGTGTATTCTCAAGCATCTGTGCTGGTATGTTATTAAGAACCGTGGAGAACCAGCCTAAGGGGTTTACTTGCATCTCCAAATCTGATGGCAGTAACCATACTTCTCGCATAGAATTCCAGAGCCGCCGTGCGTGAGGGCACGAAAATAAAGCATGCATCGCATCCTCCTGCTCTCTACCGCAGATATTACATATACCAGTAACTTTCATACCTCTGGATAATTTATTAGCTTCTGTCGCAAGGGCATTTGAGGCAGCCTTCCATGCGAACATCTTCACCTTCGGAGGAATATTAGAGCCCCAGATTTTGGGCCAGCACGGATTCTCACCGCCTGACACTCGAGACTATCTCCGAATTGTTACAAACTCCTTGGGGGCAAATCCATAACATCCAAGTGAATCCGGCCATCTATGGTTCCTATTAAACAGAAGAGTAAAATAGCAAAGTAAACTGGGAGGGGAATCAACTTTTAGCTTGGTAAAATTACTGACCAAGGTATCATATTTATTTTCCCTCACTTGGACTCAACCTTGATTAGTGGGGGAGAGAGAGAGAGAGAGGCTTCTAGAGACCAACAATGGTGTTCAAGCTTAGATCCAACTGGTAGGTATCTTCGAAGAAGAAGACCATCGTTATGAATCTATTTATAATCGTTATCGCAGTTTCACGCCGGCCAGAACCTCTACCTAGTCTAGAAGGATCTCCTTGCCGGACAAGGAGCTTCCTGGACCAATCAGGAGATCAGCTCGGATCAGGTTTAAAGCCTGGAGTATGCATCACAAACCTGGGGAGTTCTTTGGGGTTTGTCTTAGTCATGCATTAGTGTTTCTAGAATGTGTTTTTAGTCATTGACCACTCCACCTTGAAAACACCTAACCCCTCTTAATCTCACAAATTTCCTACAACTCAAATACATGAACATAAATACAGAATGTAAATACACGGTGTTGCCCATTGCTCTTTGTTGAGGTACGTGTTCTCATCGAGGGTTCCATTGTGTCGTTCAAGTGTTTGGGGTCATGTTTGTCGTGTGCTGGGAGAGTTTGCCGAGATGCCTTTGCGGTTGTGAGTAGTTCGCTTTGGACTGTTTGTATTGGTTTTCACCCGGTTTCCCGTAAATTAACTGGGCAATTATCTTCTTCTTAATTAATAGATTGGGGCAAATCTTTTGCTCCCGTTTCAAAAAAAAAAAGTAAATACACGGTATTTTCATAACCTTTTGTGTAGGGAGCTTCAATCATTAACATCGGACCATCATTGGGGACTAAAACTCGTTATCATATCTACATAACAATTACTACCCTAAATTAACGTTCATTATCAACAAAATCCACTTTGGGGGTCAAATATGTCCTTTCAAAATATTACTCCTATTTCTGTCATATGTGCAAAAATGAAAAGAGATAGCTAGATTTATTTTGTTATTTTTCTTTTATGCGTAGATGCCATACTCTCTTGCTAGTGTTTGAATGTTTCTAACCAGTGGTACGCATCCCACGACTCCAAGATTTTCTCATTTTTACTGAAAATTCAAAGGTTTAAAACTAGGATAGATAACCGGATTAAGATTTGGAAGGTGATTTAGTCTTTTTGAAGTTCTAAAACTGGTAGCAATCTTATGATTATGATTATGTGGTCCATAGAAAAACACAACATATAATGATCTTATCTTGTCACTTCTCCACAAGACATGGCTATTCATAATTTTTAGGAAATATGTGTGTTTTGTGATTTCACACCTTCATTATTTCCATAATTTTTCTATAAATGGCACACCGTTCAGATTAAATGGTCTCATAAACATTAGGCTTTCTAGTCCAGGGTGCACGTCGGTCCTAATACGATAATTCAAGTTCAAAATTAACATCTTCTTAGTTTGTGTTCTACTCAAACTATATTGTTTCTATTTTCTCCTCTTTAGTAGTCATTATATCAAAAGATAAAACCAAAATGGAATTCATATCGCATTTAGCATTGGTCGATCCATAATGACCATTTGCTTGATCCATTTTCACATATTCCTCTATGCTCCTAGTATGATCAACAAACTGAAACTGAATAACACGTCTTAATACATTCAACCGTGTGGTAAATCAGTGTACCATTTTTGTGTGGATTCACCTTCACATCACATGAGTCACCGCAAAACATAATTATACTTCTTATGTGGAGGGTCACTAAACCTTCATATGGCCAACGAAACATGACACAAACTTCTTGACTCATAAATGTATTGTAGCATCGGGATTTACTTGGCTCTATCGTACAGGCTAAGTTTCGCTTGAAGTCTGTCTTGATGATGACGATATTCTTCTCGCTCACACTGCCAGTTGGTGTCGTGATCGGCATCGGGATATCCTCTACTTATGACGAGAACAGCCCAAGCGCACTAATCGTGGAAGGGATCCTTAGCGCTGCTGCTGCCAGAATTCTGAACTACATGGCTCTTGTTAACCTTCTAGCTGAAGACTTCATGAACCCTAGGGTGCAGAAGAACGGAGGGTTGCAGGTCATCATAAATATCTCCTTGCTGGTCGGTACAGCCCTCATGTCCATGCTTGCTGTATGGGCATGAGCATTCCTCCTCACGTAAAATATTTCGTTTGGGTTTTATGAGATGAGAATTTTCCATTTTTTTTAGAGGATTTTGGATCAGTTTCTTCTTGCTTGTAAAAATGTGTGAATATATGGATCTAACCCGACACACACTGAACTTCATTGGTTCATTTATTCAGTGCTATAACAATCCAAACAAGGATTGAATGTTCATGTGCTTTATTTATATCAATCAGTATATGGGAAATTGTTATCTCGCTTTTGTATGATAGGTGAAGTATGATTGCATTTTAACAGAAACTTCTGCCAATACCATGTTAGATATACCGAACTGTCATATTATATCACACTACAACATGACATAGCTTTGGTAACACAATCATGTAACACAAGGAAAATGGTGTTGCAAGTAAAATATTAGTAACACATCATTTGTGTTACAAGGTTAGACGGTAACACATCGTACCTAGGATCTGAAAACATGTTACAATGTTATTACCGTAGTAACATATAAATTAGTACTGGTAAGAATTTGTTACGACGAGGATTGCAGTAACACATGGCCGTGAGTTGGTACTCAGTGTTACAAGCTCTTTAGGGGACAGATCGATTAAAAATAAAATGCATTCTCCTAAAATTGTCAATATGATCACTTGTACGTAGACAGTTATCCAAGGCATGCGGAAATTAGCAATCGGGTTTCCCCACAGAAAATCGTCATCGACTGCTACCAAATTCTCGAGGAGGATACCGGTATTGGATAGGAGGCAATTTGTGGCAGACCAACAAAAGTGTTCATCTCCGTCATACATAGGTGGAATCTTATATGGTTGTTTCTTCTCCAACCTAGTACAAAATACCATGCATGTCCTTAACCGGCGCTTAAACCCTTTTTGTGACTGGTTTTGCACCAGTTAACAGTTAATACACATTGGTTTGAGATGAACCTTGTCGTCACTAATGGGTGAGCGTCGGGTATACCTGGACGTCATAAATATTGTATATAGACATTTTTTCATGTATATCTAGATGATGCTTTTGATTGCATTATGAAAGTACAATGTACTAGACTTGCATTCTTAGTTACGTAGAATTGTCTATACTGAGTCTAGAACTTTTCTAGGCCCAATCATCCATCTGTTTCAATCATAAAAAATGAGCTGAGTAAAATAATCAAAGCATTTATTCATGAATAATTAGATCAAACTCATTAGAACCAAGAACTGGGGGCGGGGGGGGGGGGGGGGGGGGGGGGGGGGGGGGGATAGAAGCATCTAGCTTATTTTTGTCTCCGCAAGAAGTTTTCTCAAAAATGGTTGCAACACTAAAATATTGAATTCTCAATTGTTCATAGTTAGATTTTTTTCTTAGAGATGGCATATTTTACCATTTTTCCTCATGTGAGGGCGCGGTTACATGAGATTAGATGATGACTTTCAAAATTTAGTTCCTTTTTCAATTTTTGGTTTTTAGTGAGGGTTCCCAGCATGCTAAATGTGGTGCTAAACTATCAATATCGAACCTAGTTAAGGGTTGCTAAATAGCATTCTCGTTGTACATTTTATAAGCTACTTAAAAAAGATGGGTTGATACAAATACACCTATTTTATTTTCAGTTGTTGAAGTATATAACCATATTGTGCTCCACAACATTACTTTTTTGGAAGGTGGAAAAAAATCTGATTTGTCCTATTTTCATAATTATTATGGAGCAATATAGAGGCACAACCACCGCCAACGTGCATGCACTAGTATGAAAAGGGGGAGGCATATAATGATTCATGTACCATATTCCTCAATAATAATAACTTAGCCCAAAAATGTTCTTGCATTGATGGATCTTACACCCAACATAGTTACTTTGTATCATGGTATGTATGACATTGTCCAGTTGGACAAGATGAGATTTTACCGTTTGATTGGACTCAAGAAGCGTTATTGACTATAGAGTTAGTGTCTATTTTCTATCTAATGTTATTTGTGACCTTGTAATCTTATTTGTGACCTTGTGATCAATTATATACAATAGTGCCAACTTTATTAAATAATGAGATTTTTCTCATGTAAGGAACAAGTGTTGTCAAATAAAATGATTACAAATATGTGATTTCTTTCAATGATTATGGTGATTCACAAGTGGATTTGGTAGTGGAGTATGTTATAATATAATGGCATGGGATCCCAATGCTAAATATGTTTCGTGTCACTTATACATCAAATTTATTCAATATGTCATTTTTTATGAATAGATGGCACAAAATACAATTTGCAGCAAATATAATTAAATAATACGTGTCACCAGGATGCACATTCGAGCAAAGGAAGGCACATGAAAAATCAAGCAATCATGTCATAGCTTTGACCATGTGATCATTATATTTTGTTCTTTTCATATATTTGTTGTATCTGCTTACACAAAGGACAACATATTTGCGATTGTGAAGGCCCAGTTCCACTGAACAACTTGCTTCTTAAACATGAAATTTTCTTATCTTTGAGGAACTTTACGTGTATTAATGCATACAACATATATTAGTATTAGGCCTAGATGTTAAATATGGTTTAAATAAGGATTCCAACTACTAGCAGATTATGGTGGATGTTTTAAAAAACAGAAACATGCCTAATTTCTTATAAATACACACTAGAAAATGGATTTCCCACATAACAGAACTAAAATCAAACATGGTGAAAAATTCAAAACTGGATCAAATGAAAGCATACAAGGAATTGAGTACTCTTATATTAGTGGTGACTGTACAATCATTATATTTTTTAGTTTCTCATATATGATAATACAAATGATGACATTTTTTCTCATTTGAGTTTCGTTGTTGTCAAAGGGATAGAGTGTCCCCAATATTCAACTTCTTTTCCATATTCAAAGTACATCATGAATATTTGATGCTCAAACCTATTCATACACGATATATATACTAATTTTGTTTAAACAAGAATTTCCAATAGTAATATATCATTAATATGGATAATGTTTTCAAAATAAATCAACATGGCCATTTGTTTTTGTTACAAATAGATGGCTAAAATATAATCCTCACTTGAAAAACTAAAACGATATTTGTCGTCAAGTTCAAAACTTGATTCATGCTGACATAATATCTCTCGACTACACTTATCTTAGAGTTGGCCCTGCAATAGTTATATGGATGAGTGCAGATTTTCACCCCATGGGGTATACATCCTTGTTAGACCATGTATTTATATTCACATATTAAATATCTCTACATTATGCATCAACTGTACTATTCATAGTCACTTTTGAAATTTTGCTCGATTTGTATGTATGTTAATCATTGAAAATTAATTACTCACTCCGTCTACAAAAGGATGTCTCAACCTAGCCGAAATTTGCATGTATCTAGACATGGTTTAGTGTGTAGATACATGCACATTTGGTATAGATTGAGACATCCTTTTGTGAACGGAGGGAGTAGTTGTTACTCGTGGGCCTTTGTTTTAATTTTTTTTACATTGTAGTGCTAACTTTATTAAGGTGTGGAATGCTATTTCTTCAATAAAGATGAGAAGAATAGGTGAATCCCAAAGCACTAACTGACAGTGTATCCACGAGTCATATAGCTCACTTTGAAAAGCCACATACTACCTTGTTATCGACTTAGTCAGTTATATATAATTTAATATTCTGTTCCCCTTTGATATCGAGGCACTTCATATTTGAAGAAGAAATCTATAGATGATAAATGTGTTTCAAACAAGAATTTCTAACACACATGGGTTAATGTTCTGAAAGTTATTTAAAATAAATAAACATGTACACCTACTAAAAATATGTGGTTTAAACTAGATTCTCACAATGGCCTAAAAAACAACGGTTCGATGTGCTCCCAAGTTCAAAACTCGAATAAAGGAAATCATAGGGCGAATGATACTCTTTGTCTTAACATTGACCATAAATCATTATGTCGTTTTAGTATGTGATATATCATTTACGCAAGTGACACCATTTTTGTTAATCTACCTCGTTGCTATCAAACATGTGCCTTTCCGAATCTTCTATTCCTCTTTGATATACGAGGCATATCTAGAAGATTGGAGTTGAAATCTGTTAGTATCGAGCCTAGACGAGAAATTTGGCGCAGACAAGGATTTCCACCACGAATAGAATATGGGTGAAATTTTCCAGAATAAATCAACATGGCTATTTTCTAAAAATACACGATTAAAAGTAGAATCCACATTTACAACCACTAATGTCTGACGTGCTGCCAAGTCCAAAACTCGATCATTTAGGCTTGACCTTGCAGTTGATATATATTTTTAGTTTGGCAACTATGATTACGCAAATGACGACACTTTTGATCATATGAGACTTGGTGTTATCAAAGGGATGGCTTCTTGATTATTCAATTTCTTTTGATATTCGAGATACATCTTGAAGATTCTTGCCAATGCAAAAATTCGTTGAAATAAGTAAATAGTTTTACCTGCTGCTAATGTGGTCCAACGAAGACATTTGCAAATATGTATAACATTGTGATAGTTTAAATCTTATCCAACACGCGAGTTTGTAAAAATAAATGATCGAAAATAGAATTTATTCTTGAATCCTCAACTCAGACGTGATACCGACTCAGTTAGGTTGAATAAATGGATCACGGGAATTTGTACTCTCAGGGTACGGTCCTACGATCATTTTTTTTGGTTCCATATGTTTTGTTGTATATGTATAGGTACTGTATACATAAATGACGACACTCTTGCTCATGTGACAACACAATTCATGCCGTTGAAAATATGACTTCGCAACAAATAACTCGCAGTTCCCTTTTGACCTTGATGTACCTCGTGTGATTATTTAGTGCTCCTTGCTCAGCTACCTTGCAGCTCTGCTAGCATCAGGGTAATAGAGTACTCTTACCTTGGGGTATGGTCCTAGGAGCATCTTAGTGTTATGTTGGTTCTATATGTTTTGTTGTATGTGTCTAGGCAGTGTATACACAATGAGGACACTCTTGCTCATGAGACACACAATTCATGCCATTAAAAATATGAGTTCACATCAACCAAATTGCAGTTCCTTTTGATCATGGATGTACCGCGTGTGATTAATTGCAGTATTAAATCATTTATATTTTTTATTTTTTCCAAAAAAATCAACATGACCATTACGCATCAATTTTACTATTCGTGATCACTTTTCCAAAATTCCACGTAGTAATACAGTTGTATTTATGTTAACATTGGACATTAATTAGTAGTGACCCATGGACCTTTATTTTAAATTTTTAACATTTTAGTGCTGACTTTATTAAGGCGTGGAATGAGATTTTCAACAGTGGCGATGATAAGAATACATGAATCTCAAAGCCTAAACTGACAACGGATCGGGGGGTGGCAACCCACTTTGGGTTTCCACGTATTACCATGTTATCAATTTAGTCAGTTCTATATAATCTACATAATTAAGAAAGTTTTCCTCATCTAAGACTTCGTGTCATTAAAGAGATCACTTTTTCCAAATATTCAATTCCCCGTTGATATTTGAGGCACTTCATGTTGATTCGAAGATGGAGTCTATTAGCATCATGTCTAAATAATAAATGTGTTTCCAACAAGGATTCGACCACAAATAGATTAATGTTGTGAAAGTTTTTCAGAATAAATCAACATGTACACCTATTAAGAACATGTGGTTTAAACTAGAGTTCCCACGATGGTTTCAACAACTACGGTCCAACATGCTGCCAAGTTCAAAACCCGAATAAAGGAAATCATAAGGCAAATTGTACTCTTTGTCTCAGCATTGACCATGAAACATTATGTTGTTTTAGTATGTGATATATCATTTATACAAGTGACGACATTTTCTCATCTGAATCGTTGCTGTCAAATAGGTGGCTTCCGGAATCTTCAATTCCCTTCGATATTCAATGCATATCTTGAAGATTGGGAGTTGAAATCTATTAGTATCAAGTCTAGATGATAAATTTGGTTCAGACAAGAATTTCCACCACTAATTGAATATCAATGAATGTTTTCAAAAAATCAACATGTCCATTTGTTGCAAATACGTGATGAAAGTATAATTCACGCTCACAACCATTAATATGTCAGACGTGCCGCCAAGTACGAAACCAGATCATATAGTGTTGACCTTGCAATCAATATCTTGTTTTAGTTTGCCTACTATGATTATGCAAATGACGACACTTTTGCTCATATGAGACTCAGTGCTATCAGGGAGATGGCTTCACGATTATTCAATTTCCTTTTTGATATTCGAGGTACATCTTGAAGATTCCTGCCAACACAAAGTGTTGTTGAAATAAGTAAATATTGTTACCCCCCGCTAATCTGGTCCAACAAAGACATATGCAAACACGTATAACATTGTGATAGTTATAAAACTTATCCGACGTGCGATTTTGTTAAAATAGATGCCCGAAAATAGAATTTACTATTAGAGATACTGAAGTGAGATGTGCTA
Organism: Poa pratensis; assembly: GCA_947311845.1. Classification (NCBI taxonomy): domain Eukaryota; kingdom Viridiplantae; phylum Streptophyta; class Magnoliopsida; order Poales; family Poaceae; genus Poa; species Poa pratensis. The sequence continues at coordinate 11,405,025 of CAMZMU010000073.1, forward strand.
CGGACTTTGCAATTTGTTTGAATAAAGCCATCACTGGAATATAGTACTCGTAATTAAGGTACGGTCCGATGATCATTTTATTGTTTTGCTGGTTCTATATGTTTTGTTTGGTACTGTACATACAAATGACGACACTCTTGCTCATGTGACGGCTGACGGCACAGCTCACGCGTTGAAGATATGACTTGTCAGCAAATAAACTGCAGTTACCTTTTGATCTTGATATACCTCGTGTGATTAATTATTGCTCCTGCTCAGCTACTTCGCAGCTCATCTCTCCACGGAACGGTGAGGCGTGGAAGGCCTTGGAAGGTCTCGTCTCAATGCTGCCCACGGCACAGTAAGGAAGAAGGGAGCCGACGAGGCACTGCCTTTGATCCAGACAGGTGGAACGTGAGAAAACGAGACGAGAAGTGAACGCACAGTCTAGCATGTCGTCATGTCTGCGCTCACGGTGTCGACATCCAACATCTCAAACAATATTTTGTTTTCTGTTTGACCGTTCTCAGATCAGATCTCAGGAAGGCGTCTGCCGCCATATGTGTCACCGGTGACAGAGTGCTATTGGTTGCGGCGAGAGGGGCGTTGACATGTGCTGCTTTGCATACATGCGTGCATGAGGTAGAGAGAAAACTATAGCTCATCTAGTTGAATTTGCAATTTGCAATGTGCATACTCTCTCCGTCCCAAAATAAGTGTCTCAAGTTTGTTCAAAAGTGGATGTATCTAGACATAAAACATGTCTAGATTCTATTTTGGGATGGAGGGAGTAGTATTATGGGATGGAGAGAGTAGACACTTATTTTGGGACGGAGGGAGTAGTATTATGTTGGGCTGTTGAAGCTGACATAGTAACATCTCAATTCTATTTTCCAGTTCATACCCTGACCAAATACAGAGCTACTTGCAGCTCCGTACGTATATATGCGTGTCTGCGTCCTCTACCTTAGATCATCATTCTTTCGATCCTTCCGACTAAAACCATGGCTGTCCATCTCAAGCTCGCCGCCCTGTGCTTCTTCCTTTTCGTCGTCTCGTCCCTCCCTTTGATCGCGCAAGCCGAGTGCGAGTGCGAGACGAGCGAGGAAGAGCATGACAAGGCGGGCGCGCTAAAGCTTAAGATCATCGCCATCTTCTGCATCCTCGTGGCCAGCGCCTTGGGCTGCGGCATTCCCTCCCTTGGCCGGAGGTTCCCGGCGCTTAGCCCGGACACGGACCTGTTCTTTGCCGTGAAGGCCTTTGCCGCCGGGGTCATCCTCGCTACGTCCTTCGTGCACATTCTCCCGGAAGCCTTCGAGAGGCTCGGATCGCCGTGCCTTGTCGACGGGCCGTGGAAGAACTTCCCGTTCGCCGGCTTCGTCGCCATGCTTGCGGCCATCGCTACCCTCGTCGTTGACACCATCGCCACGGGGTACTTCCAGCGCGCGCACGCCAAGAAGGTCTCCGAGGCCGACGGGTATATGGAGGCATCGGGGTCCGATCACGCTCACGGCGGTCACTCCCACGGCATGTCGGCCGTCATAGCGACGTCGTTCGCGGGGACATCCGACGACGGCGCACAGCTTATCCGCTACCGCGTCATCTCGCAGGTGCTGATCGGATTGATGCGTGCATAATTAGATCACGTTTCTGTTACCATGTCACTGTATCACCGTGGACACTAATTGGCTAACTGCCTTGTTTGCTCATGCAATGTTTTATCTGAAGGTGCTGGAGCTGGGGATCGTAGTGCACTCGGTGATCATCGGCATGTCTTTAGGTGCATCTGAGAGTGTTAGCACGATCAAGCCACTCGTGGCCGCGCTAGCTTTTCATCAGTTCTTCGAAGGGATAGGGCTCGGAGGATGCATTGTCCAGGTATGTAGACCTCAACAGGAGTCTCTGATTCCGCTCATATATGAACATGTGCGTATACTTTGCAAAAATGAATTTGCTGATCTTCTGATGTCCAGCAAGAATGACGTGTGAATTAACACTCAAAATATAAAGTACTATTCCACATACTATCTGAGCTACATTTAGAAACAAATCTAATCTGAACCCTAAAACTATGAAATCATCCAGACTAATTCCCAAACTTCCCAAAATTGTTTGACCTGAAGTCCTGAACCCAATTCTAGAATGGCATTTCGTCGTTTTCAGGTAATGTGAAAAAAATCAAATATATAAGTAATACTAGGAGTTTGTAATATGCAAAATTAAATTAAAAAAGTTGAAGGATAAGAAATGTCAACTAGAGGGGAGTTAGTAGGCCACTACAAATTTAACAAGTTGATTACATGGATCTAAGCATAAATAAGATTCTCGAAAGTGCAACTAACTGAGAAATCCTAGATGTCAATCTTACTCTAGCAAGCACGATGGACAAACTAGAGGGGACTCTAATCTCCGTTTAGAGGTTCTTGCAAAAACAAAAACTCCAACAACACACATAAAGTTCTAGCCTTCTTCTGCTTGATCTCACGAAACAAAAATATGAGCTTATTCGTTAGTCCTAAATCTTGAGACGATCTCTATACCTTTACAAACTCCTTGGGTTGTGGGGGAGGAGGGGGAGGGATCCATAACCTTGGTTGCTCCCAACTGAATCTAACGGTGTAGGGTTTCCAATTCACAAAAAAACAAAACAATGTACGGTTTCCCACAAAACCTAAGAGTAAAAAAACACAAAGTAACTCGGAGGGTGAATAACCTTTTAGCTTGGTGTAATAACTCATTTAGGTCTCATATTTCTTTTCCCTAGCTTGGATTCAACCTTGAGAGAGAGAGAGAGAGAGAGAGAGAGAGAGAGAGAGAGAGAGAGAGGACTTCTGAAGACCAACAATGGTGTTCAAGCTCAGATCCAACGGGTAGTTATCTTCAGAGAAGAAGACTATCCTTATAGAGCTATATATCTAATCGTTCCCATTGCACCGTCCCAAAACCTCCGCCTTGTCCGGGAGGATCTCTGGGCCAGACAAGAAGCTTCCTAGATCAATTAATCGGGAGACTTGCCCGGATCAAGTTTAAAGCCTCTCAAATATGCAGCACAAACCTTGGGATTTCTTTGGGGTTTCTATTAGGCACGCACGAGTGTTTCTAGGATGTGTTTTAGTAATTTATACATTCACCTTGCAAAACCTAACCCCTCTTAATAGTACACTCTCCGTCCCAAAACTAAGGTGCACTTATTTTTCGATGGTCAACGACTTACAATTTTAACTATGATTTGTACTTAAAATATATCCATAAAATTAATATAATGATATATGAAATGAATAATTTTACAACACGAATCCAACGATATCATTTATACATTCTTAATCCATATAATTCAGTAAACATTAGTTGTCAAAGTCATGCATCAAAGACCAGAATAAAAATAGCGTGCCATATATTTTGGGACGAAGTGAGTACAACTTTCCTACAACTCAAATACAGGAAAACAAATAAATATTTAAATACGCAGTCTTCTCATAACCTATCGTGTAGGTGGGCTTCAACCATTAACATTTAACCATCATTGGGGATAATAACTTTTTGTCGGATCTTCATGGCAGTACCCTAAAATTATCGATCATTAACACCAACATCCACTTAGGGGCAAAGATGTCCTTACAAAATATGACTCCTATTTATGTTAACTAAAAAAAAAATGAAAAGATTCAATTTGATTCATTTGGTTATTTGTTTTGTATGTGTAGAAGACATACTGTCATATTAGTGTTGAAAGTTTGAATGTGGCCACCTGGTGGGACGCTTCCCGCGTCCAAGATTTTTTTGTTCATTTTTACTGAAAATTCAAAGGTTCAAAATACCATAGATAACACAGTGAATGTTTGGAGAGCGATTTAGTCTTATTAGGTTCTAAATACTGAATATAATGAATGACCGTGAAGATTGATGTCTAACACGAGCTGATAAAGTCATCAACCAGTATGGTTATGTGGTCCATAGAAAAAACAACATATAATGATATTATCTTGTCACTTCTCCACATGGCGCATGTATTCATATTTTCTAGTGAATTTGTGAGTTCTGCCATTTCACAGCTTCATTACTTCCATATTTTTAAAGAAAAAGGCATATGGTTCAATTTAAACGGTTTCAGAAACTTTAGGTTTTTTATTGTTTAGGGTGCAAGTTTGTCCAAATACAATAATTTAGGCTTAAAATTAACACTTTCTTAGTCTGTGTGACTATCTCCTACATCAAACTATATTGTTTCTATTTTATTCTCTTTTGTTATCATTATATAAAAAAAGTTACACCAAAATGGAATTAGTCACGTTTAGCATTGGTCCGTCTACTATGAAACTAATAATCATATGACCATTAGTCGATCCATTTGTACGTATTTCCCTCTACTTCTAGTATAATCAATACCATTGAAATTTAGAACCACATCACGACTGACCAAAAAATAGAAGGTACATTCAACCATGTGGTAAACCGGTGTACCATATTTGGTGGATTCACCGCATCATGTTAATTGATTCACCACCACAATTTTATATACTTCTTACTTACTTTGAGGGTTACTAAACCTTAATATGGCTTACCAAACATAGCACATTCTCGGTTTAATTGGTAGAACCGTCTACAGTCACCGACTCTAATACTCGATTTTCTACTAGTGAACTTTTTGGACCATAAATTGATGGTAGCAAATGTTTACTAAGTGAGTAATAAATTTTGCTTGGCTCTATCGTACAGGCTAGGTTTCGACTGAAGTATGTCTTGATAATGGCGATTTTCTTCTCACTCACACTTCCGATTGGTGTTGTGATCGGCATCGGGATATCCTCTACTTATGACGAGAATAGCCCTAGCGCACTTATCGTGGAAGGGATCCTTAGCGCCGCCGCTGCCGGAATTCTGAACTACATGGCGCTTGTTGACCTTCTAGCTGAAGATTTCATGAACCCTAGGGTGCAGAGCGACGGAAGGTTGCAGGTCATCATAAACATCTCCTTGTTGGCCGGGACAGCTCTCATGTCCATGCTTGCTATATGGGCATGAGAAATCCTCCTCAGCTGAAATAATTCGTTTTAATTTTATGTGGTTCAGTTTCTCTTTTTTGTAAGAGGTTTTCTGATTTGTTTGTTCCTTGCTTGTAAAAGCGTGTGCATATATTTATCAAACCCAACACACTATACTATATATGTTCATTTCTTCATTACTATTACAATCCAAAGAATGAATGCATGTTGATGTGCTTTCTTTTTGTATCAATCGGTGTATGGGCAATAGTTTTTTTTTAACCTTAAACGGCAGAAGCTCTGCCAATGCATTATAGAAAGACAGAAATGTTACAAACCCTGCGAGCAGGGATAGTTACAACCCCAGCAGGGGTGCGGGGCCAAAAAACAGAGGAAAACTACTCCCAAAAGGCCTCCTTCAGGAGGGCAATGTCATCTCTAATAAGCTGCAATACTCCTCTGGCATTCAGAGAGATACCCTGAAAAGTACGCTTATTTCGCTCTTTCCAGAGGTTCCAGGCCACATATGCCGCAATCTTGCAATCTTGCTTTCGGCTCGGCGGCGGCGCCTCCCAGAAAACCTTTCTCCACCAGTCCTTGATCGACTGTGAGCTCAGGGCCACGCTCGCGACACGAGGCTGCGAGGCCGAGATGAGGTGCCAGACCTCCTTTGCAAAAGTGCACCCCAAGAGGATATGGGAGGCTGACTCCATCCCCTGGTTACAGAAACAGCAGTCCGCGGCATGAGGCCACCCCCTCGCCGCTAGACGATCGCTGGTCCAATTCCTGTTTTGCAACAACAGCCACATGTAAAATTTCACCTTTTGTTCCACCTTTAGCTTCCAAATCTTCTCCAGCACCGGCGTGGGGATACAGCCCAAAAACTGCGCAGCATAAGCTTCTTTGGCGGAGTAAGTGCCGGAAGGGCCGCGACACCACCGAATTTGGTCACACTCTTCCGACACGTTGACAAGCTGAACTTTATTCCAAAGTTCCACGAATTGTTCAAGTTGTGTAGCCGTCGTCATACACCGCAGACCCCTCATCCATCTGCCGTCGACCAGCGCTTCTTGCACAGTCAGTTTCTTTCGCCATGCAAGGGGGAACAAGTCCGGCGCCAGCTCATCGGGACGTTCCCTGTAGCCACCTGGAGTTCCCGAAATCAGCCGAGGCTCCGTTACCCAGCGTGATCGCGGTACAGGAAGCAAACAATGAGCGGTCGATTGCATCGCGAGGCACCGCCGACCCCGCCCAAGGCCTCGGGTTCACATCCCACTCGTACCAAAGCCAGCGCAACCGCAGCGCCCTTCCATAGGCCGTGACATCCTTGATTCCCAACCCGCCGAAATGTTTGGGTGAGCACACCCGAGACCAGTTGACAAGGCATTTTCCGCCATGTGCCTCCTCCTCCCCAGCCCAGAGGAAACTTCTGCGTATTTTGTTGATGCGCTTCACTGCCCACTTGTCGAGGGCAAAACAGGTGAGGTAGTAGGTCAAGATCGCCATCAGAGTCGAATTCACCAGCGTCAGCCTGCCCGATCTATTAAAGAGCTTGCCCTTCCATGGTGGCACCCTCGCAGCAGCCCTGTCCAGCAGCATCTGCACCTCCACCCTCCTTGGCTTACGAACCCCAACGGCAGGCCCAGGTTTTTACACGGAAGGATGCCCACGTCGCCACCAAAACCATCGACGACGTCCTCATAGATCTGATCCTCGCACCGAACTATGAAAGCCGTGCACTTCTGCAGATTGGCACGCAGACCTAACACTCTTCCAAATCTCCCAAGAATTGCCTGCACGCCGTCACCTCTTCTTTGATTGGGTTCAGAAACAGGGCAGCATCGTCTGCGTACAGGCTTGTGCGCAGCCTGGCGTTGGGTTGCTGCAGAGGAGACAGGACACCATTCTCCGTCGCGAGTTTCAGAATTTGCTGCAGAGGTTCAATCACCAAGAGAAACAGAAAGGGAGAGAGGGGGTCGCCTGTCGCAGCCCGCGCCTGTGCTTGAAGGAGAGTCCCGGCACCCCGTTGAGCAGAGCTCGAGAGGAGGAAGTGGCCAACAGTACCGAAACCAAGTCACGCCACCGCGGCCCAAAACCAAAAACTTGCATAATTTCCAGCAGATATCCCCAGTTAACTGAATCAAACGCCTTTGCTATGTCAAGTTTCATAAAGATCAACGGCTTCTTCTTGGTGTGTGCCCCTCGGATCACGTTCTGCACATACAAGAAGTTGTCCTGGATACTCCGGCCACGGATAAACGCACTTAGACTCTGTGAGATCAGGTTAGGTAGCTCTGGAGCAAGCCTGTGCATGAGACTCACTGGACGGAAATCAGCAGGGGTGGACACCTCGCCCTTCTTAGGAAGCAGCACCACGTGCGCATTGTTCAACAAATTCCAGTGCTTGTGACGTAGTGAGTGCAGCTGGTTCAGAGCTTGAGCAGATCCCCTTTGACCGTCTCCAACACTTCTTGTAAAAAACCCCGATGAAGCCGTCGGGTCCTGGCGCTTTCTCAGAGGGCGCATCAAAGATTGCAACCTTGAGTTCATCAAAGTGAAAGCCACCTCCAAGTGCTGCAAATCAACCGTGGCAGCTGCAATTGTTCCCAGTTCATCGCGAACTCTGCCGGGACGGCAGTTCCCAACAAAGCAGAGAAATGATCGAAGTATCAGCTTAGCCTTGTCCTCATGGCCAGTTACTCTCCAGCAGCCCCGACGAGCGAGGGGATGGGCAATAGTCATATCGCTTTTACTAATCGCTAGGTTAGACTGCAAGCATCTACTAATCGCTAGGTTAGACATGCCAAATTGGCACACAGTCTATCACGGAAAAGGTTATCCAAGTTATGCTGAAAGTAGCAATCTATGGTTTCACCGAACCAATTTGATTTCCACCTATTCTCCGTTCTATATTTTGTTACTCTGGATTCTGGAATTTTTTTTGACCCTTCGACGAAAGTGGACTGAAGTGCACCTCAACAAGTCATAAAGTGTGCACCGAGCCGTCACTACTTTTGTTGTTCGACGACATTAACAAACCTCTGTGCAAAATCTTTTTTTTTCGAAACACGGTACAACGTAGTCACTCATATACATGCGCATACACTCACCCATATGAACGCACACACGCACACCCTACCCCTAGCTATGAGCACATCCGAAAGACTGAGCCGGTGGATCAGGTCTTGAGATTGACGAAGTCACCACGGGCGCCTCGCTGTCGACGGGAACGTCGTCTCCCACTGAAAAATATTTCGCCTAAATGAGAAATACCAGCGTCAAACCTGGGGTTTGAACTCTGGTGGGCTGGGGTACAACTACCCTCCTAAACATCCAACCAAAGGTTGGTTATCCTCTGTGCAAAATCCTTTGTGCACCGTATCTTTTACATGTTTTTTTTGCGAATAGTTTACATGCTCTGCACTTGAACTTGCTTTGGATAAACTATATATGCCTCTGTGCACAGGACACGGCGTTTCGGGTCATACGTGCAGATGCACGCGTTGTGTAAAACATTTTTAAACTTTTTCAAATGTCAAAAAAATTCAAAAAGCAAATCGGGTATACATATGGACATTTTATATTAGCAAAAAGTTTCGTGGAGAAAAGAGTTTCGTGGAGAAAAGACATTTTTGTTGTGACCTGTGCAAAAAAGATTAAAAAAAATGTCTTGTATAAAGTCAGTTTGGAGCTCTTGGATTTGTCTTTTTTACACAGATCACAAAAATTGTCTTTTCTTCGCGAAACTTTTGTGCTACACAAAATGTCTTAAAATATATCAAATTTTTTATTTTAATTGTGACATTTTAAAACTTGTTTTTTAGCAGTGGGTGCGCACTCATGACACGATATAGATTTCCGCTGTGCACCACACTTTATATGTTCTGATGCACTGTATCGAATATCGATATGTTGCTTTTGGTGCTGTTTGCAGTTTAGTACTAGTAGTGCAGATGTGCTAGTATGGGCTGGTGAAAGATCAGTCTTAAGCCCAGCAAATCAGTTTCATACCCTCTGTTCCTTGTACCTCCGACCGCAAGCCCAGTTTCCTTTACTGCAGAACGGCAGCATCAGGCATCGCCACCAAACTAGCCGAGGGGCTCTTTGGGTTGTACAGTATTGCGATGTAGAAAAACCAATGTTGGGCCAATAGACTTGCGTATGTTCTGGGTTTGTTGAGCTGGATGGGTCGGAGAACGTATCCTATGAAACAGCAGAATCTATGCAACCGGTGCACCAATCTCCCGTTTAGCACCAAAAAAATTATCAAAAAATTAACATAAATATATATCGTCACAAAAATTTGATTCTAAATTTGAAACATAACATCAGCACTGAAAATGATAAGTTTGTTATCACTATTGACAATGGGCCAAATTCATACCCCAACTATGTCGGATTTGTCTATTTTATTTCATGATCTGTGTTTGATTTTTGATTTGAAATTTTGTGACATGTTATATATGAGTACTGCCAATGTCCAAATTTTTTGATGATTTTTTGAAAACATTTTAGGTGGTAAACTAAATCTTGCTAGCATTTCACATGATACGTTCTCGGATGGGTTGGCACTTGGGTGTACCTGATCTTGCTAGCAACGTCCCGTACGTACTGATCCTGGAGTAGTAGCAACTGTTTGATTTATCTGAAATCTCGTCTTGTGAACGGGCAGGCACTCATAACCCGGTGCAAGTAGGACGACCGACTTGCAAAAGTCCGAGCCGTTCTGCCTCTCTGGTCGAAGCTAGTGCTGGCCCAATCAACGGTACGGTTCGGCTTACTCTAGTACAAGTCCAGATAACTCCTAATTCTCCTAAAATAAGTCTACAGCTCTTAATGTGTTATCCCACATCGATCTGTCTTCGCATCTTGTTTCCAAGAACCCTACATTCATGATTACACCATGTAAGGGAAATAGTTCGCCCACGGTGTTTAGCGGCCGGCCACCGGTGTCATGGGTGGTCGACTGGACAACTTGCAAGCACGAACGCAGGAAACGGGGGCAACTTGCACGCAACATTCCGTGCATTACTAGAAGCCACTGTTGATCCATGAATTCGTCTTTCCAACGGACACCGCACCAGGTGAGGCAACTTCATCATATAAGCTGCAATTACGACATCCAACTTGCACAAGCTTATCCTTATTGATCCTGCTGCATGCCAAAGAAAACGGTGGCCAGAGCAAAGAACGAAAGTCGCAATCTATATAACTGCGAGCACAATGCTGTGTTGAACACTAGTACAGATGTTGCCACTGGCGTAATAATATTAACTGGCCTCTCTGAGGAGTGATAAAAAAGGAAGAGGCGACTAGTAAGATGTACTGGCACTCCGGGCTACTACATGCACGAACATATATGATG